>CP050224.2:59877516-61077516 GCA_012066045.3 Morus alba
TTATTATTATAATAATAAATTAAGAAAAAAAGTATATGTTCATATTATGGCTTTGAAGTTATCTTTTCGTGTCCTTGTCAAACTTTATTCAGCAGGTCTCGTCAATTTATGATAGCTTTGAATTCTGGTCTTTGGATTGTCCTTTCATATTAGCTAGTTTGGCGTCTTTTTCTTGCATGTCGCCGTATGATATGGTTCGCGGAAATTCTCCTCGTCAAGGGCACTGTTCGATTTTGTTTTCGCCATTAGTTTTGCCTTTATTATGTCCTATGAGCAACTGACTCTAACGTCTAACCTGGCTAAATTGGCGTGAAAAAGTGGGTTTGCCGTGAAGAATTTTTTTTCCATTTTACCACCATTTTTCACGTTATTTTAGTGTGAATGTTGTGGGGGTGAACAGTAAAAAGTTAAATTTAGTTGCACTGTTCACTCAACACCAAATTTAGAATATATAAATAGAGAATATAAAAAAAGAGATGAAGAAGAATATTATTTTTTATGTTAAATATGGTACAATAAGTTGGAGATGAATTTACTGTTTAAAGTGAAAATTACACCATTTTTGTTGGATATATATCATGACTGTTTCGTTAGCTAATAATTGCAAGTTTTGATCTTTTTACTTTACGTTTTGTTCATAAATTTAAATTAATGTGATTAGAATCATTTTTAATTTACGTGTATTTTTTGTGAAAAAAATACTGTAACGAATCACGAATCATAATTCGAATCAAGAAACGAATTTAAGTACCAAACGGTAATGATCTATGAGTAACCCACGACCTTTCATAATTTTAATAATGAAATAATAATCAATATAATTTCCCATTTAGTTAAAAAAAAAAAAAAAAAAAAAAATGAACCCTTAGTCACAACATCTTCTTATAACATATTTACAATATTTTTGTGTAACTAAATTATGAAGTTCTTAACCACAACTTGTGACTAATATAGATTTTGTTAAATTTCTGTTGTGACTAAAACTTTTTTTCCACGGACCTTTTAGTTAAGGGGACTTTTTTGTGTGACAAAAAGAAAACTTTTTCCTATATATGAATAAAATAAAAACCTCGTGGTTAAAAGTTTTGATGCGACTAAATTCGTATTAGACATCACAAGATTCTGACTAAACATACAAATTAGTTGAATCTGTATCCGGTTAAAATTTATAACATTTTAAAAATGGCCGTCCAACACTTATTCAATGTTTCTAGATTAATAATTTGGATTAAATAAGTAAATAATTTAAGAAAATTAGAAAAACACTTAAAGAAAACAAAGAACCTCGGAGAAATAACAAAAACAAAGTGAAAACAATAACATGCAAGGCAATTGTATTTAAAAGATGAGTCTCTCTTTTCCTTTCAAATCAAGAAAATTTATAATACATAAGGAATCGATAATTTCTCTCATTAATACGAGACTTTATTCTCTTTTTAATATAATAAGGCTCTTCACTTTTTTAGATATTACATATGTTAAATAATCAATAAACAAATTAAATTTGAGTTATTAAATATCTTTAATTATCAGTTGGTACTAGACATTGATGTTTCATAACTCCTGACCTTCTGACCTTTTTCCTATTTGATCATATGCTCAAGTAGTTACCTAGCTAGCGTACACACAGGTTAGTCGCATACCTTTAAGTTGCCCAAAAACTTAGTAGATTTTTATTAGTTCCAAAAAATTCATCCAGTCTCGTTCACTTTACGGATTCGAATTTTTAATTTGAGTTGAGATGTAACATTTTCTGAGAGTTTTTTACTATAGCAAAAAAAATAGATGTAATATTCTTTTAGAACTTTTTACTGTAAGAATTTAAAACTGAAAATTTAAATCGGTGAAATAAATAATGCATATATATATATATATATATTTTCATTCCAAAATTTTCTAGTTTTTCTTAACGAAACAGCTGGCTATGAGTTGAATTATGTTGAAATGTTTAAATAAGAAGAGATAACAATAATAATAATGTACGGTTTGAAACAATATAGATCTTGCATGCATGTCACATCATCTCAATATATAAGTAGCGAGGTCTATTGTTGGAACACAATATATTCAAGATCTCCTCAAAATAAACATAAATCACGAGCCAACTTATTAAATTTATGAGTTTTCTCTTCGAAAATAATGATGTACTTGAACGAAATCATCACTTACGAGACAGAAAACTTAACGTGTTCCACGCGGAAAATGCTCGGAGACTTGACTAAAGAGATTAACACGTAGATTTTTCTGGGTTTTCGTTTTCCAAATTATCAAGTCGTCGTTGATTATTCATCTGTGCATAATTATGACGTCTTTTTAGACCCGATTCATTTCGTAAATTTAAATTTTTAAAAATGCATAATAAAAATACTAAATAAATGTCTTTGTTATCGTGCCACTTATTTAATAGTAAATTTAAATAGAAAATCACTATCAAATGCGTTATTGTTTTTAGAGTTAAGTTTGGCAGATGTTATATTTAGTAGTAAATTTTACACTAAATAAAATATTTATCAAAATTTGATATATACTATTCTTATTGGTTAGTGTATAATTGCCTTTATATTTGATCATTATAACATTAATATTTTTAAATTGTTATAATAAAGAGAAAACAAAAAATTACGATAATTAAATACAAAATCATGTTAAACCAGGTTATTTTCTCTTTGTAAGATGTTATATTATTATACATAATATAAGAAAACATAATACAGGACATGATCGTTAAAAACAATATTGCGAAAATAAAAATAAAAAAAAAAAAAAAAAAAAGAAAGTCAAGTCCACTCCGTAGCACCCAAGTAGTGGTGGTGACTCGTGAGTGGTCCAAAAGTGCGAGCATAGAATGTCTTTAATCCCTCCCCCGCGTGGAACCGCTTCCAGTCACGGTCGGAGCAACTAAAAGTCGCGCCGCAATAATAATAATAAATAATACCAATATGCTCATCCAACGGCCATCGTCTTGTCCACAACGCCCCAGTCCTCACTCCGCCGCGTCATACATTTATACCATTTTTTAATTCTATTCAGAAATTTACTAGGGACATTCTCCGATTTTCTACAAGTAGTATTAGAGTATGTTTTTTTGTCTAAAAAATTTTAAAAAAAATAATTTAAGTTTTAATTTTATTTAAGTTTATGTTTTTTAAGTTTTAATTTTATTTAATTTTACTCAATTTTATTCAAATTCTAACTTCAACTTAAGTTATAATTCAAATTTAACTTAAAAACTGTACTCATTTATTACACTCTAAAAGAACAACCCTTTAGTTTTTAACAGTTAAGAACTTTTTAGTTTGCTGATTTGAGTTTTTAATTTGATTAAAATATGACTTTATCCGTTTATTTAATTCATTAATTCGAGTTTTTAATTTAAGTTGAAATGTAACTTTATATGAGAATTTTTTATTGTAATTAAAAAATTAAATATGTCTATTTTTAAAAGTTTTTTCATATAGTAAAACTCAAATTTTAAATTTAAATTGATGAAATAAATGGAACATATATGAGAACTTTTACTTAAAAAAAAATGTTACTATTTTAAAAAAAAATTTACTGTAATAAAATTTAAATTTTAAATTTAAATCGATAAAATAAATAAAACTTAAATATAATTAAAATCACATTATATAAAAAAATATAAAATAAATAATTTTTAATATGCATTTAACTATTAAAAAATAAATAACTATTAATAGTGTTTTTTTTTGATTCAGCTAAAAAATCTCTTTAATTTTTAATAATACAAATAAAATAATGAAAAGAAAAGCAAAAAAAAAAAAAAAAAAAAAAAAAAAAAAAAAAAAAAAAAAAGAAGACATTTCAAGTTGTCAGATTCGTATTTAAGATATTTTACTGGGATAACAGCATATTTCATCCCTTTTGGCCCTACTTCTGATAAATGTGCATAATCTTTTTAAAATTAGATACATGGCTGGCCAGGTTTTTTATGACACTAGAATGACCAAAAGCCCCTTTTCTTCCTCGATCTTGTTCACACTTCTCTTCGGTTCTCTCTCTCCTTCTCTCTCTCTCTCCCCTCTTTCTCTCTCTCTCTCTCTCATGCTCTCGTGTCTCTCTCTCTCCTGCTCTCGGCATTCTCCCTCTCTCTCTCCTTCTATCGGCGTTTCTCTCTCTCTCTCATTATCTCGGCGTTTCTCTCTCTCCTGCTCTCGGCCAAATGAACCAGGTTTGTAGACCAAAAGATTGGAGGAGATCGGCCGGAAGCAAATCTCGGCGAAGCCTCGTGACAGCACTGATTGACCGGCTCTGCGTGCGGTGGTCGAGAGTCCTGTACTTTTTATCCTTTTCTAGTCGTATTCAGAAAATTTTAAACAATAGTATAAACAAAAGAATGAAAAGAAAAAAAAATGCAAAGAAAAAAGAAATGAGATTTAACGTCTAATTTGTTAATTTAAATTTTTTAATTTGAATTAAAATATAATGTTATATGAAAATTTTTTATTATAATAAAAAAGTTAAATATAATTATTTTTTAAAATTTTTTATTATAATAAAATTTAAATTTTAAATTTAAATCGATGAAATAAATTGATATTCGTAATTTTAATTAAATTGAACGTTGAGAAACCTATGTTGGAGATGTTACAATAGAAGGATCTACGAAAAAATGATTAACAAGCAAAAAAGGAAAAAAAAAAAAAAAAAAAAAAAAAAGAATCAACAGGTGGACGTGATATTCGTGACGTCAGATATGTGGACAATTGATGGCATCACCACAAGAAAAAGCAAGGAAAGGAAGGACTGATAAGGTGGGAAAGCATTAATTACTAACAACTAACCGTACAAATACTCTTCTTAGCTTAGTAAGCCAAAAAGCAAAAAAAAAAAAAAAAAAAATAAAGGGATTTTTACGATAGAGCGAATCATCAGTGCTAGAACTTTAAAGAGGTCATCTTTGCCGTCTAAAAAAAAAATTAGACTCGTTTAATTTATTAATTTGAATTTTATAATTTAAATTGAGATATAATTTTTATATAAAAATTTTTATTATAATAAAAAGTTAAATATGACTGTTTTTTTAGAAAACTTTTTTTGAACAAAAAAAACTTAAATTTTAAACTCAAATCGATAAAGTGAACGGGGTCTGAATTTATGTCTGTTGTCTGAGTCTACCTACTTAAAAAATTTGAACCGTCTTCCCGAATCTGAATTTACTTTGAACGGATTTCAGATAAGTCTTAGCTGCCTGTTCAAACTCAAAAAAAAATCATGCAATAAGATTGTATATAATTTTAATATAACGGTATTAATTAGGATGGTCAACAAAATTACATGGCTAATCTAATATTATTGTCATTTGTGCAACTTTCATATGATCTATTTGCAGATTGTATTTCTAAGTGGTTAGACCACCGGTTGCACTATCAAATGATAATTGTATTTGACAGAGTTCGGCTCTACCGGTTTGGCCACGCTTTTGAAGACACTTTTCGGAGTGTCTTCTCATTTGTGTTGTGTCATAAATAGTGTCACCTTATAAATTAGAATGACAATATTTATATTGAGCTATGTATTTAATGTTACCGTCATTATCGGTCTCCTCTAGGACGTCAAAGTGCTCCCAAACTGAGGAGATACGCTTACATTTTCTCTTTGAGGTTGTAACACTTGTTGTAGCACTTGCCTCTCCATGCTCACCATTGCGACCACAACCTTCACTAGATCCACCAGGACCACCACGGCGGGGATTTGGAATTGGACAATGTTCCTCAGGTGCTTGTGTTTGCGATTCATGCGTAGTATAAATATTAATATGAATTGGACTTTGGGGATCAACGGGATTATCACTGCCATAACCAAAGGAATCCATTATAAAAATGAAATTAAAATTAATTGACAAAAAAACACAAAAAAAATAAACAATGAGCTTGAGAGAGCTTGAAGTTGAAAAGAGCTTTGAGAGCTTTAAGACTTCAAATGAGAGTATTTTGAGAGAGAGCTTTAGGATTTTGTGTGAGCTTGTGGAAAAATTGTGAGAGATATTTGAGACAAAAGTGAGACAAATTAAGAGAAATTGAGAGAGAATGTGAGAAATTTTGTCAAGAAAATATTTGGGGGATGGAGGTATTTATAGGGAAAATTTTTGGTTAAAAAAATCAATTTTTTGAGTGCAAAATCGAGTGCAACGACTAGTTTTTTGAAATGCGGGTTAGGCTTCAGGCGGGTCAGACTGGCTTTTGGGCAACGGCTAAAAAATATAGCTGTTATTCCTGGGCTTGTCAGACTGCGGGACGGCTCGGTTATAACGGTAAAAAAAAAGAGCCGTTGGTCGGGCTTAGGCACGAGCTTCGAGCCTGGTGGTTCAAATGGTCAGCAAACTTTGTCCAACACTTTTTTTTTGGGTTGCCTGAGCTCGAGCCCAATGTTCCTCGCTAGACAGGCGAACAATGGTGCTTGGTCGCTGAGCCCGAAAAAATTCAGGCTTCGAGCACGCCCGCCGCCCAAAGTTTGTATTAAAAATTTATATCTTTATATGTTGTATTAAAAATTTATATTATAATATACAAAACTGTTTATGCTATAAATCTTTCTGTTAAAAATATATATCCAATAATAAAATCACTTACCCATTGTTTGAGCAAAATAGCTTGCTCTGTAAAGACTACTAAAAAATAAAAGATAAAAAATGAAATAATTTTTTACTATTAAATTTAATTAAAATCATATTAAATTAAAAAAATATACAAACTTAATAATTTCTTATAAAAATTTAGCAATTAAAAATAAATAACTGTTAACAATTTATTCTTTTCAATCACACATGAAAAAATCCCAAAAACTTTTAGCAAAAAACAAAATAAAGTACAATAAAAAAAATTAACTAATCGATATCCCATCAATTGCGGCTACCAACCTTAAAAAAAAAAAAAAAAAAAAAAAAAGAAAAAGAAAAACAACAATTACGGCTACCAGCGTACCACTAAAAGAGTGGGCAAACAATCAGAAAAAGGGCCTATAAGTTAATAATTATGTCCATCGAATATTCTGTTATTTTAATTTGTTTTTGTTTTAGTAGTAGAAAGAGATAGAAATATATGTAACGTCATTTTTATTGCATGGACTGTTATTTGGTTGTACGGATGGAGATTGTTATTTTAATTATTGAATTGATTTTTTAATTATAAGATTGATAAGTCCGAGTAATTTTATGTTGTGTATTGTAAATTTTTAATACCGATATTTATAATCTAACAATTAAAGGCAATATTTCCTGGTAACTAAGTACAATAACAACTCATATAGTAAGAATTTCCAGGAAGACAAAGAATCGATTATTAGATCGTTGAGATAAAACGTATTCTATGATGACACCATATATATTTTACCTCATTAGAAATAACCGATATAAATAAAACAACATATTTCAAATTTCACTATTTTTTTAGATGAAAATAGTTTTTTTTTTTTTTTTTTTTTTTTTATTATACCTAGTGATGTCAAGCGTGGACTGTTATTTGGTCCATGTACGGACGGAGCCCTTGATTGGGGCCGTGCACAGGCCCAGCCCTAATTATTGGCTGGGCCCTATTGATTTTTAATTTTATGATTGATAAGTCGGCCCTAATTTTCAAGGGCCGGCCCGCCCCTTCAAGGGCCGGCCCTTGTATTTTTTTTTTTTTTGTTATTCAAAAAAATATATCATATGCCCCAAAAGATGTGATTTTATTGAATTGATTAATTTTAATATAAATAAATAATATTAAAACCCTTGCTAAAATGTAAAACCCTTGCTAAGTAAAAAAGATCGGGACAAAACCTCGTGAAGGAAAAAAGTCAGGAATAGTAAATTACAAATCTAAGTGCTTCCGAAAGATTACTGTTATTTCTAAGTTAGAAAAATATTCTTGCATTGAATCATCGTTTTGTTGTTTTTTTTTTCTTGCAATCTTCCCGTCTTTAAAGTCCCTCCAAGATGTCGGATGCATTCTGCTTCTCTTCTCGTCAAGAATTCGGTTGCTTGTTGCTCGATGCTCTTGTGATATAATGTCTAGTTTGTCGTCATCGATTACAAAATTTGCTTCAAAATATTTGACTAGTTCCGTGATTGTGTTGAGGGCGATCCTGCCGTTTTTCTCTTTCTTCTTCAAGAAACTCCACGATCCTTTAGGCCCCGAACTGGTAGTTGATGACGAAGTTCCACTGTTCTTTTGACCTGTGCTATATTTTACTTCATACAAACTAAAAACTTTTTTCTACATTTTCTTAGCGTCGGTAATACTTAGTTGCATATCTATATTTAAATTCTCTGCGGTAGCGATCATTAATGATTCATTCCATCTACTCCGCACCTAGGATCTAAAATTGTTGCCAATGCATATAACATAGGACAACCTGACCAATAATTTTTAAATTTATTTTCCATTAAGTTAACTATATTTTTAAAAAGTTACGTATCCCTATAATAAGAAAATGTTTACGAAATATTAAATAATTGATGTAAAGCTAAATTTTTTTTTTGTAAAAAACTTCTAAAAATTTAAAAAAATACTCACAATTTGCCAATCGAATCGAAAATTAAAATTTGATCGTTCTTCTTGTTTACATATTTTATAAAATTTTATGAATATGGAAGTGCCGCCTTCAACATTAAATATGTTGAATTCCACCTATGTCTCACGTCGGTTGGAAATTTTCTTGCACGCATCCCGGTTTTTGTTCTGCAATATTGTTTGAATTCTTGGAGCCGAGCTCGAACTAGATATGAAGGATAATGCTTCTCTAATATTTGTAAGATTAATTGAGATATGTTCAATTCCTGCTTGAACTACTAAATTAATTATGTGACATGCACACCGTTGATGAAAAATTTCCCCCAAATGCGGTTTCAAACTACGTTTAAATAGATTAATTTTTTTTTGTATTAGGCGACGCATTATCAAAAGTAATTGTTAAAACTTTATCCTCTATCCCATAAAACCCAAAAATTTCCATTATTGTATTAAAAATAGTCGCTGTTGCGTTATGAGGATATGGACATAAACGAAAACCAATTATTCTTTTTTGTAAAACCCAATCGTCATCAACATAGTCTTGACATAAATATCCGGTTTATTACACCCTCCCACAATGCAAGACACACGTTTAAAAGTCCTAAAATTATCAACAAGAGATTGTCTCATTGCATAAAAAACTTTCATGCAATCGAAGTTGTGTTTCTACTTACACGTTTAAATTGTGGGCAAAAGGCTATCTGAATGAATTCTTCAAGGAGGCATCATCTCGCAAAAGAAAGAGGCAATTCGGCACTAGCTAGAAATTTAGCTAGTGCCTCACGAGCACGTTATTGCATCGTATGTAAAAATTTGTAACCCATGTGATGTGAGTGATAGTGTTTGTTGGCGGAGTCTACACTCCCACCTTGGTGCAACAATGAGACATGCTTTCCAATGTCTATCCAGATGACCAATACCCTTTTATTAGAAAAATGCTTTTTACAATATTTACATACCGTTTTCCATCTCACCTGTTTTTGATTTGGTGGGGCTCCTCGGTGAAATCTTTGCCATGCCGGAGAGAAGTTCGCGGTCTTTTTCCTCTCTTTGAAAAGCATTATCCACGAGCATTTTCTGGTTCGAAAGGCATCATTTCTTCTTTCTTCCTCAAAAATGCTTCATCACCAAGTTCGGGAATAACGTGAAATAAGGAAAGTTTGGTGAGGCCATTTTGGAAATTGATAGAATTTGATTGAACTTTGTAAATGAAAGAGTTAGAAAATGAATGAGAGTGAATTGAGAAGATGAAAGAGAGAAGATGAGAGATAGAATGAGAGTGAGATGAGAAGATGAGAGTGAATTGTTGTGTGAGATTTATGGTGGAATTAAGGGGTATTGATAGGGAATTTTAGGGTTATTTTTTTTGTATTTTTCCGTTGGGCCCTTGGCATGCCCAATGTAACCAAAAAATCACGGGCGAACTATTTTTCGTGTTTTGATCAATAAGGGCGAATTAATAACTGATCCGTAATTTAAACCGTTTCATGCACTATTAAATTATACACGAAATTATTTTATATTAAAATCCTTTGTTATGCTATTCATTAGGCTAACATTGAGGTCTTTTGTTAAGGTCTTTTCTCTACTAGTGCAAATTATAAAGTGATAAGCACACGTTGTGTTTTTTATATTCCCATAAGAGACACGTTAGGAATAAATTATTGAAACAATCTTAACAAAAAAAAAAAAAAAAAAAAAAAAAACTCTTGATCAAGTTCACTTTGGATCTATTATTTGTAAAGTATTACACGAATATATATATATATATATATATATATATTCATGTGTGGGAAAGAAAAGAATACCTTTGACTAGTTGAATTTAGGACCGGTAATCTAGGCAGTGAAATGATGACACTATTCGAAACTAGTATAAAATTAGTGAATTTGGGTTTACCATAAATGGATTTAGATCATAATCGGGTTGACACGATTAACACAATTAATAAATGGGTTGGGTTAGAGTTGATCTCTTAACATGAAGTGACATGAATTGACAAAATTAGCTATATGTGTCATCCGCAATCTAATGATATGTGATCTAATATAAAAGTTTATATGACATATTAAATAAAAATAATGTGAATTTTAATATTTGTAGGTAAAATTCATTTATTTTTCTTAAAAAAAAAAAAAGATAAATTGACCAATAAACATGTTAAACCTATCATACCGTGTTAAATAAGTCATTATTATATTAATTATTTATTTAATATATTAATTTAAACAGGTTATACGGGTTGACACGATTAACATGATTAATAAATGGGTCGTGTTTGGTTGATATTTTTGACATGTTTAATAAACATGTCGTGTTTGAATTGATGTTTTCTGATGCGATTAATAAACAGGTTGACAGGGACACAACCCACCAACACGAATTATATATCTCCAGTACTTTCAACCCCACTTAAAAAAAAAAAAAACAATAAGAGAAGGGAGTTCCAATTCTAGATCTCAACACTTAAAAACAAGGATTTGAATTCAGGGAAACATATAGAAAATTATTTACTAGTTCTGTTAAAAAATATAGAAACTATCTTAAAAATTTATAGAAAAAACTCTGGTCAAATATTTTACAAATAAAAAAATAGTATAATGAAAATTATTACTATGTAGTTTTGTAGTATAGATGTGAATATCATTATAATAAATTATTATGTAAGTTTTGCTATTCGTAAAATATTTCACAAAAAAATGCTACATTTCAAAACGGTTCTCATAAATTTTTCATTTAGTGTAATTTTTAATTGAATTTAACATTATCCTTGCTACCACTTTTCAACCCACTATTAGTAACAATTTTGAAAATAAAAAGGATAATGTACCTTTTCAAAGTATTTTTTTAATTTATCTTAGAAAAATAATGCTTCCTAGGAAAGTACTGTTTTGGTGAAGGGGGTGTGAAAACTTGAATGAAATGAAAAAAAAAAAAAAAATATTGAGTATGTTATTGTATGATAGACAACTATACAATATTGTAAGTCTATCTACCCAAGGATGAATTGTGAACATAAGAGTGGAATATTTTTTGTCATGTAAATCTAAATGAGGAAAAAAAAATTAAAACCCTTTAAAAAAAATTGAAAATATAATATCTCAAAAGCTCCAAAATTTTTAAGAGCGCTACTTTCTAAAAAATATATCTATGAATAATACTTTCTAAAAGTATCACTAATCTTAACTTCAAAAGAGAGGAAAAAAAAAAACAAAAGAAAAAGAAAATTTTTTTTGACCTAATCACTTCATTGGGAGTTGTGCCGTCCTGTTTTTCGATCGATACACAGTTGAGTAGGCTAATCACGAAAAAAGAAAAGGAAAAGGAAAAGGAAAAGAATTTATAACCTAAGTTAACCCCTTGTTTTATAGTGGGTGTTATCATTAATATGCGCGCAACTAACGAAGCTGAATGTTTGTATTAACAAAATAAATACCAACTTGATTTATTGTGTAGCATGTAAGTCCAAACGATTTCGTCTCAGCTTATGACAAGAAAAAGTTGATCCAATTTTGTTTAGTATTATTTGAAATATTTTTCCTTCTATATATCAACTCATTGTACTTAATTAATGATCAACTTGAAACATACATTATTAATGTCGTCCTAATGAACAGTTCTTGAGATTGAAAGGTATTAATGATGCTGCACAAATAGTTGAGACGAGAATAAATAACAAATGTCTATTAGTTTATTTACTTCTTACATTAGCTCTACTTGTTGTTATAGTGGAGAGGTTTTTTTTTTTTTTTTTTTTTTTTTTTTTTTTTTTTTTTTTTTTTTTTTTTTTAAGAATATTGGAAACACTTGCTACGTATTGAATTGGGAATCAATTGATTGATGATATATATTTTATTTGTGTACATTGAGAAAGCTATCTTTATAAATAACCTTGATAATGTAGTTATCATGCAATATTTTTGAGATATGAAATTGCATAATCATGTGTGGTAGTACCGGATACCGGATTAAGCATCGCGATGTGAAGGCTTACGATACTCCGAGAAACGGAACTCCGAATACTAACGGTGTGTGAGAATTACTAGAACCCTCACAATATTTGAGTTGAATTCCACAACTCATGAGAACACAATGGAATTCTAGAGAGAGAGAATGACTTGGTTCTTATGTGCATTCCTATGCACATATTTATAGGCTCTCCTCTTGATTAAGAATGGGAAAGTTACTCATTAGTTGACAGAGAGTAATTACCACAATTGCTCCATTAGTCAAGATACTTTCCCTTTCTTGTGATACTTTCCTCTTCCTTGTGATTTTATTCCAAATAATTTTTTTTTTTCATAATTAGATTAACCATGCACCATCACGGGCAGTAAAAATTACAGAAATAGTAAGAAATAGGCCAATATGAAAAGTTTTAAAAAATATATAGACCAATTTTTAGTTATAGAAATTAATAGGCCATAACTTGTCAAATTATGGTTCATAACCAGATAAATTATGGACAAACTTGTCAAGTTATGATTCATAACCAGATAAGTTACGGACAAATTTATCAAGTTATGGTTCATAACTAGATAAGTTATGGACAATAGCTTGTCAAGTTATTGTTTATAACTAGACAAGTTATATTTATTAACTTATGTAAATTATTAACCTATTAATTTTAATTCATCTTAAGTCTTGGTCTATTTTTCTCTTTCTCCCCAAAAAACAGACAAATAAAGGAAAGTCCAACAGAAATCCCATCAGGGACAAATTTCAATACCTTTAACAATAGTTTTGATTAAATTTTTGATGTAGTTATAATTAATTAACCTCCTCATAAAAATTAATCATAACATCGTTACTAGTAATCGTCACTACTAATGGTAATATGTGTGGGTGCGTGTGTATACATCAAAAGATATTTGTTAGTATATCATGACTCAAATGCAAGAGGTAGAGGAGCAACACTATATCTGCCAAAAATAATCACGAATGAATAAATATATTCAAAATGCCATAATATCCCTAAAAAATAAATAAAATCAAAATAACTCCATGAAAATGCAGAGCTCACCCAAAAAAAAAAAAAAAAAAAAAATACCACAATGGACAATATTAGTTGAGTATGATTATCTCATAATTAATGCTTATAAAAAAAGTACCTTATAATGAGGTTATTATATATGTATGTGTGCGTAGGAAAACACTACAAGATAACCTTCCAGAAAAGAAAACGGGAAATGAAGGAAAAAACAAAACAAAAAAGGTGAAATTAAATGACTAGTGAGCGTAAGCTTTATCACATATCAAAATTGCTTGAACTTAGGAGGAAACACATGACAGCGCATGAAAAGGCACCCCAATTAAAGAAAAAGATATCAATTTCAACGTTCGTGATCCACCACTAATTATTGTGGTGAAGATGCTGTTGGGACACGAGAATATGGGACCCTTACCCAATTCACTTTGAGCATTGACATGTACCATTGTCGAGTCACCTTGAGAGTTTACAACGTAATGTATGTTGTTGTCAAATTTTAACGTTTAGGATTCGTTTAGCTCGTTGATTTGAATTGAGATGTGAATTTATGTGAGAATTTTTACAATTTGAATTTTAAACTTGAATCGGTGAAATGAACGAGATCTTAATAAACTACTAAAGAATACCTAATTAAGTCTAAGACTGTCTAGTCTAGTAACACTGGGATTGGATGGGATAAGATTTAAAGGTAGGTTGCGTGTTCAATTAAAAATGTCATTTAATCTTTTCTATATAAAAAAATTAATCATAATATTATATAACTTTCTGTTTTAAATTGAATTTACACCGATTATAACACATGTCAAATTTTAACATTTAAATTGTTGTTAGTCGATGTGTTGCATAAAAATAGTTTCATTGAATGGGATAAATTATATATTTCAAATCTTGAGTAGGACACAATACTTTTGCACAACACTTGAATGCTTAAAAAAAAAAAATCTCTAATATAAATGTCAAAGCTAGTTAAGGCCTTATTTGATACTAAAAAGCGTGAAAATTACATATAAGATAGGTTGTATTTGTGTTGCATTTTAAGGTATAGTGCCATTTCAAATATGTAAATATTTGTTATAGCATTGGAGATTGTAAAAACAAATATTTAATCTTAAAATAATTTGAAAATGATGAGGCTATAATGATTAAATAAAAAAAATCACTACATCATTATATAACAACAAAAATTATTTATGGAGTCCTACACAAGATTTGAAATATATATAATTTTTTATCTTTCCTCATTAACCAGATAACCTCGTTTTCAAAATCATACAATACTGACAATAATATGCTAGGGTAGAAATCTTTTGAAAAGAATAAAAAAGACAAAGCTTATAGGGGTTTCATATTCAACTCCTATAATAAAACCTCATTTGCGTAATCTTGGTTTATTTAGGTTGCGTTCATTTTACTGATTTGAATTTTCAGTTCTAGATTTCTACAGTTAAAAATACTCAGAAAGTATCACATTTAATTTTTTACTACAGTTAAATGCTCTAAAAAAATGTCATATCTCAACTCAAATTGAAAAATCAAATCCGTAAAGTGAACAAGGCCTTAGTACTCTTTTTCCTCATCACCGTTTTATTTAGAGGACTTTTTGTAGTGTTTTCTCTTTTTAAAAAATATCAGTGTTCTCTACTTATCAGTTATTAAATCTGTATTAAATTAAATTAAAAGTCAATTATATTAAAAAAATAATCTAAATCAACAGCTGATAAATAAAAACTATAAGTATTTTTTTAAAAAACAAACACCAGAAAAATTCTATTTATTTTGACTCAAAAAACAGACAAAAAATCCTAAAAATTGAAGCTAAAAAAAAACCGTTTTTTATGACATACCGTTTTTTATACCGTTTCTTTAATCCTAAAAATTCTATTTCTTTTTTTCTTTTTGTGATACTATACATCTTTTCATACCGTTTTTTATTTTGACTCAAAAAACAGACAAACAATCCTAAAAATAAAAAATAAAAAATAAAAATCAGACAAACGAAATAAGGCTGCAAGTAAAAGACAAAAAAGACCAACATCAAAGAAAAAATCACAAAACCCACAAAAACAACTTTTGTAAGAGCGTGGTCTACACCCGATTGAGCTTCTTCGACGGTGTGACCCTGCACATAACAACCAAAGCGGGAAAAAGGGCTCGACAATTATTAGGAGTTTGCGAAGCACGCTCCAACACAGAGCGTGTGGCAAAAGAGCAAGCCGGAGTTTAATGATCTTTACGCGGCCTCGTAGACCTCTTTCGTTTTCATTGGACGGTTAAGATCTTTCTACGAAGCAACAAGAAGTAAATTTTCAATTTTTTTTTTTTTAAAAAAAATCAATAAATAAATCCCTCTTCCCCACGTGGGTAAAATCCTTTGCAAATACCTGAAAGTTCTGGATATATATAAAAAAAATAAATAAAAAATAAAAAATGAATGACTTGGGCCATGGCACCTATAAATTGTAGCCCCTTCGATTTCAAGAAAGCATCGTCCTCTCTTCCCCATCCTTAATAACATCCCAGCGCCCCCTTTTCTTTTCTGTTTTTCTCCCTCTCTCTCCTCTCTTTCTCTCTCTTAATTTCTTGCTTTCTCTCTCACCATGGAAAACATTGGTGAGGAGTACAAACACTATTGGGAAACAAACATGTTTCTCCAAACTGAAGAACTTGACAGGTACGTTAAAAAAAAAACCATAACCCCTTTTCATCTTAGTAAGGGGAAAAAAAAAAAGTGACATAATTATTAATTCTTGACATGTTACAACAATATGGTTCAAACAAGTTTTTTTTTTTTTTTTTTTTGGGGCTAATTGGGAAATATATGGTCCAGTTGGGGGCTAGACGAGGCATTTTCCGGGTACTACGACTCGAGCTCGCCGGACGGGGCGGCGTCATCGTCGGCGGCGTCGAAGAATATTGTGTCGGAGAGGAATAGGAGGAAGAAGCTGAATGAAAGGCTGTTTGCCCTTAGGGCAGTGGTCCCCAACATTAGCAAGGTGACGTACGACGGCCCCATTAGAATAAACAATTCATTAGTTTTATGGCTTAGCTTTTGCTTAATTATTGTCACTTTGAATTATTAATTATATTTAGTTGTTTCTGTTAGTGCTCCATTTGGGGTTCCAATTATTATATTAGTTATGGCGCTAATATCGACCATTTTGTCCCTAATCTCGCTAACTCTAATTATCTAGACTTTTTTTTTTTTTTTGGCTAACTTGTTGCATTAATTAATTAATATTAGTTTCTGGGGTTTGATTAATTATTTAGATGGACAAAGCTTCTATTATCAAGGACGCAATTGACTACATCCAAGAGCTACATGAACAAGAGAGAAGAATCCAAGCAGAAATAATGGATCTGGAATCAAATAAAACTAAGAAGATTAATCCTGGATGTTATCATCAGGATCATTTTATTGAGCAAGAGCTGCCTATCTTGCTCAGATCAAAGAAGAAGAAAACTGATCAACACTTGTATGATTCTGGCGGGTCAAGAAATTGTTCTACTTCCCCTATTGAAGTCCTTGAGGTAAGTCTCGGTGTTCAACACCACCAGTAATAGAATGCGGGACCTATAGTTTATTCTAATATCTCTCTCCATCTAATTAATAATTGATTAAAAAAATGATTGGGTTATTTTTTACACAAGTCGTGGAAGATTAGTGAGTACTACTTAATTATAAAAAGAAAAAGAGTTAATCAATCAATTAATTAAGATTAATATAAATTATTAATTGGGTTGCAGCTAAGGGTGACGTACATGGGGGAGAAGACTTTGGTGGTAAGCTTGACATGTAGTAAAAGGACAGATACAATGGTGAAGCTTTGTGAGGTTTTCGAATCTTTGAAGCTCAAAATTATTACAGCTAATATTACTGCTTTCTCCGGGAGGCTTTTCAAGACAGTCTTCATTGAGGTCAGTCATTTATTTCCTTTTTAAGAAGAGCTCGCATATTGTTATATCACAACGCACATCTTTTTTACTCGTGTAAATACATTTATTTAGTGGTAATACAAACAAATAATAATACCATTTTTTTTAAAATAAAAATAAAAAAAGATAACTAGTTATCCGGGTAGAAACAAAATGATGATTTTTATAGTTCAAAGGAGGATAATTATTGACTTTATTACAAATTAATGAATTTTAAGAAAAAAGAATATCCTAAAGTTAGGTTTTTTTTTTTTTTTTTTTTTTTTTTTTTTTTTTTTTTTAAATCACGATCTGAACAAAGATATTATTAATATCTAAATTTTATTCATCTTTAACTTGAGATAGCTTGGAACTGAAAAAAGAATAGAGGATTTTAAAATAAGAGGGAATTTTTTTTTTTTTTAAAAAAGAATAAATTAAAGAAAAGAAAAGCTGGAGTTTTGTGGGGATCCAATGGGTTGGAAATCACTTTTAATAAAGTGGATAATCCATTACGTGACATAGTATTTTAGGGCAATAATGATGAGTGGTGTAATCCAAAGTGTCCGAATAAACCTCTCCATGGAACAAAAGTGACGTGGGAAGGACCCAACTGGCCGTTTTTTTTTTTTTTTTTCCACTTTAATCAATATTGAACAAGAATGTTTATAATATTGTAGCTTTCCTTCTTCTCATTATGTATAATACACACACACACACACACACACACACACATATATATATATATATATTCACTGTTTTCTTGGACGTATTTGGAAAGTGGAAACCTTCCTCTCACATATCCGCCTTATTTGGAGTTAGTTTTATTTTATTTTTAACGTTTTTTTAGAAAGAAAAAAATGAAAATAAAAGAGAAATAACGTTTGACACAATTAAAGATAAAAAAAAATAAAAACGATTTTTTAATTTAGTGTAAAATAAGAGAGAAATAAAAAATAATTTTTAATTGTTTTTTATTTTTTTATTTCTGTTTTCTCCTCTCTTGAGCACAAAGAGATAAACATTAATAAATTTTTTTTATACTAAAAATAATCTTTTAATAAAATTACCTAACACATTTTTAAAAATAATTTATATATAAAATTAAAAATATTTTTATTTTTATTTTTATTTTTATATAAAAAATAAAATTATTTTAAAACGAGTTCTTAGCGGAGTCATCATTATTCATAATATCAATTCATAATGAGTACTTAATCTTTTTGAGACTTTCCGCAATTTAAATTAGGACAAGAAAAGGGGAATAATGATCTTTCCAGGAGACATGTTAATTATAACCTGAACCTAATTTTTCTAAGGACCCACCAATAGGGCTCACCCGTGATCTAACTACGGGTGGCCGTAGTTATATCTCTTACCAGTTAATATATATATATATATATATATATATATATATTTTTGCATATTATCTAGTCAGCGGTATAAATAGGAACCTGGGCTAAGAGAAAAACCATTTATTTTTTGGTATAAAAATTAAGGTGATGTTTAGTAAAAAGATTCGTTATCTGATTTGAATCATGGTTCGTGATTCGTTATATTATTTTTTTTCATAAAATATATACATAAATTAAAAATAATTTTAATCACATAATTTTAATCTATGAATTAAACGTCTTCTAAAAACTTGATTAAGAGAAGAAATTAGTCCAATTTTCTTGCGCCAAACCCACCAAAAGTATTATTGTTGATGAGATCGTAGCAGTTGATGTTGTCCTTCAAAACCATTGGTTCTTTATGGAAACTCCACTCATGTAATTGATTTGTGTGTTTTTTTTTTCTTAGGTAAATTGATTGATTTATTTGGTTTGAAAATGATTAGTTAGTACAAGTAAATAGTAATAACACGTGTTTTTTTTGGGGGGTAAAAATAGTAAAAAAAACATGTTTCACATATGGATAATACCTCATTTTCTTCGAAAGTCCCAAGTAAATGCGTTCTCTGATTCCTGGGAAGGGCACTAATTTAAGTTTGGCGAAAATGAAAACGCACGGAAAGCTCGGGGGAAACTCAAAATCCATTTTGAAAAGAGAGAGAGAAAAAAAAAAAAAAAAAAACGTGTTCCCATTGAGAATTGCATAAATATATATAATAAATACATGTCATTTAAAACGCGTTTTCTGCCGCATGTATATTGAGGATGTTACTATTATCCATTTTACAATTTTTTTTTATTTTATTATTGCCGTGCCCTGTACTCTACTACTATTACGACTTCACACGGGTCTAATTTTTAGCGTCTCAAATAATATTTAATTAATCATATTAACATCGTTTAATAATTTTAGTCAATTTGTGGATTCGAATTTTTAATTCGAATTAAAATGTGATATTTTTTTTTAAATTTTTTACTATAACAGAAAAAATTAAATGTGACATTTTTTGAGAACTTTTTATTGTAAAAACTTAAAATTAAAAATTAAAATCGATAAAATGAATGAGACCTTAATATTTTTAAATAATGTGATATAATAGGATTTGTTAAACTCCATTTTGAACGTTAAAAATGAACGAATGATTTTGAGTGCATATTACATGTGTGGAATTTATTTATGCTTGTTTTAAAGCTGTTATATATGGACAAATTAAAGGAAAATGTGACAGGGAAAATACTGTACTAGGGTTAAAAATGTCTATTTCGATGGTCCCTACGTGGCCCATATCAACATCGTTTAATAAATAATATAAAATTTTAAATTAAAGAATATTTTAAATCTCAATCATTTTACAGATTTAAATTTTTAATTTAAATTGAGATGTGATATTTTTTTAAAATTTTTCACTGTAACATAAAAAATTAAATGTGATATTTTTTAAAAATATTTTACTATAAAAATTTAAAATTAAAAATTAAAATCAATAAAATAAATGAAACCTTAATATTTTTAAATAATGTGACATAATAGAATTTGTTAAACTCCATTTTGAACGTTAAAAATGAACGAATGATTTGAGTGCACATTACATGTGTCGAATTTATTTACGCTTGTTTTAAAGCTGTTATATGTGGACAAATTAAAGGAAAATGTGACAGGGAAAACACTGTACTAGGGTTAAAAACGTCTATTTCTATGGTCCCTATGTGGCCCATTCTTCGTATGTCGTGCGGTTCTAATTCAACTAACAAGTGTCCACTAATTTAAGATATGTCCCTTGTCACATCACTATCCGATTTTTTTTTTCTTTTTTTTTTTCCAATTTTTTAATAAGAAATGACTTTATCTCAAAAATAAATAAATGAATAATGACTTGACCATGACATATCAACACGAATTTCTTCTTGATTCTTTGGATTATCAGCTGATTGCTTTATTATTATTATTTTTTTGACTCGCGGAACTTACTCACAATATAAAAACAGCAAAAGACTCCCTTGACCCAGAACCATTTTTTAAAACTTAAGAAAGAAAGTTTTAGGATCTGTTTATTTTGTTAATTTGAGTTTGTAATTTAAATTAAGATGTGATTTTATGTGAAAATTTTTTATTATAATAAAAAAATTAAATGTAATTATTTTTTAAAACTTTTTACTGTAGTAAAATGGGGTCTTAAATAGTAAAATAAGTTCTGAAAAGATTTTCTTTACAAATAGACTACAAAAACCATGAGAAATGTCTACGTTTTACAAAGAACAAACACCTAACCGTTCTTTGTAAAAATGCATCATTCTACTAATTTTATTTTGTAAGACAGTCATTTGATCTAAGTTATGTTGATACTTGAATACGTATATATATATATATATATATATATATATATATATATATATTCTAGTATTTTGATAAGGAAAACTTGATTATCTTACTTCTTTATGGGGGGTTTTTTTTTTCTTGCAGGCAGATGAAGAAGAAAAAGATAATTTGAAGATAAAAATAGAGACTGCCATTGCAGCTCTAAATGATCCACAGAGTCCTATGAGCATATGATTTCACGAGAGTCGTTTGAAGATCAAGATCTAATTTTCCTTTTCTATTAGAGAAATGGATGCGAGGTTTTCTTTCTGATATATCAAGTTTCACTTCACCACTCTTCGTTGGGGGGTTTTTTGGAGTCTCAAGGTGTTTTTAACTTGAAAAAAAAAGAGAATCTTTTGGCTTTGGGAAAATTTTCATAATTTTTTTTCCTAGTTAAAAATGATCTTGAAAATCTGTACGTCAGAAATATTGTCTTTTAATAGAATAATTGGGGTTACCGAACGGGTTCAGTAGCAAATCTATAGCCTACTTAGCCACCCAAAAAAAAAAAAAAAAAAAAAAAAAAAAAAAAAAAAAAGAGGAACAAAAAAACAGCAATTATAGGATTGAAAAATATGGCTCAACTTTTTTTTTTTTTTTTTTTTTTATTGATGATAAAGAGTATAAATAAAGTTTACAGATCTTGTCATAATCTAAATAAACAAATCTTATCTAAAATAATTTAAACTTGAAACAGAAGGAAGATCTTAGAAAGATAAACACAACAAATAAGATTCTAACAAGATAATTATAGCATTTGAATTTAAATCATAGATGAAATTAAAAACTTAATTTAAATTATGATTATCTCTAATATGCCCCCTCAAGATGGAGCTCCGAAAGGAGAGTCCAAATCTTGGTCTTCAATAGTACGAATCCGGTGCATGGTATGGTAATGGCGTCGCTAATTGATCTTTAGAGGCAATATGCACTACTCAAAGAACATCACTTTGAACTTGTTCACGAATAAAGTGATAATCCAAAGCAACATGTTTCATTCAGGAATGGAATACTGGGTTTGAGCATAAATTCGTGGTACCAATGTTGTCGTCGTATATGACAAGTTGTTGAGGAAGACTGAGGCCAAGTTCGATAAGAAGAGAGGCGATCCAGCGTAGCTCAGCAACAGTAATAGCAACAGATTGATATTCAACTTTGGTAGAGGAACGAGCAACAATTCTCTGTTTCTTTGAACTCCACGAGATAGGATTGCAACCTAGATAGACAATATAGGCACTTGTGGAGGTAAAATCATCCTTATTACTAGCCTAGTCAGCATCAGAGAAAGCATGGAGAGCAAGTGAAGAATGACGATGAAGAACAACACCATGATCAAGAGTACCACATAAGTATCGCAATAATCGCTTAACAGCATTCCAGTGATCACTGATAGGTTGATGCATAAACTGTGATAATTTATTTATTGCATAAACAATATCTAGACGAGTGAGCGATAAGTATTGCAAGCTACCAACAATCATACAGTACTCAGTTGGTATGCCAAAGCTATACCTGAATGAAGAGCAAGGGTGGATATGTAAAAGCTGTACTCAGTTGGATATGTCAAAGCTGTAGCCGGTTTTGCACCAGTCATTTTAGTACGAGCAAGGAGATCAACAATGTAGCAATGCTGAGACAAAAGTAGATCAAGGGAATGGGGTATAACTCAACACCAGGAAAGTAGGATAAGGAGCCGGGATCCTTAAGTGAAAAATGCTTGGCGAGTATAGTAATAAACTTCTAAATGGCCCCATCATTATTGCTTGTAACAATGATATCATCAACGTACACCAAGAGATAGATTGAAACACTACCAATGTTGAAGATGAATAAATAAGTGTCTACATGAGAATTGGTGAAGCTAGAGACAACTAGAAATTGACGTAACTCATGATACCAAGCACGAGGAGCTTGCTTGAGACCATAAATTGCATTTCTCAATTTGCAAACATGTTGAGAATGATCTTTATCAATAAAGCACGACGGTTGTGCCATAAAGACATCTTTAGAAAAAGTGCCTTGTAGGAAGGCATTATTGACATCCAATTGTCGAAGAGACTAGCCATGACTAAGTACAAGACTTAAAACAAGACGCACGGTGGTTGGCTTGACAATGGGACTGAAGTATCATGGTAGTCAATGCCAGGACACTGATGAAATCCCTTAGTACCTAAGCGAGCCTTGCACCTGCCAACAAAACCATCTAGTAAACGTTTAATGTGAAAAATCCACTTGCAACCTACTAGATTCTGAGAGGGATCGGAGGGGATCAGTTCCCATGTTCCATTCCAAACTAGAGCATCATACTCATCTGACATAGCATAATGCCACTTGTGATCTTTGATGGCTTAGGTAATAGTGGTGGGTTCATGGTAAAGGTTGAGGTTTTGAATGGGTTTGTGGATTTTGTTGTGGGCATAGGTGATAATGGTGGGATGAGATGGGGAAGGCTCGGGTGTGGCTAAAGTGGGATTGTGTTCGGGCGTGGGTATGGGGTCGGTTTGAGGTGGGTTAGGCTCGGGAGAATAGCTGCGCTTTTCAGATAGCTGGTCAAAAAAATTTGACTCTTGGTCAACCTTGACTATCCTTTAACGAGTGACTTATTAATTGACTCTTGGTCAAAAATATTTGACTTGGTCAACCCTATTCAGTCAAAAACCTCAATTTTCTTGGTCAACCATCCGATTTGCAAATTTTTTGTCCGTTTTTTGCTATGATTGTTTCTAAAACCCTAGAATTGATTTTTTTTTTCAATTTTTTTTCATTTCTTAAACTTAACATTCATGTGTTTGTTCATTTGTGGTTTTAACACAGCGTTTCGTGTCTCTTTCTTAAATAAAGTTCGAAAATCAGTAACTGCATCATGCCTCATAAATTTCTGAGCTTTATTTTATAATTTATTATTTTATATTAATATCAACAAATACTTATCATAAATGTTTTCATATTAGTTATATAAAGGATTCTAAAAAATTTTATCCTATATAATAACTTTGATAAAATTTCCGGGTCATGATAGAGTGACCCTAAATTCCCTAAAATAATTTCCCCTAATTTTTTTTTATACTGTAAGGGCTTTTAGTATTATGGTACCATGCTTTGGAATAATCGTTGAATGCTCAGGGCGGGTTCCCTTCTCTATTGCGGCTGGAGGCTTTGGTTCGCGTCACCAAATTTAGACGCAGATGAGGATTAATAAAATTATTAGAAAGAAAAACTATATACAACCAATTAAAATAAAATAAAATAAAACTAAATAAAACTAAATGAAACTAAATGAAACTAAATTAAAAATCAAACAAAACAATAAAAAATCTTGCAAACAAAGTCAATTTAAAAGCAAATAAAAGAGAAAATAACTCTATTTTATAGAGTTATCACAAATTATGATCATGCTTCCACGTTGTAGATTCTGGGTTTTGTAGTTTTTATTTGTGTTTTGTAGTTTTATTTTTATTTTGAGTATAATAACAAAGGTGGTCTCCCCATCTGACTAGTTTACTTGTGGTGTGCTAGATCTATTTTCTTAGTGCTGCGAATACTTTCTCTCAATTGATTGGAGGACTCCATTAATCGTATAAGTCTTGTCAAAATAAGTTTTACACATGCCTAATTATTGGTAGGGATCATTATCGAGTAAAACAGGGTCAGGTATGCTTCCCCCACGTCCCCGCTCCTGCTTTCACTTTTGTCCCCCGTAACCACCTTACTGGAAGTTGGGGTTGGGGTTTGGGTTGGGGAGTCCTTGTTGAAATTTTTTTTCCTATACTTATTTACCTATTAAAAAAAGGGAGAAAGAGGAAAATAGGTCAAAATTTAAGATGAATTAAAATTAATAGGTCAATAGTTTACATAAGTTAATAAATAGTCCAAATTATTATTTTCGTCCATAACTTGACAAGTTATTATTCATAATTGTTCATAACTTGTCCGGTTATGAACCATAACTTGACAAGTTTGTCCATAACTTATCTAGTTATGAACCATAACTTGACAAGTTATGGCCTATTAATTTTTATAACTAAAAATTGACATATATACTTTCTTAAGCTTTTTATATTGGCCTATTTTCTACTATTTCCCTTAAAAAAATATATTGCCATATTGTTAACACGTAAATAAATTGTATCAAATTAAATATAAAATCTATCATAACATTAGTATCTAGTGAAAACAAACCAAGATTACAAAAGGAAATCCCAACTGTAAAAATAACTAATCAAATCTTAAAATCATACGAAATAAAAGTCTAAAAATTCAATTCAAGATCTAAATAATAAATTAAATTCTTTAAAGTAAAACATTAAAAAGTTAAGAACATTATTATGAGTAAAGGTTAAGAGTTAGGTTAAATAAAGTTACTATTTATAATAAGAATTTAAAAATCATTAGGATTTTTTAAGATGGTAAAATAATGAAATACTTTTAAACTTTTTAATCCATTATTTTTTAAGTACTATTGTAATAAATAATATACATTTATGTTAGAAATATTTTTAAAAATATATGTATATTGAGGCAGGGGCGGGTCCCCAATTTGTGGGACAATATTAATACCCATGCCGACCCTCATTTCTATTCGGCTGAATACCTACAGTGGCCTGTACCAGCAAATAAAAAGCGCATCTCTGATTATTGGTATACCAAGGAACTTTCCTGTTATTGCATCTCACTGTAATTACGCCTTGCTCTTGGGACTTCATCATATTTTACTATGAAGTTGAGGGTTTTTTTTTTTTTTTTTTTTTTTTTTTTTTTGATTTTCCCTATCCTTTACAATTTTGATAGGAATTCGAAATTCTAGGATACAGTCACACATTAAAGTATAATTATACATTTATATATATATATATATATATAAACATAAAAATAGTAAGTGTTACATAGTAAATAAAAGGGTGATTACTCGAATTCCACAACCAAAACTCTTAGATTGATTTTTGAAATGAAAGAGAAAAACTCACATACAATGGCATAGTACGACATTGGAATAGAAAAAAAATGTCCCTAGTAGTATCATACTAGGATACCGATAGCATCCCACCTATCGGTTATTATTAAGCTACTTTCAGTACTATAGCCTACTATTCTATGGGAGAGCGAAAAGGGCCCTATGATTTTGTTGGTTATATCGATTGACGCGAATGGAGTTGATAATAAGGGGAAGAAAAATGTTTGGGGCACCATCGGTGCTTAGAAGATGAGTTTTATCCATAAGTCTTACATTGCGGGACTCATATTATATTAATAAGTAGTGCTGAACACCACCGGTATCTAATAGCATTGCTCATGAAAAAAAAAACATGTCATTGACGTCGACACAAGAAGTAGGGGTGTCACAAGGAGTTGGCTTGCACACATGCACGATTCTGATAGTGGTTGGGCCACAACAGTCAAGTGGTTTTTTAAATTAAGGCTTCTTAATTCAGTGGTGTGGGCTTTTACAGATTTTAAAAGATATTGGGCATAACTCAACCTAGTAAAACTGGCTTGTTATGGGAGAATTGTCTTCACCTTATTAAGTAGATCATATTAATATCTCCAGCCAATGTGAGATTCTAATATGCCCTCCCCTGCACAACGTGGACCATGCTAAACCGTTGTGAATAAGTCGATATTGGGGGACCTAAAGGCATGCTCTAATACCATTTTATAGAAATCAAAGGATATTGGACCTAACTCAACCTAGAAAACTCAGTTTGCTAGGAGAGGATTTCATTCACTTTATTAAGTGGATCATGTCAATATCTCCAGTTAATGTAAGATTCTAATATTGGCGATTTTATAGTTAGTGGCAGATGGGGCTAGATGTGGTGAGGTGGTGATTGCTTATGGTGGTGACGAGCGACGAAGGTTAGGTTTTCTCCAAGTTGTTTGTTGATATGTTGCAATGTGATATTTATTACATTTTTTTTTTTTTTGTAATTTTTTACTGTAATTTTAAGATCTTTTTGTTAATGTAGTATTTTAGTTATCAGATTTTTTTTTTTTTTATATGGATTTGGGCAACTAATCCGGTAGATAATCCACCAAAAACTGATTATATATATATATATATACACGTACGTATGTATATTGAGATTTAACATTGTAGACTATTTGTGTAAATCTACTAGATTACAAGTCGGTGAAAGATATCAACAAGCAAAGCAGAAGAAGTCCGATAGTCTGCATCGAAAAGGAAAAATAATCTGCTAAATTATCGGTGATATTCTAGTAGAATATTTTTGGTTACCGGTGCTAGAGAAGACTTGTGATTCGTGTTGAAAAGACAAAAGTAGTCTAACATATTACTTTGTGTATCATCCTCGATGACTGGTGAAAGCTATTTGGTCAATAATTCTATTAGTTTTGGCGACATCTTGTAGTATAATGGTGACAATATTTATCTTGAAAAAATGGTGAATTTATCTTGAAAGTTTATGAGTCTGGGTCTTTACCTTTTACTCTTGATAAATACCATTTTTGTTAGTATAATTATTGAGTCTGGACCTTTACTCTTTACTCTTGAT
Organism: Morus alba; assembly: GCA_012066045.3. Taxonomy (NCBI): domain Eukaryota; kingdom Viridiplantae; phylum Streptophyta; class Magnoliopsida; order Rosales; family Moraceae; genus Morus; species Morus alba. Next base: position 59,905,197 of record CP050224.2, read on the forward strand.
AAATACCCTTTTGTTAGTGTAATTATTTGATAAAAAATATTATGAATCAAGAATAAAGGATAAAAATTCTGATTCATGCCAATTTAAGGGAAATTTATCAAGATTAACCTATTATCTGTAAGTTAATATGGGTGGCTCAATTGTTAAAAAATATGGGCTGCACCAAAAGAAGAAGAGAGAGAGTACCGAAAACGGTGCTAACTTTCAGAGGTGAACCCAGCTGTTTACAATTTGTTCACGCGTAGAAGAGGGGGAGGTAGAGGTTATAAATACAAGTCTCCCCTCATTTGTTTTGCATAAAAAAATAAAATAAAAAATTGAGAGCCTCTCCCCTTTGTAAATTTATAGAAAATTCCATAGATTTCCAATTGTGGGCTTTTGTAATTTCTGCCTAATTTGTAATCTTTATTCTTTTTAGTAAATAGAGTGGTCCACAATGCCCAGAGACGTAGGCAATATTTGGCTAAACTCCGTTATTAATTATGGTGTTCTTTTATTGTTTTTAGTATTCAATAGTTATTCTGTCAAATTTGTCTACTCAATATAATATTGTTCATTTATATAGTATTATTCATGTGTACGCCACTATTCACAAGAACTGCTCACGATGAAGTTATTTTTGAGTGAGAAATACTCAATTTCCCCAACAAGTGATATCAGAGCTGACGATTTACCCTAGGCCCTATTGTATTTTTGTCTATTGAATAATACATTTGAACTGTAAAAATGGCAGAAGGCTAATTGGTGCATGAAAATGCACCATAAATACTACTTTTGATTTATATAATATTAAAATATTTAAGCTTTAATTAAGCAATTTCATTATTTTTATTCATAATATTTTAATTGGAATTTGTCTAGTTTTTGCTTAATTATTTACAGATGAAAGCAGTATAAAAGACGACACAAGAAGAAGCCATGAAAGCCATATTTTCAGCCCATTCGGAGCCAAGCCTCAGTCGAGCCGCACCAAGCCGAGCCAAGCCACTATCTCTCTCCACGTGGGCCCTAGCTCTTCGCCTTTCCCTACTCTTTCTCGCGCGCGTCCTCAACACGCTCGCCCCTCAGGGAGCGCGTTCCTTCCACGGACCCATCACCGCGCGTACAACAACTCTGAAGCGTGGGTCCCGCGTGTCAGCCTGCCAGCCCTCCGTCCATCTTGCGCGCGCCAGCTGTCCGTGGGTCCCAGCTGTCTCCAACTGGCAGTCCTTCTTCCACTCCGCGCGCGACACGTGGCGCTTTATTCCTTTGATCCAATCAAGCCGCGACACGTGTCCCTTTTGTTGGATCCGAATTCCTTCTCCAAAAATCAGAGGAAATTACCAGATTTCTTCCCTAAATCAAATATATGATTTCTCCTAATTTATCTGTAATTTTATTTTGTTTCCCTTTCTTTTGTAATTTTCTATTTTTATTGTTTGTTTCCTTATTTGACAGGTAACCTCTGAACACTATAAATAGAGGGGTTAGCCTAAGGTTTTAAGAAGCTTTTAATATTCAGTTTTCTGTCGTCTTGCTGTCAGTCTCATATTTTCTCTCTAGAACTTATGAGAATGTTTTGCAAGATAGGCTAGAGTTTTCTTGGTGAGGTTAGAGATGAACTTCTGTTGAGTGATTCAATTCGGAGTTTTGATTCCTTGTGTTATGAAGTTCAATATCTTAATGAATTGAATCTCATCTATTTTTCTATTACTTTTCAAAATATTGTGTGCCAATTTTTATATAAGTTCAGTCACGCTTTTCTTATGTAATTTTGTCACGCATTGTTTTGTCATTCAAATTATTTTACAAATTGTCTTTTACTGCAATATTGTCAAATTGATATATTGTCGATTTTAGATAACTTGTAATAATAATATTTCCAGAGTCAACATAGAGATTTAATCTATTCAGTGCTTTTATTTTGTGAATCAAAACTGGAATTGGTGAACGAAACATTAGGGATTCTCGATACCTTACCGTTTTTATTATTGAATTTTCTTTATATAGATTTTCTCCTTTTTATTATATTTGCAACAAAAATCTCAAAAACTATTCTTTTTCTTTAATTCACTTTTCTCTAATGCTCTTATTCTGTTAGTCATTTTTGTTATTTTGTTATCTTTCTATGGATATGATCGCCCTTCTGTGCTACAATTGACCGCTTGTGAACATCACTTTTGAGCGTTAATCATAGGCCCAACAAAGTCTCCCACTGTACGGCATCAACCTCTTCGTCTACATGTCATGACCCCAAACATGTGATTGTGATTATTGGGGTTTAATTTAAAATTTAACTTAATTAAATTGGACTGTTTAACAAAATCACAAAATAAATACGTAAATACCAATATAGTTTGCTCCGGAGACTTTCTTTCACAAATAATATTTAAAACAGTCCATAAAGTCCAAAAAAATAGTACAATTCTAGGACAATGTCAACCAATACAGTTTATATACAGCAATGCAATACATATTATAATTAAAACTGTAAATCTGAAACAACGTACTGCTTCGAATCTCGCGCCTTCAATCTATTGGCATCCACTCACTATGTTGTAAATCTAAACCGCTAACTCTAGAGGAATGGTCTAAAACATTGAAAACATAATAAAAGTGAGCAGAATGCCCAGTAGGATACAATTTTATAAAACATTGTAAACAAAGGTACTCATAGTCCGAAGACATACACAATCATATAATTTTATAAAACATTGTAAATAAAGGTACTCACGGTCTGAAGACATACACCTAGAACCGATTATTTCTTTTTTTTTTTTTGAAAAAAAGGAATTACTCACATAGTAGTGGTAAAATGTTTGTATAATGAAAATGTGCAGAGCCAAAACACCATTGAGTAAGAAGTGGTAAAATGTCTGTATAATGAAAATGTGCAGAGTCATAACACCATTGAGCAAGAAGTGGTAAAATGTCTGTGTAATGAAAATGTACAGAGCCATAACACCATTGAGCAAGAAGTGGATCCGTATGTGTTTAGGGTCCTACTCCCAAGGATACGATTCCCATATCCCAATCTCTGAGAGCACACTGCATTTTATCATTTCTTAGAATATTTCATTTTAAGAAATGATATTTTTAAAAATCTCATTTCTAAAAATCATTGGAAAGTGAATAGCATTATTCATGCTATTCCTTTAAAATCATTTTCTTTCAACATGTTTTGTTCTAAAACATTTTCATTGGCCAAAACCATTTAAAGTGAAGCTAACAAGGATATGGACAAAAATATTCTACCTCTTGGATATCAAACCTGGGCTAGCCTTTCATTCTCATAGCCTCCGCTTTCCTTAAAACTTTAATACTCGATCTTCTCCACTAGCTTTATCACAAAAGTAATGTCTTAGGATATATTTCCCATTCCTAAAATGAATTAAGCTCAATCATATTTAATTGTTTCCTATTAGTGTGCATTGACTCAAATTCAAGTTTCACAAACGATTTTATAATTCAGTTTAGGGGTTCTTCTTAAATTAAAATCCAATTCATGGATTTGATTACCTATTTAATTTCAGCTTAAAAAACAAGTTTTTAAAGAAATTCCGTTATCATGCCGGCATAAATAGGAAAAATGTCAAACCTGCAATTCAAGTTCAATTTCAAAATAAATTCTCCAGAAATGATCAAAACCAGTTTCCAATCAATTCAAATAGTCCAATAACTGAAAATCTCCAAATTTTATTCAATTCTAACAACAATTGTTCAAATCCAAACCCTAACTCAAAATTACTCAAATCTAACCAAAATTTTAAATTCTCAAATCAATAATTCAAATCCATGTATGGGTTTTCAAGAGAGAGGGAGGAAGGGAAGTGGCCGGCGGCAAGAGGTGAGAGAGAACCAACAACGTGGGAGCTGCCATGGAAGAAGAAGAAAAGAAAGAAAGAAAGGAAGAGAGAGAGAGAGTGGGTGTGTGGGTTTGGGGAACTCACGGGTAGGAAGGGGAAGGAAAAAGAAAAATAAAAAGAAAAATAAAGAAAAGTAAAAGAAAATACATTATAATTAAGTGTATTTTTAAAAACTTTTGGGGTGAAATTGAAAAATTAAAAGTAATTTATAAGTCTTTAAAATAACTCAAAAACTTAATCTTTAATCACAAGATTAATGAAAAAAAAATTAATTTTAGGCACACTAATATACACAATTAACATAATTAAACATGCTTAATTCTAGAGGGCGTTACATTACATGGATGAGGACTCTAATGCCAAATACAAAACTTGTAGTAGAGGTATTTGATGGTACCGGTCATTTTGGCATGTGGCAAGGCGAGGTGCTAGACATCGCCATCGTAGAAAAGAACCAGTTGATGTTGAAGAGAAGGATTGGAAAACAATCAATCATCTAGCGTATGGGACAATCCGTTCGTGTATGTTTAGAGAAGAAAAGTATACATTTAAGAACGAGATTTCTGCAAACAAGTTGTGGAAGGCGTTGGAGGATAAAATTTTGACGGAAGAATAATAAGCTCCTTATGAAGAAAAGATTTTTCCATTTTGAATACCGCTCATGCACCACTATGAATGCTCACATTACTGCTTTCAATCAGTTAGTAGTAGACTTGCTCAACTTAGATGAAATTTTTAAAGATGAAGATTTGATTGTAATGTTGTTGTCATCTCTTCCGGATGAGTTTGAACATTTAGAAACTACATTACTTCATGGCAAAGAAGAAGTGTCTCTAGTTGTAGTTTGTACTACTTTATATTGTTATGAATTAAGAAGAAAAAACAAAAAAGAAAGCAAGAACGTAACAGCTGATGAAGCGGCAAAAAGAAAAATATCTCATTCAAAAACTAGACCTGAAAAAAGATGAGTGTGCCTTTTGTCATGATTTTAAAATGTTATTTCCTTGAAGTTTTATTAAAGTTTCGTACTTTTTTATCCCATATAATTTAACAGTTCAAATTACACTCTTTTGGTAGGATCTTTATATATATATATATATATATATATATAAATATATATATATATATATATAATAGGTTCGTATTATCATACCTTACCATATAATACTTATTGTATATATTGTTATTATTTATTTTCATAGCAGACCCCCTAATAAAGGTGGATGAAATAATCAGTCGTTCTACGTATAATTTACATCTCAATATTTCTGGCAACTCATGAACTATCATTCTTTTATCGGTAGGTATTTGAAAGATTACCAATTTTTACTAGTGAATTTTTAAAATTTATCAGTTTTTTTTTTTTTTTTTTTTTTTTTTTTTTTTTTTTTTTTTTTTTTGAAGATTATAAAAACTAGATGAACATAATTTTTATTATCACCCAGACCCAGTTTCATTCCATTCTCTCTCATTTTCTCTCTCCTCTTCCTCCTCTCATTTTATGTAATTACTTCTAAATTTTTAAAGCATTTTAGTAACTAAACCAATATGCTGAAAAATAAACCAGTAGTATACCGATTGGGACCTTATCGAATTTATTTTCATGTATTTGACATTTTATTTGCAGTAAATTTTATTACTTATCTCTTATATTAATTGTTTCTTTATTGATGATCAAGACGCTACTAAGATCATTTTGAATGCAAATCCTGATGTGAACTTCATATTTGGTAAAATGACATAGGTAATATTTTCTATGTTGTGTTTTAATCCATAATGTTATTTTAAATCTCATATCTTGTTTTTAATAAATTTTAATCTCCATAACTTGTAAAATTAAATTTTATAATTTGAAAATTTTTATATTATTGTAATTATGAAATGAAAAACATCAACACCATTAATCAGTAAATCAAATGTCACAAATTTCATATATATACTACATTTAATGTTAAATGGCATTAAGTATAACTTATGCCAAATATTGACATGCATATTATATTTTGGGATTATATTTAAGAAGCTCCAATGCACCCTTGAGAACTGCACCAAATTTGAACGTTGCCGGTATAATGCCAAGTAACATTATATGTGGTCATCACAAAATTAGAAAAAGAAAAAAAAAAAAAAAATTATTTGTGGACACCCCATTCCGTACTATCTTGCTCTCACCGTTGAAAATCCTATCGGATAATTAATGCTCACAAAGTCTATAAGGGGACCAAGATTAGTACCTTGCTTTGAAAGGTTAATGGGTTGTTTGTTTTATAGGTTTAAATTCATGGTTTTTTTGTAAACAATTTAAAATTTAAAAATTAAAATAAAAAATTATTGATTTAAATTTATGGACCAATCCAGCCCTAAATATTCTTTGATGTATAACTTCAAAGTTTCTCTTCTTCTTTGTCTTCTTCTTCTTCTTCTTTGAGAATTTCTTCAGCAAAACTTGTCCTTTTTAATTATGATCGATAGGTGTATTGCCACTTTATTAAATTTTGAATGGTCTAATTTGAATTGTAATAGTTCTACATTGCATCTTGTAAACTTTTAATGTGGATATTACAAATTAGATTGTTGAAATTTTAATCCGACAAATAAAACAACAATTCTTAAGCCACTAGTTAAAATTGATTTCATATCTTGTGAGTGGAGGTCATAGCCGATGTTTACTTAATAATAATTACTAAAATCATTTCTAATACAATGATAATATCAGTTGCATATTTAACATCAAAAAGTATGAAAATTATGTTTTCTTTTATTCGCTGATGAATATTAATGCTATTTTAAATGTTAATTATGCTTTTATCATAATCATTAAGTTTTAAAAGTTGTAAAAATAAACTTTAAATTCAAAATAATTTAAAAATGTAAATGTTGAACAGAATAAATGAAAAAAAAAGAAGAAAAACATACTAACTAATAACAATCAAATCCCCTAAAAATACCCCTTAATCCCACCCTAAATCCCACACAACAATTCACTCTCAACTTCTCATCTCACTCTCATTCTATCTCTCATATTTTCTTTTTAATTTTGATTCTAAGCATTTTTCTCGTGATCACTCATTTTCTTGCTCTTTCATTTACAAAGTTTACGTTCAATCAATTTTTAGAAAATGACCATATCAAACTTCTCTGATTTCATTGCTCTTTCTGAGTTTGGTGATGAGCCATTTTTTGAGGATGAAATGATGTCTCCCAACCCCATCCCCACTTAACCAGAAAATGCTCTAGTTGATAATGCTTCAATGCACAGCGAGGAAGTTGGAGAATACACGAGGAGAAAAAGACCGCGAACTTCTCCTGCATGGCAAGATTTCACAGAGGAGCCCCGACCAAATCCAAAAACAGGTGAAATGGAAATTCGTGCGGTATGCAAGTATTGTAAAAAACATTTTTCTAATAAAAATGGTAGGGGTACTGGTCATATGGATAGACATTGAAAAGTATGTCTACCGTTGCACCAAGGTAGGAGTGTGGACTCCTGTCAACAAACACTATCACTCACATCACAAGGGTTGCAAAATTTTACATACAATGCACAACGTGCTCGGGAAGTACTAGCTATATTTCTAGCTAGTGCCGAATTACCTCTTTCTTTTACAGATTATGCGTTGTTTGAAGAATTCATACAGATAGCCTTCTGCCCGCAATTTAAATGGGTATGTAGAAACACAACTTGTTTTGATTGCATAAAAGTGTTTTATGTAATGAGACAATTTCTTGTTGATAATTTTAAGACTTTTAGTGCTATTGTATCTTGTACTTCTGATCTATGGGAAGGGTGCAATAAAACTAGATATTTATGCGTCACGACGCATTATGTTGATGATGAATGGGTTTTACAAAAAAAGAATAATATATTTTCGTTTATGTAGATATATAATGCATAAGCTATTTTTGGAACAATAATGGAAATTTTTGGGTTTTATGGGATATAATATAAAGTTTTAACTATTACTTTTGATAATGCATCATCTAATACGGCTGCAATTAACATGTTTAAGCGTAGTTTGACCTAAGGTTTAGAGGGGGGGAATCAATTTAGTAGTTCAGGCAGGATTTGAACATATTTAAGCTAGTCTAACAAATATTAGAGAATCTTTATCCTTCATATCTAGTTCTGGAGCTCGGCTCCAAGAAGTCAAACAATATTGTAGGAACAGTCAAATGCGCCCAAGAAAGTTCCTAACTGATGTGAGACATAGGTGGAATTCTACCTATTTAATGTTGAAGGTTGCCCTCACGTATTCATAGCTCATCACAACGTATGTAAACCGTAAGAATGATCAACTTTTAATTTTTGATACAGATTGACAGATTGGTGAGTATTTTTCTAAATTTCTAGAAGTTTTTTACAATGCTACTGAATTACTTTTCGAGTTTATTATCTTTATGCACATTTAGCTTTACATCAACTATTTAATATTTGAGAAACATTTTCTTATTATTGGGATACAATACTTTTTGGAAACATAGTTAAGCTAATGGAAACTAAATTTAAAAGTTATTGGTTAGGTTATCATATGTTATATGCATTAGCAACCATTTTAGATCCTAGGTGTAGAGTATATGAGACTTAATCTTTGATGACTGCTACAGTAGAAAATTTAGATATTGATATGCAACTAATTATTACTGATGGTAGGAAAATGTTAGAAAAGGTATTTGGTTTGTATGAAGCAAAATACAGCACAGGTCAAAAAGAACATAGAACTTCGACGTCAACTAGCAGTCCGGGGCCTAAAGGCTCGTAGGGGAGTTTCTTGAAGAAAAGAGAGAAAACTGTAAGATCGTCATAAGCACAAGTATCTACCGAACTAGTAAAATATTTTGAAGTAAATTTTGTAATCGATGATGACAAACTGGACATCTTACAGTGGTGAAGAGCAAAACTGATCGTTTTCCAATACTGTTGGTAATAGCGCGCGATATTCTGATAACTCTAGTGCCAACGATAGCATTGGAGCAAACATTTAGTACATGCAACCGAATTCTTGATGAGAAGAGAAGCATAATGCATCCATATATCTTGGAGAGGCTAATGTGCGTTAAAGACTGGGAAGATGCCAAAAGTCTAAAACAACAATACACAGATGATTCAATGGAAGACTATTTTTCTAACTTAGAAATAACAGAATCTTCTCGAAGCACTTAGGTTTTGTAATTTACTATTCTTTGAATACTGCACTATTTTTTACTTCGCTAAGGTTTTGTCCCGATCTCCCCACGGGTTTTACTTGGAAAGGTTTTTAATGAGGTAGTCATTTATGTGTACTTATTCGTATTATCTCAATTCAATAAAATCACATCTTTTGGGGGCATATGATATATTTTCTTTTTCTTTAATTAAATTTTAGAAAAACAATTACAACGGCCAGGGCCGGCTCATGAAGGGTCAGGGCCAAGGCCCGGCCCTGACCCTTATGGACTAGGGCCGCGGGCCTGAACTAGGCCTAAGATTTTCTCCTCAGGACCCAGCCTTGGCACGGCCTTGCACTGTGCAGGGCCTTGCTAGACATGGCCTAGGCCCACCACGAGCCTGGGGTCAGACGTGCTATGCCGGCCCGGCACGACATGTTTGACAACTCTACCTCGAACGAAAAGAAAAAGAAAAAGTATGAGAAACTATTATAATTTCCGTTGGGACAACAAAAATTATATAAAAAAAGTTATGAAAAAGAAGAAAACCAAATAAAAAGGTCTACAGGTTGAGTAGTTATTGTTCTTGGGATTGCTTTGCATGAGCTTTTATAAATATTATAGTGGGACTCCATGTGCATAGCACGTGAGAAGTAATTTGTGTGTCAAGTTTTAATTAGCATGTTATTATTAAAGAATATAAATATGAACATAAAATCTCAAAAAAGATAATAAATGAAAAAAGAGATGCACTAAAATACATGTTTCAATTAAACTTGTGTTAAAGTCGAACATTATATATGTATAGATGAGTATAACATATTATTGATGAAACTATTATGTTCAAGTGAATCGAGTAGAAAATTAATCAAAGTGTACATATGAAAAAAAAAAAAAACTTAAAATAAGGGTGTATATTTGTCAAATGTATATCTTAGAGGGTTGAAATAAAAGGTTAGAAAAAAAATAAAATAAAAACTCCAAATAAGGATGAATTTGAAATAATTATTTTATTTGGGTGAAAAACTTTTAAAGGGTTAATATTTATTAAATGTATATTTCAGGGAAATGTTAGGAAAGAAAGTAAGAAGGAAAAAGAAAAGGAAAAAGAAAAAGTAAAAAGTACATATGAAAAAAAAATAAAATAAGGATGTACTTGAAATAATTATTTCAGTGAGATAAAATAATATTTCAAGGATTATATTTGTTAAATGTTTATTTTAGAGGATTGAAAGGAAAGGTTAGGAGAGAAAGTAAAAGCAAAAAAGAAAAAAAAAATGCTGCAAATGAGGATATATTTGATATAATTATTTCAGTGGGGTGGAAAAAAATATTTTAAGGGCTATATTTGTTAAGTGTAAATTTAAAGGATTGAAATGAAAGGTTAGGAAAGAAAGTAAATAAAATAAAATAAAATAACTTGACCAAAAGTTTAAATAGTGTTTTTGTAAGAGGATGAATAGTGAAATGCATTCACATTTCTTATATAATTATAAACTAGTTACTGGGAAGTACGTGCTATACAAGTGCATATTCAATTTGTTAAACTTCTTGGAAACAAATAAATAGATCTAAAATTTTTTATAAAGTTTAGTTTCTGATCTCTTAAATTATTAATCTCTTAAAAGTTTAATTTAACAAAAGAATCTTTAAGCGGAGCACATTTAAAAAGAAAAATTTTTTATGAAGAAAAATTAGACAATAAATTATTTACGAGAAGCATATTAAAAATAGTATTTGAGATGGTTTTATCAAAAAGATTGTATGGGAATATATTTGAGAAAAAATAATTATTAGCTGGGAAATCAGAGAAAAAAAAATTTATAGGCCCACATTGGAGAAAAGTTATAAAATAATTAACAAAGAAAAAAAAAAAAAAAAAAATGATGTGAATATGCGTGCGTGATGGAGGCAGACTTTTTTTTTTTTTTTTTTTTTTTTTTTTTTTAGAAAAAGAAGGCGTAAATGAAACCAAAAATTTAAATTAACTACAACACAATAATCTTTTTAGCTTCGTTGCATCTTTGATTTGTTAGAGTAAAATGGAAATTTTAAGGTAGGGGAGGGGGACAAATATTTAAAGGAGCTAGTGGGCCGCCAAGGGGTTAGCTGCCCCCTCTAGGCCTCACCTAGTTCGGCCACTTTGTGCGTGGACATAAATAAAGAAATTAGTCAACAAATATGATATTAAAGAGAAAAGAGAAATAGTAGAAAATATGTTAATATGAAAGTTTAAGAAAGTATATAGGTTAATTTTTAGTTATAAAATTAATAAGTCATAACTTATTAAGTTATGGTTCATAACTATATTAGTTATGGATAAATTTGTTAAGTTATGGTTAATAGCTAGACAAGTTATGGATAATTATGGATAATAACTTGTCAAGTTATGGTTCATAACTAAATAAGTTATGGACGAAAACAATAATTTGGCCTATTTATTAACTTATGTAAACTATTAGCCTATTAGTTTTAATTCATCTCAAGTCTTAACCTATTTTCTCCTTTCTCCCAAGAGAAAATTGGTGAATTAAACCATTTGAATGCATTATGTTTAAAATTTTTATCTTTTATTATTGATTAATTCTATTTTGACTAATATAGTTTATTGACTAAAAAATATTAATTAAATATAAAAGATAAAAATTAGAGACACGCATATTTTGAGAGATATTTATCTTATTTTTTCAATATTAAAAAAATATTACAATTATCCCTTAAAACGGAACATCAACTTATTATTAATCCCTAAACATTAACTCTCTTATTTCTATAATTTTAAATTAGAACTAGTCAAATGGCCCATTAATAGATAGTCAAAATACCTTCAATGGTCCATTGATAATTTACAAGATCAAGGAGGTGTTTGGTGGCCAGCCGGCATAATTTTTTGACAGATATGACTTATAATTTGATAAATTATGCTAATTTCTGGATGATCATAGTTTATCAGATTATGATTCATACTCCAATCTTAAACAAAAATGAAAGAATACAGTTTTAGATCGCTTATGATAACAGTTCATATACAAACAAACTTTAACACTAACTAAATTTCAAATACTCCAACGAAAATACTAGGAAATTGGAAAAAAAAAAAAATACAAAATACAAACGAAAAGGATGAAGAAGAGCAACAGAGATTGCCGAACGAACCTCCACCATTTAACTTGATGGGGCTATGCAATTTAGCGACGGCAGGGGTGAAAAATGGACAAGGTTCATAAACCGCTAGAGATGGAGCAAGCCCGCAAGAGATCAGCGCCGTTATTCGCGCTTGGAACAGATTTGGTTGGATCTGATTAGATTCGGTGACAAGGCCTGCTCGCGGGAGCTTTCCTCGCACCGATGACGAGAGAGAAGGTGCGCTGGTGAAAGAGATCGCGATAATTTTGTGATCTCTCAGCGACTGTGACTTCCAATCGTAACGGCAAACCAGAGAACAACGGCGCCGACGTGACATCAGAAGCGAACGAGAACGAAAACGGCACGACAACGGGCTTCCCACGCGGCGACGACGACTTATACTGCCACGACAATGGCATAAAGAATGGTTGGAAATAGGGATGGGAAGATAGAGAGAAGGGGCGGAGGAGAGAGTAGGGCAACGGGGGATGGAAATTGAATTGAGTGAAGTATTTACTAGTAGTAACAATATTTACTAAATTCAAATTCTACTAAATTCAAGAATCAATTTCAGAGTACGAAAAAAATGTTTTTAAAAATGTCGATATACCGATTCAATATTATAAAAAATACAAGATAATAAGAACATGTTTTACTATAACACGAAATACGAAAATAAATTTATTACTTTCTTTATTTAACCTCACTCCGATCACTTTTAATTATAACTTTAACTCTCGATGCACGTAGGTGTTTAACAAGGTCATAGTCAGTTTTTTTAATTACAGATTCTCTTATGATCTTACGTAGAAGTTACTACTTAATTAGTCCTTATGGGATTGTTATATTCTTTTGTGCTTATGGGATTTACTAGAAAGGTTCTTACCAAGATCTATTTGGGGAGTTAATTTACGAAGGTGTAGTTTCGGTTTTACATTAATGGCGTTAATTTTCTGCTTGTTTTTATTAAGTTACTTCCTAGAGCCCTTTAGGATTTTCATTATTATTCTTCTTTTCTTAGGTTGATGTATAAATTGTTTTTCGATGTACGTTCTGAATCTTTCGTTAACTTTTTGTTTTTCTTTTTGATTTAGTAACGCAGAGAAGAAGCTTAATTTGTGATGGGACCTATAAGGTGTGCCGACATAGTTGGGATGTCTCGTGTCGTTTTGAGGTTAATTGCTCCCTCGTGTCATTTATTCAACTCTTAATGAGTAAATAAAAAGAGTACGGGCAACCGAGAAATTTCTCGAGTAGGAATCTCAAGACCCCCCACCACGTCCTGATATGCTACCCCGAATAATTGATACTTTCGTTTTATGTTTAAAACAAAAGGACAAGTTCATTAATGTTAATGTTATTTAATGAGATGTTTGTTTTAAGGGTTCGTCTTTAGTTCTAAATCATAATTTTTAATTCTTTACAGTATTTTTCTCTCATAAAAACTTTGAATTTTAAAAATTAAAATCATGAATTATAGTTCTAAACTCATAAATCAAACGTTTCATAAGAGATTCTTAAGAAAAAATGAGATTGATCATCATTTCATTAGATTGATGACCTCGACTACATGATAAGCAAGAACTTCCATTAAAATCGGAAAATTTTTGTTAAATTTTTTTAAAGGGAAAAAAACCAGATTACAAGTTGGATCATCCATCAAGTATCCCTAATTCTGATTGATCTTTTAATTTACCATTGAAGATAGCTTTTTCCCATAAAGGTGCATCTTTACAACCTAACTTAGGCCACACCACTAGCTATGTGACTGATATTCACTTTTTATCAGAACATCAAAATATAAACGTTAAAAATAGGGGTGTCAATTTATGTCTCGTGTCGTGTTCGTATTGTGTTTTGAATATTTCTTTCTTTATTTACTGTCAACCCGAATATGACCCGTGATACAAATTTTTTTAAAAACCACAGCACGAACACGACACGATACGAAATTAACCCGTGAATCCCAAATTAATACGAAAATTGTATACTTTTATTTAGTTTTTTACATATTAAAAATAACTTAAAATATATAACACACTAAAATACAATAACATCCATTCAAATTAAGTAAATAATAGTATAAGATTTTGTGTATAACTGTCATGATATCACAAGTTCATAATAAAATAAAAAATATGTAATGAAAGATATGTGTATTTTTTTTTTTTTTTTTTTTACGAGTTTCGTATCGTGTTCGGGTTAGGCGGGTCCAACTCGAAATTGACCTGTGTTTTTTGTGTCAATTTCAGGTCGACTCAATTCTGATTCGAACGTCTTTTTCTCAACCCTAACTCACGAAATTCGTGTCGTTTTTGAATCGTGTTGTAACCCATATTGCCGACCCTAATTTAAAATATGTTTCACTCTCCAATACGTGGAACTCTCATTAGTGTGGTTATTACCCTCGCACTATTGCCTCTTTCTGTTTGGTTTTCTTTTTAAAATTTAACAAAGCAAACAACATGAAAGCCTGGCTATTGTCTTTTTACATTATTTGGTCAAACAATCAACATAAAAAATAGCCTCTTCTGTTCAATATCTCCTATAATATCATTCAACCTCCTTTCTATTCTTTCCCATATTTTACAATATGTCAACCTTAAACAACAAAACCATAGATTATCACAACAAACAAAGCTATCCTCATTGGTATTCACCAGAAACAGGAATCTACAACAGCACATATCCTCCAATAAACCTCCCTTCCGACCCTTTTCTCGATGCCGTTTCCTTCCTTTTCTCGCACCAACACAAAGGGGTTACGGCCCTTATTGACGCCCCATCTGGGATTTCAATACCTTACTCGGAGCTCTACCCTTTGGTCAAATCCTTCGCCTCTGGTCTCCACTCAAAGGGTGTCTCCAAAGGCGACGTGGTTTTGGTTTTGCTTCCAAACTCCATTTACTTTCCGGTTATTATTATGGGGGTGATGTACTTGGGAGCCATTTTTTCTCCCATGAATCCTCTAAGCAGTGTCACCGAAATCAAGAAACGCGTCACCGATTGCAAGCCTTGTCTTGCTTTCACTGCCCCGGAGAAAGAGGAGGTCTTTCAAAAACTCGGGGTTGGTGCAATTATGGTTCCTGAAGATGTGACCTACTTCGATAAGAGAAGTCCAAAAAATGGTAATTTTTCGGATTTTTCTAAGCTTATTTCATGTCATGACTTTGACAATATGGCTCCAAGGCCATTGATTAGGCAACAAGACACAGCGGCAATAATGTACTCTTCAGGAACCACAGGTGTGAGCAAAGGAGCTGTAATAAGTCATGGCAATTTCATAGCCATGATGGAGCTTTTTGTGAGATTTGAGGTCTCACAATATAAGGAGTTTTACTCACCTTTGGAGATTGTTTACTTAGTATTTCTGCCAATGTTCCATATATATGGACTTTGTCATTTTGCAATAGGAATGTTATCTCTAGGTTCGACAGTAGTTGTGATGCGTAAATATGATGTGAAAGAGGTGGTGAAGGCCATTGAGAAATATAAAGTTACACATCTGCCCCTTGTTCCACCAATATTAGCAGCCTTGACAAAGGTTGCCAAGGATGATATTGAGGGTAATGGTGGGAAAACTTTTCAAAGCTTGAAGCAGATTTCATGGGGGGCTGCTCCTTCAAGTAGGAAAATGATTGAGGATCTTGTTCAGACCCTTCCTCATATTGACTTAATCCAGGTACCAATTTACAAGGAATAATATATAGTATAATTTAATTATAGTTCAATCAGCTCTTGTCTATTTCTCCATAACTTTAAACTAATAATGCTATAAATTTTTTTTTTATTTTATGTTTTGGATTCATTCATTAATTAGTTTGATTATTATTATTATTATTATTATTATTATTATTATTATTATTATTATTATTATTATTATTGTGATATATATATATATATAATTGCATTTTTGGCTACGTACATATAAATCCAAGAAGGGATACTTTGGACATGTGTGTTATATATTTGGAAAAAAAACAAAGGGAGTAGCTTGAGTATCAAATTTCGCGACAAATGTGACTCATATGGACCTTAGCAGGAAAAAAAAAAAAGAAAATAGTAGAAAATAGACCAATATGAAAAGCTTAAGAAAGTATATAGGCTAATTTTTAGTTATAGAAATTAATAGGCCATAACTTGTCAAGTTATGGTTCATAACCAGATAAGTTATGGACAAACTTGTCAAGTTATGGTTCATAGCTAGACAAGTTATGGACAATTATGGACAATCACTTATCAAGTTATGATTCATAACCAGATAAGTTATGTACAAAAACAGTAATTTAGCCTATTTATTAACTTATGTAAACTATTGATCTATTAATTTTAACTCATCTTAAGTCTTAGTCTATTTTTCTCTTTCTCCAAAAAAGAAAAAAAAAAATGAAAAAAAAGGCCAAAAAGTTGAAACTAACTTTCATTATTTTCTTTTCTTTTCTTTTCTTTTCCTTTTTTGTTTTTTCGTTTAGGGTTATGGCATGACAGAGTCGACCGCAATTGGAGCACGTGGATTGAATGCCAAAAAGTTGAGGAATTATTTTTCAGTTGGACTTTTGGCACCAAACACGCAAGCCAAAGTGGTTGATTTCAACGTGGGATCCTTGTTGCCTCCTGGCAAGTGTGGCGAACTTTGGTTAAAAGGGCCAGGAATTATGAAAGGTGATTATAAATATTTTTCCTGGTTTCTTATACTTCTGAATTTGAGCTTAAAATAATGCCTACAGTTTTGACAATTGCTTAATTTTTAACTCTTTCCATGAAATGTTGTTATCACATGACACACATGTTCATTATATATATTAAGGGGAAAATGTCTTTCCAGTTTAAAGACAAAACTATATATATATATTTTTTTTCTAATTGAAAAAGTCGTGATTGTTCTTCCATCACCAAATCCCTCCCCCCCCTTTTTTTTAATAACAATATTAATTATAGTTTTGACTAAATATTTTACTGTTGATCTCCAGGTTACCTAAATGACCCAGAAACAACAATGTCAGCAATTGATAAAGATGGATGGTTACGTACGGGAGATATCGTTTACATTGACCAAAATGGATACTTGCATATAATTGATCGGTTAAAAGAGATGATCAAATACAAGGGATTTCAGGTATAAAGTAATTTTTCAAGAACGGCCCTTATTAGATCATATGAGTTGTGGTATTGGATACCATTGACGCTCTTTTATTGCTTTTTGTTTTTTGTTTTTTTTCTTTTTTTGATATCATACATCTAAGAAAATGCAACTACTCTACAGATTGCTCCAGCGGATTTGGAAACTGTGTTGACTTCCCATCCTGAGATACTGGAAGTTGGTGTAACGGGGTAAGTGTAAAGGTCTCATTTAAACTCGCATATTCTTATTCAAAATATTTTTTAGGAAGAGAATGATCAGTTTCTGACCATTGAATCTGATAAAAATCATATTAGACTATTAAAAAAAATGTAGAATAAACAGTTTCTAATGCATTAATAAAAGAACTTTTAGTAATTTATTTTTTCAGGACCTATGAGAAAAACTTCCATTTTCTTAAAATTTGCATTACCCATAATTTCTAAAATTCAACCTAGCACATCTAGTGTCTTTTGAGACCACAACTTTGAATTAAAAAGTAAGGCATTATGGAAGATCAATGGGGTAGAATCTAGAAAAAGCGACACAAGAATATAGTAAAATATTAAGAAAGTAAAATATCTATCTTCTACATGAAACATAAAAGACTGCTTTTAGGTAAAGTTACGAAAAGTAACGTATGCAAATAAAAGACTTGGAAGGTTAATAGTAAAATACATTTTACGTTAAAATGATTAATGTAAGGAATAAAGAAAAAAAAAGGTGATAATTCATATGAATTCGTCCCTCTATATGGTTTTATATATTTTTTTTACTACTATTTCACGTTTTGAATATATCTACTGTTTAAAAATTTTATACCATTTTTTCTTGAAATTAATAATTTCATTATATGCTTACAGATGTATACAAATGCAATAATTATTCAACTTCGACTTTAATTTTAGGTTCTGATAACACTAATTATATTTTTTCATTAAAAAGAAAAAAAATTAAACATTGCAACATTGTGATCATATATAAAAATATTCATGAAACGAATGTTACAATATATATATATATATATATTTTTTTTTTTTTTTACTTTTTCTGCTCAAGAATATTTTAAGTACTAGGGACAACGTAACGTGGCTTAAAAACGCTCCCAATTAACAAGTTTAAATAAAAAAAAAATGCAATATTTATTTTATACTTGACGTCTTCCGTATAATAAGCTCAATGTCTCTGTCTGCAACATATAATATATAAAAATTCAGATTTCCTATAAAAAATAGAAATCGTTTTCTATATTATTAAGAAAACATATAACATATATATATATATATATATATACAAAAATAAAAAAAAAAAATAAAAAAAAAAACTTACTTGGATCTTGTTAGAAACCCAATAAAATTGAAAAGAGAAGATAGACGAGTATAGCTGAGAAGTCAAAAAGTAACCTTGTGATTAAGTAGAATATCAAAAGTGAATATGATAATTCTTGCTCTTTTTTTTTCATAATTTTCTTCTTAATCTTATTTTTTCATCTTGGTCCTATCTATAGTATACCGGATGAAGAATGTGGGGAGATACCGGTGGCATTCGTGGTTAGGAAGCAAGGAGGCAAGCTTTCCCATAAAGATGTTATGGACTATGTGGCTTCACAGGTTTATTATTATTACTATTATTACTATTTTAAATTCCATCTTATTTTTGTTGAGTAATGATATGAAAACCCATAAAAAATTTTAGTCGCATTTACGAAAACGTAACCTACTATCTTAATAATTTCTAATATATTAACGAAAATAATTATTTCTTATAAAATAATCTCTTAGTTTCTGATATTACAACTATATCCTTGAGATTTGAGGTAGCCCTGCAAAATTCAAAAATACCATTGTAAAATATTTACTTTAAAGAATAACTTGAAATACTTAAAAATGAAAGGTCGAGTTTTCAAAAAATTAAAACACTTTTGTTTTATGATGAAATTAAAATATAATCATATATATATATATATATATATTTATATCATAAGTTATGTGAGTACAAACAATTATTATTCTCTCCCAATCCAATTATCTCTAACATGTTGTGCCATGAATTTCTTTGTCATTATAAATTATATATATTTTCCATTTATGTTTCAAAGTGTTCACTTTCCATGTAATTTCCATTCTTATTTTTGCATTCTATACATGCTTGTAATTACCATCTTCTGAGACGTAATTACATATCTTTTTGTTGGGCAGGTTGCACCATACAAGAAGATCAGAAAGGTGGTATTTACAAATTCAATACCGAAATCTCCGGCCGGAAAGATCCTCCGGAGGGAACTCAAGGAGTCCTTAACTTCTAAACTCTAAGGCCATGTTAATTTGGTTCATTTTTCTATAGATACATATATTTTTATCGTATAATTTAGCAGTATCATTTTTTTAAAGGTCACTATCATGCGTGTTATACTATATATTTGTTGTGTGTGTGTGTGTGTGTGTGTGTGTGTGTGTGTGTGTGTGTGTTTTTTTTTTTTTTTATGCTTAAAGCATATATTGTGTTTGCTGGGTGTATTCAAATGTTGAATAGAGTTGTTTCAAAACTCTAAGGCCATGTTAATTTGGTTCATTTTATTATGCATACGTACATGTATTCTTATCGTATTATTATGCAGTATATATTTTTTAAAGGTCGACTAGTTAATCATATTAGCTAATTTCTCCTTAGACTACTATTTATATACTTTTTTTTTAAGATTTTTAGGTATTTTTTATTTTTTTTTATTTTTCAAATATTGCTGATTATATTTTATGTTATAAAATTTTTAATGACAACTTAATACGTGCGGATACCTAAACTAGTGCTTAAAAGAAAAAAACAAAAACAAAAACAAAATAGCTCCCCAACTCGATATCAGTAGAGTATACCAATCGTTTATATTTTCTACTTATTTCTTTATATATAAAATTCATTGTTTGTTACTCGCATGCATGTTGAGGGAATTTTCTATCAAAACGCCTACTACTGTCGTTTTGGAAGGAAAATAGGAAGCAAAGTTCCCATTGAGCTATGAGTTTCCATTGTTATTGAGGCTACCTCTGATGACTGGTATAGCAGGTGTAAGCATTTAGGGTTTTCATGTTTCAAACACTGGTTCATGGATTTAAAACTATGATTAAAAATTATTCTCGATTTACGTGTATTTTTTGTAAGAGAAAATACCGTAGCGAGCTACGAATTATGATCCGAACCATAGCACAAATTTTTGCTCCAAACGTACCAGAACCATGGCACGGATCCAAAATTTGGAGAACAACCTTATGCATGATGGATGCTCAAAGAATTATGCTCGCTAGGCTTCCTACAATTACACAAATTATCTTTTATGAACTCCACACGCTTCGAGAGCCCCCAAATATTTCACCCAAATTTGTATCCCTAATTTGTCCCAACTTAAACCCTAGTTTTAAGTATCTGATATATCTCACTTGACTTCATCTATTGCCCAGCCAAAAGAAATAATCTATGAATGTGAATCCATAAATCACCCAGGATTAAGGTCATCAGTTTATTCTCTAGTCAATATAGCGACATCTAATTTTCTAGCTTATAAAAGTTTAATTGGTTAAGGAAAAGCGGCAAAGTGTTCTGTTTATGTTGAAAGTGACAGTTTGCTTTTTTTAAGAGAGACTGCTGGAGATGCATGCAAGAGGGTTGCTGGTGGAGAGGTCATGATTTATTCGGTAGAGGGGCATTAATGTAATATACTGCGTTTATAATAATACGAAAACGTATATATAGTGAAGATGTCTAACAACAACAAAAATGTAGAATTTGATCTTTTCAAACATGTATCTTTTACGCGAAATGAGTGAACAAATGACATAGCTGCATGTAAAATACTGGAATTGTGGTACTTTCTATAATTGAAACTGTTATATGCTGATGCTATTTGCATAACATTAATTAACTTTTAGTAAGGGCAGATTAGTCTTTTATGTTTATTGTTATTTTCTTTCCGCTGCTGTTATTTCTGTTATTCTCTTTCTACAATTCTCGGTTGGTTGTAACAGTAGGGAATCGAGGAAGTTTCCTAAAGGCTTTTAAGTATTGCAAGGATTTCGGAAAAGGATGTTATGAGAATATTGAAACCATTTTTCCTCTGCAATTTACTGGAACCTTTATTCTTTCACCTTGCGCCATCTTTTGCTCTGTCACCATAGCTAGGAAACGGAGAGCATGCGGTCGGGCAACGGTAGCGAGGATCGAGATATACTAGGAGGAGGACGTTATCAGTCTCGAGGAGGAGATCGATATCAATCTGGTATCAGAGCCGTCGATGGCGGACGATCAACGCTTCCATCACCTTGAGCAGCAAGTCGTTTCTCTTAGCATGGGACAAGAACGGATGTTGAAGCAGATGAATGAATTCTTCCAGCTGATGCACACCCGAGAGGAGGCTTCGGCATCCAAACAGAGTGCGGCTTCTCCCATGGCCGTGGGAGACTCATCGGTGGGAACCAACCAAACTCGGCCGGTGAGGCTGGATTTCCCAAGGTACAATGGACAGGAGGACCCTACGATCTAGATATGCTGAACCGAGCAGTATTTCGAGTTCCAGGGAATAGGCAAGTCTGATAAGGTACGCCTAGCTTCCTACCATTTGGAGGGGGATACTCAGATTTGGATTCAGCAAACGAGAAAACTCAAAGAACAGATGGGATGGGTGGAGTTCAAGTCAAAATTGATGCTTCGATTTGGTACGGCGCCGTATGAAGATGGCTTTGGAGAGCTCTGTAAACTTCGGCAGACCACCACCGTCAAGGATTACCAGAGTCGCTTCGAGCAACTATTGAGCAAGGCCGGCATTCTATCTGCCGAGCAAGAAACGTCATGTTTCATCAGTGGGCTATGGGAGCCCCTTCGGGCTGATGTTAGGGCCCAAAGCCCAGCCACTCTCTCTTCTGTCATCGCCTTGGCCCGAATCTATGAGGGCCAAAATCAAGTGGCTACCAGGTGGGTTGGAAACGTTAGACCCAATCCGCCAGCTAGGCCCAGTTTCAACTTTCCAACCGTAGTACAGCAGAGGCGAATAGCAAAAATGGTGGCGCTTCAGATTTACCGATTCGCCGATTTACACCGGCAGAGCTATAGAAACGTCGCACACAGGGCCTTTGCTTCCACTGTGACAAACATTAATCTCCCAACCATGCTTGCAAACGTTTGTTTTGGATTAAGCTTGAAGATGATGAGCCAGACACCACCAATACTGATGATTTGGACGATTTGAAGTCGGAGGAGAAATCAGAAATTTTCCTAAACTCCTTGGTGGGTTTCACAACACCACAGACCATGCGAGTTGCTGCCAAAGTGGGTAACTCTCCCTTGACCGTCCTTATCGATTCTGGCTCCACTCACAATTTCTTACATGAGTCTGTCGCACGCCTTGTGAAACTTCACATGGAGGAGAATTCTTCTTTACGGGTGGTGGTGGCCAATAGCGAGCGACTCTGCAGTCCAGGAGTTTGCCGTAAGGTACCTCTTCATTTGCATAACTCTCAGTTCCTTGTGGATTTTTACTTAATTAATCTGGAAGGATGTGATGCGGTTTTGGGTGCCCAATGGTTGCGAACTGATTACACCCAAACGTGTCGAAAATAAAGCGGTCGCGATAGCACAGTTAGGGCAGTCGTATCCACAAGGAGGAGACAAATTGAACAAGAAATGATTAGCAAATAAAAAGCTTTAGGAGATAAATAATAAAGTAAAAATAAAAGAGAATGGAATTTTTGTTGAGAAGTTTAAGCATAAGAACAATGTATGAGAAAATTATATAATTAAAAGTAGTAAGACGTCGAGATTCCCCTATATGCTTGGTTCACCCGAATGAATTTTGATCCTTGAGATTACTCAATTGAAAGTTTCACATCCCAAACTAACAATCGGAAAATAAATATTTGAAGAACATGTGAATTAAAATGTATTCGAGTGAATAAAATTCTTACGTTTAGTATTAGGAAAAATCATCTTAAGAGAAATCTAAGAGCAACAATATACCATTGGCAATAATGCAAGAAAAGACTACTCATAAAATAATATCTATCAATATATAGTATCATGCAACAATCACATAAAAAGAGCGTGACTAGATTTATATAAAAGTTGACAAGAACATATATCAATATGAGAAATTAGAAGAAGATAGAAGAAAATTAACCACTCAAATATATAAACTTTGAAGAACAAATGGAGAATCAAAATTCACTCAAGATCACTTCACATATAGGTTCTTCTCTAACCTCACCAACTAGAGAAAAATGTATCAAAATTTAGACTAAAAAACTTCTAACCACCATAAACTTAACAAAGACCCTATTTATAGAGTTTGAAAATGCTAAAAAAAACTAACAGTAGAAAAATAAAAAAGAACAAAAACAGATCCTAATTAAGTTAGAATTTACAAGGCTTAATTTGAGAATAAAAGTTGATTATAGTGGGAAGGAAAACCATCACAAACGGATAGAAACGGATGAATAATCCCAAGTAAACGGTTGGCAGGGGAAGAAAACGCCACATGGCACGCCGTGATTCGTCCAAGAGAGACACTTGGAAAACGCGAACAAAAATTGGCTTCGGACGTGACACGTGGCAAGGGCTGAGTGGCTGAGGGAGGAAGTGGCCGACAGCTTGGACACGTGGCGAATTGTGATTGGAAGTTTGCTGCGACACGGGACCGCATGGACACGTGGCGGAATTTGGCTGGAGGCAGGCTGCACGCGGAACACGTGTCAGGGACTGGTTGGAGAATGGCTGTGCGGCGGGACCCACGCGAAGAGGAATTCTGAACGCCTGACGCGCGCATGGATGACACTCGCCCGGAGAGGAGACCGTGCGCGCCAAGCGCGCGTGGAAGCCGTGCATCTGGGGCCCACTTGTCTACGACGCGGCAGAGTGCGACACGTGGTGGCTTGGTGAGGCATGCGCGGCTCGGCTCGCGGACGGCTGATGGGCTTTTCTCTTCTTTCTCTTTTTAGTTTTGGCCCAAATGTCTTATTTTCCTACAAAACAAATTAAATTAAATTAAAATCAAATACCTCCACATAAAATTAATTCCATGAAAATTATTTAATTAAAACTTAATTTATTTATCAATTATGAACAATTCAAGTGCATATTTGTGCACTTATCACGAACGCTAGGCCCTATTGTTTGGGATTTTAACCAAATGAAGATGAGGTTCACAGTAGGGAATTCAGAGGTCCAGTTGGTGGGGATAAGTTCAACACCGGCCACACAGGTGGGATCAAGGGCTATCAACAAGGCTCTGAAGAAAAACTCGGGTGCTGGAATGCTGTTACAGATTAGCTTAGTGGGGGATGACACAACAAACAAACAGGGGATGGATAATTGGGAACCTTGGGCTCAAAGTTACCCCACGGTGTTTGGGAATTTTCGTGGTCTTCCGCCACATCGAACCCAAGATCACAGAATTCCGTTACTGCCGGGCAATGGGCCGGTGAATTTACGCCCCTACCGATACCCCCATTACCAGAAACAGGAGATTGAAAAACTGGTAGATGACATGCTTGACCAAGGCATTATACGGCCAAGTCGAAGTCCTTATTCCTTGTAACACCCTGAAGAATTAATTGAGATTAATTAAGGTAATTAAGATTATTAGTGTTCCTGATCTGATTTAATTAATTGAGTTTAAATGATTCCAAGGTATTTAAATTATTTACATAATTTATTTTAATCCGTATGTGTATGGGCGCATTTACGGACTGCTTTAATGCATATGTCATTTCCTTTTTATTTTTCTTTTCTTTTTTTTCTTTTTTTTTTTTCCTTTTCTTTTCCTTTCTTTTCTTTCTCCCGTGCGTTCCTCACTCTCTCTCTTTCACTCTCACTCTCCCATGCTCTCTCTATCTCTCTCTCTACCATTTTGTCACAAATCAAGACCGGATTTGAGCCAAAGAGTGATTTCAAAGAGTTTTCAACATCAAGAGAAGGATTCAAGGTAAGATTACTGAAAGAACCTCTCTTGGATTTCAAGTTTTTCGGATTTAAAACTCATTTTTGGTTCAAAACGGATTTTGATGGATTTTGAGTGAAACTAGGGTAGAAATTGGAGATCTTGGGTTCTTTGGACTTGTTTTAGGACCTAGAACCCAGATCTAGTGGTTGTCCCTTGAGATTTTGTGATTTGGGACCGGATTTGCGGATTTTGGACGATTTTCGCGATTTTTCGCGAATCGAAATGTCCACCGGTCGACCGCATCGGTCGACCGGACTTTGTCGAGGCCACCGGCCGACCGGAGTGCACACCACCGGCCGACCGGTGGTGATGCACTCCTCTGTCTCCGGTCGACCGGTGTACACGGGGTTTGACCCTGTTTGGCCTGAAATTGTCGTTTTGACCCCTGTTTTCGGGGAGAACCCAAATTAGCTTCATTTTGGGGCTTGGGATGAAAGGATTAGTATCCTAAATCCCTGATTTGATATTTAAAACCCTTGGAATGAAATTTGAACATGAAAATTGATTAGGGCACACTAATTGAAAAATCTTGGTATATGATTGAGATTCGATTGCTTTAGGACTGAGAATTGATCCTAAAGTGGTGTTTTGTATCAGTGATCGCTGAGGATTCAGACTGAAGGGGCTTGAGGAAGCGGAAGCCGGAAAAGGCAACGCTAGTCCCAGGTTTGATTGTGCGAGGTAGGATTTCTATCCCTTTCCTTGTGAGCCTGCTTTCAAAGAAGATTTTGGCCTTGTAAATGTTTTAAAGAAAGGGATTGATTTGCGAAAGAAAAATGTTTTAAAAACCATGGCTTGTTAGTTTATGGAAATCCTTGGCTTGTCCTGTCCAGGGAATCCATAGCTTGTCTAGTCATGGAACCTCACGGCTTGTTCACCATGGGGCCCAAGGCTTGAGTAGTTCGTGGGGTCATATGAACGATTTCATAATGTTAAACGGATGATTTCTTAAGATAAGAGATCTTGTGAACCCTGGTAATAGAGTCTATTGTCAGAAGCCTAGATAGGATGCGGAGAGTGCATCCTCGGGGCGTAACCCGAAACCGGGTCCTGTAGGGGGAGGCACTTGGTGAGGTGAGTAATTTGTACTAATTACTCATCAAGCCTGAAAACAGTTAGTTTTGATAATGTATTTCCTTGAGAAAAAGGATGTGAGGTTCCTACTGTTCTGTCGGGACTGAATGTCTATTTATTTTATTTACGCACTTATTTATTTATTCGTTTATTTAAATTATTTCAAATTATATCCTACTGGGCCTTTCGCTCATGTTTCAAATGTTTAAACCCCTCCCAGGAGATTCGAGGAGCGGTGCATCGTAGCTGAGTGGTGCTACGGATCGAGCAAGCGAGGATCGAGTTCATCCTCTGAGTTAAAGTGTAAGGAATATGTAAGAACTTGTAATAAATGAGATTTGGATTTACTAGACTGTGGATGATGTCTGTTGTAATGATTATTTACGTAAGCATGTATGTACGATACTGTATGTCCTGTGGGGTGGAGCCCTGTGTGTCAGAGGCTCCTGGATTATATTGTTTATTTATTTATTTTAATGCAGTCAGGTGGGGCCCGGTTGGGGAATTCCGCTTTATTAATCCCTAATCGAGCTCCACGTCACCCACCCCGTTTGGGGGGCGTGACATTCCTCACCGGTTTTGCTCGTTAAAAAAAGGGATGGTACTTGGCATTTTTGCGTGGACTACAGGGGCTTGAATAAAACAACAGTGAAGGACAAGTTTCCCATACCTGTGATTGAGGAACTCTTAGACGAGCTTAAGGGCGCCAGAGTATTCACCAAGCTTGACCTTCGCTCAAGGTACCACCAAGTCCGAATGGCAAAAGCAGATGTGGAAAAAACAGCATTTCATACACACCAAGGTCACTACGAATTTATGGTCATGCCTTTCGGTTTAACAAATGCTCCATCGACATTTCAGAGCATCATGCACGACGTGTTTAAGGAGGTATTGAGGAAATTCGTTGTGTTTTTTGATGACATATTGGTGTACAGTTCGACGTTGCGGGAGCATTGGCTCCATTTGGTGAAAGTCTTTGAAATGTTGGAATGCCACCAGCTGGTGGTAAGAAAAGAGATGTGTTCTCTGGCCAAGGACGAAATATCTTATCTCGGCCATATTATTTGTGCGGATGGGGTCAAAGCCGATCCTAGTAAAATAGAGGCAATGCAAACTTGGCCACAACCAAAAAATGTGAAGGAGCTTAGAAGATTCTTGGGGTTAACCGGATACTATCGTCGGTTTATTGCGGGATATGGGCACATAGCTTGGCCCTTGACCGAGCTACTCAAGAAAGGTAACTTCCATTGGGAAATAGAAGCAGCTGAGGCGTTCGCATGTTTGAAGAATGCGATGACGGAAGCACCAGTCCTAGCTCTACCGGATTTCACCATGGAATTTGTGGTGAAGTGTGATTCAGCAAAGAGAGGAATAGGAGCGGTGCTAATGCAGCAGGGACGCCCCATTGCGTTTTATAGCGCGACACTTAAGGGTAGGAATGTTTATCTATCTGCCTATGAGAAGGAATTGATGGCTTTAGCTCTTGCCATGCAACATTGGAGGCCTTACTTACTAGACCGGCGTTTCCGTGTTCGAACCGATCATAAAAGTTTGAAGTTTTTGTTAGAATAACAGATCACCACTGAAATGCAACAAAGGTGGATAATTAAACTCATGGGGTATGACTTCCTTATAGAGTATAAACTGGGCAAAAATAATCAAGTAGCGGACGGGTTGTCTCGACGGGAGGAGGGAGCTATCTTATGTGCTTTATCTTTACCAATTCCAACTTAATGGGAATCGGTGGAAGAATTGAATGAGAAGAATGATGAGCTTCAAAGTTTGTGACAAAACATTGAGGAAGGGGCCTTAAGCTCACCATGGGCAGTCAAGAAGCGGGTGGTTTTCTACAAAGATCGGATCTACTTGCCAGAGGACTCTGATTTTGTCCCTATAATTCTGCAACAGTATCATGATTTAGGTCATGAAGGTTTCTACAAAACGGTGACCCGCATCAAAGAAAGCTTTCATTGGAAGCATATGAAGGATAGGGTGAAGGACTGGGTTCGACAGTGTGATACTTGCCAATGGAACAAGGCTGACCAACAACTTCCGAGAGGGCTGTTGCAACCCCTTCCCATTCCCTCACAAATTTGGTCGGACATCTCTATGGACTTTGTGGAAGGACTTCGTAAATCTCAAGGTAAAACAGTCTTGCTGGTGGTTGTGGACAGGCTAACCAAATATGGCCATTTCATTCCGCTGGCACACCCGTACAAGGCCGAAACAGTAGCTCAATTGTTCTTTGAGCACATCTTTCGCCTTCATGGAATGCCGCACTCCATTGTTTGTGATCGAGATCCTACTTTTACCAGCCAATTTTGGACTGAGTTATTCAGGTTCCAAGGAACAAATTTCAATTTCACCTCTGCCTACCACCCCCAGAGTGACGGTCAGACGGAAGTGGTAAATCGCACCATTAAGATGTATCTCCGGTGTCTCACGGGCGCCAAGCCAAAGGATTGGGTTTGTTGTGGGCTGAGTATTGCTACAACACCAGCTGGCATTTTGCCACTAATACCACTCCATTCATAGTTGTATATGGGTGAGCACCTCCCACACTTCTTAGTTATGTTCCGAGGATGGCTAAGTCCATTGAAGTGGAGGAGAATCTTTGCGCCAGGGATCAAATTCTAAAGCTTTTACGTACCAACATCACCGCAGCTCAAAATCGCATGAAGCAAGTCTATGACAGGAAGCACACTGATAGGGAATTTGCTGTTGGGGACTGGGTATATCTCAAGATCCAACATTACCGCCAGCATTCTGTAGAATTTCGGAAGAACCAGAAGCTCTTTCCCCGTTATTTTGGCCCTTACCAGGTCCTTGCGCTAGAATTGATCTCATTTTTTTTTTTTTTACATTTTTTGAGAAAAAAATAAAAACGTTTCTAAAACGGCGTTTGACGCAATAAAAATAAAAAATGAAAATGAAAATTATTTTTTGGTTTAATGTAAAATGAGAGAAAAATGAGTCGTTTTTTATTTTCTCCTCTCTCGAGCATAGAGAGAAAGATATAGATTATTAAGTTTTTTTATACTTAAAACTATCTCTTGATAAAACTACTAAACGGATTTTTAAAAATAATTTATGTCTGAGATTGAAAACGTTTTTATTTTCATTTTCATACAAAAACTAAAATCATTTTAAAACGAATTTCAAACGCACCTTAAAATCTCTCCCCTTATAAGGTTCTTAAGTGTTTAAGTCAAGTGTTCTTAAGCTAATTTTGGGATATGGGCTCCATTTGGTAGAGATTTTGAGAAGCCAAAATCACTTTTTTTTAAGCTAAAATTAAAAAATGTGTTTAGTAAACACGTAAAAATGAATTCTTAGAGAATTTAGAAGCTATTTTTCATTTGAAATCAAAAACAGCTCAATTACTGTTTCTGATTTCAATTTATACGGGAATCTGAAGGCTTTCATTAATGAAATTTTAGTTATTTTCAAAATAACTCATTATCTTGCCCTCTTGTTGTGTATTTTCTAATACCTTTTTTTTCTTCTTCTTTTGGCTAGCTTCG
This sequence comes from Morus alba, assembly GCA_012066045.3. Classification (NCBI taxonomy): domain Eukaryota; kingdom Viridiplantae; phylum Streptophyta; class Magnoliopsida; order Rosales; family Moraceae; genus Morus; species Morus alba. The sequence continues at coordinate 59,935,011 of CP050224.2, forward strand.
CCTCACGTGGGCAATTCCGTCCATTTAATAACAGAAGTAAGCCGATTGAGGTTAACAGCAACCGGCAACGGTTAAAAATTTGAGAATAATTTGATAAATTACTACAACTTCAGTGGCAAATGATAAATTTGTAATACCAATTCCCACCACCATCTATAAACTAGTTCTTGCACCTCCCCGTTTTCTTTTTTCTGGTTCTCTTCACTTCTGTGTGATGGATTCTCTGCTCGCAAATTACGCCTCTTCCGACGAAGAAGAAGAAGAAGAAGAACAACAACAACAACAACACGAGCAACAGCTTCAATCGCCGCCGCCCAAACCCGACTCTTTTCCCTCTTTCTCATCCCTCCCAAAACCCAAATCCTCGTCTTCTTCATCTTCTTCTCTCTTCCCGCTCGAAGATTCCAGAACCACCCCAAAACCCCCCTCCGTCTTCTCCGCTCTTCCCAAGCCCAAATCCCAAAACCCCACTTCGAATTTCTCATCTTCAGAGACCAATCCCAAAAGGGTCGTCCAATTCAAGCCTCCAATCAACCTCTATTCCGTCAAATCTTCCGAAATCGACGACGACGATGAGGATGAGGAAGAGAAGGAGGAGGGAAGGCGAAGGCGGGAATCCGTCCCCGAATCCTTTTCGTCCAAAGATGCCCTGTGGGAGGACTTAATGTCCGCCGTTCCCGCTCCCAAGAACTCCGTCTCTCTCGGCGCTTTTACTTCCGCGGGTTCCGGTCGGAGAGCCATCATCGAAACCGAAGTCCCCGCTTCGAATTTAGGCAATCCGAGGCCGGAGAAGGACGAATCCATTGCCGGTAAGGATAATTCGGGTATTGATCAAAATGGTGTGAATAATGCGGAGCAGTATAGTTATGCTAATTATGAACCGGGAAGTGATCAAAATGTTGTAAATTACGGCTATTATGAGAATTACAATTCTGGTTTTGATCAAAGTGGGGATGGTTCGAGTTATGGAGGTTATGAGAGTTATGGGAGCTATGGTGAGTATGGGCAGCATTATGGGAATAATTGGGATGGAGGGTCAGCGGCGGCAGCCGCTGCAGTGCCGGAGGTTTCGGGTGCGGTGCAAAGTGGTTTTGGAGGGAAGGGGAAGAGAGGGAGGAGTGAGATTCCTACGGAGATTGTGGAAGTGAAGCAAGATGAGTTGATCAAGAACAGGCCGAGGGAGGACCAGGTGAAGGCGACTGGAATTGCTTTTGGACCTTCTTATCAGGTACTACACTGTGCTTGTGATTTTGTTTTCTGGCTTAGTTTGGGATTTTTTGTTCTGTTTGAAAATATATTACTTTTAACTAGCAAAATAACTAAGAATCGTGAATTATCATTATACTTTAATTGTTGTATGTGTGTCATGTTCGAACTAGTTTTGAGGCTTCGAAAAGCAATACCAAATTGTCCCTAGTCTTTGTTTGTTTGCCATTAAATTTTGTCTCTTGAACATGATTATAGGTCATGCTATTGCTTTTTTCTATCGTTTTTGTAGATTTGATGGCAGTGAGTTGTAGCATCCTCACGTTAGTAGTGGTGTGTACTTTGTTGGAGAGTAGAATTTGGTCTCTGAAAGTAGGAAACTCCTAAACCAAATTAAGATCGCTAAACTGTTCAAATAATAACTAATGGCTGTAGGGGAACTCGAATAATAATAAAGTATGTGTATGTTTCAGTGTTTGTAATTTGTATTAAATTTAGTTACATTAGTAGTCTATGAAAGATCCATCAAGCACTTAGTCAAATTTTTAAGTTGTAAATTTGAGCGATTGATCTTGGCTATTTTTAAGTTGTACATTTGAGGGGATGTTGCCGCCGAAAAGGGTGGGTAAGAGGGGTGCAACTTTAATCTACCAACCTGACAATCAAACAAGGAAAGAATTTCTCTCGGGCATCTGAGAGTGAGTTGCGCGGTAACTTCTGTCTGTCTTCTATTAAATGACTTCATAGAGTCCTAAGGGTAGTGGAATCGAATACACCAGAGGATTGGGCTCGTTCAATTAATTAGTGATCCACAGCCTCTTCCTGCTGAGAGGGTGTTGCACAAGACCAAACTGCCCGGTTAAGGGGGCAATTTGATCTTCCTTTGAGGGTCTCTTTTGAACCTGAGCAGCTGGGTTCCTTCCCCTCTATTGTAAGCTATGTGATGAAGTCGATGAAAGACACAGTGGGTCCTTGCTTAATGAGTTCTAGAGCTCGGGATAGCTCCTTAATTAATTGCCAAATCTTAATCGAACTATCCTTCCTGATTGGCCTTGGCCAACACAAGTTTGTAAAAGACATTCTGATAAGACTCAGTCCAAAGTGCCTAAGACCGTGTGGTCCAGTGGTACCGGGGAGGTTTTGGGTGGGATGGGGTTTGGGGGTTTGCGGGTTTGATCCCATGTTGTATAAAAAAAAAAAAAAAAAAAAATAAGGCTCAGTCCAAAGTGATACACAAGTTATGATGGGAAACCTAAAAACTAAAAAGGATATGAGTCGTTCTTAAAGTGTGGCAAGTTCTAACAGAACTCTTCCTGCTTGATGAAGTGATGTTATTTACTTTTCAGTATACATTTTTTTTCACTTGTGATGGGCTTTGCCTATTTTTGCTAGTCTTGTTCTTTAGTATTAGGTGAAACTGAGTACCTTAATCATTCTCTGGATGGAAGCATCATGTACTCCTGAAATCTAGGTATTAGCACTATCTTCGGATTTTATACACTTATGAGTCTATAACTAGCAAAAAAATAGGATCTCAGTTTTTTGTTACAAACTGTGGCATAAAGTTTGTTCAAAAACAGAACAGGCTAGAACTCTTAACGTCAAAATGCAAGAGACAAGTGTGTCCATAGAGTGGTCTAGTCTCATATAATTTGTGCCTTCAGTGAAGGCCTCCTTATTTACTAAGTTCTGCATAGTTTCTTTCAGTTAGAATTCTGAATCATTTATTTGATGTTTAGCCTCTCATTTACTTAAGATTATATAAATCACATTTCAATTTTTCAGTTTATAAGTAAACAAAATTACTCCTTTGTATGGTTTTTTCAGCCGGTTTCGACAAAGGGGAAGCCCTCAAAGGTGCATAAGAGGAAGCATCAGATTAGTTCTTTGTATTATGATATGAGGCAGAAAGAGATGGAGCTTGCAGAGAGGCGTGCAAAGGGCTTTCTCACAAAAGCCGAAACACAGGCCAAATATGGTTGGTGATTCTGTTGGCCATTGTTGTACTTTCTAACTAGGAAGGATTCTCCAGGGTTTCATCTTTGTCTTCGTAGTTGATTGTAGTGATGGACCACAAATGCTTTCAATATTATATTGAGAGAAATTCTGTTCAGATTTCTTCTAGTTTTGGGAAGCTAGAAATGCTGGCTATTACAACAATGGCGTTTCAGTTAAGATTCTTGTCTAGTTCAAACGTCGGTCCACCGAACAAATTTCAATGAAAATGAAAATTTTGCTTTTAGGGTGCGTTTGCTGCACTAGATAGAGGTGAGAATTAAACAAATTGCACAACAAATGGCCATTCTTTTTACGGATTCGAGTTGAAAAGTAAAAAGTTAATTTGAATTTTTGTACGAGAAAATATTAATAAAAAGTTTGAGTTGTAATTATTTCACAGGGCTTAGTGTCTTAGTATTTTGATTGGAAGAATAATTTGGACGTACAACCCCTATTCCACGTCATTGGGAAAAATAACCACCATCTATTCTAATATTATACTCCAAGAATGATGATATCAAGTATGATCAAATTTAAATAAAATCTGACCTTAGAAAAGTAATCTCATGGAATTCAATCCCGCACAGCAAACACGGCCCATACTTTATAGGTTCGATTCTTTTTGATAGCAAAAATTGAGCATCAGAGAATTAAAATTCACCCATTTTCAAATAATTTTACAGCCAAAAAGAGTGATAAATATACATTATACACTGAGAAAATAGGAGTGTCATAGTAACAAGCGAGTAAAAAAGAGATAAATATACACTGAGAAACTAATTATATACAGATACAACCAAAAGGCTAACACAAAAGTAACTACCAATCGTTGAGTAGTTGCCCAGCAATATCCTTGTAGCTAACTTTCTTCTTTTTAGGCTGTGGTGCATTGAGATCCACTGCTGGCTTCTTATCTTCAGTACTTGTATTTGTAATTTCAACTTTCTCCTTTCCAAGCCTCGGAATCATGTCCAACAACATGGCCTGAACAGGATCAGCCATAAGTTCAAGCTTCTCAGGCGGCAGTGGCGGCCAACTGTTTTCACTATTTTGCTTTTCACTCGTTTCATTCTCAGGAACTTTATTGAACCAATACCTAATATTACTTTCACCTTCTTGCTTATCCACATTGCCTTTTTCTGATGACTCGGAGTTTTCTATCGTTTTGGTTTCACGGGTTTGTGAAGTGCCTCTATCTATCCTCTCATGGATTTCCTCTATTTGCTTGTTGGCCGGTTCTTTGAATGTACTTTCGTCTTGAGAAGCATTATCCTCTGATTCATTGCCAGATATTTTAGCAGGCTTCTTTCCAATGCGTGCCCTTGTTCTTTGAACTTGCTTGGCGCCTCCTTTTGCTTTGCTTATTTGTGATTGTTCCTCAACTATATTTCCATGAATTTCCCCCAGTTGTTTGCTCTCTTCTTTAGTAGTGTTTTCTTCATCAGAAACACTATCATCCGATTCGTTTCCAGATATTTTAGCAGCCCTACTTCCAACACGTGCTCGAGTTTTACGAGCTGGCTTTGCCACTGCTTTTCCTTTGTTCCCAGCGGGTCTTCCTCGTTTCCTCTTGGAACCAACCTCAAGTACAGGCCGGATTCCTGGGCTTTCTGGAGCCTCACTGCCTTTTCTATTGTTTCCTTCTTGTCTAGGTGACAATGAAACATTCTGCTTCTTCACAATGTCGAGATCACAAGAGACTTCTAGATCCATGTCCTGATTCCTGAAGAAACAAAGGAAATACAAAATCATCATTAGTCTGAAATTAGGATTAGTTCTTGGTAGATCTTTATTACTTCCAAAGATGAAAAAACCTCTCTTGTATTTTTTTTCCCCCAAAGTCGCAATTTGTCAAAATAAGCAGAAATACCCTTTTATAGAAGTCTACCTAAAGGAGCAACCCCATAGTACCATGCAACGCACTTGACACTTGACGGTCATTCAGTATCCATAGCTTGGAACTGAAAATCCAATGACTATGTAACGATTTTATGGCTCACTTTAAGTTCAATTTGGAAAGGATTCTCAACCTTGAGCCTTTAGCCACTTTTGTCACAACTAGTCTAAGTTTAATCATAAGAATAATAAAAATAAAAACAATGACTGAATTGTAACTGTAGACAGATCAACACATGTAAAAAGTAGCTGACGGTCTAAACTTGTATGAAGTTCTGATCACACGTACTACATTCTAGAATGTATTTAACTCACCAATCTTCAATTTTCAACTGTTCCAGCAAAGGCTTCAAACAATATGTTTCTTCTGGCAACCTTTGTTCCCTTTCCACACAATCTTCTAACCATTGAGATTGGACAATATGTAACTTTCCATTCCAGATAAGACGTTTTTCCGTTCCACTAAAACTGTTCATGGACAAACCATAGAAAAGCTTAGTCACCGAATTAGTAACAATTTTAAACATGTTAACATACTAATAATGGGTTAAAGAGGGAACGGCCTATAATAAGCATCCAAAGACAACAAAAATAGTTATTTGTTGTTTACCATGAAATCTGCGCACACACAATATTTGGAAAAAGAATCGTAGCTTCATTTTATTGTACTTCTTAGCATGGTGTTGTGAATCAATTTAGGAAGCCCCACCCAAAAAAATGAATTAGAATAAAACTATAGGTCCTACCATTTATAACCAAACTGGTAGGAACTAAAGGTTGGAACTTGGAACAAGTTAGAACACACTAACGGCAAAACACGCCTTTTTAAATAAGTAAAGGAAAAAAATGGCATAAGATTAACACAGCAAAATGATCATATAGCGAACACTTTGGAAAGTAGTTCATCACTTTGAACAAGCATTAATTTAATAAATAAAAAAACGACAAGGTAAACGATGAAGAGATATCAAAACTCAAGCGTGATGAGACATTATATATAGCATGCTAGCTAAGTGGCTATAAAGCAAACTCAATTACACCATATAGACATATTACCTTTGCAATACATTTTCCAAGTCCAGGGTAAATCCTGGGACCGATAAGATAACCAAATGGGTAGCCTGAGCAAGACTATTGCTGACTCTGCCACCATTCATGTTGACTTCAACTTTTAACCTCCTAAGAGAAAGTCCCAACAACACTTCCCAATCCGGTTTCCTTTAAGAGAAAGTTCATTAGAAAACAAACTAATAGCTAAAAATAGAGAAAATTTCAGATAGAATCAGTTTATCACGAAAGCAAAACACTTGAAGAAAAAAAAAAAAAAAATATATATATATATATATATATATATCTTACAGAGACTCTGGTGACGAGTGGAAGTATATGAAGCAGCCATGGAACCGGGACCACTTGGCCAGACTGTACTTTTCCTTGAAATGATCAATTGTTTTTGTATCTTCCGCTCTATCCACATTGCTTAAGAGCTGGAAAATGAAACGTATAAAAAATTTTCTTTGTAAAAGGCTCATAATGTATTTCCAGCAACTCCCCAGGTGAAACTCCTAATGCTACAAATTAAAGGGCTTCTTTCTATTCTTACGGGAATAACAGAGATGATATGGTGTTCAAAACACCACTTATGGAAGTGCTATGGAAAAGTATATACACACGCAAATGCAACATACCTGTTTGATGCCAGCAAGGTCTAGATCCCAGTAGTACGAGTCAGAAAACTCATCAATTTCTTCTTGTAACTTCTTTTTTGAAGAATCAGATAGAAAGAGGAAATACCTTCAATGGAAACACCATTAAGCTATCTTATTAAAAAGCATTCCTTCAAATCATCAAAAAGCACAAAAGATGATTATGCTGCAATGTGATTAGAAATAAGCAAACGGAATAGATGGGATGACTGACTAAGCAAAAAGTAGGAGATATGTTGACTAACTTTGGTTGTAGAGGAAGAAGCTTCTTTTGAGAACAGCAATCCAATAGCCAAGAGTAATGAATAATATCTCCACGAAGCTTCACCGCCTGAAATTTAATCCCTGCCAAAAAATTAACTTTTCAATTCCAGCCACCAAAAGCGTGCACTTGCAATACATTAATATGTGGTTGCGAGTCTCTGCATGTTTGTGCCTATGCGTGTGTGTGTGTGTAGAGAGAGAATGTTTGCAATACATAAATATGTGGTTGCGAGTCTCTGCATGTTTGTGCCTATACGTGAATGTGTGCTTGCAATATATTAATATGTGGTTGCAAGTCTGCATGTTTGCGCCTATGCGTGTCTGTGTGTGTGTGTGGAGAGAGAGAGAGAGAGAGAGAGAGACCCTTGCTTTCAGCTGCAACACAATGAGTGACTGAATTGTTCAGATTCATGGAAAAAGTACCCCCATTTTCAGCAACCATTTTGTGCAAGGAGTCGAGCGAATGAGTTGGAGGCACATTCACAAAGTCTGAACTTGTCAAGGACACTTTAGTACAGCAGGAAAAACCAGGATTTAAAGACCAGTAAGGTAACAAGTCCCATATTTCAGCACATGAATGTATACAGGTAACCACAGAAAGAAAAGCAAAGTAATGGTGACCATGATTGGCATATTCTGATATTTATAATCGTAAAACATGCAAAATGTTAGCCGCCTTTTCCATCACAAATACTCTCTCCATCCAACTCTTCACCTTAAACTAGATGGTAGGTTTAGGATTTACCATTACTGATAGGAAATAGTTACTCTTCCCAAAAAGCGTAAACAGAAGAAACTGAAGTCCGCAGTCTATCAAATTCACCAAGACAAGAATAAGATAAGATCTTAGATTATGTTTCCTAAAGACATTTTTATTTCAAAAACTTCACCTAAAGATATATCAACCAGGTAAGCAAAACAATTCTAGCAGGATACAGAACATCATGCCTGAAAATATTGTGTCGCCCTCCTTAACACCAGAAATATCTGTTTGAACTAAATGTGAAGGAACGACAGACAGCTTCTTTTTGTCTTCCCTTGTAGAGGATTTCGTGCGTTTTTGTTTATTATGTTGCACTGCACCAGAATCTGTCCCCCTATGGGTTGTGCCATTGGTTGTTTGTACCAGCTCTATAAATGCTGCGATTACAAGACAAAAAGGAAAGCAAGAAAGAGTAAAATCACCACCCATAAGCTAATATAGACACCAAAATGAACGTAATGCAAAAAAAAAAAAAAAAAAAAAAAAAAAAAAAAAAAAAAAAAAAAAAAAAAAAAAAAAAAAAAAAAAAAGGGAGTAAAATCACCACCCATAAGCTAATATAGACACCAAAATGAACGTAATGCAGTTTCTCTCTTTTGTAAATATTAAAAAAAAAAAAAAAAAAAAAGAAAGAAAGAAGAGAAATCACCGCACATAAGCTAATCTAGACACCAAAAGAAACACGAGAACACAGTCAGTCCTCTTACACTTCACATCAAGGCATTCATGCCAAGGCTTGTCATATCTAACTCGGTCAATACGTGGAAATCTCAAGCTGTATGGTGCAGCAAAAACCTACAAGAGAAACAAATGAATAGAAAACTTATCAGGTCATGAAAGAGCCTATAAGGCAACTTTACTCGGCAATATATTTTCTTTCATGAACACACTAAATTTAATATGCTAGTCATAAGAACACACCTCAGACCTTATAGTTCGAATGTCACTGGTAATAGAAAGTATTATTGATCTGAAACGAAAGGGGAAAAATGAAGAGGTTAAAATTGAACATTATTGTAGGAATAATCATTTGAACCTTTATACATAATTATATAAATTCTAACTTCTCTGGGCTGTCAATCCAAACATCTGGCCTCTCTTTAGAATTATTCGTCACTTGATAAAAGCTTGGTGGGGACTGCTTGGGATATTCATACTTCCTGACAAACCATCAAGAGAGGAGCTCAGAATTCTCTGTAAAAGGAGGAAAACAAAATCCTAACAGTAACTGCATCTTGGTTATTTCATGACGTGTGAATGATTTTGGGCCACAAGAGCAGTCGCAGTAAGCAAACACTGTAATTACAATGAAATTTCTCTCCAAACATTTTCTCCAAGAATTACCACAATTGTACTCATTTAACTTATTGTGTATTTTATGAACACTGAAAGATCATAATGTCATAAAGTTGCCTCAAAGTACCTGAAAAAAGGCTTTAACTTGTTTACAACAGCATCTAGATCCTCATCAGAAAGTCCAGTACCCACCCTACAAAACGATATAAATCTGCAATAAATAAATTTCTATTAGAACCATTGGTTAATCTGTCATTTACACAAAAGAGATGATATTAGTACTAATTACAAATAGGTTCATTAAATTTATTGCAACTGAATAACAAGTATAGAAGTTCCGTCGTGAATAAAGAACCTATTGAGAGTGCCTTTATACAAGAGAGAGGGTAGAGAGACAGGATAATGTGATGATCATCATGAGTATCACAGGACTATTTACTTAAGCATAAAATGATCACAGCATCATCGCGAATGAAATTTTACAGATGCCAAGCAAAATATTGCGTATAGAAATGTCAGCTTAGAAATTCTTACCGTCTTGGATGTGTATTTGGTGTTGAACGCTCTGCAATGCCCACTAAGAATTGAGCCACCTGCCATACGATTACATTTCTTACAAAACGATCACACTTTAAAAATAAAAAAAAAAAAAAAGAAAAGAAGAAGAATGAAAACTAACCTCCCCTCCACGACGTCCAGAGCCATAGTATCCCCCTAATAACATGTATACACAATTTCAGAGGAACTTAAAATATATTTTGCCTTGGTGTAGATGGGTTAAAAATTACAGACCTATTATGAGAACATCCAGATCAGAACCAGCACGAACATAATCAGGCTTCAATTTCAACCACTTTCCACTCCTATCACTAGGTTCCCACTTCGAACCAAGATCCTTCAGAACAATCCCTTCATCTCTATAACAAAGAGAAATGATTGTATCTTAAGAAATAGAGAAGACAAATAACTGATGAATCAAACTTCAAGAATAAAACTTAAATAACTCATCAATGGAAATCAAAGGTCCAAATGTAAAATTAGCTTAGCTGTTATATTCCTTTTCTCTAAATTTGAACAAAAGTGATCTCAAAATTTTAATAAAAGAAAAACTGAATTACGCATATCCAAAATAAAACACTGGTTAGTTTTCTCAACCACTGATCAGAACCAAAGGGATGAAGCCCATCTGCACGAATACTGAAACAGGAGAAGAATCTGGATCATCCAATAAAATAAACAGAAATAAATAAATCATTATAATAAACGTTTTTTTTTTTTTTTTTTTCAAAAGACATGTTGAGTGGAATGTACATCCTTAAATTGGATTGATGTATTCGATTTCAGCTGCAAATCTACTATTGTGGATGCCCTAGAAGGTTTACATAAAAGCTTTTGACTAAGAAATAAAGGTAGCTTGAAAACACTAGAATTTCAATCTTCGTTTGTCCAAGAACTATAGGTTTTCGGTCTAATGTCACTGTATGACACAAATCCCATATATGACATGCACTGGAGAGATCACAATTTCTTAAAGAAAAGGGCTGAATGACCTAACTCTGAGCGCTTGATTTTGATAAGAACCTCACTAGAATTGGCTGCAATAATAGACATGTAGAGAAATATAGATAGGATTATGTTAGTAATTAGTAATCAATATAATAAGTGGTTAGTGGTTTGTTAATTAGAGTTAGTTGTTTTGTTAAGCTAGTTAGTAGTAATATATAAGTAATAGAAAGAGACTAAGGGAGGGGGAGATTATTGAGTGTTCTCGTTACAGCTTGCTCTTTTGGGAGAGAGATAGGCCTCTCAAAAATCAACCATTGTAGCTTTCTATTCTCTCTATCAATATCAATCTATATTTCTCTATTATTGCAGCCAATTCTAGTGAGGTTGTAATTGTGACAATCTTTGGATAGAACTTCCCCAAAACCTAGCTTGTAAGGAGAGGGTGCCCAAGTGGTTATAAACCCACATGCTACATCCATAATTTAGCAATGTAGGACTCAACTAGGATCCTAACATACCACCATGCTTCCAACATCGACATCCACGGTGGCCCACTCTAGATGGCCCACTCTGGCCTTTCCAAGTCGCCCCTTCCGCAACGTGGGAATGAGGTGGGGCGTGCTCTGATACCAATTGTTACAACCTTTGGGTAGAACTCATCCCCAAAAGCTAGCTTGTAGGGAGAGGGTGCCCAAGTGGTTATAAACTCACATGCTAAACCCATACTTTAGCAATATGGGACTCAACCAGGATCCTAACAAATTTCAATCAAAACATGTGCTACTACCACGATGGGTTCCCATACTAATTTAAACGTTCATATCCAAAACAACTGCTTTGATTCCATTTTAATTTACAGTTTCTCCAAAAGGAGTTGTGCACACATTAGTTTTCACATGTTAACTCTAAACATAAGGAGCATGCACGCTAAGGTTTAGCATTGGACAAAGAATTGTTACATCAGAAAAGGATGAAAAAAAAAAAGTTAAATAGAGAATATCACAGAAAAGGATTCTTATTTTCTATTATTATGAATTGGCATTTACACGGTATTATATAGTAGATTACAAAAGAAATAATAGGAAACTAAATCATTCCCAAATCAGGAAACTGCCTAACCGAATCCCTCAATTTAAGGGATTTCAAACTGATTCTCCTAATCTATTTACAGCTAATTTATACGTCAACACTCACCCTCAAGCTAAGGAATATATATCTTCCATTCCCAGCTTGAATACAAGATCATGGAAACTCAAACTGTTCAGCCCCTTTGTTAGAACATCAGGTAATTGATGTTCTGATGGAACATAGGACATACACACTAATCCTTCCTCCAATTTTGCTTTGATGAAATGTCTATCAATTTCAATATGCTTTGTCCTATCATGTTGTATAGGATTATGAGCAATATTGATGGCTGACTTGTTGTCACAATATAGCTTCATAGAACCTTCCCATTTGACTCTCAAATCATCTAGAATAATCTTTAGCCAAAGTAATTCACACAATCCTTGAGCAATAGCCCTGAATTCTGATTCTGCAAATGACCTTTCCACCACGTTATGTTTCTTGCTTCGCCACGTTACTAGATTGCCTCCAATAAAAGTACAATACCCTGTAGTTGATCTTCTATCCACTAGGAAACCTGCATAGTTAGCATCATTGTAAGCTTCTAGAGTGAGGGTATTGTTCTTCTTGAACAAAATTCCTTTCCCTGGATTGCCTTTCAAGTGATGTCGTACCCTGTAAGTAGCTTGAAGATGAGGTTCTCTTAGATCATGCATGAATTGACTGATCACACTCACAGAGTATGCTATGTTTGGCCGAGTGTGAACAAGGTATATGAGTTTACCAACCTCTAGTACATTCTTTTATCGAAAACTGGTTATTCTTTAGCTTCTCCCAACTTATGGTTCGGATCCATTCAAGTAGAGACTGGCTTGCACTCAATCTTCCCTGTTTCTGCTAATAAATCAGTCACGTACTTTTGCTGAGATATGAAGGTCCCTTGTGTGGAATATGCCACCTCAATACCGAGGAAGTACTTCAGTTTCCCCAGTTCCTTTATCTCGAACTCTTTTACTAATCTCTCCTTCAATTCATGCTTCTCTCTCATCATTTTCAGTCACTATAATGTCGTCCACATAGACTAGAAGAGCAGTCACTCCCCCAACAGCCGAATGCTTAATGAAGAGGTGTGGTTACCTTAGCTTTGTTCATACCTAGACTCCTTCATCACCTTTGCAAATCTCCCAAACAATGCTCTAGGAGATTGCTTTAACCCGTAAAGGGCCTTTCTCAGCTTGCACACTTTGTTACTTGTGCCCCCCTCAAATCCCGGTGGAATATTCATGAAGATTTCTTCATCTAAGTCACCATGAAGAAATGCATTCTTAACATCATATTGTAGTAGCTACCAATTGTAGTGGACCGCCAATGATAGTAGAATTCTCACAGTATTCATTTTTGTGACCGGAGCGAAAGTCTCCTAATAATCAACTCCATAAGTCTGAGAGTGTATCCCTTGACCACCAATCTTGCTTTATATCTCTCGAGAGATCCATCAGCCTTGTATTTTAGTGTGAAATCCACTTGCAATCAACAACATTTTTCCCTTTTGGTCTATCAACAATCTCCCATGTTCTATTCTTTTCTAATGCACTCATCTCTTCTCATAGCCTCCCTCCATTCCCTTTTTTTGAAAATCCCTCCATTCCCTTTTTGACAATGCCTTACAATGAAATTGGTGACAGTGATTAAGAGATAGGCAATGGTGTTTAAACTCACAATGAACTTTTTTTTAGATTGGTAAAATCAAATCTCAACTAAGAAAAACTCATAGTGAGATAGTGGATAGATTGGTTGTTTAGTACATTCTCGGAAACCTTTTCTGATAGCAATAGGAAGGGCTAGGTCATATGTTGGGTCAGTGGATGTTTCAACATATTGTGTGTGTAAAGGTGGATTAGATCTTACTGTGATTTCATTCTTAGAGTCTGAGTTGGATTATTGGACCTGTGTCAGTTCTGGAGCGGCCTTTCTCCTTGAATACACTTGAGAGAACCTAGGAAAATTGCGAGTGACACTAGCTGGGACAAGAGATGACACGGATTCATGAGTGACACTGGCTGGGACAGGAGATGACACGGGTTCAGTGGCAGAATGGGGTGACTCAGAGGTGGTTGGCTCAAAGGACTCGGGTTCAACAACACGGGCTGGAACATGAGGAAGATCAAGGGTTTTAAGTGGTTCAAATGACTCATAAGGACTATCTTCCATAATTGGAATCTCCCCCTGAAGAGAGGACCGGAGAAAAAAAGGTGTATTTTCTATGAAGGTGACATCAAGAGAGAAGTGAAATTTTCTAGATGAAGGGTTGTAACACTTGTACCCCTTTTGAGTGGATGAGTAACCAAGGAAGACACATTCGGTGGCCCGGGGATCTAGCTTGCCTCTATGTTGGCTGTGGACATGAACAAAGGCAGTGCATCCAAATATCCTAGGTGTAAGACCATTTGAGGTTCTAAAGTGGGGGTAGAAACTATTGAGGATCTCTACGGGACTTTTGTTGTCTAACACACGTGAGGGAAGTCTATTTACCATGTATGTGGCAGTAAGAACCGCCTCTCCCTAATAGGACTTAGGAACATTCCCTTGAAAGAGTAAAGCTCCGGTGGTGTTGAGTAAATGCCCATTTTTCCTCTCAACTACTCCATTTTGTTGAGGTGTGTTAACACATGATGAATCATGAATAATGCCTTGTGATTGAAAGTAGGGTGACAAAAACTAATTAAAGTAGTCTCTAGCATTGTCTGTCGTAAAGCTTTTTATTTTAACCCCAAACCGGTTTTGAACCATCAAGTAGAAATTAGGTATAACAATGCTAACATCAAATTTTTGTTTCAAAAGAACGAGCCATGTAACCCGAGTACAATCATCAATCAAAGATACAAACCAACAAGCCCCGGAAATATTAGGTATAGTAGGACCCCATATGTCACTATGAATCAAATGAAAAGGATGAGAGCTTCTTTTATTGCTAATAGGAAAAGATACATGAGTATGTTTTGCCAGTTCACAAACATCACAATGAAACTCAGAAATATCTAATCCTTGGAACAAATGAGGAAACATGACTTTTAAAACCCTAAAGGATGGATGACCTAGGCGTAGGTGATACAACCAAATGGCATCCTTATTTGAGGAACTAAGAAAAGACAAAGAAAAATTGCTCCTAACTCTTTGAGATGATTCAAGATGGTAAAGGCCGCTTCTTTCCTTAGCAAGTCCAATCCTCCTCCCCGAGCCCTGATCCTGAAAAACACAATAGGAAGGGAAAAATGTGGCATAGCATTTAAGATCATGGGTAAGTTTTTGAATGGAAACAAGGCTGGCCGACAGTTTAGGTACATGAAGGATATTTTTTAGGATAAAGGTAGGTGTGATATGTATATCTCCGGACCCTGCAACAGTGGCTAAAGAACCATTGGCCACTACAATTTTCCTGTTACTCGGGCATGGAGTATAGGTGTGGAAGAGTTAAGATGTGGGGTTCATATGGTCAGTGGCACCTAAGTCTATTATCCAAGAGTTAACATAGAATTTTTCTGAGGCATTGATGCAAAAAGGAAATGAAGGTTTACCTGAAAGAGCCAAAGAACAAGTTCTTAAAGGCTTCTCACGTGACCCCAACAAGTTTCTCAATTTCTCAATTTCTTCCCTATTGAACCCCCCGGTTCCTATGGAATTTTCTTCAGTTTTTGGCTGCTCTGCCAGGTGTGCTTGAGGCCTCACTGACCCCCACCGTTCCCCTCACAGTTTCCCCACTCTCAGCTTGGTGGCTTACCATTCAGCTTCCAACACGTCTCTTTTGTGTGCCTCATTTCTACAATAGGTGCACCAAAGATTGTCCTTGTTCTCCATCCATTGATTTTCTCTACCTGGGTGTTTAGGCGGATCACCTTTTCCTTTCTCTTGATGATCTATTTTTGCTACTAAGGCTGACCGGTCCATGGTTGGTGGTTCAAGCATAACACTCCTTCGGCTTTCTTCTGCTCGAGTTAGTGAGATTGTCTCTTCTAGAGACAGTGTGTTCCCCTTGCCAATGATTTGAATCCTAACCTACAATCCAGCCAAGAAATCGTATATCCGATCTTTTTCAATGAAGTTCTTTAAAATGGCAGCATCATCAGGGCACTTCATCTCTATTACTCGTAGTGGTCCAGTTCTTGCCACAGATTTTGCAACAGGTTTGAATATTCCGTGACAGACTTGTCTCCTTGCTTAGTGGCTCCAGTTTTGATCTTAATCTCATACACTTGAGCATCATCACGAGCCTTCGAGTATGTGTGCTGAATATAATCCCAAATTTGCTTTGCAGTAGTTAAGAACATACATGTGTCGCTGATCGTTGGATCCAAGGAGTCCCATAGCCAAGACATAATCATGGAGTCTTCCTCATCCCATGCTTCAAAGGTTGGATCCTTTGTTTCTGGCCCCGTTCCAAGCAAGTAATTAAGTCTCCTCTTGCCCTTTAGGTAAGTGCGAACAATTTGAGACCATTTGAGGTAGTTTTTCCCATTAAGCCTATTGGAGGCTCAAATGTTCTGCAATTCTCCAGTTTTCTAAACATAATTAGATTCTTTGGATGGGTTGCTAGAGATGGAGGTTTCCGAGGTTGACATGATGAAAAAATTTGCAGCAATTAAGGCTGCCCGAACAGAATTAGCGAAGAAAGAATAAGAAGGAATGGCAGCAATGAAGGCTAGAACACACAGGAAAAAGACCCCAGAAAAACACGAACACACAGCAATGAAGGCTGCTCGAGAAGAGAAAAAAATCCCAGAAAAGCCTTAGGGCTTTGATACCGTGTCACAGAAAAGGATTCTTATTTTCTGTTATTATGAATTGGCATTTACAGGGTATTATATAGTAGATTACAAGAGAAATAATAGGAAAATAAATTATTCCCAAATCGGAAAACTGCCTAACCGAATCCCTCAATTTAAGGGATTTCAAACTAATTCTCCTAATCTATTTACAGCTAATTTACACATCAACAGAGAAGCATAATTTGTAGAACATTTCTAGAGTCCATGCTAGAAATGCTCATCGTGCTGTAAAGCATATTCTTGACACCCAAAGAAAATTCCTAACAAGAGCAGGTAACAATAACACAAGCTGGCTCTCCTATTCAACACAAACAAACAATTAACTGGCTGACTATAAATGGTTTCAAGGTACCATGCTTCATAAAACCATCTGTATAAATGCATACTAATTTCCTTCCATTAAATGCTGTAAGATTTCTAGACGGCCATGGTTTCATGGTACCATGTTTCAAGGTACCCTGGTTTCAAGGCAGCCCACAGTTTTTCTTTTTTTCCCAACTTAAAAATATTAATATAAGCCTTGATCTGCAAATCAAAGTATATGTAAGCCAGAGATTTTAATCCAGCTTAGAATCTTATAGAACGTGCATATGAAGGGTAGTTCAACACCACAGGCTAGGAGAACATTGAGAGACCATTAATTAGTGTTGAAAAGCTTAGGGCCCGTTCTTTTCGTAGATTCAAATCACAATTCAACCCTTTAGCTACAGTGTTTTCTCTCAAAAAAGATTGAATTTCAATTTAAGTTTTCCACTCAAACCCACGACAAGAGCACCCCCTTAGACACAATAAGTAAAGTAGCCTGCATAATTGCATGGTCCACATTAATCTAACTAAACTGCTAAGCGCTTATCCAAACCTCATAGCCTTCAGAAATATCTAATATTAGCAAACTGAATATCATGCTTACCTATTTTCAATAGTCTCTTTGAAAAATCTTTCAACATCATCAACGTTATGAGCAATAAGCGACCAACAAGGTTCACCTGAAAAATGAGCAATAGTACAAATCTTGGCCTAGTTAGAATGTATTGTACAAGTCATAGTGCTTGTGTGTGAGTCAATTTTTTTTATGCAGATAGGTATGCTAAATGCAGCAAAGAGTAAATCATATTTGTTTGACCTGTCACACACAGCCAAAGTATGTCAAGTATGCAACAAAATGCTAACAAATTAGTATTAACCTTACAAACAACATCGTTATCAGCAATAAGCAACCTTACCAACAATCAACTAACAGTTAAATCTCCAACCAACTACAATGAGAAATGAAAATAATCCATGAACTAAAAAATAAAAATATTAATCAAATAAAATATGTGGAGTACCCAATAAGATCTATGAACTTTCTTTACCTGGAGAACGATGAGTATTAAGACCACCACCATCTGGTAGTAAGATTTCTAGACGGCCCTTCAAAGGCTTCACAACTCTTTGAAGCAACTCATGTCGTTCCTTCAAGCTTTGATGAATTACACTTGTGTCTCCAACATAAAGAATATCAAATGCAACGTCTAGTCATACTCATGTCAAGGTCACTATCCTTTGACTAATTATTTGTGTTTTTTACTTGAAAAGTATGTGGACGTGGTTGACATTTCCCACAATCCAGAACAAGAGAAAACACTTCAGGCCTCAATAATGAAGTTGGACTATAACTTGACGAATTCAAATACAAAAAGGATACAGCATAACTGCATCAAGAAGAAAATCAAAATTAAAAATGAATCTAAATAGAAAACCAAGTTTACTATTGAACAACGTAAATGTAAAGCGATACTGTGATATAAAGAATACCTGACGATCACTATCAAATCCATCCCTTGCTGCCTTAGCTGCAAAATAGAAGAATCGTCTAAGCATGTACTTATTATGTATGTATTTGCATGTTTATATTTGTATGAGCGTGAGTACATGCTAATAGCAAAAATGCTAAAACGTTACTGTATATATAAATAAAAGACCTATCTCTTGGTTTGAACCAAACTCAGCAAAACGATTTAAAGATGTGTCCCACACCAACATTTCACCATCCAATATACACCTGACAGCATTTAAGGAATTAATTAAAATATCATTGCATAAGTTAGAAAAGGCACTTTGTGAACTGGTGGCCTCATTATTTATGCAGATGTATACCTATCAGCCAGAACATTTTGTTTAATAATATCCGACATTCCATGTTCATATTCTGTGTGATCAAGAAAATTCCTGCATGAGATAAAAACATAGCAATCATCATAAAATGGAAAACATTTCAACGTCTCTGCATATGGAAAAAGTGGGACAGGCCCATGTCTTGTGAACCTGGAAAATGCATCTATATACTATCATTCATGCCACATTTTATAAATATAAACAGAGAGTTATTGAGAACATGTCACTACCTTGAGAAGTAATGTATTTCAGTTCCATTCTTGTGAATTTGGATGCGATCACCATCAAATTTGCACTCAACGAGCACTTCCTTTCCAAGCTAAAGAGACAACAAAGAGTGGAGAACAAGAAACATATCATAAAAACATAAGCATCAAGGACAGAATCAAACCCGAGAATCATTTACACAAAAAGAAGAAGATTATCAATGAATCAAAACTCGGAAAAGAATATAACTACCCTACTTAGGGAGATGTCAAGGGATGTCAAGTATAAAGGATAACACTAGCTCATCTAGTTAAGAAACGTTATTTGGTATCAAACCTTCTTCCATGCAGTAGTTGCATCCGCAACTCTCATAGCTAGTTGAGGACGAACTGCTTTTCCAACTTCAATGTCCTATAAATATAATTCAATAAACTTCTTGTTGAATGCAAATTTTTCTAAACATGTAAGGAAATAAAATAAATTATGCATAATTATCTTCTCCTCTGTCATTCTTTGGCTGAAGAAACAAAAACGAAAGCATAAATAAAATTGTACATAGCAGGTTTGACTTGCTCTTTCTGGTGCATTTTAAAGTTTACATTAAAAACAATTTAAATTTTAGAAACGTCTCATAAGCCAAAAAAAAAAAAAAAAAAAACAGAAGAGAAAGTTCAGAGGAAATATACCAAAAAGACCAGAGATGACAAATACAAGTAGGTTTGAGAAGTAAAATGTATATGCATATATAGATCCATTTTCATCTTTACAGTGCACCTGACGCTTATGGCGTTGACTTCGATCTCTAAGCTTTTCACAGACCAATTTCAAGTCACAAGTGACATTGAACAAGTCTTCTGCATCTGGATGAAATTCATGAAAGATGCTTTTTTCACTGATCCCCAACTTCAGATCTACAAAAGTGACGATAAAAATCAAAACTAATTGTGAATTAAGGAAAAATCCAAATCCAAATGTTAATAATCAGCACCTTTTAGAATAATCATAATAATCCACTTCATTTCTTGTGCATTTGTCTTGCTAATCAAAGTAGAGAGAACTGAAATCTTCTCTGACCTGTTCCCATCATTGATTCATATAACACTAAAAAATATATGTAAATCAACTATGCTCCTATCAGGCTAAATCAATATGCATGCCTAAGATTCAATTAGTAAGTATAGAAGACGCTAAAAGTATGCCTGCTTTCACTTGAAGCCAAACGATCCAGCAAGTCATTTAGCTCCTTGATTGTTAGTCCACCAGAAGCCATTCCTTGCCTACGCTCCAGTACCTGTGTTACAAAGAAGTAATTAAATCATTGAACCGTATGAATCATTCAAAAATTGTGTCGAACATACTTCGGAACTTCTAGCCCTGAGGAAAGTTGAGTGGTTATTGTAGTAGCCCCTACATGGCTTTGAGCACTCCCAAACATCTTGTTCCGAACCCAAGCTGCTAAGTTGGTTCGGGACATTTTTGGACTATTTGATAAGTTAAAATTTGAATTGGGTTTATAAAATTACTTCAAAGAGTTAAAATTTTTGGCCTACAAAGAGTTTGATAGGCCAGTTTTTTCAGAACTGGTCAGATGTTGGGCACCATTTCCGTGATCCACCCCCGTTTTGTTTGTTTTAGTTATCAGGGTTTAGTCGTTGTAGTTTGGGAAACCTCTTCCCTTTTCCATTTGTATTCTCTTGTAAATTTTTTCCCATTAATAAGAGTTCTCTGTTTCTTTTCCCAAAAAAAAAAAATAATAATTATAAAAAAAAACCTTGGGATTTCCTAAAAATGTATTTATCATCTGTAAGCCTTCTAACACTATGCAAAACATCAGATACAGGGTCTTCATTTTTAAAAAATTAATCCCTAAAAAACGGAAGAAAGACTAACTGCAACAAAAAGTCGCAAATGCAAAGCAACTGATTCCATGCAATTAACTTAAGTTCATCTTAATTTCTTTGATTCCAAGTAACTGAACTCTCATGGTGCAGATAATAACAAGCACAAAGCAGACACCCAAACAATTTTTCCAAAACAACTTGCCTAGAAAAATTTTATTCCCAAGTTTCTACTAAAAACACCATACGAATTACATAAAAAGATGCAATTTTTCTCAATTTCCGATCATCAAAAAGTAATCATAGATTTTCTTTTACAATTTCTTAAATTAATAATCATGACAATAAGATTTCATTTCATTTCCTTTCTTTTATATCACAGAAATCAGATCCTACGTTAGGGAGAACCACATGTATCATCGCTCAACTATCTCCTCAGAGAGAGAGAAGGTGGAAAAAGGCGAACCTCGAAGGCGACGAGGGCGAAGTTACCGGCGTAAGCTCCGGCCTTGGCGGCACCGCCCTTCCGCCAATTGATTAGGCGGAGGGCGTCCTCGGAGTCCCTGGATATGCCGAGAGCGTCGATGAGGGACGTCGCGAGGACGGACTCCTTGAGGCCGTAGGATCCCCTCTCACGGTCGAGGTTGGGGAGGAGCAGTCGAATGGCGGGGAAGTAGTCGCCATTTTTGCAGAAAGTGTCAAGGAACTTGCGGAACTTGGAACGCTTCTTGGCGGCGGGCTTGCTCCTAAGCATCCAGTTGAAGAGGCTGCACAGGACGCTGATCTTGGTCTCCTCCGTCGCCATTGTTGCTTGCACTGGAAGCTTTATCACGACGTCGTTTTAGTATGTTTCTGAAAACTGGAAACTGAATATTTGATTTTGGGGGTTTTTAAATCAGAAGCCGTTGTCAGTGTGAAGCATGCGAGGGAAGGACGGCTCAGGCCTCGATTTTTTTTTTTTTTTTTTTTTTTTTTTTTTTTAAATTACCACTAGTTGAGCTCTATGCAACAATGGGCCGGGTCCGTGGGTCGGCCTGAGCCCATTTTAATATAATAACGGATCAGGTTAATACGACTTGTCACTATTTAAGACACGATTAAACTCATAAATATTAGTGGGTTAGACTGTATCAACATATATCGGTTCATAGACTGGCTTGACAATGCCCATAAAAAAATCATAGGTCATGCTAGACTTGGGCCGAGCTGGGTCAACCCATCTAGGACTATGATGGCCCGGTCCAGCCCAGTCTATATAAGCCCATAATATCTTCATTTTTTTTTTTTTTTTTAGTAATTTTGTCAACATCTTATGTATAATCATCCTGATTGTATTCTTTTTTTTTTACCAAAATTTTGTCCCACTGGATTTTTGTTATAAAGGTTTTTATTTAATAAGGTAATCGTAAATAAAATATCATTTTTCATATTTCCATTAACTATTCAAACTTATATATTTGTTAACTTGTTTAAAAATTAAAAATTAAAAATTAAAAATTGCATGCTTAAATGGACTGGTCCATCTAAACCCATCATGGGCCAAGATGGGCCTTGAGTGGGTCAGTCCATTCAAGGCTCATGGAACGGCCCATCTTGGCCCGCAAGCACACGACCACCGACCCACCCAAAAATTGACCGTGGTCACTGGGTCGAGATCATTCTTATATGAGCCGGCCTGACCCGGGCCATGAAAATTCGTGAGCTAGGCCTACCCGGGCCGTGGTCCACTTAGGAGAACAGGCCGGGCCAGGCCGAGCCGGCCTATTCTTGCATCTCTAACTCCACGGGCTCTTGCACATATAAAATAATTTATGTGTTAAGTTATAATTAATTAATTGTCATGTTATTATTAAAAATATATAAAATTTAAATATAAAATCTCAATGAGGAACCAAAATAAGAAAATAAGTTCTAGAAAAGAAGCCAAAATAAAGTCAAAAAATACTAAAATGAATAAATAAATATTATTTTAAAAAAAAAAAGCCAAAAAAAAAAAAAAATTTTAGAAAAAAAAAAAAATGGTAAAAAAAAAATAAAAAAATGAATAAATAACTAAAGTTTAGAGTAAAAAACCAAAAAAAAAAAATAAATTTTGAGAAAAATTAAAAATAGTAAAAAATGGATAAAATGGAGAAATAAATAAATTTTAAGAAAAAGGAGACAAAACAAAAAAATAAAGTTTTTGGTAAAAAAAAAAAAAGAGGTCAAAAAGGATTAAAATGAAGAAATAAATCAGTTTTAGGGTAAAAAGAATAAAAAAGGAAAAATTTTCCGGACAAAAAGTATAAAAAAAAAAAAAATATGACTAAAATGAAGAAATAAATAAGCTTTAGGGTAAAAAAAAACTTTAGGACAAAAAGCAAAGAAACATTATCAATAAAAAAAATAAAAAGGGAATAATGAATAAATTTTAAAGCAAAAAGAACCAAAATGAAAATGAAAATAAAATTTTAGGACAAAAAGAAAAAATAAAAGAGTCAAAAGGACTAAAATAAAAAAAAACAAAAAAAAAAAAAAAAAAATAAGGTTTATGATGAAAACTAAAAACAACTTAAAATAAAAGACTCAAAAAAAGTGAGAAAGTTGTACACTTTCAACCAAAACTACGTCGTTTTGGTTAAAAGTGCACTATTTAAAATACAATTTCTCACTTCATTTAACACTAAATGAGTAATAAACAAAAAAAAAAGGGGCAAAAAGGGAAAAAAAGGTTAACAAAGCTTCTCCGAGAATTTTTTAAGACATTTAGTATATACTACGATAATGACCAAAACACCCAAACAAAAAACAAATAAAGAAATAAGAAGTTGAGGGCAAAACGGTAAAAGCAAAAGGAGGGGACACACGGAATTTTCCAAAAGTTGAGGAACAAAAAAACCCGAATAGTATATACCACAGTAATGACCAAAACGCCAAAACAAAAAACAAATGAAGAAATAAGAATCTGAGGGTAAAATTGTAAAAACAAAAAATAAAGGGACACACAAAATTTTTCAAAAGTTGAAGGACAAAAAAGAATTGACATTGCTCAAAAAATAGTAAAAAGAGTGCCTCTTATAGTATATATAACTAGTGGATTATCCGTGCGGTTGCACGGATATTTAATAATTTAATTCATAGTAATTTTAAAATGAGAAAATCTAGAAAATGATGATTATGTTGTTAATTATTCTGAAAAAAAATGTTTGGAAAAGATATTTAAAAGTTATTACAAAATATGATACATAATTAAAAGCATTATTTATAAGTTGTTGTCAACTTGTAACACATATATACAAATTTATTTACATGTATATCTTTGTAAACAATAATATACATACTTATTTATACAGATACACAAGTTTATTCACATATTTATTTCTTTTTGTCTTTTTTTTTTGTTATTCCTTCTGAGCTGTAATGAAGAAAAATGGAAAGAAAAAAAAAACAGTTATTATTAAATTATAATCGATGGTAATAAATGTGTTTATATTTACTAAAATATTTAATATAATATATTACGCATAATATTACCTTATTTGTTTTCTTTTTCTTTTGACAAATTTACGAAAGGTATATTCAAGTGGGACTGAAACAAGCTGAATTGGCTGTGAAAATGTGGTTTCTTTTGAAGACACAGTTGTTGAATGAGGTAAGTACAATTGAAGTTGATCATCGTTAAAAATTTTACAACAACTTTGTCAATAAAAGCACCTTGAGTACGAAATTGTATAACAAATATTTTTGACATTCTTCTTATTTGTTCTCAAATGGGAGTAATCATGTAGTGATCAGTGTACCCATCCTCGTAAGTAAGTGTAGAGCAAGCTTTGTTAATAAGGGATTGCACTTTCTTACTAAACATTATAGCGTTTGATTTTTCAGTGATATCTTCAATCTGTGCATTTATTTTGTACCTGTGCAAAAAAAAATTAAATTGCATTTATTATATTTATTAATGGGAAATTAATTTTTTTTTTTTTTTGGTAATAGAAGTTATTACCAAGTTAGTGGCATCCTAGATATATAGATATCCATCAATGTCACACCACTATGATATTTCAAATTCTTGCACTTGTCTGTAACACTTTGTGCATGCATAATAAAACCATCCTTAGTACGAGTTGAGGTCAATTATAGTTGCTCTAATTGTATATTTTGTTTCCTGTAAAATAGACAAAAAAACACTTTAATTGAATATATATATATATATATATTAATAGATTATATTTATAAAGTTTTTACCCAATTCTGAAATGGATCTAATGCTTGTAATTCTGCAATGATAATGCGGTTCATATTTTTATGCTCTTCTAATAATAGTGTTGATCTTGTAGACGCAGCAATATAGTCTAAACTCTTAATAGAATGACAGAATCTATAGGAAAATAAGTTTCTTGTTTACATGAAATATATGAATAAAGGAAAATAAAAAATATATATGTGAATAACGGAAAATTTATTATTTTTTGTTATACCTTTGTTTAATTGTTCATGTTTTGGCAATGTCTAGATCTAAATAATAGAAAGTACCATATGTGTTTGCTAAATAAAGTCCTCCTATAATAAATGGATATTTACAGTTAATTTCATAAGAAATTGGAATAATATACTATAACAGGAATAATAACCTTGGTGCTCTTTTGCTGCCATGCCTGTAAAAGCAATTACAATTGGTTTCGTCAATGTCTGCAAACAATTTTATTGAAAAGCTCAACTGTTTGGCTGTCCCCACAGCGTTATAATTAATTGTTCTTCTCTATATAGAACAATGTATAACATAAGGATAAGTATCTAAATATGCTTGAATCTTTTCAATTTATTGTCATAATAATAGTTAGTATTATATTTACCTTATATTTTGAATTGTGAAACTTCTTCTTTTTATAATTCTGTCACCGATAGTTGATTCTTCAATATCATGGAACGATATAAGTTGACCAATTATATCTGATACAAATAATAAATTTGTAATCAATTAGTTTTAGTTATTAGAAAATAAGAAATGTTTGAGTAAACAATATTAATAAATACTAAAATAAACAAATCTGAAAGAACATCATTGACGTCAATTCTTAGAGAAAGTTAATCAAATTCGACAAAATTAAATTTTTGTCAAAGTATCTCAAGCATATC
This sequence comes from Morus alba, assembly GCA_012066045.3. NCBI lineage: Eukaryota > Viridiplantae > Streptophyta > Magnoliopsida > Rosales > Moraceae > Morus > Morus alba. The sequence goes on from CP050224.2 coordinate 59,960,854, forward strand.
TTCGGGAACATGTTTAAAAATTGTTGTTCTAGCAATCCGTAGCATTGCCACGTGGGGAATAATTTTATATCTTAGTTTGTTTCTATCGATGAAGAAATAATTAATCTCATATATACTGCATTCTTCAATTATTTGGCTTATGTAGTCAGCATCTCTTAATCAGATAATTGCATGTATTGCTTCGTGCTATAAATGTATGAATTAGATTGTTATTTGTTGTATGTTGAGTAATAAATATATATGTTTTCTATATATTTCTATTCATATAATATATAAAGAGAGCATATTACATTACCTCTTCATCAACTAATAGCATGTCGAGACTAATAAGTTCTCCTGAATTGTAATCTATATTCCTCCATAAACGACATATTCGAGCACAAATAATCAAGTGTGTTTCACCAAGTTTCAGTACTCTTATTGGAGTAAACATTTTTTTAAAGCTGAAAAAGAATATTAAAAATATAAAAATCTATAATATAGAACTGAGAGAAAGTATCGTATTATAAAAATTTATTTTAACACTTTGAAAATGAAGAAATGTATTAATGTCTATTAATATTCTGTAATATCTCTTTATAAATAATGTTTTTTATATGATTTAGATATTTATTAATCGATTTATAAATTAAAACGTATAAACCATTTGGTGATATTACTCTTGATAAAACTACATATAATTAACCATTAGAGAAAAGTTCATTTTCTAATTATATAAAGCTACATATAAGGATGTTGTTGGAAGTAGTAGATTATAATTTGATAAAGATGAAGAATTTAAATTTAATAATTTTTCTAATATATATAATACAAAATTATACAATTCATTCTCAGAAATTTCCAATTTAGGATTGTTGAACAAAGTTTTTAAATTATATATAATATCTTCGCACATTAATTGTCAATGTTTTTCTAAGAATAATATAGCATTAGATACATTAAAAAATAATATTATTATAGAGAAAATTTTATGCAGTTCAAATGATATTGGTGAAAATGATGCTTCATTCATTGATTCATTTGAACTGCGCTAAATTTTCTCTATAATATTAATATCCATTAATATTATGTAATATCTCTTTGTATATTAATATTATGTAATATCTCTTTGTATACAATATTTTTGTACATAATTTAGATATTTGTTTATTGATTCGTGTATTAAAATATTTGAATCTTTTGGTGACGTAACTCCAAATAAAGCCACATATAATTGTCCGTAAAAAAAATCTCATTCTCTAAATAAATACCGACTTTTTTTGAAAATTGGCCATGACTTTTATTTATTGTCATTGCGTAACAAATTTTTACAGAAAATTGTCCTCTTTTTTAAGCAAAAAGAGAGAAAATGGAGTTCAAAAGGAACGCGGAGAAGAAAGAGAAACCAAAAAACTAAATAAAATTTTTTGACAGATCGAATAGACAGCATAGCAGAGGAAACGACGAGAAGAAAAGGAGAAAGAAACGGCGAGAAGAAAGGGAAGAAACGGTGAGAAGAAAGGGAGAAAGAAACAACTGTAATGCACAAAACAGCGGGTATTAAAAGAAGTGAAACATCAAAAAGGAGGGGTAAATTCGGAAAGCCACTGTTCTTTAATAACTCAAATATGACTTAGCAAAGTTTTTGGCTACCAACTAAGTTTTTAAAGGATTTGTACACAATATCAATAAACTGGAACATAAGCAAATGGAAGAAAATAGAAACGAAAAGAAAAAGAATACGAATAGATAGGGTAAGACGTAGGAAGAAAAATAGAAAGAGAACAGTATAAATCCTAAATAAGCCTGGCAACAATAAAAATTACTAATCAGTATTGAGAAATAATTGATATACGGCAACGAAAAAAAAATACTTCATCATAACCAGAGAAAAACTAAAACTTTATGAAAAAGAGATAAAATAGAAGTACAAATAAAGAGATAAATACTTGAGTCGAGGATTAATGGTGGACAAAACATATGGAGCAAAATAACCAAAACTCCAAGACAGAAGGAAATAAAGAGACCAACACAATATGCAGAACCACTCTCAACTTCTATTTGAGTCTTCTTCTTCTTCAACCCGAAAATATTCATGAATAAATGTGGGTTATCATCTTTTTATTATGGTTTCTATACTCCACAAGTGGTGTTTCTAAATCTATTCTCATAAACACTATAGAGATAAAATATTTTTTTCTTTATTTCAGGAAATTAGTCAGAACAATCGATTTCTAAAAATTCACCTAAGTTTTTTAAACTACTTTCTAAACCTTCTAATTTTAATCTAAGATCAAAAATAGTACCGAGACCATACAACATTGATAATTTAGATCAATATTTTTTAAATTTCTTTTTCATAGAAGTGATAGGAATTCCTAAAATTGGGTCTGTCCTAAATTCACTAAATAAAATACTAATTCTTAAAAGTTCACCTAAAATTAAAGGTGATGTTGGGTAATATGTTCCACTAAGTTTTAAAATAACTTCATGAAACCTACCTAAAAATTTATACAAAGTTTCAGCAATTTGCCAATCATATGGATCTATATGTCATACTCATAATTTTATATTGATATAGTTTGTTATAGCATCCTTATAAGGGAGACATTGTTGAAGCATTATATAAGTTGAGTTCCATCTTACAGGCATATCAAGTGCTAATGCTCTAGGAATTAGATTTAGTGCTTGTAAGAACCTAAACCAATCTTGTTCTCTTTGGTTACTACCTTGAATCCATACAATACTATCTCTAATTGCTTTTATATGAATAGCCATTGATCTTAAATCAGATTTTACTACTAAATTAATTACACGGCATGTACAACGTTGGTGAAATATAGTACCATCACCAAATAAACTTAAATTATTTTCAAAATATTCAATTGCTTTAGTATTTGCACTAGCATTATTTAACGTTATAGCTATCACTTTATCCTCTAATCTATATTCATCAATGACATTTAAAATTGTATTATATATTATATCGGCGCTATGTGATCCTCGAACACATTTAAAACTTAATATTCTCTTATCTAAATTAAAACCTTTGAAGTAATGTCAGGTTACAGATAAATAATCTTTGTTGGCAACGACAGACTAAATATATGCCGTTAACGCAACACAACCGCTAGTATAGTGCGAAAGGTTGATTAATGTTTCTTTTTCTTGTTTAAATAATTTTAACAAATCTTTCCTAAGAGTAGTTTTTGAAAAAACAAAAAAAAAAAAAAAAAAACTGTGCATTAAGATTGCGTACAATTTTAATAAAACGGTGCCAATTAAGATGCTTGACAAAACTAAGTGGCTGATATAATGATGCTATTATTCACGCAACTTCCATACGATCTACTTGTGAATCGTATTTTCAAGTAGTTAGACCATCGATTGCGCGATCAAATGATAATTGTGTTTGACAAAGTTCGGCTCTGCCGGTTTGGCCACACTTTTGAAGACACTTTTCGAAGTGTCTTCTCAAGTGTGTTGTGTCGTGAATAATATCACCTTATAAATTAGAATGACAATATTTACATGAGCTATGTGTTTAATGTTATCGTTATTGTCGGCCTCTTCTAGGACATCGAAGTGCTCCCAAACTGAGGAGGTGCACTTGCATTTCCTCTTAGAGGTTGTAACACTTGCAGTAACATTTGCCTCTCCACACCCATCATTGCAACCACGACCTCCACTAGATCCACCACGGCCGGAATTTGGAATTGGACATTGTTCCTTGGGTGCTTGTGTTTGCGATTCCTGCGTAGTATAAACATTAGCAGGAATTGGACTTTGTGGATCAACGCGATTATCACTATAACCAAAAGATTCCATTATAAAAATGAAATTAAAATTAATTGACAAAAAAAGGCAAAAAATAAACAATAAGCTTGAGAGAGGTTGAAGTTGAAAAGAGCTTTGAGACTTCAAATGAGAGTACTTTGAGAAAGAAAGAGCTTTAGGATTTTGTGTGAGCTTGTGGAAAAAATTGTGAGAGAGATTTGAGACAAAAGTGAGATAGATTAAGAGAGATTGAGAGAAAATGTGAGAAATATTGTGAAGAAAATGTTTGGGGGAGGGGGGTATTTATAGGAAAATTTTTGGGTTAAAAAATCAATTTTTTATGTGAAATTTTGAGTGTAACGGCTAGTTTTTTGTTCGGCGGATCAGGCTCGGGCGGGTGGGTCGGGCATTCGGGCAACGACACAAAATATAGCCATTAGATTAGGGCTTTCGGAACGGTAAAAAAATAGCCATTGGGCGGGCTCTCGGTTGGGTTTTCGGGCAGGTTTCGGGCATGGGGATTAGAACGGACAACGAGCCTTGTCTAAATCACTTTTTTCGAGCTATCCAAGCTCGAGCCTGAGGAAGCTCGTTGGACTGACTGACATTGGGGCCTGCCCACCAAGCCCGAAAAAATTCGAGCTTCGGGTAGTCCCGCCACCTAAAGTTCTAGCACTAACACCGATTGAGAGAAGAGAGAAAATGGAGTTTAGAGGAAACGCGAAGAAGAAAGAGAAACTAAAAAACCAAATAAATTTTTTTGATTGATGGAATAGACAACATAACAAAGGAAACGACAAGAAGAAAGAGAGAAAGAAACAACTGTAATGCACCAAAAAAAAACCGAAAATAGTTTTTTAATATAAACGTCCACATGCACCAAAAAAGGACACACCGAGTATTAAAAAAAGTTAAACATCAAAAGGGACAGGTAAAATCAGAAACTCATTGTTCAAAAAACAATAACTTTTCGACCTCCTTTAGTAATATTGTATAATACTTATATATATATATATATATATATATATATGAATTGTCTCTGGTTCTGTATTTGAAAAGTGCCTAATCAGTCATGTACTTATATAACCGTATATAAATTATGTATATTTATATGTAAAGTCGTGTATATTTAACATGAAATACAACAAATCAGTCAATATACATATTTTCATTTTATGTATTCACTAATTGTTATAAAAAAAAAATATGTTTTGAGAATTAATATACATTGTCGTTTCTTATAACTTAACATATATGATTTATATGTAAATATACACGATTTACATGTAAATATACACAACTTACTGTAAATAAACACACTTCATATAAAAATGTACTAGTGTCATTCTGATCAAGCACTTTCTAAGTGTCTGACCAGAGACCTTGCCTATATATATATATATATATATATATATTTATGTATATATATTTGACATTCAGGTTCCAAGTTTAGTTTCTTGAGCAATAATAATTAAACCAAAAAAAAAAAAAAAAAGTAGTATATGTAATAGAAAAGGAAAAATCGAATACCAAATTAACAAGATCTCTCATATGTTCAAACAATTTACAATCCTAAAACTGGTTCACATAGAAGGTTATTTCTTAAAAACATAGTCATCAAAGGTAATAACAAATTCAAAGTACATTTTACATGATCTAAAGTTTAGAATCACACTCATCAAACTTTCAGTAGCTACAAATGAAACAGGAATAACGTAATAAAATTCTAATAATGTTAGATAACAACCAAGCAAAAACTAGGTTGGTTAGTCATTTTAACAAACACTAAACATAAGGTTAAAATTTTCTTTTAAAGAATCGAGTTTCAAGGATTATCCTATAGCCGCATAAAAAGAAAAAAAAAAAGTAAAAAGAAACCATAGGGTTACAAGGAGTAATCAGTTGCCTTAGTTGGATTCAGTAGCTACATATTTTGTACTAAAAAAATCAAACAAAAAACAATTTTATTAGAAAAATACAATATCAATCAAAAATAAAAAACGGTAACGTCTATACTGGTATCACACATTAGAATCCTTTCCCTGGAGTTCCTATTAAAGCTGAAATATTGATTGCCGATAAGCATGTTAACCTTCCCCACAGGCAGACATGGATTGCTGATAATTACACCGCTGCAAATCAAGTTAGTTGACTGTAGAGTGATTGCATGTTCAGATAGAAGCAGCACAAGCCCAAATCATATCAACTGTGTCCGCGAATCGCTTTAACTTGAAATTCCATGAGGAAATGGGAATATCCAGTTGGGCAATTTCTCCACAAGAAGAGCGTTAGAATGCCTGTTACGAACACACACAAGGGAATTCGAATTATACCTTGGATTATGAGGAGTGCCTCACGCAAACTAGATCATCCAACTTGTTTCCATCCATTTTGTATAAGGAGACTCCCTCCATTTGGTTATAATGATCCTGTGCTTCCATTCTCAGACTCTCAAAAGGCATTACTTCCCATTTACTGTAGTTCGAGAACGTTCTTACATTGCTCATGTCTGGAGATCCTGAGACGGGTCCATTGCTTTTGGGGTCCACATTGCCCCAAACCTTACAACTACCGAACTGTCCCAAATCGCCATCTTGACCCCTCTTTAAACGCAGGGCTGCCGTATGAGCTCTGCTTATCATCTCTCGACTTGGAACATCTGACCAGTCCTGCTTCCTCTCAGATCTCATGGGAGAATGGATCCTAATAACCTGTCACAAACATAACTTCAGATTGAAATGTATGATCTATGGCATGCCATGTGCTAACAATGCTTGCTGTAAATTCCGTATACTAAATGTGTATATTCTTACACCAAGGCACTCTAGGAGCTGGTAGTACGCCCTTCCTTGAAGTGGGTTGTGACCTTTCCTAGGTGTAGAGAAGTATCTTGTCCTACAAGAAAGAACGTAACAAATAAAAACCAGAATTCATAGATGATAAGATGCATCATCGGATAGTACTATTTAGTCGGAACGCAAAGAAATGAAATAGGATATGCCAAAGATTGGTCACATTCAGCCAGAGACTCTAGGCACCTTCTTCAACGTTGTTTACTGATACCAATACACAACAAGAGCAACAATATATCTAAATATAAGGTTGAACTAACCATTCAGTATAGCCAGGGTCAACTGTGAAACCATATATGTCAACAATGTCACACATGGAGAGTGCTAGTTCTATAGATTTCATTCCGGTTCCTTTTGCACCTCGGCGTAGTACGATTCCTTGAAAGAGATAAACTGGATTTGGAATTTTCTGCAACATAACATAATTCAGACAAGGAAAACAAGAACAATTTCCCAGAAAATAGAGGTGACCTACTTAGTTTGAATCATCACCTTGATCATTGCATTGAAATCTCTGTGTGTCACACTTTTGATTATGAGTACCTCATCAGCTGCAAAGGAAAGAAAATTGTATATACTCGTGTACCAATGTCCACATTATGGAAATAACTCACAAGTCTTTTATCCAATAACTCATCAAAACCGTTTTCAGTTATTAAGAGTGAGCACCATTCCTTAATTGGAAGGGGGAAAAGAAAGAAGCCCAATTAACAATACACCCATGTAATAACATAACACCATCAACATATTAAAAAAGAGATGCAACTTATCCTGTCAACAGAAAAAAAAAAAAAATATATATATATATATATATATATATATATATATATATATATATACACACACACACACACACACACACGGAAAGCAAAGAACTAGAAGGAAAAAGAGCACAGATAATGACTCACCAGACCCATTTAAAATGGTAATCATATTACGAGCTGCACCTCTGACTACAAGTCGAAAATCTCTCTTCAACCCAACATACTTGGCATATTTCTACAGCAAACACGGAAAGGTATGACAGGTTTTATTAAATACTTGACTATGCCTATATCACCCGCCAAAAAGTACCAGTTCAAATGGAAGGAAAGAACAAGCCATTTCATCAGTCAAAAGGCCTTAAAGAAAAAAGCATAAAGATGGAAGACTACATGTACTGCCTCATTGTACGCATTCCATGACAATTGACCATAACATAAACAAAGACCTTGTGTTCATTAGTGACCGGAATCAATGTTCCAAAAATTGCTACCTCATTAACAGGAGCCTCATTGTCTCGTATCACAGCATCATGAGAATCAATCTCTTCTCCAGAATTAGTCTTCAAGAGATCTCCCGAATTTCCAACAACTGCACATGTGCGGAACTGTCGAGGATGAAAAGGGGGCTTTGCTGGTAAAATCAAATTGAGGTGTTCCTCGCAGAGAGTCCGATTGTAGCATTTATCAGCTCCTCTGCAACCAAAAAAAAAAAAAAAAAAAAAAAATCATAAAGAAGTTTATTTAAACACAAATGCAATCAAGCGATATACTATAATGAAACAAGTAAAAAAAAGGGGGGATGGAAAAAGGCATAATGTGCTTAGAGCCATACAATTGAGCTATCCTTTTTGCCGCATACTCTTCCCATCCTTTAGGCCGAACATCTAGATATTCTCTTGTTAGCACTGTTGTCATGTTACGATACTGTATCCTTGAAAACGTAAGTGCATGTAATTACCACATAAGCTAACTATTCTGGCTATGTAAGATTATTAATTTGATACTAACCTGTTCCCATAGTAGAAGTGCCTCACAAGTGTTGTACTTGTACTCCAATGGTTCATAGATTTTGAACTGCTCATTGTACTGCAATGCACCAATTGAACCACTCAGCACCATGATTTAAATTTAAGAATAATTTTTCTTTTAGATCGAGACAAAGAGAAAGACGGGATTAGCGACAAACCCATGTGCTGTTAGTGCCTTTGGGGAACTGGAGTACCAAGTTGCAATGGTCAATGATATGTGCGGTGAGTCCGAGCCCTCTGTTTGCCTGTAAAAAGTAAACAAGAGAACTCATATGCTTGAAAAATCCCCACAAGTGTTTTGATCATTCGTAGCACCAAGTAAACCTGTATCTTTATTAACTTTGAGCTAAATAAACGAACTCAGGCTATTAAAATCCCAATTTCTACTCGTAGTTTTAAGTAAACTGTAAAAGTTTAGCTTTATACAATCATTTTGAGCTTAATAAATGAACTCATGTCCTAGAAAAATCACTTGGAAGGTATACTCAAATCACGATTCGTGATTCTGACGTTTGAAATTTAAATTTTTTATGAGAGAAAAACAACACAGCATAATCAAGATTTGAGTTTGAGTATATAAAACAAATGGGCCCTAATTTAATTTATTTATTTTGAGCTTAATAAAGGAACTCATGTGCTAGGAAATCCTTAAAAACATTCTGTCTCCACTCATAATAGAATGTAACCGATCCACATGAATTTCAGTTGTAACTTAAAATCCCACTTAGTTTATAGTATTAGGCAAATAATTCCAATTTAAGATCGTTCACTTAAAGGCTTTTTTAATTATTTAATTAATTCTTTTTATTCTAAAAAAGAAAAAAAGGCAGAAGAGATCCGAGAAGAAATACAAACCACGCATTGCTGAAGAGAGGACTGAAAATCGAAGAGGATTTTGGAATCTTGTTGGGCGGCGAGATCCAATTTCTGAGTAACAGCTTGAGGATCGTTTTGCTCGGAAGTAACGCCACCGCCAGCGCCACCGTCACCTCCACCTGGATATAGGCTAAGCTAAGTAGATGAACAAGAATTTAAACAAGAGAGAGAGATAGAGAGAGAGAGAGAAAGGGGAACCTGTGAAGAAAGAGAACTGGATGGCGAAAACGAGGAGAGCGAAGAATGCGGCGGCGAAGACCAGATATATGACGGTCGGCCGCCGTGTGTAGTGGCTGTTGGCGTTGAAGCCTCCTGCTTTGTGACCTCTCATTGAAGCCCTCTCTCTCTCTCTCTCTCTCTCTCTCTCTGATTGAGCACTGCTTAACAGAACACAAACGCGGGATAAATCGGAATTCCGATTCCCTGGGGAAGGAGACAGAGGAAACCGACAAGGAATGGATTGAAACGAAAATTGGAATGTCTTTCTCTTTTGGTGGAGTTAAGGCAGAGAATGAATAAGAAGAGAGATGAAGAGTGAAACACTCAATTGCAGCACTGGAAATCGGATTTCAGTGTCAGACTTCCATTTCTCCCTCCCTCCCCCTCTCTCTCTCTCTCTCTCTCTCTGTTTAAGCCACACGGAGAATATTTGATAAAAGAGACCGGAGAAAATCAAAATTTGGGGAAATAGGCCGGTTTTTTTTTATAACAAAAAAATGATGACGTGTATCACACGTGGCAAAAAATGGGTCCTATTAGTCTCAAAATGAGTCATTTTTTCAAAAACTCTCAAAAAACCCTCAATCTCTCTCGACCGACCCTCTCTCTCGACCGACTCTCTCTCTTCCTCCCACCCGACCAAATCCTCTGGCGCGCCTCTCCGATCACCGTCACCGACCGACACCTCTCATCTCGGCCGACCGACCACCTCACCAAACACCGAGAAACTTAAAACCGACCAAAAAAACCGAAAAACCGACCTCCATTCCCACTAAAAACCGACCAAAAACCGATACTAAAATGGAACCCCAACCACGAAAACCGACTAAAAATCCGGAGAGAAGTAATGGCATCACAAAGCGACTCTTCCTCAACTAAAACGCCATTTCCAACAAAAACGGAATCGATAGGTAATATTCTTATTTGACATTCTTATATATTTTTTTTACAAGAACAAAAACTTAATATAAGCAACATTGGTCCTGTTCAAAAAGGTTAAACATTTGCGTCGGTTCTAGGTCCGTTAAAGTCATTTCGTGGTCGGTTCTTAGTCGGTTCTCGTTGATCATGGTCGGTTCTAATTGATTTTGGTAATCTGTATATAGTATATATATTCTTGGTATATTCTTAGTCGGTTCTTGGTCGGTTTTGGTCGTTTTTGGTCGGTTCTTATTCGGTTTTTGGTCGGTTCTTTCTATATCATTCTATATTTTAGGTCGGTTCGGTCGTGTCATGGTCGGTTATCATTTTTGGTAAAATGTTTCTATCTTATTTTACAAGATGACCTCCCAAAGTACAACACTGGTGAAATTCACGGATCGGACATCTAAAGACGTTAATGGATCCTTATGTATTTCACTAAGTGTTATGAAGTCCAAGATTGATGTTTTGAGGTAATTAATATACAGATAGAAATGTCAATCTTCAAGGAGTAACTTAACATACATTTTATTTCAATGTCTGAAAATATGACATATTGTGGGGTGTTGACAATATATCAACTTAAAGCAAATAAAACAAGGAAAAAGACATGAGTTGTGGTTCATGGTTAATGGAACCGCAACTCGGTTTGGAAAATGAGGGAATTTGCTTTAATAATTTCTTGAACTGTGGGGAATCTCCCAGGCAGACGTGATCTTGAAAGCTTCAAAAAGCGTAAGATTATTGGAGCATTTCAACTCCCTCGTAGTACTTGTTGCAGTTTTTAAGAAGATTGCCGACGGGGGATAAGATAAAAGGTAGCGATAAAGCAAAGATCGCTATCATTTATTTTTATACAAGTACTATTATCGGGGACGAGAAGAAGACCGTCTCATTGGCTTTCGTTGACGACTTAGGTTCTTCAAGTTTATCCATGGGCGGGTGTCTTTTGAATGCACTCTGCGGGCTCAAGAAGAACTTGAAAAAAAAAAAATGGGTTCGGAAAGGACGCATAAGAGCGTCAAGGAAAAAATCTCAATATCAAATTTTCCTTGGGCCTTCCAGATATGTTATATAGTTATGTTAATAACTTTTCATGCATTATAGTAAATTGGGTTGCTAGACTTTAAAAAATTGGTTTAACGCAGTTTTGGGCATTAAAAAACATTGTCACGTTTGCAAAGATGGTTGAGGGACGTCTTCCCGAAATGCTCAAATGGGGCAATTTTTCCTTGGTCGATGTTAGACAAATAGATCATGCAAAGTTTTGAATACAAAGTTTTTGTTTGTGTAAATTTTACAAAATAGGTTTTTTCTACAATATGTTTCTAAAATAATCATTGAATGTATGTTTTTTAATGTAAAAATGACCGTACCCGTTCTTTATCCCACCGAGGAGGAAATGAACAAGATGTGCATGAGGTCGTATATGCCTTATGCTTGACCAAGAAAATGCTTTGAGATTGACCACGACTTGCATCAATTTTGGACTACACTGCACAAATGGTCCGTAAAAGGTTGAAAAATGTTTTCTTTCCAACTAAACAACAACGAGTTTCCCCAACAACAATCCTATAACAACAACAACAACAAAACAACAAAAAAACAACAAAAACAAAACAACAACAACAAAGAACAACAACAACAACAATCAACAACAACAACAAAAGAATGACGATGGTATGTCTATTGACCACATATTTTGTACTAAAAAATCAAACAAAAACAATTTTATTAGAAAAATACAATATCAATCAAAAATAAAAAACGGTAACGTCTATACTGGTATCAGACATTAGAATCCTTTCCCTGGAGTTCCTATTAAAGCTGAAATATTGATTGCCGATAAGCATGTTAACCTTCCCCCCAGGCAGACATGGATTGCTGATAATGACACCGCTGCAAATCAAGTTAGTTGACTGTAGAGTGATTGCATGTTCAGATAGCAGCAGCACAAGCCCAAATCATATCAACTGTGTCCGAGAATCGCTTTAACTTGAAATTCCATGAGGAAATGGGAATATCTAGTTGGGCATTTTCCACTCCACTTGAAGCCAGAGGCGAATGGTCGTTTAATGATGTAAGTAATCACAAAATATTTTCTAAATTTAGTCTTATTTTTTATACCATTATCATTATACTTTGAATTAATTTGTTATGACTTATAGCAAATTGATGCATCGGGTCTTCTAGCAAAAAGGTCAAGGGCACCGATCATCCATTAAGGATATTGTCATCCTAGACGATATATTTTGCCAAAAGATGAAAGCGCAATACGTCATCAACAAAAAGAAATTGGCAACTTATACATTTGATGACGACCTGGATGAATATGTCCGTGGAGAGAAGCTCTCAAAATGGGATGACGCGAAGGGCTTCACTTTGCCTCTAAACATTCGGATGAAGCATTGGGTCGCGCTTTATGTTGATCTTTCCGAATGCAACATAAAGGTGTATGACTCAGCTATTCCATTGTATGCAGATTCACATTGCGAAGAAGTGGAGCCAATCGCCGTGATGATGCCCATGTTCTTGAAGCACACAGGTTTATTCAAACATCTAGGCGATAAACTTGAGTGTACATGGCCCAATGATTCGGGTCAAGGGGTTGGTGCACAACGAAGATCAACGAACTTTTCACTTACAAATTTATTGAATACCTTCTCCATGACTCCCTTTAGAAACGACCTGAAAGAAGAAAAAGTTGCAGATTACCTGCTTATCAGTCGCAATCGGAGCGAGTTCGGGATGAAGAAGCCCCGAGCCCAACTATATGAAATGTTTCCTGTTGTAACATAGAAACATAACATTGTTTAACATTGTTTTGGATGTTTTGGTTGAACTCGTTACAATATGTTCATTATTGAACCGAGTTGCATTTATAATTTATCAAATTCTACATTATTTTGGCTATGGAGAACCTTATACTTTATGGGGAAATGTTGCCCAAATTTTTGTGTAATAAGTTATGTTTTTTTTTTAGCACTTTCACTCAAAACATACCGGAGAGGTCATTACTGCAGAAAAATGCATCTGGTAGTCTATTCTTTAGGACCCGTAAGCAAGGGACACGGCCGGGCGGGCAAGGCACTGGAGCTGGTAGTACGCCCTTCCTTGAAGTGGTTGTGACCTTTCCTAGGTGTAGAGAAGTATCTTGTCCTACAAGAAAGAACGTAACAAATAAAAAACCAGAAAAAATAGATGATAAGATGCATCATAAATAGTACTATTTAGTCTAGGAACGCAAGGAAATGAAATAGGATATTGCCAAAACAGATTGGTCAACATTCAGCCAAGAACCGACTCATAAATGAACCTTCTTCAATGTTGTTTACTGATACCAATAAGAACACAAGAACAACCATGATTGGCAACAATATATCTAAATATAAGAACCGAAACTAAATGAATCAAAAACCATTGATTGGCAAGAAATGTCCAACCGACCAAGAAACAGACTAAGAACAAAATGTGTAAAAAATATAAAGGACATTGGTTTATGTAAAAAACAGCGTCGTTTTGCAATATTAAACGACGCGCGTTCTTTCATTCCAGATTTGTTTTGAATACAAAACCAACGTTGGCTTTTAAAAAGCACGCCGTTTCTCGCTTCACATTGATGTAGTGTTTACAAGTCAAAACCAACGTTGGCTTTTAAAAGCGACGCGATTCACATTAACGTTGTGTTTACTGCAACAAACCAACGTTGGCTTTTGAAAACGACAAGGACATTAATGAAGTGTTTACGAATTCAAAAACCAACGTTGGCTTTTGAAATAATAATAATAATGATAATAATAATAAATATAATAATAATAAAAATAATTCTATTAATAATAATAATTATAATAATTACAATAATAATATAATAAAATCTAAAATTATCAAAATAATAATAATAATAATAATAAATCATTAAAATAATAACAATAACAATAAATAAATAATAATAATAATAATAAAGTGTAATAATATGAAAAATAAAAATAATTATAATGACAATAAAAATTATAATAAAAAAATAATAAGCATAATGATAATTATTATCATAATTATAATAATAGTAATAATAAAAATATTAAAACTAATAATATAATAATAATAATAATAATAACAATAATGATAATAGTAACAGTAATAATAATAGTAATAACAATAATGACTTAATAATAATAATGAATAATTATCAATGAATAGGTCTCTTTACTTATATGACTTAATAATAATAATAATTATTATTACTATTATTACTATTACTATTATTATTATTATTATTATTATTATTATTATTATTATTATTATTATTATTATTATTATTATTATGTTTTATTGTTTATTATAGTTATTATTATTATTTTTATAATTACTAATAATTTTTAGTTTGTTCGGGAAAAAAAAAAATTTGCTAGAAATGGAAAAAAAAAAAAGCCTAGAATGACTCCTAGAATGCATTTAAATGGTAATCATGGTCTGCTTCTACGTCTGACTCTAGGTTTTTTCCATTTCTAAGCAAATTTTTTTTTTTGTTCAAACTAAAAGTTTAGAATTACCCAAGAAGTCGAGAGGAATATGAAAAATATATCTTTTATTTTTTCAAAATTTTGTTCTTGGTCCATTCTTGAAAGGTTCTAGGTCCTGTTTCTAGGTTTTTTCTATTTCTAAGCAAATTTTTTTTTTTCATGTACAAACTAAAAGTTTAGAATTACCCAAGAAGTCCGAGGAATATGAAAAAATATATCTTTTATATTTTTTCACAAATTTTGTTCTTGGTCGGTTCGGGTCAAGGAAAGGTTCTAGTCTGTTCTTTCTATTTTTGTCGGTTTTTGGTCTGTTCCTTTATTTTAGTCGGTTCTGTCGGGGTTTTCCATGCGCCGCATCACGCTTGCCTCTTTTGCCGGGCCGTAAAGGCCCCTGGACCTAAAAGAATAGACCCGAAAGGTCATTTTTGTGACCAATGACCTCTCTCCGTTCAAATTCAAATTGTTAAAAAAAAACATAAGTTATTACACACAAATTTGGGCAGCATTTCCCCATAAAATATAAGGTTCTCCATAGCCAAAACAACCTGTTGAATACGATAGATTCTAAATGCAACTTCTGATTTGTTTGAAGTTTTCCTACTTAAAAAAAAAAAACCATTATTGTGAAAAAATTTGGGCAGCATTTCCCCATAAATGTAAGCTTCCTCAAAGCCATAATAAGCTGCTGAATATAATGAGGGTGAACAAGAAATTTCTCATGATAGTGTCCATATTACATTGTAAACAAGAAATTTATAAGTCATGATTATTACATCGGTGCGTTCTTACATTTCTTCTGATAGTGTCCATATTGCCCACACCTAGCACATCGATTCTTTCTTCGTGAACTCACCTATCTTTGGGAATGCGTTTTTTTGCTTGGCCTACCCCTCTTTGGTTGAACTCAAATTGGAAGAAGTAGAATTTCCTTTACGTGATTCGAATATCCCATTGCGATATCCGCACAGATAGATTGTCTCGCACGCAAGAGCCCAAAAAGTATTTTGAGCATAAATCATAGAGTGACATTCCTGCTTCTCTACAACATGATATTGCATGCTCGCATGGTATCAATCAAGGTCGAACACACGACAAGTGCAACTTCTCGCGCCAATGTTGACAATTATCAAGCCTCTCCACCCACTTGGAACTCAAAAAAATAAAAAAAAGTTTAAATCCCGTTTGTTGTGCCTCTCACGAAGAGTTTTTTTCCACACTTGGCGTTAACAATGTTTTAATTTTAGAAGCTACCCTTTGTTGAAACCACTCGACATCTTCGCTTGTATAAAATTAAAGAGGGCAATGACGGGTAATCCCAACATCCTAGAGCATTGCGTTCATTGATTCGAGACATGTTTGTGGTCATAATATTATATCGATTTCCTTTAAAATGAGCACGAGACCACATTTCAAAACGAACTTGCTCCTGTGGGTATCTAGCAACACTTTGGGATATCTTGCAAACTCATCAAACAAGACAGAAAAACTTCGTCAATGCGGTAGGCCTCGGAGGTTCTAAAGAATAGTGGCGTAACACCGCTACACTTTGAAATTACTCTTGATGTTTTGAGACACATGCCATGTGCAACAACCGTGATGTGCTAATGAATAAATAGACAATGCATTACTTATACTTTGATTCCTATCGAAAATAAAAACTAATTCCTCGAATTAGTGACAATCACCTTCAAGTTCGAGAAGAACCATGTCCAGGATGCATCATTCTCTAGTCTACAATGGCCCATGCGATGGGATAACAATGACGTTCACTATCCGTGCGGTGGCAACTAACAACGTGATTCTAAATTTTCCCTTCAACCACGTTCCATCAACAACGATAACTTTCCTCATGCAACCGAAACCTCGTATACAAGGTCCATATGCTAGGAAAAGATACATAAAACCCATTACATTCATCAAAATGAATATTGGTGATGCCTGATTAGTAAGAGACACCATATGAAAGTATGATGGGAGCAATGAAGTTTCTTGATATCTTACGAGTTGAAGTGCATGCTCACGAGCCTTCCATCCTTTGCCTGTAAAAAGTCCCCGACAAGAGATATTTTAATTGATTTGAAAATCCCACAAATTGATTTTCATGAACTTCAATAACGGATGAACGTTGTTTGCACGTGCTTCATTGACCTTTTCTCGAGCAAGAGTGAACACCATTATACTTTGATTACAAACATGTTCGAACTCAATTTGCTATTAAAATCCCACACACATTTCGGATCCACACACTCTACTACAAGCACGTCTTTATTTGATTTTGTTGTCCGAAACTCAAACTTCCCTTTCAAAGCTATTAAATGCACTTTTTCCTTCAAATCATTCTTACTTGTAAAGTAATTGACCAACTTCTAAACTAGATCCGTCCTTTGAAGGTAGATCCATGAGATGATCCAAACTCAGTCTTGTCCATACAAACTAAAGGACCAAAGAACTTCTACTTCATTTAAAATGGCAAGCGGTTGTGGCTCTAGGCGTGGGTGACTCTGGTTGTGGTTGTGACTTGTGGTGGAATATCATTACGACTAAACAACTCATCTGTAGCTACATTACCCATAAAATCACGATCAAAAAAATCATCATGAGTTTTACTCCATCAATATGTTCTTGGGATTGATAAACTTCTCATCCACTATCACGTGTTACCTTTGGCTATATCCTCGAAGAATAACAAATCATCATTGTCTTTTTATTACAACGGGCATTCTTTCTCCACTTTCAAATTAATAGTACCCATATATATCCACAAAGAATGTTTTTGTCCATCAATTGCATTTTCTACAAATCTTATCAACAAAGGTTTCGAGAGTATCCTTCTCATCCATATATATGCCAATTAAATTACAATCAATTTACAACTTTCGATCTCATTCCATTTTCCTCCAATGTCAAAAAAAAAAAAAATCCATTTTTAATTATTTAGATTTTAAAAGCTTAAAATTTAATCAAGAAAATAATAAGATTAAACCATACAATAAAATGAGAACAAACCAAGAACATACCATATAATAAGAACAACCCAAGAAAATCAAGAAGAGGAACCGATTTGCAATAAGAATCTTAAAAGGGCGGTGAAGAATCCAAGAAACGAGACTAAGAAACAGACCACGAACCGACCATGTTATAAGAATGTAGACCAAGAAACGTACCACGCCACCATGTTATGAGAACACCGAACAGACCACCTCCACCATGTTATAAGAACAGACCAAGAATGTAACCACGAACCGAGATGAACAACCATGTTAAAAGAAGACCACGAACCGAGATGTTATAAGAAGACCAAGAAACGGGAACCCATGTTATAAGAAAGAGAACTGGATGGCGAAAATGTTATAAGAATGAGACAAGAACGGACCACGAAAATGCCACGAACCGACCATGTTATAAGAGACGGTCCAAGAACGGACCACGAACCGTGTGTTATAAAACTGACCACGAACCACGAACCGACCATCCTGTTTTTTTTTCTAAACTCAAAGACCTCTTCATCATATCGAGCGATGTAAACTAGTCTTTTAACATGTAAAATTACTATTTTAATGGATTTTTAACATTTTTAACTACATTCTCATCTTAAAAACATATGAACAACAAACGCACCACAAAAGATATAGAAAATGAAAGACTTACTTACTAGCTCTTCTTCAAACTTCGAGGAAACCGAAAAAAAATGGGCAAGATAATAATGTTAATGAGGTTATGCGATGACGATGACTTGAGAAGAAGAGAGGAGAAATTGAAGGCAGAGAAACAAAATGGCGCGAAATGGCAGGGGAGGAAGAGAAAGAAAACCTAAAAGCATCATGATGACGTGGAATGCTGATGTGGAAGCATACTTAATGACGTGGAATGCTGATGTGTAAGTTAGGTTATTTACTCAATTTATTTTTTTCGTGGTTTATTTACTTAAAAACACATTTTACTTAGACTATTTATACAAAGGTCCCAGCCACACGCGACGACGCCTTAAGATTCATTCCTTGCAAACGAGTTAATAATTGTTTTTTTCGACTAAACTCAAAAAAATTAAAATTTAAGTTATAATTGTATTTAAATTTATATTTTTTAAAATTTTAATTTTATTTAATTTTATTTAAATTATAATTTTAACTTAAATTATAACTTAAATTTAATTTAAAAATTATATTTAAATTACACTAAAAAAAATAGACTCTTGACATAAATCATTTTGATATCTGAGCTATATTAGTATCACGTGTTTTTAAAATTGCGATGGGTGCTTTTTTTCTCACCACTTTTTTTTTTTTATTTTATAAATAGCCGAATTTTTTTTTTAATTTTATGAAAATGATTGTTTTGTTTACATAAGGCAATATAAACTACAGTTAATCCGTCATTTATTAAGGGTCCGTTCAATTTATTAATTTTTAATTTTGAGATTTGATTTTATGTGAGATTTTTAACAGTAGCAAAAAGTTAGATGTGATTATTTGTGAGAGCTTTTTATAAAAACTCAAATTCTAAACTCGAATAAATTGAAAATTTATTATTAATTTATTAAAGTTTATTATTATTAAATATAAAATTTATTAATTGAAATTAATTAATTAATTAATAATTGATTTTAGTTAATTATTAATTGATATTAATTAATAATATAAAATAATTGAGTTAATTAGTAATAAATTATAATCAATTATGATTGACAGGTAAGTCAATTTGTGAATGACTGCTGAGTCAATTATTGATAGGATATTTATTTCAAGGATTTATTCTTAATTCTAAATCATGATTTTTGATTCTTTACAGTATTTTTCTCTCATAAAAATTTAAATTTTAAAAATCAGAATTATAAAATGAGCCAAACGTCCCATGATTGACCACTAAATTAATAAAAATGACTATTTTTACAATTTTACAAAACTTCAGCCATTTATGAAAAAAATCCTTAAAAAGCCATTTGTGCTAACATCCCTAATATTAAAATGGTAATTTTAAGTATTAAAAAACATATTTTAGGTATTATGAGATCTTTTTGGAGATATAAATCAAGCCCCAGTTTTGTTTGTTAGTTTCAATTTTATTGATTTAAACTTTTTTATTTAAACAAAAAAATTCAAATTATGTGCTTTAAATTATAGTTTAAATTAATGTTTGGATGTGTAGTTAAAGTTTTAATTTGAACATAGAATAAAATTTGAATTTGTGTTTAATAGGTGTGAAAAGTAGAGATAGTGGACACTTTTTTACTGTTAAAAAATGGTTTAAACAATTAAATTTGAGGGGAGAACTAAACTTTAAGTTGGACCGTTCAACTTAGTTTAAACGGAGAATATAATTCCAATTGCATGCTTACCAAACACCAGTTCAAACTATCATCACCGTTCAAATTGAGTTGAACTGAACTAAACCAAACCAACAAAAGGCAAATGTCTAAACTATTATTAACTATATGTTTTTAAAAATATTTTCTAAAAATATTTCAAATATATTGAAAAAGGCATTCTTGACGGTGATACCCTAAAAAAAAACTAGCGGTGAGATCCATCTTTTTAACTGTTAAATTAATTTCTTAACGATCAGATCTGAAACATAAGCAGTTCTGTGTGGCTCCTTGCACAATTTTTATACGAATCTATATAAATCTAACCATTAAAAAATTAATCTATAGTTAAAAACGACAATTTCACCGGTGGATTTTCTTTTTATAGGGTCTCACAGTAAAAAAAAAAAAAAAAAATGTCATTTAAAAAACTATTTTTAGTGAAAAAAGAGAAAAAAAAAAAACTAAAAAAGTCTAAAAAGAGGAGGAAGAACTAAAAATAATCTCATCTATAATTCAGACGTGAAGAATTAACAAAACCAGTAATCATACCAGCAAAAAGGCCAAAAACAAAAAGTTGGCAGGTAAAATTCATAACCAAAACCAGAAATCAGATCAACGAAAAACAAAAAAATAGTAATAATAAAAAATGAAAATTGTAGTAAATAGTAAATTTTTGAAACTAAATTAAGTAAATTTAAAGTAAATAATAGATTACGTGGTAAATAAATTATTTATACGGCAAATGATTTATTTATAATTGGTAAAAATTACAATTTTTTTTTTTTGAGAAGAAAGAAAGTATCAAAAGTTACAATCTATGAAAGAAAGAAATCCAACCAAATAATGTCTTTTTTTATCTAAAGAACAAATAAAATAAATCATGTGATGTTAGGAAAATAGCACATAAGACCATCTCCAATATAAATATTAATGTCAATTGCATATTTAAAATAAAAATAAATATAATATTGTGTGTTATTTTTATTTTTATTCCAATGCATAATGTTATTTGAAATGCTAAATCTAGTTTTTCTAAAAATCATTATGTTTTAAAAGTTGTAAAAGTAAACTTTTATTTTTAAAATAATTAGAAAATGTAAAAGTTACTATGATTACATAAAAAAGTAAACATTTCAACCAATAGCAATCAAATATTAAATTTTTCATATGCTATTAGGAAATTAGACATAAAATATAACATATGAAAAATTTGACACAACAAAAACATTACATTGAAGAGTGTTTTTTGTATTCAAATGCTAAATTTTTAATTAACACATCAATTACAACATTACATTGGAGATGCTCTAAGATTTATTTAACTACTTGGAAAAAAATAAAGACATAAAGATTATAAGATCAAGAGACTATTGAAAATACCATTTCAAACCTGCAAAGATATAAATATATGAAAAAGTATTATATATATATAAAAAAATAGATTATTGAAATTTTAAGAAAACAAAAGGTACTCATCTAATATTGAGACGGGATTATGCTAATTTCAAAATATGAGTTGAGGAAGATGTGAATATGGATATTGGGATTTATATTCAACTAAAGTTGAATGCTAAAGCGCAATTAAATTACTAGCGTATATAAAGGATTGCATATTTCAACTAAGGTTGATTTTTATTTATTTATCTATTTTATATTTATATTTCAATTTTTTTAAATTTTTGTAAGAGGGAATAAGGAAGGTAGGCCATTCTTATCAGCCTTTTTTTTAATACATAGCAAAGTAAAACACTTTTAGGGGATTAAAACCACAAAAAGCTGGTGGTAAAATAAGACTAGATGTAATAAGAAAATCAGAAGGAATTGACTTTTGAAATATAAAAGTAACTGATAAAATGCAATTATCCCGGAAAATTTTTTCAAAATGTTATGAAATGGAGGGAAAAATTTTTTTAATAACTATTTAAAAGTAGTTGTCTACATTAACAGACATCTGCAATCAAGATAATATTAATAAGTTTTAACGTTAAAAGGAGATTAAAATATATATTTTAAAGAATACCCTATAAGAAGAGAGGTAGCATACCCATGTAACCTCAAGGTATACTCCGCCCCATTGCTACAGGGTAGTGTCTTTGAAGATTTATGGACACTTTTAAAAGTTTATTAATTAAGGGGCGTCAGTATAATTACATTTTTCCTGTTTGAACAAAAGTTAATGTAGACAACTAGATCTCAAGGAAAATTACAACTTAAAAGTAAGAACAATCCACCATCCAACTTTGAGTACATGGTTTCAGACAAGGATGCTCAGAACGTCGAGCCATTAAATCCGAAGAACGGTCGCTGCAGCCAAAAAGAAAATTAGGAATGTATTAGCTTGTCAGCAAAATGTAAGTGTATCACTCTTGAATAATTGAGGTATCAACAATCCCGTGTTTTTATTTGCATTAGTTTCATGTGAATGACAAAGAGCATTAGCGGTGCTCGGTAACACGACTCGCATAAGGTGGGTCTCGTTTGTATGCAAGACCTATGTGGGACCTACGCTGGGTGAGTTATGGTGCCAATTAGTACTGCTGCCTTGTGACCCTACTCGGAGTAAAGAATGAATTTGTGAGTCTTGGGCTATGGAATGAATTTGTGAGTCTCAAGCACTGCTTATAGACTGATGCCTTATCGCACAAGTAATATGAGGCAAACGTCATATGTATGTAAGACCTATGAGGGACCTCCTCTAGGTGAATTGTGTTGTTGAGCTCCATTGATGCCCTATAGTAGTGCTCGGATTAAAAAATGAATTTGTGAATAGCTAATGCCTTACAACACAAGTCACATAAGTTGAGTCTCATATTAGACACACGAGCAATCCAACCCGTAGGATTTCCTTTTCCTCTTTCCATTTTGACTTCTGTGGGTTTCCCGGTAATAGGGAGATTTGCAAAAACTCTTACCCATAAGACTTATGTGGGACCCATTCTATGCGACTTGTGATGCCAAGCACCAACCGATGCCCTATAAACACTACTTGAACTAGGAATAAATTTGTATTGAACTTCGGATTTTATCCTTTTAGCTTTTCGCTGCCTCTCGTTTCCCTTTTATTTTCCCGACTTGCTTTCTCTCATGTATTTATTTCCTCTATTGGTCGCAGAAACTTTAATCTCTAGAGAGAGTTTGGTGTTGCAAGCGCAACCTAGCTAAACAAACCATTCTCACACAAGAATTACAAGCATCTAACACTTTGTTCAGTTGCAACTTTATCACCAATTCCATATTATAACTAAACCAAGCACAGTACCCTTTAAATGGCTGAGAAAACTATCATTCTTTTGTAACCAATATCTAAAGAATAATCCCAGGTACGTTTGTCGCTTCAAATTTTGGGCAATCTCGTTCTCTCATAGCAAATATTTCCATGTCAGGAAAATAAAAAAACAACTGAGAATTTAAAAAGAAGAAAAAATGACAGCCAGAGCAGACCAAGTCAATTTAACACACCTGAGCATCATAGAATTTGATATAGAAGCGAGAGCTGTCTATGGAAAGCTTGGTCTGGAGGATTTCCGCAATAGTTGAACTCAATTTTCCGTTCACACTCGGTCCAAGGCCCCCAATGGAAATCAATTCCCCATAGGCAGCTGGTTCTTCAGTGCCGGCAAATGCAATTGGCACTCCCCCATTTATCAAAATCATCACATACTGAACAATTAAGAGAGACACTACATAAGAACTTTATGTAAACACCGCATAAGAAAAGAAACAGTTGCCACAAGAATGAACACAGTGATTTGATACAAAACGCACTTAGGTCCATTGTACCAACTATATTAAACGAGAAAAAAAAAAAAGGAAGCAGGACCAAGTAATCCAGACGACAAGAAGGCAAGATATAGTGCGTAATTGGTGCTGAATTTTACTTGGTTGTCCAAAGAAATAAGGGACCATTTGTTTCATATACTCAAACTCAAATCATTGATTCTGCTATTGTGTTTTCCTTTCACAAAAAATTGGGTTATTGACACTATACCCCCCTGAACTCTTTCAATTTGGCACTTTCAATCTTGAACTTTATTTTTTGGTAATTTAAACCTTAAACTATCTTAATCTGGCACTTTCAATCCTAAACTTTATTTTTAGCAATTTAAACCTTGAACTCTCACAATTTGACACTTTCAATCCTGATTTTCATTTTCTGGTTATTTTTTAGAAATGGTGCCAATAAATTAAAATTTTAATAATAAGAACTTAATTACTATTTATTGCTTATCGTGGTTTGCATAGCGTTTTCGGTTTCGTGCTTCAAAAGATATGAAGAAACATTATTAAAGACAACTCAAAAACCACTCTCACCAAAAAATAAATATTAGGTTTTTATTATTAAGTTTTTAATTTATTTATAAAATAAAAATAGAAAATAGAAAATAAATAGTAATTAGTTATTTAGTTAAAAATTAATTGGCAAAAATTGGTTATATAGTATATTAATAATGGAATAACAAATAATATATTATTAAAGAAATAAGTGATAATTAATATATGAATTATATAATATACTAATTATAATAAAAAGTTTGAAAATAATAAACCATTTTCAAAAAAATAACTAAAAATAAAAAGCAGGATTGAAAGTGCCAAATTGCGAGAGCCCAAGGTTTAAATTGCCAAAAATAAAGTTCAAGGTTTAAAGTGCCAAATTAAAATAGTTCAAGGTTTAAATTACTAAAAAATAAAATTCAAGATTAAAAGTGCCAAATTGAAAGAGTTCCAGAGGTATCGTGCGAATAACTCTAAAAAATTTGAATTTCAAACATCAGAATTAAAAATCATGATTTGATTATACCTTCTAAACAGGCCATAAATCTCTTCGATTTGAGCTCCTACTACTTTGCCACTCAAAAGGAAAACATAAAAATAGACTTGTATTGACAAATCCATGATGACGAGTATACAAAACATGAGGAATTCCTTATATAGTATTCCGCGGCCATTACCCAAAAAATGCCTCTACAGCTCTACTACTTGTGAATTCACACCACTTACGGTCTCGTTCATTTTACCGATTTGAGTTTAGAATTCAAATTTTATTACAGTAAATAGCTATCAGAAACAGTCACATCTAATTTTTTTTATTATAATAAAAAACTCTCACATAAAATCACATCTCTAACTCGAATTAAAAACTCGAGTCAGCGAACTAAACGGACCTACATGTGTAATGTAAATATTCAGGACAAAAAGAGAAAAAAAAAAAAAAAAAACTGAAAACCCAAGATATAGTACTTAAAACTGCGACACAGGGAGCGGAATTTTTTCAAAAAGTTAAATCAAAATTCACCAAAATCCTCGGCCAAGTTTATTTGGCAGTGCTGTATTAACTATGCTTCAAACAAACCAGTTCAATCATGGAAAGAAGTTGCAAACATCCTTAACAAAGAATACAAAGGAGCATTTCATCAAACAGTTTATGGGCACAAAAAAAAGTCACGTTAAAAACCGTTAACCAAACCTAGTACCAACAGAACATGGGAAAATGTATACACACTACACACACACACACACACACACACACACACATATATACATACATAACTTCATAGATTCGAGAGAGAGAGAGAGAGAGAGAGAGAGAGAGAGAGTTTACAGACTCAGGTTTGCCAATGATTTTAGCAACAACTTTGGTGGCATCTTTGAGAATGTCGGAGGCGACAACTGGGTCAACCGGGACGTTTGTGAAGAGGTTCAACGTTGGCATTCTTTAATCTTTCTCTCCCTTTTCTCTCCTCCTTTTGCTTGCTGTTTTCTAGCAGCTAAACCGAAGAAGAAAGTCTTTTGGTTTTGGTTTTGGTTTTCTTTCAAAACCAGATATTCAAGATAACGTCTTCTCTTGTCTTGTATTTTATGTTAACTCCCTTTAGTTTTGAACCCAAAAAAAAAAAAAAAAGAAAAGAGGCCTTTTGGGTTTTTTTTTTTTTCAAAACCAGATAATAGCACAATGATCTAAATTTTCGTCGTACTCTTAATTAATTATGTCTGTTTATTTTATCAATTTAAATTTAAAATTTAAATTTTATTATAATAAAAAATTTTTAAAAATAATTATATTTAATTTTTTATTATAATAAAAAATTCTTATAATCACATTTCAATTTAAATTATAAATTTAAATAAATAAAATGAATAAATAATTATTTAACTAGAGAAAATATTAATAAAAAATAAATACACTTCTTTTCCCAAATAAGAAGGCGGATCCTTTTCAGCATTGGGCTCTACCATTAGTCGCACGCGCAACACGTGCCAACAGTAATGTTAAAAAGTGCAATTTACTCATCTATTCCCATTTTACCCATTCTATCGTAATTTTTGTCAAAATTAGAGAGAAAATGAGGTTTTAAGTTTTGGCATGTGGTTTTTATCTATTATTTATTTTTAATAAAAATTTAAATAAAAAGATCAGATTATTGTATTACTCTATTTTTTTTATTTAATTTTCACATAAATTATAACAAAATAAGTTAAGTAGGAACAATTTAAAGTTTAAGGGGTAAAGTGAGAATTTTTAAAATTTAAGGAGTAAATTGAGAATGACTCTAAAATTTAGAAGGCACTGGTAATAATAATCTTTTATTTTTTTATGTTGTTTAGTGTGAGTGAGAGAGATTTGAAGGATGATGATAATTGTTTGTCTAATTACTATATTGTTTATTTTATTATTTGATAATAATATCTTTTAAAGGGTAAATACTTACTATTTTTATAAAATTAATAATAATAATAATAATTTTTAAAATTATATTTATTTTCCTTCAATTTTTGTAAAACTATCGTCTATAATATATATATATATATATATATATATATATATATATATATAACTTAATATCTTTACAATTAATCAAACCATGTTTAGACATATATTTCAAAGATCTAAAATTTAAGTGTGCTAAACATGCATGCCAAACATCAAAAGAATCAACAACATAAAGAGAATTAACATCATCTTTATTATTAATACTTAGTTTGTACATGCCATCACAAGAATATCCCTTTCCCACAAGGATCCCATTCTTAGATATAATACAATTATTGCCCTCAAGTACAATCTTAAGCCCATTCTTACACATAAGACTAGCGGATACAAGATTTTTCCTAATATCAGGAACATGAAGAACATTGTTCAAAGTAAGCTTATTTCTGGAAGTAAAGTTAATCTCCACCACTCCTCTCCTGACAACCATCGCTGCATCATTATTCCCCATGAGAACAGTTTTTCCTTCCTTTTCCACTTTGTAAGATAAGAACATAGTCTTGTCATTACAAACGTGATTGTGGCTCTGGAATCAAGCCACCATTCGGAGGATTTAGTCGCAGCTAGGGCTGGCAATACGGGTTACGACACGACGACACGACACGAACACGACTCAATTTTTTACGGGTTAGTGTCAAAAATATCAACCCCGGGTCAATTTAGTGTCAACCCGAAATTGACCCGTCTGAAAAAGGGTCGGGTTAGTGTCAACCCGTATGACACTAAATTGACTCGTTTAATTAATTTATTAATTTTATACTATTTTTTTAATTTTGAACATTTTAGTAATTTAGTCTAAAAAAAAACCCTAATCCTCCCTCACACCCACACACGCACACACACACTTTTCTTCTTTCTCCTCACCCTCATTTGCGGCAGCCTCACCCCCTTTCATTTCTTCTTTCTCATTTCTCACAGTCACCCTCATTTGCGGCAGCCGCCCCCTCACGGCTCTCTCAACGGCCCCTTGGTTGATTATCTTCGCTTTCTCAACGGCTCGACGGTTGGACTTCTCGAAAGTAAACATCTCATCCTCATTCTCTGTTATTGCACGAAATTTGCTGGAAGTAAATGAAGATAATGAATATTATAAAGGGTTTGCTTGGAGAACGAAGGATCCCCCCTCTTGGGATAACTAGTATTAAATTAAAAGAAGAAGATGTATACTTAGTGTTCTTCTTCTTTACTCAATTTTCGGTTTATTTTTCAGCTTTTTCTTTGCTGATTTTTTTATATTTTTTATTTTTCTTTATCACATTCTCACTAAAAGATCATTTCTCTGCTTTATTTATTCATTTATATGTGTGTTAATGTTGCGATATAGAGGGAGATTTTATTATTGGGCTAACTTTACTATTTCTGTGAAATTTTATCCAAACTGATCTCTTTCTTAGTTATTTTCTTGAAACCAAACAAACATGAAAAGAGACTAAAACCCTTTTCTTTCTTTGTCCTTCTCTTTCGAATCGCAGACAATTACAACACATATGGCTCCTTCGTGCCTTAGTTTCCTGAGATGTTTTCTCTGCTGCCAAGATGAGATTGATGATTCTTATTATGTAGATGTAGATTTAGGTGATACTAGAACAAGCCTATCTCATACCATCAGAAACCTTTTCAGAAAAACAAGTTCTCATTTGGATTACACCATTGTTGTTAGTCATAGTCCTTCTCCCGCTTCTCCCGCTTTTCAGAAAAAAGCCTATCTCTTGTTAGTCATTGTTACACCATTGTTGTTTACTTAGTGTTTTTTCAAAATGACGACAGCAACAAAGAGATGTTGCTTTAGATCATATGACATTTCATCAAATAGATACTCGTAGCATGTTGATGTTATTTGTTCCTTTTATTGTCTTTTTTTGTTTAACAGATTTATTATCAATCAAATAATATTTCATTCTAATTTTAAATTGATTTGTTTTTTTTTTAGATGGAGAAAGTAAATTTAGACTTAGAGGTTGTAAGTGAAGATGTTGAAGGTGAAGGTAATAGTGAAATGCGAGTGGACCTTGAAGATGATGTGTTTGAGGTTGAGGTTGGACATAGTTTCTCTGCTAATACGAGCTCTGCGAAACCGCTGAAAAAAACTTTGAAGTCAAAAGTGTGGAAATTTTTCGACGTACTTCCTTTAGGGGCAGATGGAAAGGTTCGAAGTGCTTGTAAGAAATGCGGCCAACAATATCTTGCTTCAAGCAAATATGGAACAGGTAATATGAGTCACCATATTAAAACTTGTAAGAAAAGAGATACTCGTGACATCGGTCAAATGCTTATCTCTCGTGATAGTGGAACTTTATCTCTTGATACTTGCAAGTTTGACTCTGAAAAATGGCGTGAGTTGGTTGCATCTTGTATTATTATGCATGATTTGCCATTCCAATTTGTTGAGTACAAGGGGTTAAGAGCAATGCTACAGTATTTATATCCTGATGTAGAATTAATCTCTAGAAACACTGCTAAAGCTATTTGTCTTAAGATGTATGAGAAGGAGAAAGCAAAGATTAAGAATATGGTGACTGCATGCCTTGGTAGAATTTCGTTGACATCCCGATTTGTGGAGTTCTTTGACTAGTGATGGATATTTGTGTCTTCTTTGCTCACTTTGTTGACAAGAATTGGAAATTGCAAAAGAGAATATTAAACTTTTGTAATATGCCACCTCCACACTAATCGGGATTGCACTATCTGAAAAGATTTATTCTTTGTTACACGATGATTGGGGTATTGAGGGAAAGATTTTTACTATCACTTTGGATAATGCTACTTCAAATGATGTTTCTGTGGTTTCCTTGCAAACACAATTGAATTTGGATGGTTTGTTGCCTTCAAATGGGGAATTTTTTCATTTGAGATGTTGTGCTCATATTTTGAATCTAATTGTACAAGATGGTTTAAAAAGGATTGATTACTCAGTTGAAAACATTCGTGACACTGTCAAATATGTAAAAGCATCACAAATGAGGAAGCAAAAGTTTATAG
Source organism: Morus alba (assembly GCA_012066045.3). Classification (NCBI taxonomy): domain Eukaryota; kingdom Viridiplantae; phylum Streptophyta; class Magnoliopsida; order Rosales; family Moraceae; genus Morus; species Morus alba. Next base: position 59,990,843 of record CP050224.2, read on the forward strand.
AGTGTGTGAAGTTGGTGCGGTTGAATGTGAATAAAGGATTGTGTCAAGATGTGGCGACTAGGTGGAATTCTACTTATCTTATGCTTGATAGAGCTCTCTTTTTCAGGCGGGCTTTTCAACATTTGGAGTTAAGTGATTCTAATTACAAGCATCACCTTTCTAGTGATGAATGGGAAAGAGTTGAGAAAACTCACAAGTATTTGAAAGTGTTTTATGATGCAACACTTGTATTTTCTGGCACTAAATACACCACTTCCAACTTATATTTTCCAAAAATTATGAACTGCTATGTGACATTGAAAGGAGCCTTGGAAAGTGAAGATGGTTATTTGAAGGATATGGCATGGCAAATGTGGGGAAAGTTTCAAAAGTATTGGTCAGATTTCAGCCCAATTTTATCCATAGCATTGGTATTTGATCCTCGGTATAAGATGCAAATTGTTGAGTTTTTCTACAAGAAGGCTTATGGAGAAAACTCAATTGAGTTGGCATCAATGCGGAACAAGTTGGAGCGCCTTTTTGAAGAGTATAAAGCTAAGTGTGACCAAGGCACAGGTGCAGGTGTATCACCTTTTGTTTTAAAGAAAGAAAGTAAGAATAATGCAGTACCAACTATGGTTGTTGACATCGAAGATGAATTACTCAAGGTAATGTTTATTTCATATATTCCCTAATCTTATTCACTTTGAAATATTGCATATATGTACTTATATTGTCTAAGCATTTTTTTTAATCTTATGTAGGAATTTGATGATCTTGTTGATGATGACTTCTCTGATGTTCCCCAAAAATCTCAATTAGAGCTTTACTTGGATGAGCCTAGGGTAAATAGGAATGCACCTTTAGATATTCTTGCATTTTGGAAGTCAAATCAATTCCGCTATCCTATTCTTGCCATGATGGCTCGTGACATCTTAAGCATCCCGGTATCAACAGTTGCATCAGAGGCAGCATTTAGTAATGGTGGTCGTGTGTTGGATCAATTTCGAAGCTCACTTAAGAGTGAAACTGTTGAAGCACTTCTCCGTACTAAAGACCGGTTATTTGGAAATGAAGGTAAAAGTATTTTACACTTATCTTTTGAATCGGTTTTAGTAAATTTTATTATAGCTATTTCTAAAATTATTATTTTTAAATCTTGTTGGATGTTAACTTAGGTGATCATGATAAGGCATTACTTGAGGATTTGAATGAGATGACAAAGGATGTAGTTTCTCTTAGCTTGAATGATAATGCTCAAGCTTCAAACTCAGTTGCTCTTAACTCTTGAACACTTGGAAGATAATTCTAGCTTTATTATTTAGTTGGAGTTGGTTATCCGATTGAACTTTGTTATTTTATTGGACTTTGGTATGTAGTTAGACGTTATTTTGAAGACATATCTGATTCATGTTGTTTTTAATGTAATTTTAGTGTTTTTAATGTAATTTTAGTGCTTCAAATTGTTTAAAAAAGTGACATATCTATTACGGGTTCTGGTCGATTTCGGGTCAGGAATGCGGGTGAATTTCGAGTCCTAATTCACGGGTTATTGCGGGTCGTGTTAGTGTCAATCCGTGTCTGGACGGGTCGTGTTAGTGTTAGTGTTTTTTCAACCCGTCGTGTCACGGGTCATGTTAGTGTTGGGAGTTTTTCAAAAAAAAATTTCTTCAACCCGACACTAACACGACCCGTCGACACGATTTGCCAGCCCTAGTACTCGCAGCCATGTTGGTTTCAGTAATCATGCCAATTTGTATTTTCGAGACCATAGCACAAATGTCATCGGATTTCTCTGCAACGGTATTGGCTTTGTTGGTGTTAACTTCTTCTTTTTTCTTCTTGTATCTGCAATCATTTTGTAACACCCTGAAGAATTAATTGAGATTAATTAAGGTAATTAAGATTATTAGTGTGCCTAATCTGATTTAATTAATTGAGTTTAAATAATTCCAAGGATTTAAATTATTTACAGTAATTTATTTTAATCCAGAAGTGTGTATGGGCACATTTCTAGACTGTTCTATTTTCGCACATGTCATTTTTCTTTATTTTTCTTTTTCTTTTCTTTCTTTTCTTTTTCTTTTCTTTCCTTTCCTTTTCTCCCGTGCGTTTCTCTTTCTCTCTCTCTCACTCTCACTCCCATACTCTCTCTCTCTCTCTCTCAATTCCATCCCAAATCGAACGGGTTTTGAGCCAAAGAGTGATTTCAAAGAGTTTTCAACATCAAGAGAAGGATTCAAGGTAAGATTACCGAAAGAACCTCTCTTGGATTTCAAGTTTTGATTCAAAAACTTACTTTTTGGTTCAAAACGGATTTTGATGGATTTTGAGTGAAACTAGGGTAGAAATTGGAGATCTTGGGTTCTTTGGACTTGTTTTAGGACCTAGAACCCGGATCTAGTGGTTGTCCCTTGAGATCTTGTGATTTGGGACCTTTTTGAACCGATTTCCGCGAAGTTTTTTTTGACTGGGGATCTCCACCGGACCGCATCGGTCGACCGGATCTTGTTGTGGCCACCGGCCGACCGGACCGGTCGACCGGATGCACACCACCGGCCGACCGGTGTACACGGGGTTTGACCCCGTTTGGCCTGAAATTGCTGTTTTGACCCCTGTTTTCTGGGAGAATCCAAATTAGCTTCATTTGGGGACTTGGGATGAAAGGATTAGCATCTTTAATCCCTGATTTGATATTTAAAACCCTTGGAATGGAATTTGAAACATGAAAATTGATTAAGGCACACTAATTGGAAAATCTTGGTATATGATTGAGATTTGATTGCTTTAGGACCCGAGGATTGATCCTAAAGTGGTGTTTTGTATCGTTGTCACGAGGATTCAGATCAAGGGGCTTGAGGAAGCGAAAAAAGGCAACGCTAGTCCCAGTGTTTGATTGTGCGAGGTAGGATTTCTATCCCTTTTCCTTGTGAGCCTGTTTTCAAAAAGGATTTTGGCCTTGAAAATGTTTTAAAAGAAAGGGATTGGTTTGTGAAAGAAAAAGGTTTTAAAAACCATGGCTTGTTAGTTTATGGAAATCATTGGCTTGTCCTGTCCATGGAATCCATAGCTTGTCTAGTCATGGAACCTCATGGCTTGTCTAGTCATGGGGCCCGCGGCTTGAGTAGTTCGTGGGGTCTTATGAACGATTTCATAATGTTAAATGGACGATTTCTTAAGATAAGAGATCTTGTGAACTGGTAATAGAGTCTATTGTCAGAAGCCTAGATAGGATGCGGAGAGTGCATCCTCGGGGCAGACCCAAACCGGTCCGGTAGGGCGAGGGCGCTTGGTGAGGTGAGTAATTTGTACTAATTACTCGCTGAAGCCTATAATACTGATTAGTTTCATATTTCCTTTGAGAAAAGGATGTGAGGTTCCGGCTGCTCTACTTTTTTCAAGGTCTTATTTATTCTATTATCGCACTTATTATTTATTCGCTTATTTAAATTATTTCAAATTATATCCCACTGGGCCTTTCGCTCATGTTTCAAATGTTTAAACCCTCCCCTGAGATTCGAGGAGCGGTGCATCGAGGCTGAGTTGTGCTACGGATCGAGCAAGTGAGGATTGTGTTATCCTCTTGAGCAAATGTAAGGAATTTGAGAAATTCTGTAAACTTTACTAATATTTGGATTTACTAGACTGTGGATGATATCTGTTGTAATTGTTTATTTACATGACCATGTATGTGTAATACTGTATGTCCTGTGGGGTGGAGCCCTGTGTGTCAGAGGCTCCTGGATTATGTAGATTATTTATATTTTAATGCAGCTAAGTGTGGGACCCAGTTGGGGATCTGCTTTATTAATCCCTAATCGAGCTCCACGTCACCCACCCCGTTTGGGGGCTTGACAAGAGTGGTATCAGAGCATTAGGTTAAGAACCCCGGGATTGTACATACATGTGTGACATCTGTTATCCACTGAACAGTCTAGTTTGATTTCAATTGAAGGAAATGGCGCCTTCATGCAGACTAGGTAACCAAATAGGAACAATGAATCAAGGATTCTTTGATGCCATGTATACTGCCTTTCAAGGCATGGCTACTAGAGCTCGGAATGAGCGACCGGCTGAGGACCAAAAACAAGGGTATTTCCGGGAATTCAGGCGAGCGCCTATCCCCACGTTTAATAGTGAGGGAGGACCCCATGAAACTGAGTTCTGGATTGACTCCGTAGTCAAGCACCTAAGTACTATGGGAGTTCCAGATGAATACTGGGTGGAATTTATGGTGTACAAGATGGAAGGGTTAGCAAACACTTGGTGGAAACAGGTCAAGAGGAGGATGAATGTCACAGGGATGACCTGGGAACAGTTTGAGGTGATGTTCAATGATCAGTACTTCCCTCCGAGTTATAGGGAAGAAAAGGCACTGGAATTCATGTCGCTACAGCAAGGTGACATGTCTGTGAGGGAATATGAGGCTAGGTTTAATGACCTATCCCGGTTTGCGCCATCTCTAGTGGAGTCTGAACACATGAGATGTCTCCAGTTTGAGAGGGGCCTCAAGAACTTTGTGAGGAGATCCTTGGTGGCTCTAAGACTTCGGAACTTCTGGGATTTGATAGCTGCTGCTACAAGGGTGGAACAGGATAACCTGGCCTATCGCCAAAGTAAAGAAGAAGAAGCGGGTCGGGTCTCTGTCTCTGGTAGACCCTCTATTTCTGGCAGACATTCGGTTCGGATGGATCACAGCGGAGTGGTAGAAGAAACCGCAATCAGGAAGTGGCAAGTGGTGGCGGTAGTTCTTCTAGGAGTGACAGAAATGTCCGAAAGTGTCACCCCAAGTGTCACCATTGTGCGGGGTGGGCCATATTAGAAGGAATTGTCCCATGATCGGCCGCTTGATGCTTCCTATAGTCAAGAAGGGTCATACAAGACATGCCGCCATATCAGCCGCAACAGATGCCATATATCTTACACAGTTCCGGCCTCAAGCTAACCCTCCAATTATTTCCACTGTAATGTTGGTGACAACTTATATTGAGGTCGGGAGTTGAGGGTATGATTCTAATTCTCATTCTTTTTGCTCACGTGTTGTTTGACAGGTGCCACACACTTTTGTATCCAGTTCCTTTGTTCGGACTTTGAAAAATAATCGAGAATTTAGAAGTCCGATGACTTTAAACTCCCCTTTCATCGATGTGTGGAGGTAATGAGTGTGTGTAAGTCGTGTGAAATCACGATTGGTGGTGAGCGATTGAGAGCGACTTGATTATCCTTCCGATGACCCTAGGAAGGTGCAATTGTTGGTCAATATACGGTGCAATTGTTGATTGGTCAAAAATATACGGTGCAATTGTTGATTGCTACCGTAGGGAAGGTGACCTTTGGTGATGAATTCGAACCGTGATTGCTTATCGTGCAGAGATGAACCCAGTCCTTGGGGAACGATCACCCATGTTTCTCCTCCCTTTTTGTCTTGAAGGTGAATCAAGTGATCGGAGATAGTGTGGGAATTTGGATGAATTTGCGGATGTAGTTTCCCGAGGATCTACCGGGCTTACCGCCAGATTTGAATTTTTGATTTGGTTCCGAACAACACCTATTTCCATTCCTCCATACCGGATGGCTCCAAATGAGATGAAGGAATTGAGAACATAGCTTGAAGAGTCAAGCAAGCGAAGGGATATATCCGAATAGTACTTCCCTTTTTTGCACCGTTATTTGTGAAAAAAGCACGACGGATCTCTTTTTGTGCATTGACTACCGACAATTGAATATGGTAACTGAAGAATAAGTACCCACTGCCGAGGATCGATGAATTGTTCGATCAGTTGGGTGGATCACAGTTCTACTCTAAGATTGATTTGAGATCTGGGTACCATCAGTTGAAAATCAGGGAGGAAGACGTTTCGAAGTCTTTGGAATCATCCTCCTTCGGTTCAGAAAATGGCTCCAATTTTGGATCAATCATGTAGGTGATCTTGAGCACGGTGAGAAGGAAGAACAATTTTTTCCTTCCAGCGGGTGAAATTGGTACCATCAAATCGATCAAGTTGGACATTCGGATTGAGGAAAGACGTCATGTTCTTTTCAACCTCCATTGCAGATTAAAACCTTAAAGATTGATGGGGAAATTCAGAATTGTGAGGATGAAAAGAATATATAAAACAAGAAGAGGGTTTGAGGCGTATAGGAATACTTTCCTTTAAGGTTTTATTTACCCTCACTTCTCAAAGTTTGCTAATAAGTTTTAATGGCAAATTACCCCCAAGATACAACAAACCCTTGAACACAATATCCAACAAAAATATTGAGTTCCAGAACAAATCATAATCTTTTTTTTTTGAAATCATTCATTTAAAGACAGAGATGCATCCATCATCTTTAAAAGTTACAGCCTTTCACAAAAAGATACCTTTTCAAATTTGAAAGTTATCTTTTATATGCTGATGTACTTATAACAATAGTTATTTCTATAGTTAATAAGTACTTAGATATGTGAGAAAATATATCACAAATAGATGCAACGGTTCAAGACCTTTCAGATCACTAAAACACACGAAAACACGTTTTCCGTTAGCATTTTGCGGTGCAGTGGATGACCTGCAGCGCTCGGGATTCACAAAAAAGACCCGAGATGTCTGTTTTGTGCGCGCTGTAGCGCCCAAGAGGCGCGTTAGTGGGCCCGCGTCTTGTTTGCAAGCAACATATGCGTCTTGTTGCAGGCTGGGCTTTGCAAAACAAACCCGAGCGCAGGCTGCAACGCCCAAGAGGAGCGCTGCAGCGCGTCCGTGCGCTGCAGTGCATGCTCCTGTGTGCTGTAGCGCACTTGTGCGCGCCTGTTCTTTCCGAATGTGCTTTAGGCCAACTTTGTGATATCGAAATTGAGAGATATATTACAATCTCTCTAACAATTATTTTGTGCAACTTTTATTGAGGGGGAGTTCTTTACTTTGATGACTGATTATGTTGACTTTTAGTGTGTTTGTGTTTATCCGAACAGTTTCCTTTGTTTGATGTTTTGCCAAAAATGTCAAAGGGAAAGCTTGTTGGAATTTGATTTTCGGATTTGATTAGTTTTTTTTAATTATTTTGGGCATCTTTTAGTGATTGATCTCATTGAAGATTGAATAACAGCTGTACATTAATATCATTTTGGGAAAGTTCAGTTTATTTGGAAACTGTTTAAATCAATTGAATTAATTTGATTTGATTAAAGTCAATTTTTGAGTATCTTTAGTAAGTTGAAAATCGATGGAATGGTTGATTGGCAAAGAACATCATGCTGAGTTATTCGGACTATCCATGTTTCGAAGGAATTCGTCCATATTCATTCTATCTTAAATGGAAAATTTTCAAGTATCGTGAAAGTTGATCTCAAGTCGACTTTACAGACTTTGTTGCAATATTTGTTGCAACAAAATCTATAATAGGTACTACACAATGGATTGCTTTGAAGATTTCGACAGTTGGATTATTTTGGCTATTTAATTAAAGTCTCGCATTTATCTCAACACATCTTGCAAAACTTCAGCTATTCAATGAGTTAAATCATTTTGTAAGTGTCATTGTTTTGATATTTCTTCAGGAGAAAGAATTTGGATTTTCGGGAGAAAATTGATTGAGTTGAAGGAATTTCAACGTTAAGTCAAGAAGAGATCGTTAGGCAAGTTCATTGGGTGGTTGTAAGTTTATAGGTGTCATAGTTAAAGAGGGAGTCTCGGATTACTTAAATCCATTTGAGTTGTAACACTTACTTAGTAGATTATTCAAACGTTTAGATGTGGCCCCGTGAACTTGATAAAAAGACTTAAATCGGTAGTTTCAGTATTTAATGATCTTTCTTGGCCAGCCTATTTCGGATGTACTAGCTACTAAGGTTTAATATATGTTATTCTCTCTTGTCATTCATAATATATATATATATATATATATATATATCATTTTGCCTTCTGGCCATTAATTTTGTATTCTTTAAAAAGTTACTTTTCATTTTATGTTTCCCTGCAAGATTATGCAAAAAGAATGAAGTTGCATAAATAAAAAACCAGTAAAACTATTGAAACGTAAAAATACAAAATACAACTGTTTACTAATTATTATATATATTTCAAGAACAAACTATTAGCATAATAATATTTCTGTTATAACAAACTCATCGTGTAATGTGCAGCAGCATGTAGTGCGCATCATATTTTTGTAAGCACGTATTGTTATTCTTTCTGTTTTTATTTAGCTTGCTGTCCTCCTTGGGGTATGTGCCCTTTTATCTGTGTAAAGGCAACTTGCCTATATATTCTGTATTCGGCTCCTTTTTGTTTTAATGAAGAGAATTATCATTTCCTCATTCTCATATTCTATTATGGTATCAGAGCAATATTCTTCAGCTGCTCAATAATTTTTTTTTTTCAAATGGCTCGCGGAGGCCAAAACAACCATAATAATCGTTTTCAGGCTTTAATTCTGAATTCCTCTGAAGGTGCTGCAGCTCAAGAATCACACTCATCGATGGAGAATGCTAGCAGTCCGTTCTTCCTCCACAATGGAGATCATCCGGGAATGGTCCTCGTATCACATCTTCTCACTGGCCCCAACTACAATAAATGGAGCCGTGCTATGATGATGGCTCTCAACGCCAAAAACAAGCTCGGTTTTGTGGATGGGTCCGTCTTGCAACCCAGATCTGGTGATCTAAATGCTGGAATATGGTCTCGTTGTAACAGTATGGTGACCTCGTCGCTCTTAAATTCTGTTTCCAAGGAGATTGCAGACAGTCTATTATACCTTGACACAGCTCAAGCAGTTTGGACAGATTTACACGATCGGTTTCGCCAGAGTAATGCTCCACGGATTTTTCAAATTAAGCAGCAACTTCATGGTTTGTCCCAGGGGTCGCTTGATGTTAATACTTATTACACCAAGCTTAAAAACCTGTGGGATAAGCTGAAAAATTACCAACCAATTCCCGTGTGTTCCTGTGGCGGTATGAAGTCGTGGATTGACTACCAAGAACAAGAATGCATAATGCAATTCTTAATGGGATTGACCGAATCATACTCTGTAGTGCGTGGACAGATTCTTATGCTTGATCCACTACCCCCTCTTGCCAAGATCTTCAATCTTGTTGTCCAAGAAGAAAGGCAGAGGAGTATCGGAACTGGGCACGGTGGACAACCTTCAGAATCCATGGCTTTCAACATTACTTCGTCTTCCTCTCCAACTGCAATGGGTAATTTCCAGTACAAGCCCAAACGTGAGCGCCCACTCTGCTCCCATTGTGGGCTCACCGGCCATATAGTAGACAAATGTTATAAGATACACGGATACCCACCTGGGTTCAAGCCCAAATCAAGAGCCCAAGCATCAACTCAGCCTAGCTCCCTTTAATCCACAAAGCCGGTCATAGCTTCTCCTGATGGATTCCAGAGCCGCCCTAGTCTTGTACCTCAGAATCGACCCAGCTTCTTCCAATCCACAAATCTGGTCACGGCTCATTCAGATGCATCTCAGAACTCTTCACCCAGCACACTCTCGACGGATCAAGTGTAGCAACTCATTGCCTATCTCAGCTCACAGCTCATCACATCGGATCCACCTGAAGTTTCAGCTACCGACAGTCCCTCCGCCTCTCACGTTCTAGGTGGTAATCCCTCATCCTTTTCTATTTCGTATCTCCCTGTGAATCGTGGTGCTTGGATTATGGATACAGGTGCAACGCACCATGTTTGTTGTGACCTTTCTTTGTTTTATCACTCTAGCCCTATTCACGGTATCACGGTAACTCTTCCTAACGGTCACACTGTTGAAATCACTCGAATAGGGTCTGTTCAATTGTCATCCACTCTCATCCTACATGATGTCTTATTCGTTCCTAAATTTGCTTTTAATCTGCTCAGCGTTAGCTCACTCACTCGAACTCATCACTGTTGTGCTAATTTCTTTTCCGATTCATGTCTAATTCAGGACCTCATTCAGGGCTCGACGATTGGGAAGGGTAGAAGATAGAATAATCTTTACTTTCTAGAGCTAGGAAATGAGATATGTTGCTCTTTTTCTTCTTGTTCTGCATTATCAAAATCTGATGTTTGGCACTATCGTCTTGGACATCCATCCTCTGTAAAACTTCAGATTCTACATAATGAATTACAAATTCCTAACTCTTTGTCTCATTTGTCCCCTCATTGCAAAATTTGTCACATGGCAAAGCAGAAACGTCTCCCTTTCATTTCCAATAATAATATGTCTGCAAGAGCATTTGATTTGGTTCATATTGATATTTGGGGTCCATTTCATATTAGCACAACAGCTGGCCATAGATATTTTCTCACTATTGTTGATGACTGTACACGTGCAACCTGGGTGTACCTTTTACGTGCAAAATCAGATGTTATCAATACTTTTCCTAATTTTTTTAATATGGTTTCCACTCAATATAACACTTGTATTAAGTCTGTTAGGTCTGATAATGCTCCAGAACTTTCCTTTCATGATTTTTTTCAGTCTAAAGGAATTCTTCCTTTTCACTCATGTATTGAGACACCAGAGCAGAATTCAGTAGTTGAATGTAAACACCAGCATCTGTTGAATGTAGCGCGTGCACTTTTTTTTCAATCCCATGTTCCATTATGTTACTGGGGAGATTGTGTTCTCACAGCTGTATACTTGATCAATCGCACACCATCACCACTATTAGCCAATAAGACACCCTTTGAACTATTAAACCACAAAAAGCCCTCCTATAATCACCTTCGGACTTTTAGATGTTTGTGTTATGGATCTACTCTCCCTAGTCAACGTCACAAATTCACTCCTCGTGCTTGAGCTTCGGTGTTCCTTGGTTATCCATTCGGTGTCAAAGGATATAAATGTAGGACCTTATTGTGATTTATATATGAAAAATCATTTGAACAACAACAATATTGTAGGCGGAATTTCAAAAATTTTATCATATCCATTTAATTCATAATTAAACGTAAACCACAACGAGAGATTCATGCATGATATATGTTTATGGACAAAGGATTAGAAAAATCTCACATACCTTTGTGACGATTGAATTAATTGACCGCAAGGATCTTGTCTCACTATCTCACGTTCCAAGATGGAGAATTGCCGTGAAACAAGATCGTTGTTTATTGTCACGATCACACCAAGAACCACTCGTTGATTCAAGGCTATGTCTCTACAATTTTTAGGATGAGAGAGTGGGCTCTTTTTCAAAAACCTAAGGAAACTTTTTTTTCCTTCTATTTTGTCTCTACAAAATCCGGCCACCCTAAGGAAAGTGTGATCTCTTTTTCTTTTCTCCAAAAGACTCTCTCCCTAGGGTTTTCAATAATATCCTTATATAGGAGAAAATTCAAAAACTCAAACCCTAGATGGGATTTTCGAATTTCTCCTTAACCCTAGGGTTGAAATCCGAAAATCCCTACATGGCTTAGGGTTTCCGAATTTCCTTCCCTATTTTGGAGCAAAATTCAAAATCCCCTTAAGGCAAGGGATTTCAATTTTCCCAAAATAAAATCTCACTTTTCTCTTTCCTTTAGTTGCCAAATCAAATCATGTTTAAATTTCATTTTGAATTTTAAATTAATCTCCATTAATTTCAAAATTCAAAACTCATTCTTTTTATTTTTCAATTATCAAATAAATGAAAAATAACACAATGGATTTAAACATAATTATCGATTTGTTTTTTTCCCATTTATTAGAGCTAGCCTTGAGACCGAATGGACCCACATGAACAAAGCTATGGAATTACAATATTCGACTAACTCATCCCTATAAGTTATCGACATATTTAATTCCGACATCGCATAACTCCACTAAAAGTTCGATGCCGAATAATCTCTCGATTCATGTGCGCTAATTTTTCTTTTGGTGTTGATACAATTTATCACACGGTCCACGTGTAAATGCATTATTATCCTTCAGAAATATCGGTGATCGAGAATGGTGTATATAATATTACCGTTTTACCATTCTAATCATTATTTCCTCAACTCCTTTATATGACCGTGAATAAGAAAGACAAACGTTCGTAAGATGTCTCGCACATGTTACGATGTCTTAATCAATGAATATCATCATTGAATACCGGGCCTGGTTTATTTATTCACACACCCGTCAATAAAGCATGAGGTGATATTATTTTTACGAATTCCATATCTGTGAATCACATAACTCCAACTTAATATTGTCATGATCCCAATGACCGAGATGTCGCTTCAATAATCGTGAACTAATCTCATTGGCGAATCAAAGATCATGAGATACTAAGTTGAGCTACGCATTCACTTCAGGATTAAGATAATTATACAAATATACTTAAGTTGTGATGATTAGGTTTAGAGTTGTGTAAACGGTTTTACTCTAACCTAATCAGTCACATGGTCTATTCAACATGTTGCGAGCATGTCTAGATCAACCACAGAGTCCAACTCCCATGCCCCGAGACCAGCATCACATGGTTCGATCTAACAGTCATAATCGGATTCGATTGCCCAATCAATCCTAAGACTGCGAATATCTATTTTAAACTGTATCCGAAGAGTTTGTCCGGCAGGGTTCCCCTGACTCTTCTTTCGTTGGTAACAGTTTATGGACTAAGCAATATCATAAACACTCTTGAGTATGTGTCAAAACATAACTTTATCTTATTTTATAAAATCAGCAAAATAATAATGTCTTACATTTGTCATTTCATAAATAACAAATTACATCCCACTTTATGGACACATTTCCAACAAACTCCCACTTGGACTTAAAGTAGGTGTGTACAATCTCGCATGCCCAAACCTTCCGGATGCGTATCGAAGACTTTACGGATAAAGCCTTTGTAAACGGATCGGCCAAGTTGTCATGTGTTGATATCTTTGTCACTTCAACATCGCCTCTTTGTACAATCTCACGGATGAGGTGGTATTTCCGCTCTATGTGCTTGGACCTTTTATGGCTTCTAGGCTCCTTAGAGTTTGCTACAGCCCCACTGTTATCGCAATACAGTACCATGGGCCTATTAGCTTCCGGAACAACTTCCAGTGAAACAAGGAACTTTTAAGCCATACAGCCTCTTTCGCAGCTTCACAAGCTGCCACATATTCGGCCTCCATGGTGGAGTCAGCTATGCAAGTCTGCTTGATGCTCCTCCATACCACCGAACCTCCATTCGGGACAAACAACGATCACGAAGTGGATTTCACGGAATCCTTATCCGATTGGAAATCGAATCGGTATATCCGTCATATTCAGGTCGATGCACGAATATACAAACATATAGTTCCTCGTTCTCCTAAGATACTTGAGGATATGCTTTACTGACAACCCAAAGGTTCGGGTCCGGGGGTTTGACCGAATCTACTCACCACGCCTCTTTGCGTAGCATATATCGTGTCCGGTGCAAAGCATCGCATACATGAGGCTTCCCACGGTGAAGCGTAAGGAACTCGGCTCATGTCTTCCTCTTCTTGAGGAGTCTTGGGAGACTGCTCCTTAGAGAGGATACTCCATGTCGGAAGGGTAGATAACCCTTTTGGAGTTTTGCATAGCGAATCGGTCCATTACCTTATCGATGTAGGATGCTTGAGACAGTGCCAATTGTTTGTTCTTCCGATCTCGAAAGATCTGAATTCCCCAAAACATAGGCGGCTTCTCCTAGATCCTTCATGTCAAACTGCTTTGCGAGCGGAGCTTAACCTCGCTTAGTCTTCCTACATCATTCCCAATGAGTAGTATGTCATCTACATATAAGACTAAGAAAACCACTTTGCCTTCTTGTATCAAATTTATACACACAAGGTTCATCCATTGGTGAACAAAACCATAAGTTTTAACGGTCTCATCGAATCGATATTCCATGATCTGGATGCTGCTTGGGTCCATAAATGGACTTACGCAATTCATAAACCTTTTCTTCTAGACCCTTTTCAATGAATCCATCTGGTTGTGCCATGTAAATCGCTCATCCAGTTGCCATTCGAGAAAAAGCTGTCTTTACATCCATCTGCCAGATTTCATAATCTAAAGCGGCAACAATGGATAGAAGAATTCGGATGGATTTAAGCATGGCTACCGGAGAGAAGGTATCCTCATAGTCGATGCCTTCTTTACTGGGTGTAGCCCTTGGCTACCAACCTTGCTTTGAATGTCTCTACATTCCCCATCCGGACCCTCTTCTTCTTGTAGATCCATTTACACCCTACGGGTTTTACCCCTTCAGGAGGATCTACTAGAGTCCATACGCCATTTTTATACATCGATTGTATTTCGGCGTCCATGGCTTCATGCCATAGGTTTGTGAACTTTCCATGGCCTGCAAGTAGGAGACAGGTTCGTCGATGTCTAAATCTGAGGCGCATATAATGCGTCTCCATAAGACATGTACCTATCGGGTTGTCTCACAACCCTCCCACTACGTCGAGGCTCCACCGGTGTTAGTTCTTGTTGTGGTTCATCTGTTGTCGGTTCGAGGAATAGATTGCGGATATGTTGCATGAACATTTTCACCATCAATTCCTCAAGTACAAGCTTGCTTCTTGGCTTCATATTCTTTATAAAATCCTCTTCCAGAAAAGCGAGCATTATCGTGGCGACGAATGTTTTCTGATCGATAGGACTATAAAAGATATAGCCTTTTGTTCCTTTGGGATATCCTACAAATAGGCACAGTTCTGAACGACTAGTCACTTACGATCTTCTTTCTAAGCACATGTGCGGACAACCCCATATTACGGTGTGGCCAAGAGATGACTTCTTGCCACTCCATCTTTCATATGGAGTTCAGTGCTTGCCTTAGATGGAACTTGGTTCGTAATGTATGTTTCTTTGTTTCCAAGGCATATCCCCAAAAGGAATCTGGAAGAGATGAGTAACTCATCATTGATCTAACCATGTCTAATAGAGTTCGATTCCTTCTCTCGGACACGCCCATTCTCTGCCGAGGAGTACCGGCGCGGTCATTGAGAAAATATACCTTCTTCCTTAAGAAAGTCTTGAACTCTCCCAGCAAGTATTCACCACCACGATCGATCGTAGTGTTTTGATCTGTTTATCTAATTGCTTTTCAACCAAGGCCTTGAATTCTTTGAACTTTTCAAAAGTTTCGGACTTTTGACGATTAGATAAATATGACCAAAACGAGAATAGTCATCGATGAAGGTTATGAAATATTCATATCCTCCTCTTGCTTGGATATTGAATGGCCCACATACATCACTATGTACGAGTTCTAGGCATTCATCACCTCTATTACCCTTTGTTTGAAAAGGGTCTCTTGGTCATTTTTCCTTCTATGCGGATTCACATGTAGGTAGTGAGCCTACACTTAAGGTTTGCAAGGGACCGTCTCTTACCAACCTTTTAATCCTGTCAAGGCCAATATGTCCAAGACGTAGATGCCATTTGTAGGTTTGATCAATTGAGTCTAACCTCAATCTCTTACTTTCTCTTATTGAATCATCATTCAATTCAGTATCGCAAATCGTTGGAATATTTGGTTTAACGTAGAACAGATTGTTTATCATGACTGTAGAAGTAATCATGAAGCCATTCTTTAGAATCTGAATAACATCATTATTAAAATCCAAAGAATATCCTTGCTCAATCAAACGAGCCACAGAAATAAGGTTTTTCCCAAAAACCGGGACATAATAAACATTGTTCAAAACAATAAAACTGTTCTCAAAAATTAATTTAATACTTCCAACGGCTGTTGCTGATACTGATGCTCCATTCCCCCAGCGGAAGTTGAACTCGTCCTTGCTAAGCCTTTTGTTTTCCCTGAACCCCTGCAGAGAACAACAAACATGATTAGTGGCTCCAGTCTACAATCCAAGAAAAAGTAGAGTCACCACAAAACAGGCTTGGTAACAAGCAATGTACCTTTAGCTTTGACCTCCTTGAGGTATGTAGGACAGATTCTGCGTTTCCGGTGGCCAGACATTCCGCAATGGTGACATTTGTCGATACTCTTGTCTACCTTTGCAGCGTTCTTGCCTTTTTTCAGCCCGGCTTCTTCTTGTTCTGCGGGCTTTCTCCTGTTTCTTGACACCGAGAGGTGGAAGGCTTCGCTTGACAAGGTTAGCCTCTCCGTTCCTCTTTTTGCCTTTAAGCGAGAAGAGTTTCCATGATTTGAAGCTCCTTCATGAGTTCCGGGAGTGAATAACTCAACTTATTCATAGAGTAGTTGAGTTTGAAGTTGTCAAACATCTCCGGGAGAGTCTCTAGGATCATATCCACTTGAGTTTCTCCATCTATTTCAGCTCCCCATGAGCTCCATCTCATTCAGGTGACTTATGATCAATAGCATATGGTCCCGAGCAGGAGTGCCGGATTTCATCCGGCAGTTCATGAAGTTGCGCACTGCAGCTTGCTTGGCTTGACGCCCTGGCTTCCGAACATTTCGGAGATGTTTGTAGATCATATCTGCAGCCGTCGGCATGTTCGATGTTCTTTGTTGCAACACATTGCTAATTGATGCTAAGATATAGCACCTAGCAATCTCATCGGGCGCATCCAAGCGGTGTATGCGTCTCGCTCTTCTTGAGTCGAATCATCATTCGGCTCAAGAGGACAGTGGTGAGCACATGCTTGTGCTTGTCTACCGTCAATACGATATCGAGGTTACGTTTCCAACCAACGTAATTTTCACCCACTAGTTTGTTTGTACTAAGAATTTGCGCGATTGGGGATAAAGACATAATTCTTTGAAAAATAAAAAAAAGCGGTGTTGGTAATTTGCTTATATTTAAGAGAAGTATGATGCATGAATGCAAATACTTAAACATAAATAAAATCCTTAAAAAATGTTTCATCTATGGTGTTGCGATCATAAACGGCAACACGTCCCCACCTAGGGGTGGCGTCCGTGAAGCCTCCTATCGCATCGAGACTCCTCTCGTTTGGTTCACTTTACAAGATGTCTCTACATCTAGTGCAACCAATCACCATCTTTTTGGTCACCTTAGATCCATTGCCTAGCTCCTATGGGAGATTACAATGATCTTTAGTCTAAGTGTTTAACCGACTAATCGACTCTAGAGGTTGTTATGAACTAACGATCCATCTAGGGATGGTCTCGCCTCACTACTTCCTTTTCGAGTCTTATCTTCTATAAGCAACCCGATGACTCCTTAGCGACATGTTTCATGGGTTTCTCCCATTGAAGTGAGGACCACTAAGGTGGTTCTTAACCTATCCACGTGTCACGATCGGGGCTAAAGTCGGAGACCTTGGGAACGCGTTTCAACGCAAAACGACCCTCCCACTTAGCTTTTTCAAAAATGGATTTTGTTTTGAAATTAAGTCCAATTAATAATTCAACAAAATTATAACCCTTATAAATTTGTTGTATTTTATAACTCTTTATAAAATTTACCCATTGCATTTATTATTATAACAATTTATAATATTAAACTACAATGATGCATGAACATGCTTGCATGGCAATTTGATATTGGCATCTCTATATCCTATATGGCATGTTATAATGATGCGAGATTAAACAATAAATCATACATTTACAATTTAACCTCTCTATGGCTCATTTCTAATTACAACCCATAAAAACAAATGAAAATAATTACAATAATTTTCTTCATCTTGTCTTCTTGGCATCTTCTCAATTTTCTCTTCTCTTGATCCTGAAAAAGTGAAAATAAAAAAAAATTTTTTTTTTTTTTGTGTTTGGGCCCGGGACAATCCCGGGCCCACCTTCTCCTCGGCCGGGCCAGGCCTGCAGGCGCAAAGATGGGTCGCCGGGCCAGGCAGGCCTTGCTCCCATTGCTTGGGCGCGGCCCTTGCAGGCAAGGCCAGGCGGGCTCTGTGGCCCTTGCCCGGGCAAGGCCGGTGGCCGGGCTGTGGCTCTTGCCTGGGCAAGGCCTGTGGCCGGGCACGCGGCCCTTGCTCGGGCAAGGCCTGTGGCCCGTGCCCGGGCTGGGCCTGTGGCCCTTGCCTGGGCAAGGCCTGTGGCCCGTGCACAGGCGGGGCTGCGGCCGGCCCTTTGGCCCCTGCCTAGGGGCCGTGGCCTGCACAGGCAAGGCCATCGGCAGTTATCGCCAGGCTGCGGCTCGGCCCGGCAGGGGCCTGCAGGCCCGCTAGGGTTCGGGGAAACCCTAGCGCATACTAGGGTTTCCGAAACCCTAGTTGCCGCCTGCCCAAAACCCAGGGGAAGGGTTTGGCGGCCGGGCTTGTGGCGGAGGCTGGGAGTCGTCTTGGCGACGGCGACGGCGGCGACGGCGGCGGCGGCGGCGGCGGCGGCACAAAAAAATATTTTCCGGAAATTTAAATTACAAAATTTCCTATGCCCTTTAATGGCTTACATTATTTTCTAGAGAAAAAACGTAAACCACCAACATGGTGTAATTAAAAACCTAGAGCCAATCGATCGGGATCCAATCACATATTCAATCAAAACAATTTTGAATTCATCATATATTCATGCAAGATGCCAATATCAACACATATCATACATTCAATCGCATAAACATAAATCATGCATGATCAATAGCCCTAGGCTCTGATACCAATTGTAGGACCTTATTGTGATTTATATATGAAAAATCATTTGAACAACAACAATATTGTAGGCGGAATTTCAAAAATTTTATCATATCCATTTAATTCATAATTAAACGTAAAACCACAACGAGAGATTCATGCATGATATATGTTTATGGACAAAGGATTAGAAAAATCTCACATACCTTTGTGACGATTGAATTAATTGACCGCAAGGATCTTGTCTCACTATCTCACGTTCCAAGATGGAGAATTGCCGTGAAACAAGATCGTTGTTTATTGTCACGATCACACCAAGAACCACTCGTTGATTCAAGGCTATGTCTCTACAATTTTTAGGATGAGAGAGTGGGCTCTTTTTCAAAAACCTAAGGAAACTTTTTTTTCCTTCTATTTTGTCTCTACAAAATCCGCCACCCTAAGGAAAGTGTGATCTCTTTTTCTTTTCTCCAAAAGACTCTCTCCCTAGGGTTTTCAATAATATCCTTATATAGGAGAAAATTCAAAAACTCAAACCCTAGATGGGATTTTCGAATTTCTCCTTAACCCTAGGGTTGAAATCCGAAAATCCCTACATGGCTTAGGGATTTCGAATTTCCTTCCCTATTTTGGAGCAAAATTCAAATCCCCTTAAGGCAAGGGATTTCCGAATTTTCCCAAAATAAAATCTCACTTTTCTTTTCCTTTAGTTGCCAAATAAAATCATGTTTAAATTTCATTTTGAATTTTAAATTAATCTCCATTAATTTCAAAATTCAAAACTCATTCTTTTTATTTTTCAATTATCAAATAAATGAAAAATAACACAATGAATTTAAACATAATTATCGGGTTCTTTTTTTCCCATTTATTAGAGCTAGCCTTGAGACCGAATGGACCCACATGAACAAAGCTATGGAATTACAATATTCGACTAACTCATCCCTATAAGTTATCGACATATTTAATTCCGACATCGCATAAACTCCACTAAAAGTTCGATGCCGAATAATCTCTCGATTCATGTGCTAATTTTTCTTTTGGTGTTGATACAATTTATCACACGGTCCACATGTAAATGCATTATTATCCTTCGTAAATATCGATTGATCGAATGGTGTATATAATATTACCGTTTTACCATTCTAATCATTATTTCCTCAACTCCTTTATATGACCGTGAATAAGAAAGACAAACGTTCGTAAGATGTCTCGCACATGTTACGATGTCTTAATCAATGAATATCATCATTGAATACCAGGCCTGGTTTATTTATTCACACACCCAATCAATAAAGCATGAGGTGATATTATTTTTACGAATTCCATATCTGTGAATCACATAACTCCAACTTAATATTGTCATGATCCCAATGACCGAGATGTCGTTCAATAATGTGAACTAATCTCATTGGCGAATCAAAGATCATGAGATACTAAGTTGAGCTACGATTCACTTGAGATTAAGATAATTATACAAATATACTTAAGTTGTGATGATTAGGTTTAGAGTTGTGTAAACGGTTTTTACTCTAACCTAATCAATCACATGGTCTATTCAACATGTTGCGAGCATGTCTAGATCAACCACAGAGTCCAACTCCCATGCCCCGAGACCAAAGATCACATGGTTCGATCTAACAGTCATAATCGGATTCGATTGCCCAATCAATCCTAAGATCACTAATATCTATTTTAAACTGTATCCGAAGAGTTTGTCCGGCGGGTTCCCCTGACTCTTCTTTCGTTAGTAACAGTTTATGGACTAAGCAATATCATAAACACTCTTGAGTATGTGTCAAAACATAACTTTATCTTATTTTATAAAATCAAAGAAAATAATAATGTCTTACATTTGTCATTTCATAAATAACAAATTACATCCCACTTTATGGACACATTTCCAACAAACTCCCACTTGGACTTAAAGTAGGTGTGTACAATCTCGCATGCCCAAACCTTCCGGATGCGTATCGAAGACTTTACCGGATAAAGCCTTTGTAAACGGATCGGCCAAGTTGTCATGTGTTGATATCTTTGTCACTTCAACATCGCCTCTTTGTACAATCTCACGGATGAGGTGGTATTTCCGCTCTATGTGCTTGGACCTTTTATGGCTTCTAGGCTCCTTAGAGTTTGCTACAGCCCCTTTGTTATCGCAATCTGATACCATGGGCCTATCGACTTCGGAACAACTTCCAATGAAACAAGGAACTTTTTAAGCCATCTGACCTCTTTCGCAGCTTCACAAGGCGCCACATATTCGGCCTCCATGGTGGAGTCGACTATGCAAATCCGCTTGATGCTCCTCCATACCACCGAACCTCCATTCGGGACAAACACTGATCCTGGTGGATTTCCTGGAATCCTTATCCGATTGAAATCGGAATCGGTATATCCCGTCATATTCAGGTCGGTGCACGAATATACAAGCATATAGTTCCTCGTTCTCCTAAGATACTTGAGGATATGCTTTACAACAAACCCAAAGCTCGGGTCCGGGGTTTGACCGAATCTACTCACCACGCCTCTTGCGTAGCATATATCAGTCCGGTGCAAAGCATCGCATACATGAGGCTTCCCACGGCTGAAGCGTAAGGAACTCGGCTCATGTCTTCCTCTTCTTGAGGAGTCTTGGGAGACCGCTCCTTAGAGAGGATACTCCATGTCGGAAGGGTAGATAACCCTTTTGGAGTTTTGCATAGCGAATCGGTCCATTACCTTATCGATGTAGGATGCTTGAGACAAAGGCCAATTGTTTGTTCTTCCGATCTCGAAAGATCCGAATTCCCAAAACATAGGCGGCTTCTCCTAGATCCTTCATGTCAAACCGCTTTGCGAGCGAGCAGCTTAACCTCGCTTAGTCTTCCTACATCATTCCCAATGAGTAGTATGTCATCTACATATAAGACTAAGAAAACCACTTTGCCTTCTTGTATCGACTTATACACACAAGGCTCATTCATTGACCGAACAAAACCATAAGTTTTAACGGTCTCATCGAATCTGATATTCCATGATCTGGATGCTCGCTTGGTCCATAAATGGACTTCGCACTTCGCAAACCTTTTCTTCTAGACCCTTTTCAATGAATCCATCCGGGTTGTGCCATGTAAATGCGCTCATCCGGATTGCCATTCGTAAAAGTCTTTTTACATCCATCCGCCAGATTTCATAATCTAAAGCAAAGAATGGATAGAAGAATTCGGATGGATTTAAGCATGGCTACCGGAGAGAAGGTATCCTCATAGTCGATGCCTTCTTTTCCGGTGTGTAGCCCTTGGCTACCAGCCTTGCTTTGAATGTCTCTACATTCCCATCCGGACCCCTCTCTTCTTCTTGTAGATCCATTTACACCCTACGGGTTTTACCCTTCGGGAGGATCTACTAGAGTCCATACGCCATTTTTATACATCGATTGTATTTCGGCGTCCATGGCTTCATGCCATAGGTTTGTTTCAAACTTTCCATGGCCTGCAAGTAGGAGACGGGTTCGTCGATGTCTAAATCGAGATCGCATATAATGCGTCTCCATAAGACATGTACCTATCAGGGTTGTCTCACAACCCTCCCACTACGTCGAGGCTCCACCGGTGTTAGTTCTTGTTGTGGTTCATCATTTTGTCGGTTCGAGAATAGATTGCGGATATGTTGCATGAACATTTTCACCATCAATTCCTCAAGTACAAGCTTGCTTCTTGGCTTCATATTCTTTATAAAATCCTCTTCCGAAAACGAGCATTCGTCTTGACGAATGTTTTTACGTCGATGGGACTATAAAAGATATAGCCTTTTGTTCCTTTGGGATATCCTACAAATAGGCACGATTAAGCGACTAGTCGACTTACCGGTCTTCTTTCTAAGCACATGTGCGGACAACCCCATATTACGGTGTGGCCAAGATGACTTCTTGCCACTCCATCTTTCATATGGAGTTCAGTGCACGCCTTAGATGGAACTTGGTTGAGAATGTATCTTCATTGTTTCCAAGGCATATCCCCAAAAGGAATCTGGAAGAGATGAGTAACTCATCATTGATCTAACCATGTCTAATAGAGTTCGATTCCTTCTCTCGGACACGCCATTCTCACGAGGAGTACCGGCGCGGTCGGTTGAGAAAATATACCTTCTTCCTTAAGAAAGTCTTGAACTCTCCCAAAAAGTATTCACCACCACGATCGGATCGTAGTGTTTTGATCTGTTTATCTAATTGCTTTTCAACCAAGGCCTTGAATTCTTTGAACTTTTCAAAAGTTTCGGACTTTTGACGCATTAGATAAATATGACCAAAACGAGAATAGTCATCGATGAAGGTTATGAAATATTCATATCCTCCTCTTGCTTGGATATTGAATGGCCCACATACATCACTATGTACGAGTTCTAGGCATTCATCGCCTCTATTACCCTTTTGTTTGAAAAGGGTCTCTTGGTCATTTTTCCTTCTATGCGGGATTCACATGTAGGTAGTGAGCCTACACTTAAGGTTTGCAAGGGACCGTCTCTTACCAACCTTTTAATCCTGTCAAGGCCAATATGTCCAAGACGTAGATGCCATTTGTAGGTTTGATCAATTGAGTCTAACCTCAATCTCTTACTTTCTCTCATTGAATCATCATTCAATTCAAAGATCGCAAATCGTTGGAATATTTGGTTTAACGTAGAAACGCATTGTTTATCATGACCGTAGAAGTAATCATGAAGCCATTCTTTAGAATCTGAATAACATCATTATTAAAATCCAAAGAATATCCTTGCTCAATCAAACGAGCCACGAAAATAAGGTTTTTCCCAAAAACCGGGACATAATAAATATTGTTCAAAACAATAAAACTGTTCTCAAAAATTAATTTAATACTTCCAACGGTGTTGGTCGACATCGATGCTCCATTCCCCAGCGGAAGTTGAACTCGTCCTTGCTAAGCCTTTTGTTTTCCCGAACCCCTGCGAGAGAACAACAAACATGATTAGTGGCTCCAGAGTCTACAATCCAAGAAAAAGTAGAGTCGACCACAAAAGCAGGCTTGATAACAAGCAATGTACCTTTAGCTTTGACCTCCTTGAGGTACGTGGGGCGATTCTGCGTTTCCGGTGGCGGACATTCCGCAATGGTGACATTTGTCGATACTCTTGTCTACCTTTGCGGCGTTCTTGCCTTCGCGGCCGGCTTCTTCTTCTTGTTCTGCGGGCTTTCTTCTGTTTCTTGACACCAGGTGGAAGGCTTCGCTTGACAAGGTTAGCCTCTCCGTTCCTCTTTTTTGCCTTTAAGCGGAAGAGTTTCCATGATTTGAAGCTCCTTCATGAGTTCCGGAGTGAATAACTCAACTTATTCATAGAGTAGTTGAGTTTGAAGTTGTCAAACATCTCCGGGAGAGTCTCTAGGATCATATCCACTTGAGTCTCTCCATCTATTTCAGCTCCCATGAGCTCCATCTCATTCGGGTGACTTATGATCAATAGCATATGGTCCCGAGCAGAGTGCCGGATTTCATCCGGCGGTTCATGAAGTTATGCGCCTTCGCAGCTTTGCTTGGCTTGACGGCCCTGGCTTCCGAACATTTCGGAGATGTTTGTAGATCATATCTGCGGCCGTCGGCATGTTCGATGTTCTTGTTGCAACACATTGCTAATTGATGCTAAGATATAGCACCTAGCAATCTCATCGGAGGCGCATCCAAGCGGTGTGTCGTCTCGCTCTTCTTGAGTCGAATCATCATTCGGCTCAAGAGGACAGGGGTGGTGAGCACATGCTTGTGCTTGTCTACCGTCAATACGATATCGAGGTTACGTTTCCAGTCAACGTAATTTTCACCCACTAGTTTGTTTGTACTAAGAATTTGCGCGATTGGGGATAAAGACATAATTGCTAAAAAATAAAATAAAGCGGTGTTGGTAATTTGCTTACATTTAAGAGAAGTATGATGCATGAATGCAAATACTTAAACATAAATAAAATCCTTAAAAAATGTTTCATCTATGGTGTTGCGATCATAAACGGCAACACGTCCCACCTAGGGGTGGCGTCCGTGAAGCCTCCTATCGCATCGAGACTCCTCTCGTTTGGTCCACTTTACAAGATGTCTCTACATCTAGTGCAACCAATCACCATCTTTTTGGTCACCTTAGATCCATTGCCTAGCTCCTATGGGAGATTACAATGATCTTTAGTCTAAGTGTTTAACCGACTAATCGACTCTAGAGGTTGTTATGAACTAACGATCCATCTAGGGATGGTCTCGCCTCACTACTTCCTTTTCGAGTCTTATCTTCTATAAGCAACCCGATGACTCCTTAGCGACATGTTTCATGGGTTTCTCCCATTGAAGTGAGGACCACTAAGGTGGTTCTTAACCTATCCACGTCACGATCAGGGCTAAAGTCGGAGACCTTGGGAACGTTTCAACGCAAACGACCCTCCCACTTAGCTTTTTTCAAAATGGATTTTGTTTTGAAATTAAGTCCAATTAATAATTCAACAAAATTATAACCCTTATAAATTTGTTGTATTTTATAACTCTTTATAAAATTTACCCATTGCATTTATTATTATAACAATTTATAATATTAAACTACAATGATGCATGAACATGCTTGCATGGCAATTTGATATTGGCATCTCTATATCCTATATGGCATGTTATAATGATGCGAGATTAAACAATAAATCATACATTTACAATTTAACCTCTCTATGGCTCATTTCTAATTACAACCCATAAAAAACAAATGAAAATAATTACAATAATTTTCTTCATCTTGTCTTCTTGGCATCTTCTCAATTTTCTCTTCTCTTGATCCCCGAAAAGTGAAAATAAATAAAAAATATTTTTTTTTTTTTTTTTTTTTTTGTTTGGGCTGGGCCGGGACAATCCTGGCCCACCTTCTCCTCGGCCGGGCCGTTCCCTGTCTCATGCGCGATGGGCTGGCCAGCCAGGCCCGGGCCCTTGCTCCCATTGTTGGGCATGCCCTTGCCAGGCAAGGGCCGTTGGCGGGCCTGTGGCCCTTGCCCAGCAAGGCCGGTGGCCGGGCACAGGCTCTTGCTGGGCAAGGCCTGGCGGGCTGGCCTCAGGGCCCTTGCACAGGCAAGGCACATGGCCCGTGCCTGGCAGGGCCTGTGGGCCTTGCCCGGCAAGGCCTGCGGGCCCGGTGCAGGGCGGGGCCTCGGCCCGCCCCCTTTGGCCCCTGCCTGGGCCGTGGCCCTTGCCCGGCAAGGCCATCGCCAGGCTCGCGGCTCTGTCTCGGCGGGGGCTCGCAGTTCCGCTAGGGTTCAGAAACCCTAGCGCATACTAGGGTTTCGAAACCCTGATCGCCGCAGACCCCAAAACCCGGGGAAGGGTTTGGCGGCCGGGCTTGTGGCGGAGGTCGGTCGTCGTCGGCATTTCGACGGCGGACGGCCCGGCGGACGGCGGCGGGCGGCACAAAAAAAAATATTTTCCTGAAATTTAAATTACAAAATTTCTATGCCCTTTAATGGCTTACATTATTTTCTAGAGAAAAACGTAAACCACCAACATGGTGTAATTAAAAACCTAGAGCCAATCGATCGGGATCCAATCACATATTCAATCAAAACAATTTTGAATTCATCATATATTCATGCAAGATGCCAATATCAACACATATCATACATTCAATCGCATAAACATAAATCATGCATGATCAATAGCCCTAGGCTCGATACCAATTGTAGGATCTTATTGTGATTTATATATGAAAAATCATTTGAACAACAAACAATATTGTAGGCGGAATTTCAAAATTTTATCATATCCATTTAATTCATAATTAAACGTAAACCACAACGAGAGATTCATGCATGATATATGTTTATGGACAAAGGATTAGAAAAATCTCACATACCTTTGTGACGATTGAATTAATTGACCGCAAGGATCTTGTCTCACTATCTCACGTTCCAAGATGGAGAATTGCCGTGAAACAAGATCGTTGTTTATTGTCACGATCACACCAAGAACCACTCGTTGATTCAAGGCTATGTCTCTACAATTTTTAGGATGAGAGAGTGGGCTCTTTTTCAAAAACCTAAGGAAACTTTTTCCTTCTATTTTGTCTCTACAAAATCCGCCACCCTAAGGAAAGTGTGATCTCTTTTTCTTTTCTCCAAAAGACTCTCTCCCTAGGGTTTTCAATAATATCCTTATATAGGAGAAAATTCAAAAACTCAAACCCTAGATGGGATTTTCGAATTTCTCCTTAACCCTAGGGTTGAAATCCAAAATCCCTACATGGCTTAGGGATTTCCGAATTTCCTTCCCTATTTTGGAGCAAAATTGAAATCCCCTTAAGGCAAGGGATTTTCCGAATTTTCCCAAAATAAAATCTCACTTTTCTCTTTCCTTTAGTTGCCAAATAAAATCATGTTTAAATTTCATTTTGAATTTTAAATTAATCTCCATTAATTTCAAAATTCAAAACTCATTCTTTTTATTTTTCAATTATCAAATAAATGAAAAATAACACAATGAATTTAAACATAATTATCGATTCTGTTTTTCCCATTTATTAGAGCTAGCCTTGAGACCGAATGGACCCACATGAACAAAGCTATGGAATTACAATATTCGACTAACTCATCCCTATAAGTTATCGACATATTTAATTCCGACATCGCATAACTCCACTAAAAGTTCGATGCCGAATAATCTCTCGATTCATGTGCGCTAATTTTTCTTTTGGTGTTGATACAATTTATCACACGGTCCACGTGTAAATGCATTATTATCCTTCAGAAATATCGCTGATCGAATGGTGTATATAATATTACCGCTTTACCATTCTAATCATTATTTCCTCAACTCCTTTATATGACCGTGAATAAGAAAGACAAACGTTCGTAAGATGTCTCGCACATGTTACGATGTCTTAATCAATGAATATCATCATTGAATACCAGGCCTGGTTTATTTATTCACACACCCGTCAATAAAGCATGAGGTGATATTATTTTTACGAATTCCATATCTCATGAATCACATAACTCCAACTTAATATTGTCATGATCCCAATGACCGAGATGTCGCTCAATAATCGTGAACTAATCTCATTGGCGAATCAAAGATCATGAGATACTAAGTTGAGCTACGCATTCACTTCGAGGATTAAGATAATTATACAAATATACTTAAGTTGTGATGATTAGGTTTAGAGTTGTGTAAACGGTTTTTACTCTAACCTAATCACCACATGGTCTATTCAACATGTTGCGAGCATGTCTAGATCAACCACGTAGTCCAACTCCCATGCCCCGAGACCAAAGATCACATGGTTCGATCTATCACTCATAATCGGATTCGATTGCCCAATCAATCCTAAGACTGCGAATATCTATTTTAAACTGTATCCGAAGAGTTTGTCCGGCGGGGGTTCCCCCGACTCTTCTTTCGTTGGTAACAGTTTATGGACTAAGCAATATCATAAACACTCTTGAGTATGTGTCAAAACATAACTTTATCTTATTTTATAAAATCAGCAAAATAATAATGTCTTACATTTGTCATTTCATAAATAACAAATTACATCCCACTTTATGGACACATTTCCAACACTAGCCTTGAGACCGAATGGACCCACATGAACAAAGCTATGGAATTACAATATTCGACTAACTCATCCCTATAAGTTATCGACATATTTAATTCCGACATCGTACAACTCCACTAAAAGTTCGATGCCGAATAATCTCTCGATTCATGTGCGCTAATTTTTCTTTTGGTGTTGATACAATTTATCACACGGTCCACAGTGTAAATGCATTATTATCCTTCAGAAATATCGCTGATCGAATGGTGTATATAATATTACCGCTTTTACCATTCTAATCATTATTTCCTCAACTCCTTTATATGACCGTGAATAAGAAAGACAAACGTTCGTAAGATGTCTCGCACATGTTACGATGTCTTAATCAATGAATATCATCATTGAATACCGTGCCTGGTTTATTTATTCACACACCCGTCAATAAAGCATGAGGTGATATTATTTTTACGAATTCCATATCTGTGAATCACATAACTCCAACTTAATATTGTCATGATCCCAATGACCGAGATGTCGCTCAATAACGTGAACTAATCTCATTGGCGAATCAAAGATCATGAGATACTAAGTTGAGCTACGATTCACTTCGTGGATTAAGATAATTATACAAATATACTTAAGTTGTGATGATTAGGTTTAGAGTTGTGTAAACGGTTTTACTCTAACCTAATCGGTCACATGGTCTATTCAACATGTTGCGAGCATGTCTAGATCAACCACAGTCCAACTCCCATGCCCCGAGACCAAAGATCACATGGTTCGATCTATCACAATAATCGGATTCGATTGCCCAATCAATCCTAAGACTGCGAATATCTATTTTAAACCCAGATCCAAGAGTTTGTCCGGCGAGGTTCCCCCGACTCTTCTTTCGTTAGTAACGCTTTATGGACTAAGCAATATCATAAACACTCTTGAGTATGTGTCAAAACATAACTTTATCTTATTTTATAAAATCAGCAAAATAATAATGTCTTACATTTGTCATTTCATAAATAACAAATTACATCCCACTTTATGGACACATTTCCAACAATAAACTTCTAGACCTAGAGAGCAACAAAATATATGTCTCTAGAAATGTTGTTTTTCATGAATCCATTTTTCCATTTGCTAGCTCTCCAATTTCAGATGAAGTTGTCTCCTTCTTCAGTGACCGTGTTCTTCCCAAAAGTGTCCCACCAATGTCTGACACAGTCCAACATCACAATCAGCCCAATTCAGTAAATCAGCCTGACTCAGCGTGTCCATCTTCTCTTGTTCCTTCTCGTCAAACTCATATCACCAAGAGACCATCCTACTTGTCTGATTACCATTGCTATCTAGCCTCACAATCCTCATCAAATTCGTCCCTTTCAAGTTCCCCACCTATTTTGTATCCTATCTCCTCATTCTTAAGTTACCACAAATTGTCTCAACCTCACCGTACCTTTGTGTTAGCAATATCTTCCCAAAGTGAACCCCAAACTTTTTCTCAAGCTATTAAGTCTCAGAAATGGGTGGATGCTATGGATGTTGAGCTAAAAGCTTTGGAAGGCAATCATACTTGGTCCATTTGTTCATTACCGGCTGGCAAAAATTCAGTTGGCTGCAAGTGGGTGTATAAAATAAAACACCAAGCGGATGGGACAGTGGAGAGGCATAAAGCTCGACTTGTTGCCAAAGGTTTCACACAACAGGAAGGTATTGATTTCCTTGATACCTTCTCTCCTGTTGCAAAACTTGTCACTGTCAAACTTCTATTATCTTTGGCTGCTATTTATAATTGGTCTCTTGCTCAACTTGATGTCACTAATGCATTTCTCCATGGGGATCTTGATAAGGAAGTTTACATGGACCTTCCCCTTGGATATTCATTGGGAAAGGGGGAGATTTTACCTCCTAATGCTGTTTGCCGGTTGCATAAATCCATATATGGCTTGAAGCAAGCCTCTCAGCAGTGGTTTCACAAGTTTTCTAGTGCATTGACATCTGAAGGCTTCACTCAATCCGCTAGTGATCATTCCTTATTCACAAAACAGATTGGCACGTCCTTCTTGGCACTCCTAGTCTACGTAGATGATATTGTCATTGCAAGCAATGATCCAGATGCAGTTAATAACCTGAAATCAGCTCTTCACACACTACAAGAAAAAGTGGTTTTTGCGACGACATTTTGTCGTCGCAAAAACCCACATGTCGTCGCAAATAATAGCATTTAAAGGCGACACGTCGTCACTAAATGTGTCGCCGCAAAAAATAGTCGCAAATAATTTATTTGCGACGACATAGTGTCGCCGCAAATGTATTTGCGACGACATTATTTATATTTTGCGGCGACCGTCGTCGCAAATAATTCGTTGGTTAATTTGTCCTGTTTTAAAATTATTTGCGGCGACGCTTTTGAAAAAGTCGTCGCAAATAATTCAAATTTTTTTTATGACGACAAGTTAAAATGTCGTCGCAAAAAATAAAAAGAAAATAGTGAACTTTTGTACGCGGCGACATTTTTAAAAATGTCGCCGCAAAAAGTGTCGCAAATAGTCACTTTTTGTGCGACGACATTTATAAAATGTCGTCGCAAAAGGTCGTCAGAATAGTCAACTTTTTTGTGCGACGACATTTATAAAATGTCGTCGCAAAACGGAATTAATTTTTTTTTTCCGATTATTTTTAAAAATGGCAATTAAATAATTTTTAATAATTTTAATTAAACATTATTATATAACATACTAAATATAATTTATTAAGATAAATTAAAAGTAAAATATAAATTAATATTAGAAACAATAAATCTATATAAATTTACAAAATATGTTATGAATACTACATAAAGTGCATATATAATGTTCAACAAAATATAAAAGTCGTCGCAAATACAAAGGAAAAATCATACAAAACTATTCATCTAAGTTTGCAAAGATCGCCAACAAATATCATCGCCGGGATCTGCCATCATCCTCAGGGAGGCAGAGGAGCGTCTAGATTAACCGGTTCTCGACGAAAATCGAGGTAATTGGATGTTAGGTCGCATTCTAGACCATAACTCTAACATCTTTACCGATTGTCATAAATCTTCATCCGCTCCTCGATACGATTTCTTTAAATAATGATCCATACGCCGCAAAGATCGTTGAAATATGATGTTGCGTCGAGAAATGAACCAAATGGATGAAGGAGAAGCCCCAGAGTAATGCTTTTGGGAAAGCATCGGACCCACTCCTTTCTTATGTCCTCTACGCGTGCCAAGAACCTGCTCCAAAATCCTATGCTCATCAAGGGGAGATCCAACAAGCTTGCGATGAGTCTCATGTTCTATGTCTCTCCTCCTCCAGAGTGTTCTACATAATAAGACATTATAAGTATTTTTACGTGCACTAAAATAACTATTTTAATATATAAAAATTTAACAAGAAAAGTAAAAATGCTTACAAAAGTCTGCTCCGCATCGGTATTAACCCAAGAGTCCCCACATGACGATGCATGTCCGCCCCAATTGTCTATAGCGGACATCGGCTCTTGGGTCTCTGACTTGCCTTTGTGAAATAAATTACATATATTTATATTATTAAACTCTAACTAAATTTCGGCAAAAGATAACGACTTATTTTTCATATAATCCAAAAATTAAAACCTGTAAAAAACAATTTTAAAAGGTTTCGCACACCATAAACCGCAGAAGATGTGCCACCCGTAACACAAATCATAAACATATAAATACGATAATGATCAAAAAATAAATGTACTAACCTTCTTATCGCGATGTCATGAGTATGATAAGCGACCATGTATGCTTGGATACCTTAGGTTGTTGCGATTACTTTTATTTGTCTCGATATTTTCTGCTTTATGATTAACTATAATAAGTAATAGTTACTTGAAATTATGTATTAAAAATCATAAAGTTCTAACATATGTATAATTACTTGAAATTTGTCGCCGGAGAACCTATCGCAACAACGATCCCAATGAGCTTTATTTCTCATATTAGCCGGAGAGTTTCTCGACCGCATCGCTTTGTAGTAGCGGTGCAAGGAACTTTTCCAGTCCTTGTAGCACTTTGATGCCTCCCCTATCAACAACGGACCTCGAATGCCGTTCTTGTAGTTATAGTCCACGTTAAACCAATCCTTGCAAAACAGTTCCACATCGTTAAAACGCATGGTTAACTATAGTATAAATTATACAAAATATGACATAAAAAATACCAAAGATCCGGTCCCTGAATTGTCCTCTTCTCCACGCCACTAACGTCCTTCCAAGCATCGTGGAAGGGCTCGATATGTCCCTGTATGAATACCAACCGCACTTTCAAACCAGGCACCATATTTACCAAGCGCCTTCCACGCACCTCCTGCCTCATCAAATTCCACCGTGATCTTTCCGTCTTGCATGACCTTTTGGGCAATTTCAAAACCTTTTGCCCCACCTCGACCTCTACGTTGTCGAGGTTCAGGTGTCTTGTAAGCATTTGAAAGCATTTCAAATCAACATGTATTACTACATTTATTTACTATATAATAGAACGAGGCAAAAGTCGAATAACATACCGGACTCACGTTGGGCGGGGACTCTGGAGGACCGGGAGGTGGTCATCCACCAAGATCCAAATAGCAGGTCGCTAATGTTCCACCATCAATATCTATGATAATATTAAAAGAAAAGCACAATATTAATAACATTTATAAATTCAATGAAAATAGCAATATTAAAACGAAATCATAATAAAAAACGACAAAGATTACTCTCCATCAGAGTTCTACTCATCGTCATTTGCTACATTGTTGATTCTCGACATCATCATTTATGTCATCATCGCCTTGATTCGATGACTTCATCTTCAACGTACTCCTCCAAAGTTTCATCGTCTTCATCATTAATAAAGTCATCACCTACGGGAGACTTATCTTTCATAATTGCATCAACATCGGAAGTGACAACATTAGACGCTCCATCATCTCGATTCAATACAAATGAGTCAATCTCTGGTAGTTCCACTACTAACTCAATATTTGTTGATTCTGTATCCTGGGCTATCATCACGTCATCATTGACAGGTTCTGAAATGTCCCAAATATGGCGATGTCTGAAGTGTTCTACAACCTTCCAGTTTGGACCGTTAAATAAATCATCTACGTAAAAAACTTGTTCAGCTTGCGATGCAAGTATGAAAGGTTCGTTCGCACCGTGTCTCTTTAACGAAAACACTAACTCTATTTTTGTAGTTTTGAATCCTTTTCTTTCCCGGACGAGTGTCAAACCACGACATTTTGAAAAGCGTAATGTAATTGTCATTCAAGTACGATGACTCATAAATGTCCTCCAAAACTCCATAAAACATTTGGTTATCGGTCCGCGAACACAAACACCACTATTTTGAGTGCTTGATTCATATCCCGATTGCGTGTCGAAACTTTACACCGCTGACCACACAACCAGGATAACCCGACATGAGAAGCTTGAACCACTTGAAAGCGAAAAATATTTGATCATTTGCTTCGGTTCATTCTCGCTTTCGAATATTGAAAATCTGCAATGAGACATGAATATTTTATAAAACGTCACTTTTAATGACTTAACAATGTTAATGCAAATTAATTATAAACGCATTCCTTATTCTTAAACCATTTTGGAAACTCTTTCGATTGAATTTCATCCAATGGTATGATTCGACCGTCGGTATCAATCTCTTTCCTATGGTCACCGCTTAAAAGAGAATGAAAATAAATCACATAATTGTATATGATGCGACGCAATCTATGAACAATTATGTGACGAAGGTGAAAGTAATACGCACTCAATGAACTCAATAATTTCTGAACAGCTTAGAGGGGGCGTACCACTTTCGGCTTTCTCTCGCAAACCAAGATCCAATGTGACAGGGTCATCTTCCCAATTGGCCGACAACGAGTATCAAATACAGAAATCTTTTTAACAATACGCTCTTCATCGCTCTACCCAATTTACGGCAAGCCGTTAAACCGTGTTTCAACTCCGATTAAATACATTGAACAAAAAGTCGAGCTTCGTTGACAATGTAAGCCTCGGCAATCGAACCCTCGTGACGTGCACGATTCTTGACATATTTCTTTAACGATCCAAGAAAACGTTCGAACGGATACATCCATCTTAAATGAACCGGTCCTCCTCGAATGGCTTCTTCAGGCAAGTGTATAACTAAATGTACCATTATGTCAAAAAACGCAGGAGGAAAAATTGTTTCTAACTTGCATAAAATAACCACAATATCTTGTTGAGCTTTCTCTAAATCACTTTTCCGCAATGTCCTGGAGCATATTAACTCAAAAAAATTACTCAATTCTGTTATTGCATCAACGATCTCTTTCTTCATGAATGGTCGTAGCCCCGTTGGCAATAATCGTTGCATTATGATGTGACAATCATGCGATTTTAGCCCAGAAATTTTATTTTTCCCATCGATCACATTTTTCTTTAAGTTTGAAGCAAATCCATCAGGAAACCTTATTGATTTTAAAAATCGCAAAACTTTTACCGTCGTCGGAGATAGTGTATAAGACGATGTGGTTTCATCCAACGATCACCGCCTTTGTACAAATGCAACTCCTTGCGCACCCCATATTTTGCGATCGATTCTCGCCTTTATCCGTATCTTTACTTTTTCCGTCAATGTCAAGAATTGTGCCCAACAAACCGTCGTGATACATTCTTCTCAATATGCATAACATCTAAGTTGTGACGAACGACAATGACTTCCAATACGGCAACTCCCAAAAGATACTCTTCTTTGTCCAATTAAGCTCGCTTGCATGTCTTTTTTTCGTTTCTTCCCACCATACTTGTCATGTTTACTGCAATTTGCAGGACACATTTTGTAGTTGAGCTAAGATTTGGTGAACAGATTTTTCGAGCCGGAGGAGGTCGTTTCTCAACCGTACCATCAAATTTTTATTTTTTCTCATCCCATGTTTAATAGGAAGCGATCGCCGATGGCCAACAAAACAAGTCTTACTTGTTATCCTCTTTGAAGGAGTTGCATCGTTGCAAGTTGGGCATGCTAAATAGCCCCGACCACTCCATCCGGATAAACTACTACGAAAGCAGGAAAATCGTTAACAAATCATAAGCAACATAGCTCGTGATCCGAAATGAAGTATTAGAAACCGCATCACGCACAATTACTCCATTATTCCACAAATCTTTTAACTCATCCACAAGAGGCCTTAAAAAAACATCTATGTCCTTTCCGGGTGCATTTGGGCGAGAATCAACAATGTCAACATCTTATAAGGATCTTTAGTGCATAACCACGGAGGCAAATTGTAAGCCGTTAAAACCACCGCCACATATTTGTATATGAGAGGCTCATGTTACCGAACGGATTGAAACCATCAGCCAACCCTGCGAACGTTTCTCGGCTCACGTGCAAATTCCGGATATTTTTCATCTACTTCCTTCCATTCAATACCATCGATCGATGACGATTAAACCCTCATCATTTGAACGGCCACGCTGGTGCCACGTCATATCTTTAGCCGTGTGGACGAGAACCGCATGACGCTTCAATCGATCCGTTAACGGAAGTAACGTAGTACTTTCCACGGGACTTGTTTAGTACCCTTTGTCTTCTTTTTCTTCCAACGCGATGTTTTACATACAGGGACAAGTTTCTAGATCGGCGTTCTCTTTCCAAAACAAAGCACAATCGTATTTGCAGACATGAATTGCTTCAGAACCCAATCCAAGTTTACTCAGGAGCCTTCTTCGACTCATAATGAGAAGAAGGTAACTTCACATCCGGAAATGCATCTTTCAATAGACTTAAAACGGCATCCATACACTCATTAGGCCACTTGTATAACACTTTTAAATGCATCAATTTCACTAAGAAATTTAAAGATGAATACTTAGTACAGCCCGGATACAATCCCACCTGAAGTTCAGAAAGTAGATCCTTAAATTCAGAGTATTGCGCGTCTTCTATATCCACATGTGTCTCATCGAACATTCCACGGTCATCATTAATCCCAGCAACGTCTTCTAAGACTGCAAACATCTCATCTACTGGTTGATTAACTATTGGGTCTACACCGGAAACCGCCTCTACTTCACCATGGTGAATCCATGTTCTATACAATGGATCGAAACCATATCGATGTATATGCGCCCTCACAGTTTCTACTGGATGCATTAAATGGTTTCTACATTTCATACAAGGACAAATTGATATGGCCAAGTGAAGTTTGATAATTTTTGCAACCTCAATAAAAGCAGATAACCCATTCCAATATTCGTCCGACAATCGATTCCTCAAAGAAGTCCAACTTTTGTCAATCGGCATTTCAACTATAAAGGACAAATGATATAACAATTTATTAATGTGTTCATTAATTTTAATTTTATTCTTAATTAATATTTTATTCTTAATTAACACAATTAAGATTTATTAATTAAATTGTGTTAATTAACTTATTAAAATTCTGGTTTCCTAAATTTTGCCTAACTAAATTTTGGCGACATAACGACTTATTTTTCACATAATCCAAAAATCAAAACCTGCAAAAATAATTTTAAAAATTTCGCACACCATAGCCGCAAGATGTGCCACCCGAACAAGAATCATAAACATATATTAAATTTTAACATAATCATGAATTCATACAACTATCACAATTTTAAGCTAAATAAATATAAAAAACTTACAAAGTTCAAACCCACTAAACGGGGCTGAAAAAAAAGAAGGATTACGTCGGAGGAACCGTGCAAACAAGGACGAGGGCGAAAACTCAAACGCCTACATAAATACATCAAATTAAAACATCAAACATAATTTTCAAACATCAATATTAATATTTTATTAACATCTAGAGAAATATGTAAACACAATAATAAGTATAATGCCTAAAAAAAATATTTTAAGTTCTAAGTATAATCTAAGTCATAAATATAATATACTCATCTAATTTTAAATTCTACTCATTTAATTTCAAGTATAATGTTTAAGAAATAATTTATGTGTATATATTAATGCTTATTAATGCTTAAATAATTTTATATTAATGCTTAAAAAAAAACTTCGTATATATATACACACTGGGCGGCGGAACGGCCGGGGGGCGGCGGGACCGGGGCGGGAGCAGGGCGCTGAATCACGGGCGGAGGGAGGGAGCCGGGCGAAAAAAGGGCGGCGCTGTGTCGGTGGGGGCGGGGCGGCAGGTTGTGACGGGAAAGGGAAAGAAGAGAGAGAGGGAAGGGAAGAGAGAGGACAAGGGGAAAGAGGGAAGGGGAGGGCAGGCCGGGCGGGGGGGGGGGAGGCAAGGGCGGGCGGGCGGGGAAGGAAAGGTGAAGAAGAGAGAGAGAAAGAAGGGAAGAGAGAGAGAAAGAAGGAAAAGAGAGAGGGACAAGGGAAGAGAGAGGTAAGAACGAGAAGAATGGCCGGTGGCCGGGAGCGGAGTGGCGGCGACGGGCGACGGAAGAGGAGGCGTGAGGGATAGGAGAGAGAGATTTCGGAGGTATTTGCAGAGAGGTCGGGAGAAATGGAGAAGAAGAAGGGGCGGATTTAATTAGGTCAATTATTTGCGACGACAAAGTCGCCGCAAAATACAATTAAAATGTCGTCAAGAATAATTGTTATTTGCGGCGACATTGTCCTCGAAAACCCTTGATGTGTCGCCGCAAATAAATTTTTTTCCCGCCTAACTGCTCGTCAAAAGAGTATTTGCGACGACAATGAAAAAAATGTCGCCGCAAATAAATATTTTTCCCGCCCATTCCCCATCGTCTAATACATTATTTGCGGCGACAACAAAAAATGTCGTCAAGAATAATTTTTTCCATTATTTGCGACGACACATGTCGCCGCAAATAACGTGGATTGTCGCCGCTAAAAAGTTTGATAATTGCATGAAAATCCGCTGCCATGGAAATTTGCGCTGCAAAATTATTTATGACGACACAAAAATTATTTGCACGACTTTTTAATTTTTGTCAACGGGAGGTTTTGCGACGACATGTCGTCGCAAATAGTGAAATATTTGCGACGACAAATGTCGTCGCAAAAAATGTCGTCGCAAATGTGTATTTTTGTTGTAGTGACAAACGTTTTAAGATGAAGGATCTCGATCCCCTCAAATATTTCTTGGGATTGGAAATTGCTCGTTCAACATCAGGGATCTCAATTTGTCAACGCAAATATGCCTTGGAGTTACTCTCTGAAGTTGGTTATTTGGGATGCAAACCTGCGAACATTCCCATGGCAACCAATCTGAAGCTCTCCAAAGATGAAGGGGAGTTGATCGCAGATCCAACAACCTATCACCGATTAATTGGGAAGCTGTTGTATCTCACCATTACACGGCCAGATATTAGCTACTCAGTGAATCGCCTCAGTTAGTTTTTGCCAGCCCCACGCACTTCACATCTCCAATCAGTTTTTCGGATCTTGCAGTACATTAAACGGACCCCAGGTCAAGGTCTTTTCTTCTCCTCTAATTCTACACCACATCTCAAGGCATTTGCAGATTCAGATTGGGCTCAATGCCCCGATACCAGGCGTTCCATCTCTGGTTTTTGTGTCTTTCTTGGCTCCTCTCTCATCTCTTGGAAGTCCAAGAAACAGCCTACGGTCTCATGCTCATCTGCAGAAGCTGAGTACCGGTGCATGGCCAATATCACATGTGAACTTGTTTGGTTACTTGCCCTTCTTATAGACTTGCAGGTGAATCACCTTGGTCCAGCTCTCCTCTTCTGTGATAATCAAGCAGCTCTCCATATCGCTGCCAATCCCGTCTATCACGAGCGTACTAAACACATAGAGATCGATTGTCACATTGTCAGAGAGAAGATTCAAGCCGGTGTTTTGAAGACTCTGTATGTTTCTACACACAATCAACTTGCAGACATCTTCACCAAGGCTCTTCATCCCTCTCATTTTCACAGTCTTTTAGGCAAGATGGGAGTTCACAACATGTACACTCCATCTTGAGGGGGAGTATTAGAATAATAATATTTCTATTATAACAAACTCATCGTGTAATGTGCAGCAGCATGTAGTGCGCAACATATTTTTGTAAGCACGTATTGTTATTCTTTCTGTTTTTATTTAGCTGAGCTGTCCTCCTTAGGGTATGTGCCCTCTTATCTGTGTAAAGGCAACTTGCCTATATATTCTGTATTCGGCTCCTTTTTGTTTTAATGAAGAGAATTATCATTTCCTCATTCTCATATTCTATTACAAACCATACAATACTCAGTTAAAATAATAAAAATAAAAAAAATAAAGAACCATATTTACAAAACACACCACTCGATCGGTTTCCCTGGCTAGGGCATGCATAAGTAAAAACATGAGGATACATGGCAAAAAAAAAAAAAAAAAAAAAAAATGAAATTAAGCACACATGCATGCATTCAACGACTTCTATTGAGTATCTTGTCCACGGAGATGAGAGCCTGAATGGCTATCTGGATGTAGTAGCTAAGAGCTCCACTGAGGGGACCAAAGGGGTCGGCAGCAAGTTCTTGCTTCACATCGTCTTTAACCGTAGGCAATGCCTTGCTCGGGTCCTCGTCGAATGCCTTGGCTTGCTTAAGGTACGCGTCCATACGCGGAGTGGAAAATAAGCGCAGTTTTTCCACATCACGACCTTTCGCTGCGAAACGCTGGCGAGCATGCGAATTCTCAGAAGAGAGTGCAAATGGGCGCCCTCGTTTTTTGTAGATTTCCGGGGATTGCATCAACCTTAGAAGCTCTTTCAGCTCAAGTTTCATCATGTCAATCAACGGATTAGGCCCACCACCACCCAGTACAAAATCGTGAAGCTTGTTCTGCGCGTCTACGAGCATGTCCTTAGCATCCTCCAGCCTGTTGTCGTCCGCCATCAGTCTTGCATCTTTCATCATCCCCGCAGTCTCGAGGCGTTTCCCTTCTACCATCACCTCCTCTCTTTCTCCCTCTACGATTGTCCCAACACGGTCTATGGTGGCGAATAGAGGATTGCCTTCAAATATTGGCTTTTGCCCCCCAGTAGTTCTGTGCATCCGTTTTGTGTTATATATATATATATATATATATATATATATATATTTAATTATTAGGTCAATCAAGTTTGTTAGATTAATATCATAAATGTACACAAAGTATACATAGTAAATAGTACCTGTACTTGTAAGTGATTTTGACAATCTCCACGCCGGTTTTTTCTTCATTAACTTTAGGGAGACGAAGGTCCACTATGATCTTGCGTACCTCTTTGTTATAGAGATCGCCAAACGAAATAGTTACAGAATCAGCATCCTTGGATTGTGGATAGCTTCCGGCAGACACCTTCTCGATTGTCGATTCTTGGTCACCTTGTTTGATAGTCAGCTGTAGGTCCTGAACAACCACGGTGAGAAGCCCGGCCAAGCACTGCGAAAATGCAATGCTCAAGTTGTTTTGGTTTTGAACATCTGAGAATGTTCCTCCCATGCTGTTGTCAGCAATTGTTTTGAGCGCCTATCAAACCAGTACACATTTTTTGTTTTTTAAATCAAAAGAGAGAGAATAACTGGCATGATCAAACCAACAATAATATCGAATTGAGTATACATGAAATAGTAAAGTTGTGCAAGTTTCGCAATATTTAAAGGTTATGTACATACACTTGGATCGTGGTTTAGGCCAAAACCGAATGTGTATATTGGCACGTCATTGACCTGAATTTTCGTAGCATCATCACCGAGGTTTTGCCAACCGTCGGTCATGAGCATGATGGCAATCACACGCCCGTTGGTAAGTTTGCGCTCATCAAGCACTTTTAAGCCCATTAAAAGGCCAGCAGTGATGTTTGTTTTTTCCTCAAACTCTAAATCATTGACTAGATTTTCAATCTCCCCTTGAGATATTTTAGTTATCTGGCGCAACGGACACAACCTCATGGCGTCAGTACTGAATGTGACGACAGACAAACGATCATCCGGGCTAAGTTTCCTGATCAAGAATTGCATGGCAAGTTTCATTTTTGCCAACTTCTGTCCCTTCATGCTCTCGCTGACATCTAAGACCGTCACAAGATCTACTCCGGGTCTATCACTGTCAAACCCTGCCCCCGTGAGCTCCACCATCACCTTGAATGGGCTTTCTATCAGTGGCGCTTTTGTTCTGTTGATGATTTTCGCCTTTGTTTTCCCTACGTTGAACTCTTAGAACGATGCAAGTTTGTCCCCTGAAATATAATTACATTTGAAACACAAGCATTCAGCAAATTATATTCTAGTATGTAATTCAAGTTTGTCTCCTACAGTCTTTTTGCGAACAAAGTTTGGTTGTGAATTCTTGCCGCACGTACCTCCTGTTTGACCAAATTCAAGGTCTTTTTGTGACCAAATTTCGTCGCAAAAGAATTTGAAACCATATCAAATTTGGTCGTTAGTACTTTCTGCGACCAAGAAAATCTTTTTTCTTGTAGTGAGCTAGCTAACAAGGGAGGACGAAACTAGATAAGATGGAATTACTTCACATGCCCTCTCTAACCTTGCCCCCTTTTAAAAGTTCGTTTGATATGAGAATTTAAACCAGAGTAATTCTAATTATGATTATGGAATTAGAACCATGATTCATGATTTTAGATTCAAATCATGATTCTTAAATCATGATTCAGAATCAGAGATTTGAATCTTTTTGAATCAAGAGGGGAGTGGTTTTAGGATCATGATTTGAGCTAATTTAAAACATCACATCAGAGTCTGAATCATTTAAAATAAATACTAATTCTGAATCATGATTTAAAATCACTGTAAATAAACACTGAAAAAGAGCGGATAAATACACTGTAAATAATCATGTGGCATGATATTTTTAAAAAGACAAGGAGCGGATAAAAACAAAGAGACATGACAAGAGTCAACCATTATATGCTAATACATGTGATTCAAATGCTGATATTGTGTGCGCCCAACCCTTGATTCGTTGAAACGAATACTCAAAACGTAAAATACTCAATCATGTCATATGGAGTAAAGAAGAAAACGCGTTGATAAACCTGAGTTGCCTTGGGTTGGAAGAATCGGCTCATCATCATTGAATACGCTCATTTTTCCAAGAAATGTGATGCGCTAATCAAATTTGCTGTACTTATATTTCCTTAACTGCACTCATCAATATGCTATATATAATGGCTCAAGTTTTAAAGACAAGGATTCTTTACTTGTTTCTCTCTCACACTTTTATTTATTTATTTATTTTTTTTGTTCATTAGCTAAAGCAAAAAAAAAAAAAAAAAAAAAAAAAAAAAGAAGCTAAACATAGGAATAAATTGTTATGTGCTCATTTGACATTGCTTTTAGAGGCTGTTTTTAATTTCTTTTCAAGAAGCTATAGGTTAAAGTGTTTAGTAAATCCTGTTTTTATCTAATATGCTAGGGTTTTGGTGTAAAAATAAT
This sequence comes from Morus alba, assembly GCA_012066045.3. Classification (NCBI taxonomy): domain Eukaryota; kingdom Viridiplantae; phylum Streptophyta; class Magnoliopsida; order Rosales; family Moraceae; genus Morus; species Morus alba. The sequence goes on from CP050224.2 coordinate 60,033,206, forward strand.
ATGAATATTTTCCTTAAAAATAAAAATAAAACTAACTATAAACATGTTCATTAAAGTATGTTTATTTTAACAATTATACATCTCTAACAATTTTATGCAGAACTTATCAAACACATAAATTTCTACATCTAATATTCACAGTAGTTGTGAAAAAGGAAAATACCAAATACCAACATGCTTGCATGATCATGGTAACTTTTAACTAACAACACAATAAGAACAAAAAATTTCAACGTCACAATAATGCCAAACTGACCACAAGTGTCTTTAAGAAATAAAAAAAGAAATTAAAGCAAAAGATTGAGTAGGGATTTATTATTTCCGTGTTACTGCAATTAAAGGGAATTAGAATCAATCTATAGTTAAAGTGAATCTGATGTATGCATATAACTTTATCGATCGTCGTGGAATCGGTTTTTGTTGAACACAACTAATCTTTCTTGTTATAACTTTCTCTAGAAGGAATTTGAAGAGATATAGCTTAACTGTAAATAATTGCTTTTAAAACCCGAAAGCAAAAAAAAAAAGATCAACAAACGCACAAATGTCGTACTTAGAGTCTAAGATCAACATAGTGAGCACTAATTTATGTACTCTCTTACGTTAAATCCACGTAGGTATAAACCTTGTTTTCAGTTGAAATGATATATAAGTATGATTTAAAGCCTAATTATTCAATATTCCATCTTAAAATATGGGAATTTATTCATCAATTACATATTTAGAATTTTATCCACAGATACCCTTTCTTTTTTTTTTTTCTCTGTTTTTATTTGTTATGCAGGAATTTCATAAAGGAACTTCTCCAAATTAGAGCTTGCTTATCCATCCCGCATAGTTTTACAGGCTTTCACTCACCTACGGTCGAATACCCACCCCTCCACTTGCGCACTATTAGTATGATATTATCATTTTTGGGCAAAAATCAACATGTTATTCAGGTAATGTGAAATTGCACAGTTAGTGTCCTTATAAACCATCACGTATAATTTTCCCTAGGCTATGTGGTTTTTACTGCTTAACTTGTCTTACCTCTTTTGCCTCAAAGGATTGATCACTTTTGCTAGTCCCGACATCCTCATTGATCACACTTCTAATTAAATTATAATCCTGATATCCATTGTAACAATCCACACCTGTCCTTGATATGTTATTGTCTATTTTATGCCTACGTTCGCACGATTTTGCTCTTGGATTTTTCCCCATAAGGACATACCATTAAAGAATAATGTCTTCACTTATAAACAATTACTTATAACCTTTTTGAACAATGTTGCGCTACACAATTTACCTTGTCTTGGTCTTTTATTTCAAGAGCTTGATAACTGTCAAAAACATTTAATTATGGTGTACGAACTTTGACTCAACTAAATTCTTAGACCTATTAATGAAAGTCCTAGAATATGTTATTATCTTTTTATATATTTATAAGTGCTTGCTATATATTTATGGTCTGTTTTACAGTTTTACTGCGTTAATTTGGTCCGTTTTGACTACTTAATTTGTTAATTTTCTAATGAATATTGAAGCATACGTACGGCCTAGTAATGAATCATTCAGAGCTTTAATGCTATTGAACGACGCTGTTATCAGAGCTCCGAAACGAATATTAATAGTTGTTTTCCTACAAAATCTTTTATTTTTATTTCAACACCGTAAAATTCTCCAACTTTAACTCAAAAAAAAAAAAAAAAAAAAAAGTATAACCTTATCCAGTTAAGTATTTTTGAATACCAAAAGCCTCGCCCTCATCATAATATGTTTTATACTATTGTACAAACAAAAAAGAGTGGGATTCTTTACTTGTTCATTTATTCGTTTGTGAATTAGATAAAAGAGAAAACTTATAAAGCTAGGAATAATTTGTTAATTATCTTTAACCAAAGTTAATTACTTTAGGAAGTTAGAAGCTACCAATCCAACGTGAAAACTAAACTCATTCTATTGTGTTTAACTTTTTTTTTTTTTTTTTTTTTTAATGGAATATTCCCTCTTTGGAAATGCGTTTAGTCATTTCCAGTGATTAACTTGATCTCTAGCAGTTGTGTTTTGTGTTGAGTCTAACGACCACTAGATGGTCTGTTTTACTTCAAGCCGAAGCTAGGAATAAATTAACCTAAAAAAAAGAAAAAGAAGCAAGCTTTCTTTGTTGTTTCTTCGTCTTCCTATTTTTCTTTTTCCTAACAGTTTGTGAATTGCTAAAAAGAAGAGAAGTTAAAGCTAGGAGCACTGTTTGTGAATTTCCTTTAATAAAAAAAGAAAAAAAAGATTTAATATATATATTCTTCTTCGTGTAGGCTAGCTTTTATTTTGAAGGTTCCCTTAAAAGAATTATATTAAAAGTTGAAAAATAATAAGGGGTGATTTGGTTGGAGGATAGAAAGGGTTTGATCAGTTCAGGTTCAAATCCGTATTTGTTTTGTAGAAAGTAAAAATGGGTTTGAAACCATTGACATGACAGTTCAGAATTTGAACCCAAGTCTACCTTAGATTCTGTAACATCCTAAAGAATTAAATGAGATTAATTAAGGTAATTGAGATTTATTAGTGTGCCTAATCTGGATTAATTAATTAGTTATTAATTAATAAATGTTTCTGACGAGTGAATTTAAATAATTCCAAGATATTTAAATATTCTCAGTATTTACATTTTTACCCAGAAGTGTGCATGAACACATTTCTGGAATGTCCTTTAATTTTGTGACATGCCCTTTCTTTTCTTTTTCTTTTCCGTTTCCTTTTTCTTTTCTTTTCCTTTTCTTTTCTCTCTCTCTCTCTCTCTCTCTCTCTCTCTCTCTCTCTCCCGTTTTTGTCTCAAAAAAACCGGATCTTGAACCAAAGAAGGATTTAAAGAAGTTTTCAACGTCAAGAGAAAGATTTGAGGTAAGATTTTTGAAAACCCCTCTCTTGAATCTTGGATTTTCGGATTTGAAAACCCCATTTTTATTCAAAACGGATTTTCATGGATTTTGAGTAAAACTGTGGTAGAAATTGGAGATCTTGGGTTCTTTGGACTTGATTTAGTATTTAGAACCTGGATCTAGTGCTTTCCCTTTGAGATATTTTGATTTGGGATTGGATTTATAGGTTTTCAGACTAGCCCTGCTGATCCCACCGGTCGACCTATCCGGTCTGGAGTGCACAACGCCGGTCGACCGGTGGTGATGCACTGCTCTGTCACCTGTCAACCGGTGTACACAGGGTTTGACCCTGTTTTGCCTAAAAATATTGTTTTGACCTCTATTTTCAAGGAGAACCATAATTAGCTTCATTTGAGGACTTGAGATAGATGGATTAGCATCTTTAATCCATGTTTTGAGATTGAAAACCCTTGAAATAATGATTTGAAACATGAAATTTGATTGGGGACACTAATAGGAAATCTTGGTATAATTGAGATTGAATTGCTTTAGGAATGAGAATTGGATCCTAAAGTGTTGTTTTGAGTCAGTGCTAGCTGAGGACTCAGATTGAGAGGCTTTGAAGAAGTAGAAGCCGGAATAGAGCCACGCTAGTCACGGGTTTGATACTTGAGAGGTAGGATTTCTATCCCCTTTTCCTTGTGAGCCTGTTTTCAAAAGAGTTTTGGCCTTGTAAATGTTTTAAAGAAAGGGGCTTGTTTGTGAAAGAAAAATATTTGAAAACCATGGCTTGTGTAGTTCATGGAATCCATGGCTTGTTGTAGTTCATGGAATCCATGGCTTGCTTAGTTGATGGAACCCATGGCTTGTTGTAGTTCATGAGACCCATGGCTTGTGTAGTTTGTGAGATTATAATAACGATTTCAGAAAGTTTAATGAATAATTTCTTAAGAAAAGAGATCTTACGAACTTGTAAAAATTTGGCTGATGGTCTAGATAGGATGTAGAGAGTGCATCCTTAGGGGTAGGACCCAAAACCCAGGCCGGAAGGTTTGTGTACGTGGTTGTGTAAGTAATTTGTATAAATTACTTGTTGATGCCTGTAATACATATATTTTCAAATATATTTCCTTTGAGAAAAAGAATGTGAGGTTTCGGCTGTTGTGTTGGAATTGAATGTCTCATTTATTTGCTTATTCATTTAATTATTTACCGCTCATTTAGTTATTTATAAAGTTTATTTCAAATTATATCCTACTGGGCCTTTCACTCACGTTTTATCTATTTTTACAAATATTAAACCCCTCTCAGGAGATTCTAGGAGTGGTGCGGAGTAGTTGGATCATTGCTTCCGGTTGATCAAGTGAGGATTGTGTTCATCCTCTTGGATTTATGTAAGAATTGTAAATTCTGTAAACTGTGATCTCCGGATTTCAAGACTATGGTTGATGTTTGTAATGTTGTTTACATTGTTCATGTATGTACAATACTGTATGTCCTATGGGTGGAGCCCTGTCCGTTGTCAGAGGCTCAGGATTTAGAATCTTCTCCTTGTACTTTGTTTTATTCTCCAGTTAATTGTGGGGCTCGTTTGAGAATTTCCTTTATTATTGTGCGTTTAACCCCTAATCGAGCTCCACGTCACCGAACCCTGTTTGGGAGGCGCGACAGATTCTCAAATAAAAAGATTTTTGAACCCAAGTCCCCCTTAGATTCTCAAGGTGTTCAAAACCACAAAAACTCATATAAGGTTCAAACCCAAAAGTTTGTTCAATTTGAACCCTTTTACTACACGAACCCTAATAATGTTATGGAGAAACTTACTGATTAGCAGTAATGAATACTATATATACACCAATGTCCTTTTGTACATCTCAAGGTAAAGAGTTTACTGAGTTACACTAAAATTTTCCTACAACCAAAAAAGAAAATCTTAGATATGGCAGACCATGAAAAGAGAGGTAGCATTGCCTTTTTCGTGACCTATCAAACACCGATGGCCCTAGACATATTCTCGTGCCCAATTCCACCATCGTTGAGAAAGATGAGCTTCACATGACCGATGGAGTGTCCTAGAACTACAACGCCCAAGTCATTCCACTGGCAACTCTCAAGTCAATTCTCAAATGCCCAAAATTGGCGTCAGAAGCCAATGAGGACAATGTCAATTCGGTTAATGTCTCGGGCGTCCACAACAACAAAAGGGTTATTAGAGTTGACATTTATCGTTGCCAAAATTAAAGTATTAGCGATGACATGCAGTTGCCAAAAAGAAAACAAAATTTTTGAACGACTTGCCGTCGCATTCACTATTTACGACAACATGTCGTTGCACAAAATTTCACTATTTATGATGACATATCGTCGCTAAAACTTGACAAATTATTCGTGATGACATGTCATGGCTAGTATCTGTTGGCACCAAAACCAATCTGGTGCCAACAAGTTTGGTGCCAGTTTGTCAACTATTTGTGATGGCATGTCATCGTAAATCTTGACAGTTATAGGTAGCAGTGACGTGGCCAAAGAGAGGCAGAAAATTTGGCGGTTTCTTGTGAATAGGTTCCAGATATTTCTTTATTTTTCACGATGACATATTGAAAAGTCGTCGCAAAAAATAGTTACAGAAAATTCTTTTCAGGATGACTATTTTTGCAACGACTTATTTAATAATGTCGTCGCAAATAACTAGGAATTCAAATTTTCCCAAAAAAGGGTGGAAATTTTGGTGTTTCGTTCAAATTATTTGTGACGACATTTTAACAGAGTCAACGCAAAAAATGAGCACGGGTATTTAATTTTTTGTGACGACATTATGTCATCACAAAAAGCCACCTGTATAAACGCGGTCGTAGAACACTTTTCTCCATTTTTTCGGTGACCCTCTCGGTTTTCTCTCTCCTTCTCCATCCAAAACCTTTAAAAACCGTCCAAAAACTCTAAAAAAACGTAAATAAATCATTTTTTCTTCAAATCCTTCATTTGTGGAGAAAAATATTCCGAAAAAGTCCAAAAAAGTGGAGTTTTCACCTCACCTTTGCCGCCCATTTTCCGGCCATCGTCATCATTTTCCAACCGCCGTCGCCCTCCCAGCCTTATTGCCATACCATTTTCCAACCCTTGGTGTTTGTGGGTTTGGATTTTGTGAGTTAATATTATGGTATTTTATAAGTTGACTTTTGTATTTTGGTTGTGGTTTTGTTTTGGCTATTGAATTTAGTTTGTGGTTTTAGATTTAGAATTGTGAATTGCATATTAGAATTGAAATTGAAGTTTGTGGTAATTGAATTGAAATTTGTATTAAATTTGTTTGATTATGATTAAAAAATAGGCGACCTATGGAAATAATAATGTGACGACCCTAACTTTTGATCATCATCCTATGTTTATACTTAACATTACTTAACCTCTAGTACTTACTAGTTATAGCCTCTTAGAAATTCAGGCCATTTTTTTTACCATGTACGTCGAAATGCTATAGATAGCATTTAGCTAGCATTATGTTTTCAACCATTCGTAAAATGTTGTAGCATTTAGCTAGCATTCTGTTACATTAATCATATCTTGTGACTAGAGGTTGCTATGCATAGCCTCATTGTCTCATAAACTCAACTTTCATTACATAAGTCATCTATATTCATAAAACACTATTTACTTTCTACACATAAAGTTGAACAACGTTTACAAAACCCGTGATGCATCCACAATCAACTTGCCTACACTCTGCTGCTGCATCCTCTCTGCATGCCCAACAACAAGTTTCAGGGAGTTGGTGCCTTACCCGAACTTCCTACAATACGAACAAACTTAATGAGCTTTCACTCAGCAAGTAGCAGTAGGTCATAATAAATGCAATAATTATACATACTAATTATGCATACCCATATATGCTTTCATGTCATATATCCCAATACATTCTGTACTACTAAAACATGTATGGTTTATGTTCCTCTTCTTTCATTTCATACTTTGTTCAGCTTTCATCTCATTATAGTCGATCATATTCTATTTTTACATTCTAAATGATTTTCATTTTGTGTTCCTCATTCTTTTCATTATTCTTTACAAATATTGGACCTTCATATGGAACGGTTTATGTGTTTTATTTTCTTGCCTTTTACTTCTTATGGGCCCTGTCATGTTGTACCATAGCGCGCATAACCAGTGAGGAGTGGGGTAGCTAACCAATCTGACTCAGTCACGGTTTCATTTCTTTCATAGTCTCATAATAACCTTCCATTCAAAGGCCAGTACAAATAAGATGTTTTGTCTCTTACCATTTTTCAATTTTCTCATTGAAACGGTAAATTTAGTTAAATCTTATGATTTTGTACATTTTTGAGCAATTTATCATGAGATTGACTTGTCATTAAAGTTCAACTTTTCTCTTAACTTGACCTCGACTTAACATCGATACATACTTTTTGCAGAATAATGTTCTACGACTACTTAAGTCTTGTAGACACATGCATACCATTATCAAATCACCTTTCTTTTCACACTTTAATCCCTTATTCCTCTTGAAATCCGGTTTTAGTTCACAATACTCAAACTAAATTTCAGCAGAGTTCCGCCTATTTCTCCAAGTTTCCCAAGCTAACCTTAGCTCGTTTTATCCGTTGTTTCCACCATCAAACACCATTCACATACTTTCTCTTTCAATAACATCTCAATTCTAGGCTTTCCTCATAATTCTATAAAACTTCTCCATACAAAATTGATAGAAACAAAGGTCAAGTAATCTAGAATCTATCCTTAATTCATCAATTTTTAAGTTCCTTAACCATTAAAAACTAACAACCACACTTAAGTGAAAATTTTCTCATGCTTTCTACAACATCCATGTGCGGCCATAGTGAAGAAATGAGAGGGAAAATTTGAAATCTCACCTTAGAGAGTGTAGAACAAGCTTCGGTGATGCTGTTCCTCGATAATTCCGTTGATTTCCACTTAAATCTCATTTTTCTTCACTTTTAGAATTTTTTTTCCTCTCTCTCTTGGCTGATGCTCTCTGTTCTTATGTATGATAAATGACCATTTCTCACGTGATATACCATTCTTGAACCGACCAACACATAAAGCAAAAGTCCGAAAATCCAATTTTGACTTTTCCAAGGACTTTTTTTTTTTTTTTTGTGTAAAATTCAACAAAATATCCTAAAAATATCTTTCCTTTTCCTCTCCTCCAAGTTTGGCCGGCCACCTTAGATGCCACATGGCTAAATCTCAGCCCTTCATCAAATTTTTGACTTTTAATCTCAACCAGTGATCAGTTAATAATTATCCTATTTTGGTTTAGTTTAATTCCTATTTGGTACGCGTTTTATACGCGTTTTTCAGACAGATGGTCAACTTAGTCAACCTTGACCATTCCTGACTAACTTTTTGAGGGCGACGTTTTGGTCGACTCTTGGTCAACAAATTTTGACTTGGTCAACTCAAATAAGTCAAAACCCTAATTTTCTCGGTTCGACCTTCCGAACCCTTTTTTCGTCTGTTTTTCATTCTGATCGATTCTAAAACCCTAGAATTGATGTCTTTCAATTCTTTTCCATTTCTTAGACTTATCATTCATGTGTTTACCCACTTGTGGGCTTAACATAACATTCTATACTTCTTTCTTAAATACAGTCCGAAAATCGGTAATTCCATCGTAGTTTAGAAATTTCAGAACTTTAGCTTATAACTTGTTATTTCATACTTATATCAACAAATACTTATCATAAAAGTATTTATATTAATGATACAAAGGATTCTAGGAAATATTATCCTATACAATAATTCCGATAAATTTCTTTGTCATGACAATTAAGATGATAAAAATAATGAATTTTATATATGATGATTAAAAAATTTAGATGGAAATTTTAATTAGTATTATATTACTAATTAAAAAAATTAAAAATAAATATTTAAAATAGTTAATAGAATGTTAAAGACATATTATAAAATAATTTGTGTTAATTTTCATTAAATTTGATAAAACTTCATAACAGGCAGTCATGTTTAGCCCAGTCACTACATATGCTGGCTCTTCAGGGGGAGCGTAGCCTCCACATGATCCTTATAGGTTGCCATCATATTGTGAGTCTGGTATGTTAGAACATAATTATAAATTTGTTAAATAATTACATCAGTATTATATGATCACTAAATATATTGCATTCTACAACACCTGATGTTGCACCTCAATGACGTCATCGAGGTCGAGGGAAGGCTAACGGTCACGAAATCTCTTCTATATCACTTGGGTCGTTGCTGGAATAGATTCATGTCTGACAAGTTTTAGGTAATTAAATCTCTTTTGTATGTTGTTTTATTATATATAGTAAAGGTTAATTTTACTAACGCTGAATGTAATCATAAATAGAAAAAGTTAGCAATCAATAAACTTAATCGTAGCAACGAAAAGTGGTCAAGTTTTCACACTACAACAATAAAGGCCATTTACGACGACACATTTTTGTGACGAAATGTCGTCGCAATTACACCCCGTTAAATAAAAAAACTATTTGATTAACGCCTAAAAGTGATGTTCACAAGCGGTCAATTGTAGCACAAAAGGGCGGTCGTATCCACAGAGAGATAACAAAATAACAAGAATGATTAACAGAATAAGAGCGTTAGAGAAAAATGAATTAAAGAAAAAGAATAATTTTTGAGATTTTTGTTGCAAATATAATAAAAATGAGAAAATATGTATGAAGAAAATTCAATAAGAAAAACGGTAAGGTGTCGAGAATCCCTAATGTTTCGTTCACCAATTCCAGTTTCGATTCACAAAATAAAAGAACTGAATAGATTAAATCTCTATGTTGACTCCGGAAATATTATTATTACAAGTTATCCAAAATCGACAATATATCAATTTGACAATATTGCAGTAAAAGACAATTTGTAAAATAATTTGAATGACAAAACAATGCGTGACATAATTACATAAGAAAAGCGTGACTGAACTTATATAAAAATTGGCACACAATATTTTGAAAAGTAATAGAAAAATAGATGAGATTTAATTCATTCAGATGTTGAAGTTTACAGAACAAGGAATCAAAAGCCCGAATTGGATCGCTCAACAGAAGTTCATCTCTAACCTCACCAAAAGAACTCTAGCCTATCTTGTAAAACATTCTCACAAGTTCTAGAGAGAAAATATGAGACTGACAGCAAGACGACAGAAAACTGAATAATCAAAAGCTTCTAAAACCTTAGGCCAACCCCTCTATTTATAGTGTTCAGAGGTTGCCTGTCAAATAAGGAAATAAATTATAAAACTAGAAAATTACAAAAGAAAAGGAAAAAAATAAAATTACACATAAATTAGGAGAAATCACATATTTAATTTGGAGAAGAAATCCGGTAATTTGGGGAGAAGAAATCCGGATTGATCACGCGCCGGACACGTGTCGCAACGTGATTGGAAGCATGGAATTGATCCGCCACGTGTCGCGCCGGAGTGGCTGGCGTGTCTTTGGGCAAAAGCCGTCGCGGGGCGATTGGGACCCGCCAGACACCGGGCGACGCCGAGGAAGCCGCAGTCTCCGGCAAATAAGCAGGTGAGGGACCCACGCGAGGAACGCGTCGAATGCCCCGGATGGCGAGCGTGTACGGGACGCGCTCCCGGATTCTTGCGTGCGGTGGACGCCGAACGTGGAGTGGGGAAGGCTGGAGAGCTGGGGCCCACGCGGAGAGAGATAGTGGCTTGGCTCAGCTTGTTGCGGCTCGGCTTGGCTGAAAGGCTGAAAAATATGACTTTCATGGCTTCTTCTTGTGTAACCTTTTACACTGCTTTCATCTGTAAATAATTAAGCAAAAAACTAGACAAATTCCAATTAAAATATTATGAATAAAAATAATGGAATTGCTTAATTAAAGCTTAAATATTTTAATATTATATAAATCAAAAGCAGTATTTATGGTGCATTTTCATGCACCAATCACTATGTGATCGCTAATAACTTAAATGTCGTCACAAATAATTTTGGAGCGCAAATTTCAATGGTTCGGACTTTTGCTGCCAAGGTAATCCATTTTTTGCGACGACAATAATACGATATTTGCGATGAAATTTGTTGTCGCAAATAATTTCATGTTATTTGCGATGACATTTTCTCTTTGTCGTCGCAAATAATCTTTTTAAGATTTCACCAAAATTGAAATGCGGAAAAAATGATTATTTGCGACGACTTAAAAATTATTTACGACGACAAAGAGAAAATGTCGTCGCAAATAATTGGATGTATTTGTGATGACTTTTTAAATTTATTTACGATGACAATGTCATTACAAATAAGTCTGATCTAATATACCCTATCTTCTTCTTCTTCATTTTCCCCCAATGTTTTATCTCTCTCTCCTGCAAAATCTCTCTTTGTGCCTCCTCTTCCAATCGCCGTCACTGCCGGCCCTCTTCTCTCTCTTCCCTTATCTCTCTCTCTCTCTCTCTCTTCCCTTCTCTCTTTCTCTCTTCTTCCCCTTCTCTCTTCTTCCCCTTTCTGGCAGCCGCCGCCCCGCCCCCGCCAGGACTGCTCAGCTCACCCAGCCCTACTGCGACCACCCCAACAAGGGCTCACTTTCCATCTTCACCGAGTTCTCTCCCATGGCTGATCCCTCCTTCGAGCCCGGCCACCCCAGCCAGACCGTCTCGAGCTCGGTCGCATCGTCGACTGAGGCCTTAGGTAAATAATGACTTCATCCTTAGCTGTTTTTTTCAATGAGTCAATTTTATGAAAAAAATTGAATTTTGATTTATGTTGATTGGGGTGAGTTAATGGAGTATAACGTGCTTCTGAGGAGGCACTTGCCCGCACGCGAGGGCTCACTGCCGCGCGGGGAGGGGGGGTACGGGCGAGTGTGCTTGGGGCCACGGGCTCGCGCGCGGGGGGCACTAGCGTGCGCGCGGGGGAGCACAGGCGCGTGCAAAAACCCCTTTTTCTTGTAGTGTCATGGTCGGGTGTCGTACTCCTAACATTGTGAGAAGAAAGTAAGTATTTGTTAATAATTTATTCAATATAAATGTTAATTTGGTAATCAATTACACTATATTCATGTACATTTAAACTACTATACCGTCTACTATAGGGACTTAACAGCTGATGTCCGTCATCAATAACTGGGGGGACATGCGTCGTCGTGGGGACACTTGGGTTAATCCCCAAGTTAAGCAGACTTTTGTAACTATACTCATAACGTTCAATTATATATTCTTTTATTTAAATCGCATTATGTATTTAATTATTTTTCTTATAATATTTGTAGCATCAGATGGAGAGAGAAAGAGAAACGCATCCGTATGATGCTACTTTTAGATCATCCGTGATAGGAGCATTTAATGAGGAGGATATTATGGAGCAGTTTCTAGGCACCCGCCTCACACAAGACCGGAATGGGTCGCACACTCCCACAAAAGGTTTATCGAGGGGATGCGTCATCATCTAGCTCATGCTCGGCAAGATCTTCTACGACACATTCGGACCCACACATAGATGAATACTTGCAACAAAGTTACCAGCAAAACGTCCAAGCTGTACGAGAGTGTCAGAATGATGCATGAGTTCATCACTCAAATGCACCCCAACATGACTTTCCCAGCGGTTAATCCTCATGTGTCGTATGTTCATCCAGGTCATTCGCCTCCGAATCCTTTTGATGATAACGACGATGATTTTAGTGATGCAGCTAATTTAGGAGATTAGATTTTTATTAATGTAACAATTTTTATTTCCGTATATTTCTACTATAATTACATTTTTATTTTATTTTATTAATTACTTTTTATAATAATAATTTTTATTTATATTTTTTATTATTTATTTCATTTTATTTAATTCTTCTTTATTATTATGATATCATGAATTATATTTAATATTGTGTTTTAATGTATAGTAATATACAACATTAATTATAAAAATGAGAAACTATAAATAAAAAATTAAAATATTATTTGCGATGACAAATGTGGTCATAAAAAATATAAGCCATGTAAGCTAATTCTACATCTTTTGCGACGACATAAATCATAAAATGTCATCACAAATACTCAATGCTATGTCATCTTAACGATGTAACCGATGAAATAATTGCAGCGACTCATTTGTGACAATTGTCGTCGCAAATATAATTGTGACGACTGCTTGTTGTCGCAAAAATTGTTTTTGCGACGAATCAATTGCGGCGACGGGTTTGTGATGACGAGTGATCGCTAAAAATTCATTTGCAATGACTTTGTATTTTTGGCAACGACTTTTTTTCGTCGTTAATAGCCTTTTTCTTATAGTGATGGTCTTTGTCTCCTAACGAGCCAACCTTGAAACGCTTCATATAGCTCTCCGCTTCAATTACAACACTTCACCCAAAGTCAAAGTCTTCAGTTTGGCTGATGTTTTTGGTACAACCACATTCAATGGTGTCCGCATGGAGGATAGTGGATGAATTGCCGCTGACCATCTTGTCTATATCACCACCGCTGATCGTCGTCAACCCTGAACTGCTGTTTATAAAACCAATCTTCGGACAGAAAAACTGACCGCCTCACCCCATCAGGTTCCTAGCTGAGTTTTGATATGCATGTGTGTGAGTATTTGTTATGTACCGTAACATAAAAAATAAGTGCATTATAACATTTATTTAAAGTAAGGCACATAGAAAAAATGTGGAAATAATCTGCAATAATAACTGAATTTAGTTTTTTACATTTTTTAGATCAGTGTTATGTTGAACAAATAAGCAAAAATTAAACCGCGACAAGTCAGATGATGCCAATAGTCCTTGGATTGACATACATTGCCAATGGTCCCCAAGAGGAGATTGGATAGTCTTCTCATCAAACCGCGACAAGTCAGATGATGAGCCATAAAGCGACAATGGTCTCAAAAAGATGAAGGCGACGGAGGCGAAAGTTGGCACATGACTGGCCACCTTTGCATACCAAAAAGATGTTGCTGAGTTGATTGCCTTTGTGTTCCTATCTACCCGTGTTTTTTTCATGATCCGGTGTGTTTTCATTTCATTTTATTTCATTCTTTTTTTTTGGGTTGAAGATTTTTTTTTTAATTTTAATTTTTTTTTTTCATCACGCGTGTTTTCATTTGATGTTCCTGTGATAATACTGCTGAAATGTTTATCCAGTACTGCAATTTCAATGTAAGAAGTAGCAATGGCCACAATGTTGTATAAGTAGTATTGCTAGATGTATATTGTAACATTAAATTCCAATTATACCGTAAAACTAAATCTTATAAGTTGTTTTTACACTTATTGAAAATTCTTTAGAATGGCACTTCAAAATCTACCTTGATATTTAAGCCTTCTCTGGATTTACCAAAATAACATGTCATCTACAATATTATTGTTGAGAATATGTGATATTGTTGAAGTTTGTACATTGATAATGTTATTGGATATGCCATATATACTTAGTTTTCGTTTTAGTTCAAAATTATCAGTGGATTAGTTGTCGTGATTATTACTGGATCTGAAACTAAAAAGTCACAAAACTCTTGTTAGTCTTACATTATTTATCTATATTGCTATCTTTACTGATCTCAAGAGATGGGCATAACAAGCGAGCCATTTTGTTACGCTTTTTTTTTTTTTTTTTATTATTATTCATTAATTATAATTATAGATACGAGCTACGATTTTTTTTATATTTAATTTGGGTAGAGCACTCGAACTCTACACATTGTAGTGGAGTCAAGCATGATATTATTACTAGGCTATACCTGCAGCCATCTTAGTCTACTTCGACCACTTTGATTGTTCTATTAGCATATCAAATAATCTACTTCTACCATGTTGGTTGTTTTATTAGCAAATCAAATTGAAAACTTTGGAATTCTGAATTCATTCTTTTATTGATAGAGGAATTTGAATTCATTCATTATACAAAGCATATATGTACGAGGAATTTGTGGAAAAATACAAGTTTGACATTAGGGCTCTAGATAAGAACACTACTCTTATAGCCGTATATACTTACACTGATCCTGCACAATATATTGAGTAATACTATAGGACACCAGTGATGTTAAGTACCACCATTTAATAAAAGACGGGTCTGCAGATAAGGGGTCCTAAATAGGGTTTACTTTCTATTAAATAATAGTGCTTAACACTGCGAAGTCTGTCCTTTAATATTTTTCTAATATACTGAACATATATAGCAAGTGAGTCCCAACAGTGGGACCTCCTTTTTCTCTCTTTATAGAGCTGTTATAGAGCCCGAAAACCAAAAATATGTAGCTATTTCATGCGTCATATGTATTAAATTTTCTGTCAAAAAATTCAAATATATATAGCTATCTCATACGTACGTCTTTTATTTTTATTTTTTTCATCTTTTGTTTTGCCGATTAAAGAGACGATCTCCATATATAGCTAATTGGGGTGCACTATATTGAAACTTTTCAACCATTAATGATTTACCATACCTAATTTGCATGACATATAAGTACTGTTCCTATCTGGTATAAATAATTGGTCTTGTCTGTTACAAGTGATAAGTTTTGGGAGATCAAAATATACCAAATCCGCTAAAATAGGAATAGCAGTTTTTAATGGTTAATATATATGAGCATCATATCAAATTAAAAAAAAAATAATTAAAATTTAAAGAAACTTGATTTACAGAATTCATGAACTCAATCAGTAAGGTATTTAGTATCAAGAATTCTGCAATAACGTCAAAGTGAAATTAAAGAGTCAGAAACATGTATTTTAAGAGGATCGTCATTTAATTTATTAGATAAACACAATTGGAATTGAGAGGGAAACAAGGAAAGAAAAAGGGGTATGATAAATTCTTTCTATCATTTTCTTAAATATATGTGTATATTTTCTCATTCATAGATATTGTTGTTATGTCCATGCAACACTTTTCTTAACACCAGAAATATGTTGTTTTTATGGTGCCAATAGTTGCAGAATGAATTCATTTTCTTGGGTGGAATCATTAATCACAAACCAAAATGACTTCAGGGAACATAAAGAAGAAAAAAGTACTTTGTTGTTATGCTCAAACTATGAAATTAGATAAAATTCGTAATAAGAAAAAGTACTTTGTGGGAGAATTTTTCAAATAATCATAGATAAGCCTGCAATCGAACGCAATGAGGAATGAAATCAACCAATTTATGTACTTTGTTAATTTTTCTATCAGTCCACAGGGACCGAAGAAGGCTTTATCGGGCCGATCATTCTATATATCTTTGATACAAGCTAGCTCTTCCAGGATTCGAAGCCTGGAATTATTCTATATATTTTAAGAACAAACCATACAACACTCAGCAAAAAAAAAAAAAAGGAACAAAAAAGAACAAAACAAACCATACAACACACCACTCGTTTCACCTGGCTAGGACATGCATAACTAAAAATATGGGGATACACACGTTATTGAAGTGCAAAAGTGAAACGCATATTAACAAGCAACATGGTATATTAAATATGGAAAGCAAATAAAGGACACATGCATGCATTCAACGACCTCTATTGAGTATCTTATCAATGGACATGAGTGCCTGAATGGCAATCTGAATATAGTAGCCAAGAGCTCCACTGATGGGAGCAATGGGGTCGGCGGCGAGTTCTTCCTTTACATCGTCGTTGACGGTGGGCAGTGGCTTGCTGGGGTCCTCGTCGAATGCTTTGGCTTGCTTAAGGTACGTGTCCATACGCGGAGTGGAAAATAACCGCAGCTTTCCCACATCGCGACCTCTCGCAGCAAAACGCTGGCGATCATGGGAATTCTCCGACGAGAGCGCGAAGGGGCGCCCTCGCTTTTTGTAGGTTTCCGGGCATTGCATCAACCTCACGAGCTCTTTCAGCTCAAATTTCAGCATCTCAATCAACGGGTTTGGTTTACCAACCACAAAATCTTGAAGCTTGTTCTGGGCTTCTACCAGCATGTCTTTAGCATCCTCCAGCTTGTTGTCGTCGGCCATGAGTCTTGCATCTTTCATCGTCTCTGCAGTCTCAAGGCGTTTCGCCTCAATCATCACCTCCTCCTTCTCTGCCTCTACGGTTGTCCCAACGCGATTTATGCTTGCGACTAGAGGATTGCCGTCCAACAGTTTTGAGCTATCACTAGCTCTGTACATCCATTTTGTGTTATAATTATTAGATCAATCAAGTTTGTTAAAAAAAAAAAAAAAGACAGAAATTATATATAGTAAATTGCACCTGTACTTGTGTGTGATTTTGATAATCTCCACGCCGGTTTGTTCTTCTTTAACCGCTGGGAGAAGAAGGTCCACTATGATCTTGCGTACCTCTTTGTTGTAGAGATCGCCGAATGAGATAGTCACAAAATCAGCACCCTTTGATTGTTCGTAGTTTCCGGCAGACGCCGTCTCGATTTTCGACTCTTGATCTTGACCTTGTTTGAGGGTCAGCTCTAGGTCCTGAACAGCCACGGTGAGAAGCCCGGCCAAACACTGGGAAAATGCAATGCTCAAGTTGTCCTGGTTTTGAACATCTGAGAATGTTCCTCCCTTGCTTTTGTCTGCTATCTGTTTGAGCACCTATAAGACGCGTACGCATTTGAAGGAAAAAAAAAATCAAAAGAGACGACGATTAGCATCAGAGAAAAAGTAATAATCGAACAAAAGTTGTAGACATTCAAAAAAAAAAAAAAAAAAAAAAATAGTAGTTAGTTTTAAGGGTACTTAAATCATCATACCGTTGGATCGTGGTTTACGCCAAAACCAAATGTGTATATCGGCACGTCACTGACCTCAACCTCAGTAGGATCATCACCTTCGTTTTGTCGGCCATCAGACATGAGCATGATGGCAGGCACACGCCCGTCGGTAAGTTCGCGGTCATCGAGCACTTCTAAGCCCATTTCAAGGCCAGCAGTGATGTTTGTTCTTTTCTTGAAATTTAAAGCATTGACTAGATTTTCAATCTCCAGTTGAGATTTTTTAGTTATTTGGCGCAATGGGCACAACCTCGTCGCGTCATCACTGAATGTGACAACAGATAAACGATCATTCGGGCTAAGTTTCCTGATCACGAATTGCATGGCAAGTTTCATTTTTGCCAATTTCTTTCCCTTCATGCTCTCGCTGACATCTAAGACCGTCACAAGATCCACTCCGGGTCGGTCACTGTCAAACCCTGCTCCTATGAGCTCCACCATCACCTTGAATGAGCTTTCTTTCAATGGTGCTTTCGTGCTGTTGATGATTTTCGCCTTTGTTTTCCCCACTATTTTGAACTCCGAGAATGACGCAAGCTTTTTGCCTGAAATTTTAATTTTTTATCCGGAATGCAAGCATTGATCAGCAAAATATTAGCTTACAAAGGAGAATGCAACTAAGTCAGCTTTGAGCAAAATATTCTAAATGCTAAATTATTTAGAATATTTTATTAGAAATTCTAGCTAGCCTTGAGCAAAATATTCTAATGTCATATAATATTAAGAACAATAATCAATTAGCTGAGAAGGGAAGATGGAACCAAGATGGATTCAACTTACATGTCTCCCTAGACCGTATTCCATTCGTGTCAATTTAAAATATTTTAATTGATGATTTAATTTTTGACGTGATATTTTTATTGACATGATATGATATTATTATTTAAGAGGCATATGAAAAAAATAAGAATAAATAGACACAAGTTGACTATAACATGTCAATCCGTGAAAAAAATAAAAAGAATAGAAATATTGTTGGATGATTCAAAAGCTGACATTGTGTGCACCCAACCCTTAGATTAATCAGATTTTTTAGTACTTCAAAATGAACAAAAACGTAAAATGCTCGTTATGTCAATGGAGAAAAAGAAGAAAAAACATGATAAACCTGAGTCATCTTGGGTTGGAAGAATCGGCTCATCATCATTGAAGCTCATTTTGCCAAGAAATTAAAGTGTCACACCAATCAAAATTGCTGTTCTTATTTCCTTGCTCGCAGCTCATCAATATGCTATATATAAATGAACAAGTGTAAAGCAGAAAGATTCCTTACTTTTTTTTTTTTTTGTTGGGGTGTGGGGTTATTTATCCAAAATACAGCCTATGTAAAATTTGTTAAGTGTCTTCAAGAAAGAGAAAAAGCTAGGATGTTCCAGTTGATATTTTAGTCTCTTTATTTTTATTTAAACTAGACGCTAGGTAACATTTTATTTTTTAAATTTTCATTATATCTTTTATATTATTGTACAAACACACACAAAAAAAAAAAAAGCGGGATTCTTTACTTGTTCATTTTTTGTTCATTAGCTAAAAAATAAAACAAAAGCTATGAATAATTTGTTAATTATATTTATAAAATGTAAAACAAAAGAAAAATACTACTTTGTTAAACTCAAAGCCTAGTGATGATAATTTTTGAATTATTTATTATTATCACAGCTCCGTAATGGATGAAACTTAATTTGACTACAGAATTTTATCTTTTATTAATTTGTATTAGCTTGATTAGTTTTCAGTTAATATCTTAGTCTATCTTACCGTCGTAACAGTCTATTATCTAAATTTTTAAAACATGTTTTGAAATTAGAAATGTGTCCTTTTAAATAAAATTAACTCAACTCTAGTAGTCGCAGACCCCGGTTTTGGGGGCAGCCAAATTCTGAATCAAGTTTTACACTTACACTTGTACATGCCTCCTTCAACGAAATTTACAAAAAAAAAAAAAAAAAAAAAAAAAAAAAAAAAAAAAACCGTATTATAGTCTTTGTTTTTTTCAAATACCAAAAAAAAAAAAAAAAAAAAAAAGCGCTCTCATCATTATATATCTATGCATGTTTTATATATTGCACAAACAAAAAAGAGCGGGATTTCTTTACTTGTTCATTTTTTTGGTTCGGTAGCTAAAAAAGAAAAGTAAAGATATGAATAGTTTCTTTTAATTATCTTAGCTTAGGAAAACCATATACTTTTATTCATAATTTGTGAGTTGTTTATCATTATCAGAGCTTTGGAAAGAATGAAACCTTTACTACTAAAACTTTAATTTTGTATTAGCTCAATTAGTTTTCAGTTGATATTTTAGTCTCGTTATCTTTGTTTAAAGATTATATAATTAACGACCCACTCATTCACTTGGTATGATATTGTCTGTTTTATATTGTAGTCTACTTGTTGCATGGTTTTAATCTTGGGCTGCATCTAAAAAGGCCTCACACCATATATAACCTTTTCAGGCAACCTAGACAGTACAACTTACACGGTCTTAGCCTTTTTTCCACAACGGATTAATAACTGTCATAATCACTCAACCTTTTTAAATATCCTTATTGGGCACATTTTTGACTGGTTTATAGCTGTGATATCATCTGTAATGACCCACATCTAAACCTATAAGATATTATCTGCTTTGCACCTTACCTTAAAAATTTGTTTTTAGGTTTCACCCAAAAAGTCTCATATCATTAAGAGACAATGTCATTAGTTATAAGCTATTACATATAATCTTCCCTTCATGATGTGAGACTTCAAAGCTTAGCCTGTCTTGGTCTTTTTGCCTTAAGGGATTTATGATTGTGACACCCTCTACAACATTTAATTTTTTAAAATCTTAAACCATGTTTTAAAATTAAAAATATACTTCACTTTAAATAAATTAAATGCAATCTCTAGCTAATCCCTGACCCTAATTTTCAGGTGATTCATATTCACTCTTTCTCTCTATACTCGTTATGAACGCGCGTGCTCCATTTACGTGATTCATTTAAAATTGACGGTTATATAAATTATTTAAAAAAGAGTGAGTAGAAAAAAAATAAAGAAGAAAATAATACAAAATTTATTGGTCCGACCCAAAAACTCACGGGTGCGACATATCTGTAAGAGCTTTACTTATGAAATTTTTTTGGGGGTATGTGGTGGTATGGACTTATTTTGTTTAGGAACTCACCATGTGGGGCACACTTTCAGAGTCCACCAATAAGAAATTGACACTTGGTATTTCAATTGAGGCGCGCCCAGACAAAATAGGAAAAAAAAAATGATGTACGTTAATTTTAGAGGGAGAAACGGACCAAATGTTTCGTCCCTCCAAAAATAACAAAATAAAAACGGATTCTCCTTTAGATATATGAAACATTTGTACCATTATGTTAAGACTTGCTTATCTTGAAAATAAAACAAGGAATAATTTGTTAATTATCTTTAAGAAAGGTTTAAAAAAAAAGACAAATTGTAACTTATATGATTACAACCCGAATAAATTACTTTAAGAAGTTAGAAGCTACCGATTAAAGGTAAAAACTAAACTCAATCTATTGTGCCTAACCTTTTTCTCTTTTTTTTTTTTTTTTTTTTCTTTTTAAATAGAATCGCTCTTTGTAACTTGTTTAGTCTTTTCTAGTGATTTCTTTTGTCAATTAGAAGTTGCGACCTGCCTTTTCGATAGTCTGTTTTACTTTTGTCAATTAGAATCGCTCTTAATTTTTCGATAGTCTATAGCGAACCACGAATTATAATTCGAATCAGGGAACGAATCTCTCTACTAAACATTCCTGTAACGTAATTTCTTTTGTCAATTAGAAGTTGCGACGTGCCTTTTCGATAGTCTGTTTTACTACTTTCTTAATTTTTTGACATATCATTAAACTAACGTCCACATCAAATAAAAAAATAAAACTAAAGCTAGGAATAATAATTTGTTAATTATCTTTATTAAAGGTTATAAACAAAAGAAAAAGCATCGTAACCTTTGAAACTACAATCAGAATGAATTATTTAGGAACTTAGAAGCTACCGATCAAACGTGTCTTTCACACCTTGCACTTGTACGTACGTGTCGTTCAACAAACACATCACAAAAGGATAAATCCTTTAATTATCCAACATGAAGGAAAAAACCACCCTCAACCGATTAAATCTTTTAAATGCCAAAAGTGCCCTCATTAGTTTACAAACAAAAAAAACCAGGAATCACTTTTTTTTTTTTTTTTTTTTCTGTTCTGCAAATCATGAATTGCTTTAAGAAGTTTGAAGTCACTTATTCAACGTAAAGTCTAAATACTCTAATATCTGTTGGGATTTGTTTGGATTTGATTTATTTTCTGATTTTATTTCAATTGGTGATTGGCATTTTGAATTTGATTTCAACCGATTAATTCTTTGTGTCCTTTATTGGTTTTGATTCTATATGTGTTTATTTTAGAATGTTAATAGACACATCCCGTATTTACAATATCAAATTTATTTTTGGGAAATAGTAGAAAATAGGCCAATATGAAAAGTTTAAGAAAGTAAATAGGCTAATTTTTTAGTTATAGTGTCCTTTATGGTTCATAACTAGATAAGTTTGGATAAATTTGTGTTATTTATAACTTTTATACCTGTTAACTTGTCAAGTTATAGACACATCCCGTAAAATAATAATTTCAAATTTATTTTTCATGTTTTTAATTTATCTCAAATTTTGGTCCAAATGTTTACTTTCAATTTTGTCCAAATGTCTTGTCTCACCTTGCTCTCTAACCTTTCAAGTTTGACAGTGACACTAATGGCCCAACGTTGCACTTTTAGTCATTTCGTCACAAATTCGTAAAAAAATTGGAATTTGCATGTGAATTGCACAACATTAAGGGTAATTTTGTAAAAATCATCAACTTCAATTTTGTCAATCTGTTGAAGTAAATTGTGACGTTAATCTATTGAATGAAGAGAATATAACATGTTTTTGTTTGGGATATATACTTTGCTGATGCATTGGACCAATTGTATATTGCACGAAAACGTGTAACATTGTGTATATTTGAAATCATTTTTTGACATTTTTTAAAAATGTTTCTACACGTCTTTTGAGATACAAAAAATATTTTTAATTACGTTTATTTAATAAATGCTTAAAAAAAAGAAACGAATACAAAAATCGTGAGAATAATTTTTGTGAACGAATTTGAAAATAGTTGAAAGTTATTTTTTATTTTTTTTTATTTTGTGGTATTTATCAACAATGTTATATTAAATAATTAATTACTAATTACTAACATCAATTATGCAATAACTTAATTATTAGTTAATTATTAATTAACAAATAACAAATAGATAGTAATTGTAAATTAATTTTTAATTATTAAATTTGTAATTATTAATAAAAATTAAATAATTATTATTAATTAATTAAAGATTAATTGCCATAAAGTGGTTATGTACTATATTAATAACGGAATAATTGATTATAGTTCATTAAAAAATAATTAATATATCAATTATATAAATATTGATTACTAGATAATTAATGAATAAATAAATATTAATTGCTCAATTAATATTTAATATTATATCATTTTTAATATGCTAATCGATAGTAATTAAAAATTAATTATTATTTAAAGATAAATTATTAAAAAGTGATAATGTGATATACAGATGATGCGATGTTGAATAATAGTAATTACTTAACAAATTATTTAATCAAAATTTAATTATTTAATTGGTAAATAGTATACTTGTAAATTGTTAATAAACTAATTAATTTTTACTAATACAATAATTTATTATTATTAAAATAATAATTATAAATACATTACTAACATAGTAATTACTTATATATCAATTATTAATTAGTATTTTCTAATTATTTAGTATATTAGTTTATGATATATATAATATAATTATTAATATACACATTAATAACAATATAATAATAATTGTAATATTATTATATTATTTTTATTTGCTAAGTGATTATCAATTATCAATTGCTTGATATATTAATTCAGGATTATTTTTTTTATATACTCAAAACAAAATTTGATAAATATAACCAAACGTGATTTTACTTTTTTATTATATTCAAAATAATCTCTTAAAGAATCAACAAAATGAAATTTTAAAGTTCCAACACGATTATCTTAACATTCTCATTTTTATTTTCATACTAAAAATAAAATCATTTTGAAAACGTTACCTAATGGACCGTTATTATTATTATTTTTATCTATCTTTCGTAGGAAACTAGAGGTTGCATAGACCAATTAGTTCGGGGGAACGGACATGTTATAAATTATCATCAATACGTAATTAGAGTACCAATTTCCTGATATATAGGCACAAGAACATGCATAGCCATACTAAATTAGAGCCCAAGATCTACGTAACGATCACTAATTTATGCTCAATATTCTATGTTTTGATTAAACATACTTTAATCAACCTTGTTTTGGTAAAATTATAGTTGAGAAACAAATCATTTATCGCTACATATTCAAATTTAGGATTCCACTTCGCTATTTAAGATTTAATCCACATAAGCCTTCTTTGTTCTCTATTCATCTTTTTACTTAACACGCTGAAGCTAGTAATGAATGATCAAACCAAAAAAAAAAAGAAAAGAAAAAAAAAGTAAGCATTCTTTGCTGTTTCTTCTTCTTCTTCTTCTTCTTCTTCTTTTCTTCTTTTGCCGAGCAAAAGTGAAAAAAAAAAAAAGGGAGTTAAAGGTAGGAGCGCAATTTGTGAATTGCCTTTAATTAGGGGAAAAAAAAAACTAATGACAAGGAATTCTATATTCTTTTCGTACAGGAACTTTAATTTTGAAGATTAGCTTTAAAGGATTATCTAAAAATTTAATAAATAATAATAACGTTATGGAGAAACTTCCAGATTAGATGTCATGGATACTATATAATATAGGAGCACACCAACGCTCTTTTATACATCTCAACTTAAACAGTTATCTGAGTTATACCAAAATTTTCCTAGAGCCATAACAAAAAAAAAAAAAAAAAAAAAAAAAAAAAAAAAAAACAAAAAGAAAATCTTAGATATATGGCAGATCAAAAGAGAGGTAGCATTGCCTTCTTCGCCACATATCGACCACCGGTGCCACTCGACATATTCTCATGCCCAATTCCACCGACGTCGAAGAAAGATGAGCTTCACATGACCGACGGAGTGTCCTACAACTACAACGCCCAAGTCATTCCACCATCAGCGCTCAAGATGATTGTCAAACGCCCAAAAGTTGCTTCAGAAGCCAATGAGGACGACGTCGATTCGGGTCGTCTCTCGGGCATGATCTTTGTCTCCGAACGAGGCAACCTCGAAACGCTTCACATAGCTCTCCGCTTCAATGACGAGACTGCACCAAAAGTAAAAGTCTTTAGTTTGGCTGATGTTTTCGGTGCAGCCACATTCAATGGTGTTCGCATGGAAGACAGTGGCTGCATTGCTGGTGATCATCTCGTCTATATCACCACCAAGGACCCCGCTGATCGTCGTCAACCCTGGACCGCCGTCTATAAAACCAATCTCAAGACTGGAGAAACCGACCGCCTCACCCCATCAGGTCCCTTTTTGAGTTTCAATTTACATATATATTATTTATGTATATTGTTTGTTATGGTCCTACCTACAATTATAACACAAAGAATAAGTGCGTTATAACATTTATTCAAGTAACATAGAAAAAATGTAGCAATAATCTGTAATAACTAAATTTTTTGGTTTTACTTACATTTTTAACGTCAGTGTTACGTTGAATATACAACTGCTAATTTTCTGCCTACTGTTAATTCATCAATGAATAGAGCACTCTGATTTAAGCCCCTCCGTGTCACCGTCTGGAAAGAAGATAGCGGTGGCATCATTCCAGAGAAAGGGTGGTTGGAATGGAGAGATCGAAGATCTAAAGACTGACATTTTTGTGATGAATGTTGAGGAGCGGCTCGAACGCAAGTTGGTTATAAAGAATGGTGGGTGGCCGACGTGGGGAAGTGACAATGTCATATTTTTCCATCGCAAGGTTGATGAATTTTGGGGTGTGTTTCGAGCTGACATTAGTGACGGCCAAACATCTCGCGTAACTCCAGAAGAAATTAATGCGATAACTCCGGCTGCCATCAATGCCACCACAGTTGCGGTGGCAACAATTCGTCAAAAATCACAATTTAACGACGTCCGTGTAGAAGCACAATATCGACACATTGAGATTTTTTATTCAACTGGACAACTACAAGAACCCATACAAATCACTCAGAAAACCAGACCAAAGGCTGACCATTTCAACCCCTTCGTGATAGACAATGGTAAGCACATCGGTTACCATCGTTGCAAGAGCGACCTCCTTAAGGTATGCCACTGCCAACTACTTTGAATTCCTTAATTTCTTGCTAGCCATCTCTATCTACCTATCTATATATCTATTTGTCTCCCTATCTATTTATCTATATATATATATATATATATATATATATATATATATATATGTAATAACAATGATCTACCTTGGATAAAATGTTGTCTCTAATTTTTATTCATATTGCTCTACTGAAAGATATTTTTTACTCCGCCACTGGTGACAGAGTGGAGAGGATATCCCCAGACAGTTCCACAAGCTTGACTCCCCGCATCCAGATGTAGGACTGTTTAGGGTGTCCGGAGTGTTTCCAACGTTTTCCCAAGATGGCTCCAAGCTCGCATTTGTTGACAATGAGTTCAAGGCCGTGTGGGTTGCTGATAGCAAAGGGTTGCGTATTGCTTACGAGGTAAGTATATTGACATATATCATATGAAAGAATCATATAGTATTGATGTGCAGTTGTATATAGCTTTTCATTAGTAGCTGATGATGATGCTTGTTTATAAATGTAGACAAAAGGACCGGACAACATCTTCTCTCCGGTTTGGAACCAAGACACAAAAAAGGATTTACTTTACGTATGCATGGGACCTTCCTTCAATGCCGAAAAAAAACTAGACATCTGCGCCATCCCTGAAGTTTCCCGTTGCGCAAAACATCGTCGGCAGCTCACAAAAGATTTCAATAACGCCTTCCCGTCCACCAATCCAGATGGTAACTTCCTAGCCTACTTGTTTCTTCCGATTTCTTACCAAGCACAGAATATAATTGAATGACATACTGATATGCTGTTC
Organism: Morus alba; assembly: GCA_012066045.3. NCBI lineage: Eukaryota > Viridiplantae > Streptophyta > Magnoliopsida > Rosales > Moraceae > Morus > Morus alba. Next base: position 60,059,909 of record CP050224.2, read on the forward strand.
AATATCCCATCAAGCACTGTAAATATTATTTTTTTAACTTAATGTAAACAGGGACAAAATTAGTTTTTCGATCTACAAGAGATGGAGGAGATGAAAGATACAAGAACCTATACATAATGGAGGACACGGAATCTGGGGAATATGGAGATGGCATAATAACAAGGCTAACAAATGGTCCTTGGATTGACACACATTGCCAATGGTCCCCAAGAGGAGATTGGATAGTCTTCTCGTCAACCCGCGACAAGCCAGAAGATGCACCGGAAAGTGACAATGATCTTGACCCTGGATACTTTGCAGTGTATTTGGTGAAGGCGAAGGATCCGTCAGTGGTGGTAAGAGTGTTAGGAAGTGGAAGTGATGTTGCAGGGCATGTGAACCATCCGTTCTTCAGTCCGGATGGAAAGAGCATCGTTGTAACCGCAGACCTTGCTGCAGTGTCGGTTGATCCCATCTCTTTGCCACTCTTCTTGCACTCTGTGAGGCCTTATGGAGATATCTTCACTATCGACATTGATCCAGACGACATATATATGAACGAGGATGTGGAGAAATGCAATCGCATCACACATAGTAGATACGAGAATTCCACTGCTAGTTGGACCACGTTCTCAACTGAAGACCCCAATGCAGCATGGAACTTGCAGTTAGACAAAGTCTACACTCCGTCATGCCCTTACGCATATTGCGACGGAGGCGAAACTTGGCACATGACCGGCCACCTTTGCATCCCAAAAAGATGTTGTTGACTTGTACACTGCCTTTATTTGTATTCCTTTCTACCTGTTTTCCTTTTTATCCAGCCGTGTGTTTTTATCCGGTGTGTCAGTTTGTGTGTGTGTTTCTTTTCATCAGGTGTGTTTTTATTTGATATTTCTATGATAGTACTGCATTTTCAATGTAAGAGCTAGTAATGGCCACAGAGTTGTATAAGTAGTATTGCTTGATGCTTTCAAACTTGAAATTTCAATGCTGAAAATCTTAGTTGTTGTGTTCAAAATAAAGCCTATGATAAATTATACTCTTGGTTGTTCTCTGTGCATTCCCACCTTTCACCAACTTAATTCTATAGAATGCCTCTTCACATCTCTACTTGAATATTTAAGCCTTCCCTACATTTATCAATACAAAAAGAAAACATCTATAAAAAGGAAAAAGAAAACAAAAAGAATTGCAAATGAAGTTACAATCAGAATCAATTACTTTAGGAAGTTAGAAGTTACTCATGCAACGTAATGTCTAAACTTAATCTAATGTACCCAACTTTTTTTTTTTTTTTTTTTTTACAGAACCCATCTTTGTTAAAAAAAAAAAAAAAAAAAAAAAAAAAAAAACCATATTTAATAATGATTGATAATTTATGAACAGTTTATTATTCTAAGACCTCTGAAACAAAAATGAAAAGATTTATTTGAAAGTCTTTATTTGTTTTTAACGGAAAGTTGCATTTAATTAAAATTTGATAAACAACCAACTCGGTGTAAAGATAATGAGCTGTTAGAAGGACAGACGTATGCTTGAGGCCCAAAAAAGGAGAATACCTCAACGCACTAACAACGAGTACAATAAAAGTTTGAATTACAGAAACTCCCCCCATTGAGATAAGCTTTTGAGGGCTAGAGAGACATATCGCCAAACCCTACAAAGAGGGCACATCTATGCTTCATAGAAAAAGCTCTAGTGAGATTAAGACAACTCTACCAGAAGACATACAAATGACCTTAAGTCGATCACCAAAAACTAATAACAAATAGCAAAACAAATAAGGGTCAGATGGGGAGACCAACGCCCTTATTACAAACACAAAAATTACATTGAAAAAACAGAAAAAAAAAATTTCCGACCACCGGCAATAGAACCCTCTAGTGAAGGCCAACCGGCCAATGTGCCGTGGAGGGAGATACTCGGCCAAGAGATTTCAGCCATCAAACAATAAAATCGCCTAAAAATGAAGCTTATCCGTTCAGCTTTTAAGCTCCAAACCATTTAACTCTGCCCAACTACACCGTACACCGCCGCCACTAATGAAAAGCTCACAACCAAGTAAGCCAGAAGACCAAGTTTCATGGCCGGGAGTCTGACGGCGTGCCTGGAACTCTAGTTATCGTTCACTCTTTTTTCTTTACTTAGTGTGGGAGGGAGTGAGTGGAAAACCCTAAAACCAAAAAAAAAAAAAAAAAAAAAGGAGCTTGTGAATGGTGAAATTAAAGTCTCTATTTTTTTTAGCTATTAATATTTTTTAGTTGATATTTTTGTCTGTTTAGTTTTATTTGAGGACACTTGGGTACTATTAGTATTTACTAAATTTAGAGAACATGTTTTGAATTTGTTTAATGCGTTTTATCGTTAAATTAACTTTACTTAGACTTTAATTATTCAATATTAATCGTGATTTGCGGGCGTTACAAAATCTCTTTTTAAATTCATACCATTTTTTTTGACACTTGAACTGGCACGTCTCTCCTTCAGGTAAAAATTTACAAATATCCCTTTAAATAGTACATATCTAATGTTTGACCCATAAATATTAGCCCATTAATATTTAGTCAAATAACTATATTAGTTAAAATGTTATTAATTAAAAGTAAAGAGTATAAATCCATATGCACTCTAAAAGTAATTAGCTCAACAATTTTCTCTTCCTTCAACGACTAATACAGAAGTAAAATCAAAAAACTATCTCTTGTATATGTTCTCAAATTAAAGAGGATCTCAAAAAAGTATCCTAATTAACTCGTTAACTTTATAAATTACACATAAATCGTCCTCATATAAGTTTTAGTTTTTGAACAACAAAAAAGTAGGATTCTTTACTTGCTTCTTTTTCGTTGTTTAGATAAAAAGAAATTAATTAAAGCTAGGAACAATTTTCTTAGTTGTCCCTAAGAAAGTGAAAAGAAAACATAGGGAATTCGAACTACAAAAAAATAAAAATAAAAAAAAAGAATTAGTTTAGGAAGTTTGACTTATCCGTTAATGTAAAGTGCAAACTAATCTAATGTACCTAACTGCTTTTTCTAAAGGATTCCTCATCTCATTATTGACAGATATCAAGATTCTAGGGCACAATTTGGAAAGAATTAAGGGTAGAATTCTTTACTTAATTTTTTTTCCTTTATCCTAATTAAGGACGAACATCGAAAGCATTGTGAAAGGAATTACAAATAGAATAAAATACTTTAGAAAGTTAGAACTAACCCATTCAATGTCGTAAAGTCTAAACTCAATCTAATCTATTTAATTTTTTTTTTTCCCTAAACCATGTTTACTATTTCAAGAGAATCAATTTTTATGATTATGATCCAACTGGAGCTGAAAAAAAAAGTTGAGAATAATTTGTTAATTGTCTTATGAAAGAAGGGAAGGACATGGAAATCATTCAGAATGAAACTACAAATAGAATAAATTACATTAGGAAGTTAAAAGTTACACATTCAACGTAAATTCAGAAATCAATATAATGTATCAATCTTTTTTTTTTTTTTTTATTTTACGGAATCCATCTTTATTAAAAATAGTTACACTTTACTTGTGATTTTCATCCGTGAGAGCTGAAAAATAAAAAGCTAAAGTTTCGAATATTTTGTTAATTGTCTTACCAAAGAAGGAAACAATATAGAAATCATTGCGAATGGAATTATAGCTAGAATATATTACTTTAGGAAGTTAGAAGTTATGAATTCAACGTAAACTCTAAACTCAATCTAATGTATGTAATTTTTTTTTTTTTTTTTTTTTTTTTTTATGGAATCTATCTTTGCTAAAAGAGTCAATCTTTACTTCTGCTTATCATTCTGGATCAGAAAAATGAAAAACTAAAGTTACAAGTAATTTGTTAATTTTTTTGCAAAAGAGGAAAGAACGAGGAACACATTGCGAACATAGAATGCATTAACGTGAAGTCTAAACTCAATCTAACATACCAAATGGCTTTTTTAGGGAATCCATCTTTGTTCAACTCAGGTGATATTTTCTCGTGATTATCAATCTCGACATGAAAAACAATAAAAACAAAATTAAAGCTATGAATAGTTTCTTAATTGTCTTACAAGAGGAGGAAAGAATGAGGAATACAATGCGAATGGAATTACAACTAGAATAAATTACTTTAAGAAGTTAGAAGTAGTCCATTCAATGTAAAGTGAAAACTCAATCTACCTAATGGCTTTTTTACATAATACATCTTTATTCGACTTAGTTGATCTTTTCTTGTCATTATCATTCTCGAGATAAAAAATAAAAGAAAAAACAAAATTAAAATTACAAGGAATTTATTAATTTTTCTTATGAGATGAGGGAAATGTTAGCGTTTATGCCCTTAGGAATAAATGTAACAATTTTCTTCGAGACATTTTGACTATTAATAAAGATTTGTTTATTTCATATATCTATGTATTGTCCTCTTTATGTTCATAATAGTTGAATGTATGATAAGCAAACAAAAAGTCTGAGACTGTCATTCTAAATCTTTAGATCATGCATGTAATGTGAAGAACATGCGGAAGACAAGAATCTAAAGATGATAGTCTAAATCTTATGATCCACAATCGAGGGAATAAAGTTGGGCGCTTTATTCATGTTAAGATTGTTATGTTGTCTACTTCCCAACGGAGACGGCTTGTCTTGGTCGTCGGAGGTGGGACTCCATGGGTAGAGACATTGATATAGTTTCTAATGGTGAAATCTATATTGGATCGGACCAAAGATGAATTGTTTTAATTAATAATTCTTTTGAATAAAACAATTCACTTTTTGACGAATTATATGTTGTCATCTTAATCCCGAGATGGATGATGAACCCGTATACTTGACTTGTATCCTTTGATGTACTAAAGGGAGACATCCCGACATTATGTAAAGGTACGCTTGCCGGTACATTGGGGTATGACTCGTGTATGCGTAGATTCGTTATTCATAGATAGTGGAATCCATAGCTCCTATAAAGAGTCAATGATATCCTCTTATGCATTATCGAGTGGATTGGAAAATACGAGCGCCGCCATTAGACTACTCTGTGTTATCTAATGGTTTACTGTTTGTAATTGTATGAATAGTGTTTTTCCAATGGTTTGATAATGGAACATAAGATAAATGTAATCGGAAGGTAAAATGAACTTGACCTCAAGTCGATTATGGATATCCTATGGGGATGATATACTAATATATTGAGTCATGGACTAGAGCTAATTAGAGCTTTGTAAATACGCTTATATGAATCGAGAGTGCAGCTCTAGGCTTTTAGTGGAATAGCGCTAGAGTTTTATAATCATGAGACGGACTTGTTGGTTTACAAGTGGCGTTGTGATTATAGGAGCTTGATTTATATATGTCCATCGGGTCCCTTTGCTAGCTCACTTAATTTCCTGTAACGATACGGTGTATTTCCTACATATTGGTAACTTGTGTTATTTCCGTAAAAAGGTTCAAAGTTAATTCATGAGTGATTTATCGGGTGAATTAATTGATAAATTGATTCTAGATAAATTGGTTGAATTATTGTTTTAAGAGTTGTTTAATGTGGGAAGACTATTATATGACCTGTTTTGATCGTGCAATTTCTCTATTGGGTTGCTTGAATCAAAATCGAGGCTCTATGCAAGTTTCCCATGTTGGAAAACTAGAAAAACAACTTTCATCGATCTGTATAAAGTTGACCGGTGGGTAGACCGGTCACAGTCGACAAACCGTCGACCGGTCAGTCGACCGTGGGTAGACCGGTTTGTGAAGGACCGGTCGACCGGTGAGTTATAACGTCTCGTCTCCGGTCGACCGGTTGTAACGCAACGTAACGCTGCGTCTTTGATGTGGCAAAATCGACTGAAAAGCGATTAAATCTTTGGGAAACCTAATTGTTACGGAAGTATGACTTCCTAAACAAAGATAAATAGCCTATTAAGTCTCATTACTCATTAGATCACTTGAGAGACTTTTTGGAGGCTATTGATAAGAGATTCCAAGAGGAAAAATTGTTTAATTATCAAGAACAATTTTTCTTTGGCTCTCTTGTGATTGGAAGGAGATTAAGAATACCAAGAGGAGATTAAACGAAGTGTGCCCACCCGCACACCGATCGTGGAAACGAGAATAGCAAAGAAGACCAGTTGGTTGAGGCTCTTCCGTTCTTTGTTTTGGAACGCTTTGATCCGTCGACGACGTCTTTGTTTCCTGAAATCTCAAAAGGTATGATTTAGATCTTTAGTATTTATGTTACATAGCATCATGAACATGTTCTTGTTTGGCTTTGACGTTGATTAAAATTTTTAAATTCCGCTGCGCACTCGATGCCATTATTTTCCAACAATTGGTATCAGAGACATGGTTATTTGTTCATGATTATGCTATGTACATAGATTTGTGATCTAAAAATATCTCTTTTATGCTTGAATTGATATTTTAGAGAGATGGCACTCTAGGGTTTCTATAGTGTGTTGTTGTCATGAATATATGGTGAATGAATGATTAAATAATTATTCTTGGTTTTCACTTATGAATTGTCAATGATTATTTATTATTTAATTTTTTTTCCGGTTATGGTTCCTTAGAGTTTAGAATGGTTGTATAGGAATTTGTTCTTTGCAATGTAATTAGATATGCGGCCTATCATCGCTTATGGTTTATTTTATTTTCTCTAGTAGAAATTTTGTAAACCGAAAACGGTATAGGAATTTTATGTAAAATTCTTGGAGGAGATTGAAGATGGATTTTCAAGATGAAGGAGATGAAGGTATCTAATTTTTCCTTGGTTTATAAAATTGTTTTGTGTTTTTGAATAAATTGAAAAACTGCTTTGATTTCTGAAAATCTGGGTTACTGTCAAGATGGGCACCGGTCGACCTCACCGGTCGACCGGTTAGTGTAAGGCGGTCGACCGGTAGAGTATAACTACTCTGTCTCCGGTCGACCGGACCTAACGGGACAGTATACGATTTTGCAGTTTTTTGAGATTTTTTTCAAGAAAACATGAAAAATAATTTCATGATAACCGGAATTAGATTGTGATAAAGAATTCAAGGACAACCGAAGATTCAAGATGAAGAATCGATATATGTTTCGATTATTCTTTGTAATCTTTAATTTCTTTCTTTTCTCTAGGATGGAACCATAATGTTACTGTTATTATTATTATTATGCTTGTTGCCTAGCTTAATTGCTTTGTATGATTGCATATAATATGATTTGCTATATATGTGATAACATGTCATATAGAATAGGGGAGTGCCGCTCATTAAAATTGTTCATGCATATTTCTTAACATAAAACCTTGTTTTCCAAAAAGATTGAGTGGGTGAGGGTTTTTGAAAAAAGACCCATGGCCTCCATCGTTGGTCCGCAGTAACACATGGTGATACCGACCCCTAGGAAGGGATTCATTATGTACCGGTGTGGATCTCCGAGAGGATAATTTATTTGAGCATATTTTATGGTTGTACACCCCTAGGTGACAATTGTAATATATGGATCAAATAGTTGAAACGATGGTTATACACTCAAGATTAATTTAATTATTAATCTCCCCTAGGAGCTCTGATAATTAAATTAATGGCCAAAGAAAACGATTATCAATATATCTTTGGACAGAGATTGATCCGGATGGTATATATTGATCGGAGGGGATCCGTGTTCCCAATTAAATTTTACATGATCTCCCTAGGAGACTTACAAAATTTTGAGTTGGGAATTATCGTTGTAAGGTTGTGATTTTTTTCAAGGTTTTGACACACAAACATATTTGTTGCATTATAACATGTATATATGTTTGATTACTAAATGTTTATGCAAGTTTGCTTATACTAGATATATGAATGTTTATTGTAGATCAAAATGTCTTCTAGCGCATTATCATCGATACTTAATAAACACAACTTAACTGGCGAGAATTTTACCGATTGGAAAAGGAACCTAAAGATCGTCCTAACCTTTGAGAAACTAAATTTCGTCTGAACACACCTTGTCCTCCGGAGCCACCCGTTGATGCTCCTAATGAGGTTTTCGAGCGTATCAACGCTGGAAGGACTCTGACGATATGGCTCGGCTGTTATATGATGGCGAGCATGTCCACCGGGTTACAAGCACAACATGAAGATTACATAATCGCTCGTCAGATTATGGATAATCTTGAGGATATGTTCGGTGGCCAAGCCATCGAAAAACGTCGGGAAGCCCTTAGCAACCTCATTAACTGCAGATGTATACCGGGTCTTCCATAAAGGAACATATGTCAAGGTAATGGGCTATTTGGCAAGTTCGCACCAATGGGGCCGACATCGATGCCGAGTCTCAATTGACCATGATCTTTGAGACTTTGTCGAAGGAGTATATTCCGTTTAGGGCAACGCTCAATTTGAGCGCTAGACGAATATAACCTTGACAGAGTTGATGCAAGAACTCCAAAAGTTCGAGCGGATGATCAAGGGGTCGACTATTGTGGAAGCCAACTTTGTTGAGGCATCTTCTTCCAAACCCCCTTCAGGAATGGAAAGAAGAAGCAAGTAGCTAAGAAGGAGAGTTCTTCGATTCCGCCAAACAAGGGCAAGAACAAGAAGAAGAGGAACCCGAACAAGCTTAAATGCTTTCATTGCGGGAAGGTGGGGCACATGAAGAAGAATTGCAAAGACTACCTAGCCGTTAAAGGCAAAAGGAGGTGAGTGTGATCTTTTGATTGTGGAAGCATGTCTAGTTGAGGAATCCAATGTGACAACTGGGTCATAGATTCTGGAGCAACTAATCATGTATGTGTTTCTCTGCAGGGGTTCAAGCAAACGAGAAGTCTTCTAAATGAAAGCTTCACGTTGAGGATGGGCGATGGAACACTAGTGTTGGCTGAAGCAGTGGGAGACGTCCATCTTTATTTTGATAGTTATAGGAGTTTATTTTTGCGAGACTGTTTTTATGTTCCTCAGTTTAAGAGGAATCTTATTTCTGTTGCTTGTTTATTTAAAGATTCTTATTCAGTTTCTTTTAATAATAAAGTTGTGATTCGTAAAAACAAGTCTTTTATCTGTGATGGATGGATGCAAAATAATCTATATTTTATCAAACCAAAGATGGACTCATCACTAAACACTTGAAGTTGTTAATAACTCTAAAAGGCTTAAAACTTCTCACTCTAATGAGACATATCTTTGGCATTTGCGACTTGGTCACATTAGCCTTAACAGGATACAGGGTTGGTAAAAGATGGACCTTTAAGTTCTTTAAAGGTTGAGTCCTTACCCCAATGTGAATCTTGTTTGGAGGGCAAAATGACCAAAAGACCATTTGGGTCTAAAGGCAATAGGGCCGAAGGTGTTCTTGAACTTGTGCATAGTGATGTTTGTGGTCCCATGAACATCAAGGCAAGAGGAGGGTATGAGTATTACGTCACTTTTATTGACGATTACTCAAGATATGGTTATGTGTACCTATTGCATCACAAAAGCGAAACTTTTGATAAATTCAGGGAGTTTCGGGCTGAAGTGGAAAAGCAACTAGGTAAACCCATAAAGGCACTTCGATCCGATCGAGGTGGAGAATACCTCTCCGATGAGTTCACCGATACTTATTAGAGAATGGGATTCTATCCCATTTAATCGCACCGGCACTCCACAAAGAGAATGGTGTAGCCGAGAGAAGAAATAGAACCTTGTTGGACATGGTACGGTCCATGATGAGTTATTCGACATTGCCTATATCTTTCTGGGGATATGCTTTACAAACTGCATGTTATCTTCTGAACAACGTGTCAACAAAGTCGGTTCCTAAAACTCCTCACGAATTGTGGACGGGCAGGAAGACATCCTTGAACCATATTCGCATATGGGGGTGTCCTGCACATGTCTTGGACAAGGAAGCGAACAAGTTGGAAGCACGTTCAGAAGTATGCATTTTTGTAGGTTATCCAAGAGGGACGAAAGGGGGTTATTTCTATAATCCCAAGGAAAATAAAGTCGGAGTTTCAACGAATGCAACATTCCTTGAGGAAAGTTACATGAACGACTTTAAGCCTCAGAGCAAAATAGTGCTTGAGGAAATGTCGAGTGACTTAGTCATACCAACTGTTCCTTTGGAAACCGATCCAATCGAGTAGAAGAGGAAACCCAACAACAATCTAAGGGGCTTCGGCGTAGTGGGGAGGATCGACATGAACCCGAGAGATTCATGGCTAATGGGGAAACCTTTTGGCGTAATCTCTGAACATGATAGAGATCCTTATACTTACAAAGAAGCTATGGAGGATGTTGATGCAAACCTCTGACGGATGAAGCCATGAAAGCTGAGATGAAATCTATGGATTTTAATCTAGTCTGGGAACTTGTAGATCTTCCCGATGGGATTAAGCCCATTGGGTGTAAATGGGTCTACAAGAGAAAGAGAAATGCAGAAGGAAAGGTCGAAACCTATAAGGCTAGACCGGTAGCTAAGGGATACACGCAAAAGGAAGGAATCGACTATGAGGAAACCTTTTTTCGCCAGAGCCATGCTTAAGTCCATCCGCATTCTCTTATCCATTGCGGCCGCTCTCGACTACGAGATCCGGCAAATGGATGTCAAGACAGCGTTCTTGAACGGCCATCTTGAGGAGAGTATCTACATGGTACAACCAGAAGGCTTTGGGGCTAAGGGTCAAGAGGAAAAGTTTGCAAGTTGTTGAAATCCATTTATGGATTAAAACAAGCTTCCTGTTCTTGAACAAAAGATTTGACCAAGTGGTCAAGACTTTTGGATTCCAAATGAATATGGATGAACCTTGTGTTTATAAACATATTCAAGATGGGAAAGTGGTTTTTCTACTATTATATGTTGATGATATTCTACTTATTGGCAATGATGTAGGGGCTTTATCATCACCAAAGTTTGGCTTACCAAACAGTTTGACATGAAGGACTTAGGAGAAGCTAATTATGTTCTAGGCATTCAATCTTAAGAGATCGAAAGAACAAAATGATAGCTCTCTCTCGTGCTTCATACATAGATAAAATTCTCGAGAAGTATGCAATGCGAAATTCCAAGAAAGGTGGGCAACCATCTAGGTCTGGAATTACTCTTTTCAACAAATGATTGTCCCAAGACATCTGAAGAAAGAGAATACATGGCGAAGGTGCCTTATGCTTCTCGGTCGGGAGCCTCATGTATGCAATGCTTTGTACTCGACCGACATTTGCCATGCGGTTGGGATTGTAAGTCGATTTCGATCCGAATCCAGGACCTAACCATCAAGCGGTCAAGCATATATTCAAGTATCTTCGGAGAACTAGAAATTATATGCTGGTATATTCCGGGGAGGATTTGACACCTCTAGGATATACAGATTCAGATTTTCAATCTTGTTTGGATTCTAGGAAATCGACTTCGGGTTCTGTCTTTACTCTGGGAGGCGGTTCTGTCGTTTGGAGGAGTGTCAAGCAAACTTGCACTTCTGACTCAACGATGGAAGCCGAGTATGTGGCAGCTAGTGATGCTTCAAAAGAAGCAGTGTGGCTCCGCAAATTTTTGATGGATCTTGAAGTTGTTCCTGGTGTGGATAAGCCATTGAGACTATACTGTGATAACAGTGCGGCAATAGCTAACACCAAAGAACCAAGATATCAGAAAATGAGTAAGCACATAGACAGGAAGTATCATGTGATAAGAAGCTTTATTGAAGAAGGGCATGTGGAAATATGCAAAATCGCGTCAGAGGACAATATGGCTGACCCGTTCACGAAGGCCCTGCCAGCTAAGGTCTTCGAGAAGCATGTCGAGGCTATGGGGATGCGTAGCATGTCACATTTACTCACTTAAGTGCAAGTGGGAGATTGTTAGCGTTTATGCCCTTAGGAATAAATGTAACAATTTTCTTCGAGACATTTTGACTATTAATAAAGATTTGTTTATTTCATATATCTATGTATTGTCCTCTTTATGTTCATAATAGTTGAATGTATGATAAGCAAACAAAAAGTCTCGAGATCTGTCATTCTAAATCTTTAGATCATGCATGTAATGTGAAGAACATGCGAAGACAAGAATCTAAAGATGATAGTCTAAATCTTATGATCCACAATCGAGGGAATAAAGTTGGGCGCTTTATTCATGTTAAGATTGTTATGTTGTCTACTTCCTAACGGAGACGGCTTGTCTTGGTCGTCGGAGGTGGGACTCCATGGGTAGAGACATTGATATAGTTTCTAATGGTGAAATCTATATTGGATCGGACCAAAGATGAATTGTTTTAATTAATAATTCTGTTTGAATAAAACAATTCACTTTTGACGAATTATATGTTGTCATCTTAATCCCGAGATGGATGATGAACCCGTATACTTGACTTGTATCCTTTGATGTACTAAAGGAGACATCCCGACATTATGTAAAGGTACGCTTTGCCGGTACATTGGGGGTATGACTTCGTGTATGCGTAGATTCGTTATTCATAGATAGTGGAATCCATAGCTCCTATAAAGAGTCAATGATATCCTCTTATGCATTATCAGTGGATTGGAAAATACGAGCGCTCGGCCATTAGACTACTCTGTGTTATCTAATGGTTTACTGTTTGTAATTGTATGAATAGTGTTTTTCCAATGGTTTGATAATGGAACATAAGATAAATGTAATCGGGAAGGTAAAACAGAACTTGACCTCAAGTCGATTATGGATATCCTATGGGGATGATATACTAATATATTGAGTCATGGACTAGAGCTAATTAGAGCTTTGTAAATACGCTATATGAATCGAGAGTGCAGCTCTAGGCTTTTAGTGGAATAGCGCTAGAGTTTTATAATCATGAGACGGACTTGTTGGTTTACAAGTGGCGTTGTGATTATAGGAGCTTGATTTATATATGTCCATCGGGTCCCTTTGCTAGCTCACTTAATTTCCTGTAACGATACGGTGTATTTCCTACATATTGGTAACTTGTGTTATTTCCGTAAAAAGGTTCAAAGTTAATTCATGAGTGATTTATCGGGTGAATTAATTGATAAATTGATTCTAGATAAATTGGTTGAATTATTGTTTTAAGAGTTGTTTAATGTGGGAAGACTATTATATGACCGTTTTGATCGTGGCAATTTCTCTATTGGGTTGCTTGAATCAAAACTGAGGCTCTATGCAAGTTTCCCATGTTGGAAAACTAGAAAAACAACTTTCATCAGTGCAGACAGGTTGACCGGTGGGTAGACCGGTCACAGGTCGACCGGTCCGGTCGACCGGTCAGGTCGACCGGTGGGTAGACCGGTTTGTGAAGGACCGGTCGACCGGTGAGTTATAACGTCTCTGTCTCCGGTCGACCGGTTGTAACGCGTAACGCGTGCTGATGTGGCAAAAATCGACTGAAAAGCGATTAAATCTTTGGGAAACCTAATTGTTACGGAAGTATGACTTCCTAAACAGTATAAATAGCCTATTAAGTCTCATTACTCATTAGATCACTTGAGAGACTTTTTGGAGGCTATTGATAAGAGATTCCAAGAGGAAAAATTGTTTAATTATCAAGAACAATTTTTCTTTGGCTCTCTTGTGATTGGAAGGAGATTAAGAATACCAAGAGGAGATTAAACGGCGTGCCCACCCGCACACCGATCGTGGAAACGAGAATAGCAAAGAAGACCAGTTGGTTGAGGCTCTTCCGGTTCTTTGTTTGAACGCTTTGATCCGTCGGACGCGTCTTTGTTTCTGAAATCTCAAAAGGTATGATTTAGATCTTTAGTATTTATGTTACATAGCATCATGAACATGTTCTTGTTTGGCTTTGACGTTGATTAAAATTTTTAAATTCCGCTGCGCACTCGATGCCATTATTTTCCAACAGGAAAAACATGGAATGTAATGCAAATGGAATTACAACTAGAATAAATTACTTTCAAAAGTTCGAAGTTAACCATGCAACCCAAAGTCTAAACTCAATCTACCTAATGGTTTTTTTACGGAATCCATCTTTGTTCAAGTCAGTTGATCTTTTCTTGCGATTATCACTTCGGAGATGAAAAACAATAAAAAAATGATTAAAGCTACACGTAATTTGTTAATTTTTCTTACGAGAGGATGAACGAACACGGAATGTAATGCGAATGAATTACAACTAGAATAAATTACTTTAGAAAGTTCAAAATTATCCATTCAACGTAAAGTCAAAACTCAATCTACCTAATGGCTTTTCCGCGGAATCCATCTTTGTTCAACAAAGTTGACCATTTCATGTGATTATCATTCTCGAGATGAAAAATAATAAAAAGAAAATTAAAACTATAAGTAATTTGGTAATTTTTCTTACGAGAGGAGGAAAGAATGTGGAATGTAATTCAAATGGAATTACGATTAGAACAAATTACTTTAGGAAGTTAGAAGTTATCCATTCAATGTAAAGTCTAAACTCAATCTACCTAATGGCTTTTTTACAGAATCCATCTTTATTTAACCTAGTTGATCTTTCCTTGTGATTATCATTCTCAAGATGAAAAACAATAAAAAGGAAATTAAAACTACAAATAATTTGTTAATTTTTCTAATGACAGGGGGAATGAAAGTTGAATGTAATGTGAATGGAATTACCACTAGAATAAACTACTTTAGGTAGTTAGAAGTTGTCCATTCAATGTAAAGTCAATACTCAATATAATATATCCATCTTTGTTCAACTCAGTTGCTCTTTTCTTTTGATTATCATTTCTGAGATAAAAGACAATAAAAAGAAGATTAAAGCTACTTGATTTTTCAAACAAGAGGCAGAAAGAATATGGAATGTAATGCGAATGGAGCATAAGTAGAATGAATTACTTTAGGAAGTTAGAAGTTATCCATTCAACGTAAAGCCAAAACTCAATCTACCTAATGACTTTTTAACGGAATTCATCTTTGTTCAACTCAGTTGTTCTTTTCTTGTGATTATAATTTTCGTGATGAACAACAATAAAAAGAAGATTAAAGCTACAAGTAATTTGTTAATTTTTTTTTTTTTATGAGAAGTGGAACGAACGTGGAATTTAATGCGAATGGAATTATAATTAGAATAAATTACTTTAGGTTGTTAGAAGTTATCCATTCAACGTAAAGTCAAAATTCAATCTAATATATTTAACGATTTTTTTATGGGATCGATCTCTGTGTAACTCAGTTGATCTTTTTTTTTTTTTTGTGGTTATCATTTCTGTGATGAAAAACAATAAAAAGTAGATTAAAGGTACAATTAACTTTTTTAATTTTTCTTACATTAGGAAGAATGAACATGGAATATAAATAGGAATGAATTAAAATCAGAATAAATTCCTTTTGGAATTTAGAAGTTATTCATTCAACGTAATGCCAAAACTCAATCTACCTAATGGCTTTTTTACGGAATTCATCTTTGTTCGACTTAGTTGATCTTGTGATTATCATTTCTGAGTTGAAAAACAATTATAAAAAGAAGAATAAAGCTAAAAGTAATTTATTAATTTTTCATACGAGTGGTGGAAAGAACCTGGAATGTAATGCGAATGAACTACAACTAGAAAAAATTATTTTAGAAAGTTAGAAGTTATCCATTCAAAGTAAAGCCAAATCTCAATCAACCAAGTGGCTTTTCTATGGAATCCATATTGGAATGTAATGTGAATGGAATTACAACTGGAATATATTATTTTCTGAAGTTAGAAGTTACCCATTCAATGTAAAGTCTAAACTCAATCTAATATATCTAATGGCTTTTTTATGGAATCCATCTTTATTCAACTCAATTAATCCTTTCCTGTGATTATCATTCTGGAGTTGAAAAACAATAAAAAAAAAAAAAAGATTAAAGCTACAAGTAATTTGTTTGTTGTCTTACAAGAGGAGGAAACAACGTGGAATGTATTGCGAATAGAATTACAACTAGAATAAATTACTTTAGAAAGTAAGAAGTTATCCATAACGTAAACTCAAAATTCAATCGAATATACTTAATGGGTCTTTTACAGAATCCATCTTTCTAGCTTCAACTTAATTGATCTTTTCTTGTGATTAACATTCTCGTGCTGAAAAAGCAAATGGACGAAATCTACGAATAATTTGTTAATTAACTTACAAAAGGATGAAATAACATTGAACGCGTTGTTATTGGAATTACATCTAGAATAAATTACTTTAAGAAATTAAAAGTTACAGATGATGTAAAGCTATGAATAACTAATAGTCCTTTTTTTTTTTTTTTTTTAACGGAATCTATATTAGCTAAACACAATTAATCTTTTCTTGTGATTGTTATTCTCAAGATGAAAAACAAAAATACTAAAGCTACAAATAATTTGCTAACATTTTCCAAAATGCAAAAAGAACATGGAAAGCACTGCGAATGGAATTACAACTTGAATTAATTACTTTATGTAATAGTGAGAAATTACCCATTTAACGTAAAGCCTAAACTAAAAATAATGTTCCTAACTTCATTTTATGGAATCCATCTTGTTTAAACCTTTAATATTTTCTTGTGATTGTCATTCTCGAACACAAAAGTAGAAAAAAAAAAAAAAAAAAAAAAAAAAAAAAAAAAAACTAAAGTTTAAGAATAATTTCTCAATTATCTTGCGAAAGGAGAAAAGAACATGGAAAGCATTGCAAATGTAATTACAACTCAAATAACTTGCTTCAAGAAGTTAGTAATTTATATGTTGATTGGGAGTATGGATGACACGTTGAGCGATGCTTTTTTAATTGAGGAAAACCATATTATATGCTTGATATTTTACCAACAGTTTACTACTGTAAGACCTTCCAATCTTAAAAAAATAATTATTGTTTCTCATCATTCAATTATTTCTGCCATTGAAAAATATCCTGTAAAACATGAAAAGTATTTTGGTAGAATACGAAAATATCTTATTAAAACATATTCTAAAAAAATATAAAAAATATCCAATCAGAATATCAATAGCATAAATAATAAATTTAAAATTGATAACAGAAATTAAATAGTGTTATCTTTTTTATGGAATTCTTCAAACTTTTTCTTTACATTATCACTACGTCTTGAAATATAGAAATCTTTTTTTTTTTTTTTTTTGTAAAATGAGATTAAAAAACTTTACTAGACAAGGTAAAACTATCTTACAAATAATAAAGAAATCAACCAAAACAAATACAAAAAAACGAAAAATAAGCATAAAACAAAAAAGAAAAAAAAAAAAAAAGCAAGACATTAGAAAAATCTAAGATCTTCCCATTTTAAAACCCACCGCTCACGACGAGCTCGAAGCTTCTAGGATGACTCTTTCATCTCCGGATGACTCAAATTTAACAAGATCTACCAATTTTTTCCATGAACCCGATCAAGCAACAATATAGGATTCTGTTCAGTTTTATTTCCAATTTAATCCACAGAAAATTATTGTTTTATCTCTGGAAATTTTTTAATTAACAAGCTAAATCAAGGACATTTGATGTTTCTTTTTCTTTGTTCTTTTTCTGAAGCAAATTAAAGTGAAAAAGAAAAAAGAACAAAGAGAGGAAAAGAAGTTGAAGCTAGGAGCAGTTTTAGAATTGTTTTAATATTAAAGAAAAAGAGAAGCATTAACTATTGCGAAAAAAGGAAAGTATAATGTGATCATTTCGCATAGGAATTTTTATTTTCAAGGTTCCCTTAAAAGAATTTATATAACAATGAAAATAATAATAACGTTATGGATAAACTTCCAGATATGCAGTCAAGGAACACTATATATAGGAGCACACCAACGCCCAATTTTATGCATACATCTCAAGGTAAAGAGGTTTCTGATAAAAAGTGAAAATCTTTAGATGGCTAATCAAAAGAGAGGAAGCATTGCATTCTTCGCAACATATCGACCACCGGTGCCGCTCGACATATTCTCGTGCCCACTTCTACCGACGTCGAACAAGGATGAGCTTCTGATGACCGATGGAGTGTCCTACAACTACAACGCCCAAGTCATTCCACCGGAGGCTCTAAAGACAATTCTTCAACGCCCAAAATTGGCTTCCGAAGCCAATGCGGCCGACGTAGATGCAGGCCGTGTGTCGGGCATGATCTTTGTCTCCGAACGAGGAAACCTCGAAACGCTTCACATAGCTCTCCGCTTCAATGACAACACAACGCCGCCAAGAGTGAAAGTCTTTAGTTTGGCTGATGTTTTCGGTACAAGCAGCTTCAGCGGTGTTCGCATGGAAGATAGCGGCTGCATTGCCGGTGATTATCTCATCTATGTCACCACCAAAGACCCTGCCGAGCGTCGTCAGCCTTGGACTGCTGTTTATAAAACCAATCTTAAGACTGGAAAAACCGAGCGCCTCACCCCACCAGGTTAATTCCTTCATGAGTTTTGATACAAACACACTCTCACTCACATATGTAACATATACAAGTGATAAGACTAGCATGCGTGACATTTTTATTCAACATAACGTAATGGAAAAGCTGTAATCATATTGTATGATAATTAAATTTCTTGCCGTTTCACAATTCTAACTTCCTGTTATGTTGAATAAATGAAATCTAACTTTTCTTGTTTCCATATCTTATAGTATGCCTTTTTGTTTTTACTCATTGTTGATTTGGTGTCTCTAATTTACACCTGTTGAAGGAATACCGTATGACTAAGTCAAAAGCTGGATGTGGAAGGCTGCAGACTCTCACAGCTAGCTAATTAGTCAGTGCACGTGTCATTCTTCTATTTGGCCTAGTTTTGGTATAAATAAGGGATTGGTGATATGTTGTAATACACTCTGGTTTTCGGAATAGAAAACTTCTCTGTACACGTGAGATTACCGAGAGAGAGAAATTCTGTTTGGGTGAATTTCTGGGTTTGTAATCGGTTTGGGTGTGTGATTGTTTCCTGAGAAACAAGAGAGAATCTGAGTGTGTAATCCCTGAATTTTAGTGGATTGGACTAGGGAAGAAATCCCTGACTTGGATTAGGATTCTTTAGAATCCGAACCAAGTATAATTTCTGGTGTTTTGTTCTTTACTTTCTGTTCTTAACTCCGTTTCTGGAAATCAGTTTTCTTTCTTCATTTCTTGAGGATTATTTCCTCACAAATTGGTATCAGAGCCGAGAGATCGGTGCTCAGAGGACGCGGTGAACAACGAAATCGAAGATTCTTGGAGGTTCAGAAACGGAACCGCGACATCGATCGAGTTCATTGGCCAAGAACAAGATCGACCATGACAACCTTCAAGATTGACATCGAGAAATTCGATGGTAAGAATGATTTCAACTTATGGAGAGAAAAATTGATGGCTCATCTGGGAAACTTAGGGCTTGAAGAAGCTCTCAAGGGCGAATCTAAGATGGCCACTACAATCCCAGAGAAAGAAAAAGGGGAAATCTTGAAGAGAGCCAGAAATGCCATCATCCTCAGTCTCAGTGACCAAATCTTGAGAAAAGTCATCAAAGAAAAGACTGCTGCCGGGATGTGGGCGAAGCTGGAACAACTCTTCATGACGAAAGCACTTCCAAACCGAATTTATCTGAAGCTGAAGTACTACGGGTTCAAGATGGAGGAGAACAAATCCATTGATGAGAATATGGATGAATTCACCAAACTGGTAACTGATCTTGAAAACCTTGATATTGTCATTGATGAAGAAGATCAAGCCATTATTCTATTAAATTCTTTACCTAGACAGTTTGAACAACTTAAAGATACCCTAAAATATGGTAAAGAAACATTGTCTTTAGATGAGGTGATTAGTGCAGCATACTCAAAAGAACTTGACCTGAAGGCAAATGGGAAAACATCAAAATCAAATGGGGAAGGCCTCAATGTTCGTGGCAGGCCAGAGAAAAGGGAAAATCAGGGTAGGAATCATTTTAAGTCTAGGTCCAAGTCTAGAACTAAAAAGACTTGCTGGACTTGTCACAAAGAAGGTCACATTAAGAGGTTCTGTCCCCAGAGGAAGAAGAATAATGCTAAGGCTGATGATAATTCCACTGGCGATGCTGCTTCAGTTTCAGAAGGATATGACAATGCTGATGTCTTGACTGTGTCAAGGACAGATCCAAGAGATGAATGGATCTTGGACTCTGGGTGTTCATTTCACATGACACCCAGAAAAGATTGGCTATTTGATTTCAAAGAAACCAATGGAGGCAAGGTACTCATGGGGAACAACGTCTCTTGTGCTGTTGAAGGAACCGGTTCCATCAAAATGAAAATGTGGGATGGTACGGTGAGAACAATTAAGGAGGTCAGATTCATTCCCGAGTTGAAGAGGAATCTTATCTCCTTAGGGATGTTAGACTCACATGGCTGTAGTTACAAGGCTCAAGGTGGAGTTTTAAAGGTCCTTAAGGGAATTTTAGTGGTGATGAAAGGAGAATTACAGCAAGGATTGTATATCCTAAAAGGCTCTACAATAACTGGTGAAGCTGGAATTTCAGAGAAGAATGATGATCTTACAGAGTTATGGCATAAAAGGCTGGGACATATGAGCTTAAAAGGAATGCAAGAACTAAGCAAGCAGGGCCTGTTGAACACACAAAAACTTAGTGACTTAAAGTTCTATGAAAATTGCATCATGGGAAAGGCTCACAGACTCAAATTCCCAAAGGCAGTGCATAGAACCAAAGGTACTCTTGATTACATTCACTCTGACTTGTGGGGCTCACCAAAGGTACCTTTCTCACTCTCAAAATGTCAATACTTTATTTCATTCATTGATGATTTTTCTAGGAAAGTATGGATTTATTTTCTTAAAAATAAAAATGATGCTTTTGGTAAATTCCTAGAATGGAAATCACTAATGGAGAATCAAACAAGTAAGAAAATCAAAAGATTAAGGACTGATAATGGTTTAGAATTTTGTAGCCAAGAATTTAATGCATATTGTGCTAGTAATGGGATTGCTAGACAACATACATGTACAAATACTCCCCAGCAAAATGGCTTAGCCGAACGCATGAATAGGACTATCATGAACAAGGTTAGATGTATGTTGACAGAGTCAGGACTTTCAAAGTGTTTTTGGGCAGAAGCAGCTTCCACTGCTTGCTATCTAATTAATAGATCCCCTTCCTCAGCTTTAGACTTTAAAGTTCCTGAACTTGTATGGTCTGGATCATCTCCTAATTATAACCACTTAAGACCCTTCGGTTGTCTAGCCTATGTCCATGTAAGTCAAGGAAAACTAAATCCTAGAGCCAAAAAGGGTGTCTTCTTAGGGTATCCACAAGGAGTTAAAGGTTATAGAATTTGGCTGCTAGAGGACAAGAAATGCGTAATAAGTAGGGATGTAGTCTTCAATGAATATATGTTTTATAAAACTGACCTACAGGCAATGCTTCCAGAAGCAAAAACTTCTGACAAGCAACAAAAATCTCAGGTGGAGTTTGAGAATAATTTGCAGGGGCTGGGAGAAGATGTTGAAAATTTTTTCCATGATGAATCAACCCCCGAGACTGCGGATTCAAGTGGAGATACCATCCCTGGTGCAGAATTAGATCAATTACAAACTGAGGCGCATGCAGATGAAGTGGAGGGCTCATCACCTGGTTCTACACAAAATGAAATTCAAGATTATGTGCTTACCAGAGATAGAGCAAGAAGGCAAATCAGACCACCTCTAAGATATGCTCAGGCGGATCTAATAGCCTTTGCATTTAATGCAGCAGAGACCCTTAAACCAGAAGAACCAGCCACTTATTCAGAGGCAAGGGAAAATTCGGATTGGAAAAAATGGGAGAAAGCCATGGAAGAGGAGATGGATTCCTTGAAGAAAAATAAGACCTGGGTCTTGGTAAACAAACCAAAAGGCAGGAAAGTAATAGGCTGTAAATGGATATACAAAAGGAAGCCTGGAATACCCGGTGTTGAGGAGCCAAGATTTAAGGCCAGACTTGTTGCAAAAGGATACTCACAAACAGAAGGTGTGGATTATCATGAAGTGTTTTCACCAGTTGTGAAACACACTTCCATAAGAGTAATCCTCTCCATCACAGCCATTCAAGACCTTGAACTGGAGCAATTAGATGTGAAAACCGCATTTCTCCATGGAAACTTAGATGAAGAAATTATGATGTCACAGCCAGAAGGTTTTGAACAAGGTGATCCTAATAACACAATCTGCCTACTCAAAAAATCCTTATATGGTCTGAAACAATCTCCTCGACAATGGTATAGGAGATTCGATGACTTTATGATTGAACACGGGTATAACAGAAGCAAATATGATAGCTGTGTGTATTATTCTAGGTTAAAAGATGATTCACTGATCTATTTGCTTATATATGTGGATGATATGCTCATTGCCTGCAAAGACCTACGGGAAATACAGAAGTTAAAGAAACAGTTAAGCTCTGAGTTTGAAATGAAGGACCTTGGGGCTGCCAGAAGAATACTAGGAATGGATATCCATAGAGATAGAAGTAAGAATCTTCTCACTTTATCTCAAGAGGAATATCTTTCTAAAGTTACAGATACTTTTGGTATGAAGGAAGCTAAGAGCACAAATACTCCTATTGGTGCTCATTTCAAGTTAAGTTCTGTGAAGGATCATGATGTAGATTTGGAAGCCAAAGCAATGAGATATGTACCTTACTCTAGTGGTGTAGGAAGCTTGATGTATGCTATGGTGAGCACTAGACCAGATATTGCATATGGAGTAGGTCTGGTGAGTAGATTTATGAGCAAACCAGGTAGACAACATTGGCAGGCAGTAAAATGGCTGCTCAGGTATCTCAAGGGGACTGAAAATCTGAGATTGGTCTACACAGGGAACGGCAACTCAAGCTGTGATGTAATTGGGTATTGTGACTCTGATTATGCTGGAGACTTAGACAAGAGAAGATCATTAACAGGTTTTGTCTTCACGCTTGGAGGAAACACAATAAGTTGGAAGTCAAGCCTTCAACACGTCATAGCTCTGTCTACAACCGAGGCTGAATATATGGCCTTGACAGAAGCTATAAAGGAAGGTCTTTGGCTGAAAGGTTTTACCAGTGAGCTTGGTTTTGTCCAGAAATCAGTGAAGGTTCACTGTGATTCTCAAAGTGCTATACACTTAACCAAAAATAGTGTATTTCACGAGAGGACAAAACATATTGATGTCAGGCTACATTTCATCAGAGACATAATCGCAAGAGGGCTAATTGAAGTTGTGAAGATATCAACTGAAGTCAACCCCGCAGATATACTCACGAAGGTAATTCCTGTTAGCAAGTTCAAGGAAGCATTGAACTTGCTCAGGTTGCTTGCCGTATAGCTCACTGGAAAATTAGGGATCTCTAGTCCTATTCATGAAGGTGTAAAATCTAGAGCCAAGGTGGAGATTTGTTGATTTGGTGTCTCTAATTTACACCTGTTGAAGGAATACCGTATGACTAAGTCAAAAGCTGGATGTGGAAGGCTGCAGACTCTCACAGCTAGCTAATTAGTCAGTGCACGTGTCATTCTTCTATTTGGCCTAGTTTTGGTATAAATAAGGGATTGGTGATATGTTGTAATACACTCTGGTTTTCGGAATAGAAAACTTCTCTGTACACGTGAGATTACCGAGAGAGAGAAATTCTGTTTGGGTGAATTTCTGGGTTTGTAATCAGTTTGGGTGTGTGATTGTTTCCTGAGAAACAAGAGAGAATCTGAGTGTGTAATCCCTGAATTTTAGTGGATTGGACTAGGGAAGAAATCCCTGACTTGGATTAGGATTCTTTAGAATCCGAACCAAGTATAATTTCTGGTGTTTTGTTCTTTACTTTCTGTTCTTAACTCCGTTTCTGGAAATCAGTTTTCTTTCTTCATTTCTTGAGGATTATTTCCTCACACTCATAAACTTGGACAAATCAAACTAATTGTTTTGTCATTGTTGATTCACCAATCAATAGAGCATGCTGATTTAAACCCCTCCGTGTCACCGTGCGGAAAGAAGATAGCGGTGGCATCATTCCAAAGAAAGGGTGGTTGGGATGGGGAGATTGAGGATCTAGAGACTGGAATTTTTGTGATGAATGTCGAGGGGCGGCTCGAACGCAGGTTGGTTATAAGGTATGGTGGGTGGCCGTCGTGGGGAAGTGACAACGTCATGTTTTTCCACCGTAAGGTTGGTAAAGTTTGGGGTGTGTTTCGAGCTGACTTTTGCAACCGCCAAATATGTCGTGTGACCCCTGACGGAATCGACGCGATGACTCCGGTCGCCATCAACGCCAATATAGTTGTAGTGGCAACTATTCGTGATCGGAAAGCACAATTCAGCAATGTTCGTAACGTATCACAATATCGACACATTGAGATTTTTGATTCAACTGGAGAAGTGCTACAACAAGCCTTACCAATCACTCAAAAAATAAGACCGAAGGCCGACCATTTCAACCCTTTTGTGATAGATGGTGGTAGGCGCATTGGTTTCCATCGTTGCAAGAGTGAAATTCTTAAGGTACCACCACTAACGATTTAATTTTTTAGCTAAATGTGCATGGGGATGCAAACGTATACGTACGTACGTACATACTAATTGAGTTGACCGCCACACAATGTTTGAAATTTGACTTTTACCCATAAAATGTATCAAAAGTTTTAGATAGAGCAATATTTTGCAAGAAATTATATAATTGTGCTCCGACTAGTTGAAGTATGTTGTTGCGCTCTCACATACAAGTATATTTATCACTTCAATGAGTTACTATGTTTTCATAGTTAGCAGAACTAGCTAAAAAAAAAAATCGCTTTGGCACCGATGACAGGGTGGAAAGAGTATTCCAAGACAATTCGACAAGCTCCATTCACCGCATCGGGATCTAGGACTATTTCGGGTGTCGGGAGTGTTTCCGACGTTTTCCCAAGATGGCTCCAAGCTTGCATTTGTTGACAATGAGTTCAAGGCCGTGTGGATTGCCGATACCAATGGGCTGCGTATTGTTTATGATGTGCGTCATCTAAATGCAAAAGATCATAAAGTATCACTTAATTTATGCGCAATTGTATATAATTAAGATGAGGTTTTTTTTTTTTTTTTTAATGTAGACGAAAGGCCCCGACAACATCTTCTCGCCGGTTTGGAACCAAAATAAGGAAAAGGATATTCTCTATGTATGCACGGGACCTTCTTTCAACTCCGCCCAAAGTCTGGACATCTGCGCCATCCCCGAAGTGTCCCGTGGCGCAAAACATCGTATACAGCTAACAAGTGGTTCCAACAACGCCTTCCCATCCACCAATCCAGCTGGTAATAACTTCCTAGCTCTACTTGCTCCTTCCAATTCCTTTCAAAATTCCTGTTATAGCGTGATATAATTAATAGAACTAGAATTTGTTTAACTTAATGTAATAGGGACGAAATTAGTATTTCGATCTACGAGAAACGGAGGGGATAAGAAATACAAGAACCTATACATAATGGAGAATGCAGAATTAGGCGAATATGGGGATGGCATAATAACAAGGCTAACAAATGGGGCTTGGACTGACACACATTGCCAATGGTCCCCAAGGGGAGATTGGATAGTCTTTTCGTCAACCCGCGACAAGCCAGAAGATGCACCGGAAAGTGACAATGGTCTTGACCCAGGATACTTTGCGGTATTTCTAGTGAAGGCGAATGATCCGTCAGTGGTGGTAAGAGTGTTAGGAAGTGATAGTGATCTTGCAGGGCATGTGAACCATCCGTTCTTTAGTCCGGACGGAAAGAGCATTGTTGTGACTGCGGATCTTGCTGCGGTGTCTGTGGATCCTATCTCTTTGCCTATTTTCGTGCATTCTGTGAGGCCTTATGGCGATATTTTTATTGTCAACATCGACCCGGAAGACATAAACAAGAATAAGGACGTGGAGAAGTTCAATCGCATCACACATAGTAGATACGAGAATTCAACTGCTAGTTGGACCCCCTTCTCGACTCAAGACCCGAACGCAGCATGGAACCTGCATTTCGACAGAGTCTACTTTCCGGCATGCCCTTATGCGCAATGCGATGGAGGCGAAAGTTGGCACATGACTGGCCACCTTTGCATCCCAAAACGATGTTGCTGAGCTGATTGCCTTTGTGTTCTTGTGATCCAGTTTGTGATCTGCATGTGTTCTTGTGATCCAGTTTGTTTTCATTTGACTTTTTTTTCTTTTTTATTGAAGGTGTTTTTTCATCTGGTGTGTGATTTTTTTTCCTTTTCATCAGGCGTGTTTTCGCTATCTTAATTTTTAATACTGCTTGTTATTATCTTTATCTCGATTGTTTTTTTTTTTTTTTAAATGGGGCTTGTATATAAATAAAGTACTGCTTCTTTCTACTCATGGTATTTTGTTGTATTATTAAGTAGTACAAAAATCTTTGTAAAATGATCAAAGTTAGTATTTAGTAATTTGGACATATATATGCTAATGTTCTGAATATCTACAATCAGGAACATAGCATTATAAGTTTAAAACATAAACGACAAAATCATATTACTTTACAGTCTTTATCGCTTTGCCAATTATTTGCAAGAAGGGTTGCCCTCAATTTTTTCTTATCAGAATACCTTTTGGAATTATAATAATGATTTTTCGCATGCTTAATTTTCATTCTAGTTCAAAACTATTAAAGGATCTGCAAGTAAAAAGTCATTAAATTATTTGTAATTATGAATTGAATAATTTTGGAATTCTGAATTCATTCACTATAGCAGAAACTGTACAAAATTTTTTAGGAAAATACAAGTTGACGTTTAAATCTCTAAATGAGGAAACAACTCCTAGAGATATGTGCCCATACTATTTTAGCTAGTTTAGAGTTCATATACGTACATTAGTTTGCATGGATATATTGTTGTTTAAACCTTTATTAGAAACAGAGTAAGAAATAAAGATGTAATCATTAAAAATAAGTCCGTATATTATAAGAGATAATGCTAATGTCGGTTGCTCATCTCTACAATTTAAAAAAAAAAAGGTGTTTTAACTGCCATGAATTCTACTTATTCACACAAGACCAAATGATGATATACGTGATTCGACTATGCCTATATCGACGACAAGGAAGAAAAATCCACTAGTGTAAAATAAGGAGAATTTACATCATTCACGCTCTATTTGAGTTTACTCAGAAAATTCCTAGTTACCTCATTACACTCAAGAACAAAACCCTCTGTTTTCCTTTTTTTTCCCCTTTCTTCTTCCTTTTTTTCCCCTTAAAAAATTCGCTTTTCCAATTAAGGAAACAATGTGACAAGTCAAAACAAATAATAAATCATGGTTTCACAAGAATGATGTTGAATAGAACAAAAAAAAAAAAAAAAACGTAATTACATAAAATGCCTATTAATGAAGCTCTAATTTTTAAAATGTCGATTATTATACAATATTACAAAAATACTGATTAAGGCATATATGTTACCGGATATGCCCTTATGGATTATTTTGCGGAACATATGTGGTTAGTTTTTATTTGTTTGTACCCTAATATTCCGCATATTTACTTTTCTTTTTTATCTCTAATTAATTGTTTGTGATCATTTGTCAATATATTAAAAGAATTAAAAACTCGAATCGGTGAAATAAACGAAATCATAAATTTCATATTCATTCTTTTACGTATTTCTTAAATCACCGCATTAATAAAACAATTTCGCATGTGTATGTTGATTCTTTGATACATATTGTATTGATTTTTTTTTTTCGCATCTTTTTTCTTAATGATGTGACGATTAAACTAATGAAAAGATTTTTTTTTGTCCCTTTGATATTTTTGACGCAAATGCCTCTTCATACTTTTGATGAAGAAAACGAGGAAGTGCAGTCCTTTTTTTTTTTTTTTGGTATGTAGGTGATGATTGAATCCATAGCTCACATCATGTAACTAACAAATCCAAATGTTGTCATTTTCTATCCTATAATTAGAGTGTGATCATAGGCATAAATCTTTCCTTTTAAGTGTAAATAAAAATTTGTACAACTTTTAGTAGTTAAATTGACTACTTGGAGAATCAATTTTAATTTCAAATTTGGAGGCATAATATCAACTTTATGGGTCCATTTCCAATTGTAGACCACCTTGAAATAAAATGCACAATTGTAGAATAGGGGCACATGTAAAAAACGATAACATCATAAAACCCAACATTAAATTAGAAAGGACAACAATCAAACCAGAAACGACACATCAAATTTTACATCGGCAATTCATTAAGGAACGACATTTTGTAAAACAAACGAGACAAATAGAAAAACGACAAGTGCGTAAAAATGAGTTGAAATCTGAAAAATGACGATATAACTCATAAACGACAATGACAAAGCTTATCTGACAAAAATATTAATTAAAAGAGACAAATAGAGAAACATAACCCCAAGAAACGACATGAACTTAAAAAACAAAAACGACATGAATTGGAAAAGGATGAGAAAAAGAACAGTTCACAATGACAATCACCTCTAAAAACGACATATCCAGAAATGGAAGAAAAAAATGTTAAATATATATATAGATTATAATATGAAACAACGATACAAACATATAACCAAGAAAAACCTTCAACAGAAAACAGAGGACTTTATATTCTTAGGCAGGAAGGAATTGAAAACTCTATTCTTAGTCAGTGACAGAGCCAGAATTTTGATTCAGATGAGACATAAACTAAAAACATGAAAAATGTTAATATAATCAACTCCTAACATTTTTAGATGAATAATATTTGATGACAAAGATTTTAGTAAGTAAATTAGGTAAAAAAATATTTAAGAGTTACATTATACCATAAGAAAAGGAAAATATCGTTAAGTATGTAGTGCACATTTGAAAAAATATATATTACTTCAAAAAAGGCAAATTAGATAAATAATTCTCTTGAGGGTTGATTCGGTACTTAAACCAGTATGAGCTCCGATTCATGAATGTGTTTTATGAATCATTGTCCATTAGAAAATCAGTGGTACTCAAAGATAAAGATATAATTAGAGAGGTTAGCGGATTTTACCTGGCTCTAACTATGAATTATCTATAGAGGATTGATCTATATGTAATGACTATATCAAATGAACACTTCACAGTTTAAAAGTAATTTAAATCTATAATTTCGAGAGTGCAATTCCAAGTTTATAGTGGAGTAATTATTGGAATTAATAGAATTAATTAATTAATTAAAGTGTTTAATTGATTATTAATTTTATTGGAGCTCGGGATTATAGGTCCATTAGTCCCCACGTCGTCCTAGTAATTCTACCAGACACAAAGGGTAAAATGAGAATTTTTAAATTACGAAATTCTAAAATTAAACACTCAAAAATAATTAATTGATAATTAATTATTATTTAAATAATATGATTATTTAAATTTGAGTCAAAATTGGACTACAGGATAAAAGATGATTTTCTCTTCCGTCCCTATCTGAAAATTGGCGCCACACAGGGATGAAGATCCCCTAAGGTGGCCGGCCACAATGGATAAGGATAAGAGGAGATTTTGTTCCAAATTCAAATAGGAGATAATTAACAAGGTTTATCTTAGAGATAGAGATTTGATTCATTTTTGAAGTTTGACTTCTACTCTTTAAATATGAGAATGATAGAAAATTGTGAATACAATTTTTGAAATAATTTTTCTACCCTAAAAGTTAAGGCTGGCCGAAATTCTCAAGAGAGAGAAGAAGGAAAAAAAATTTTCTCTAAAAATTCCACATCGTGCATGTGTTGATGTTTGTGAAAATTCGAGTGTTTATTGTAACCCGCTTTGTCTCATGTGTGCCCACACACACGTCTTTGTGGATTTTAGGAATTGACGTGGAAGACATTGGTTTTCTAAACACAAAGCTTTGGAGCAAGGATTGTTCGAGGCCAAAGAACTCAAATTATCAACCGAGTCAGCCTCCAGGTATTTTTCCTAATTGAGTTCTTAATATATGAATTAATGAGATTAACTTATTCATGCATAAATTAATATAATCTATAGAGTATCTCAAAGGTTTTGTAAACATTTTTGTTATACACGATCCGCCTCCCTGCCACGCTTCCGCATCCGAATTCGATTCGGCAACCAACAATTGGTATCAGAGCGGTCTATAGACTATATTAATTTATGCTCCGATTATTTGATAATTAATATTAAATATGTGATATTAAATTATGTATGTATGTGATGGGTAGGCACTTGCATTTATGGATGTTTATATTTGATTCATGATGATGAATGTATGGATGATGGATTTTGTCGTTAATTATATGGTTCCATGGATCGCATTAAATTCGTTCAAATTAAATTATTTGTAATTTAATTCGAGATTAGAATTATTGTCATTCTAGGTTTTGGGTAGAAAGAGGGTTTTGATTTTGAATCAAAAAGAGGCATGGAAGATCAAGTTTGAAGCTTTGAAGATGCCCAGAAACAGCCTAAATCTGCCCAGAAATTTTTCCAAAAAATCACCCAGAAAGAAGCCAGGGCGCGCCCCAGCGCATGCCAGCACACGACCAGCGCGTCCCCCGACGCGTGCCCAGCACGTGCACAAAGAGCGCCCAGCGTGCAACTAGCGCACCAAATATAGTCAATGGGCCCTAAACGGGCCCGAGGGTTTCTGAAACCCTCGTAATGCGTGCTGACAGACCTAGAAGAGTTTTAGACCCTAAAGAAGGTGAAATCCGACCCAAAGACGAAAAACGAAGCCAAAGAATGAAGAGTTCAAGAATCAAAGACCCGTTGATGTAACGGAAGAAAATAATTATTGTATTTATTTATTTATTCGATTTGGTTGTGATTTATAATTTTCATGGGACCCGATCAAATCCATCTCAATTTTCGATTGCATATATTTATATTTTATGTTGATAATTGTATTTTATATGTCCATGCATATAACATGCCATATAGATATAGTGTGCCTACTCATATGTTTTATAACATGCCATGCATATACGCGCATTTATTATTATTTAATTTATTTATTTAAAAGAGTTTTAAAAGGATAAAATAAAAATAAGAACCATGTGCTAAAATCGATTTAATGTGATTAAATTGATTTAAGTTGCAAAATTGATTTGCAAAATAATGTTATATGTGAAATTTAATTTAAGAGTTAAATTTTAGGATTTCACATATCCGAAAAATAAATTGTTTATTTATCGGGATTGGAAAAACATGAGATGATTTTCAAATAAAATACATATTTGCAAAATAATGAGTGAGAGAGGGTTGTATGACAATACGACCCACTGGTCTCCACCATTAGCGCAACACCGTGAGATCTGGAGATGGGCTTTGCGGCGATATTGAATTGCCCTCCCAAAGGAGAGTGTTCTTGCCGGATCAATAACAAGGTTGGCTTCCTAGAGATAAGATTTTAGGATGTATTTTTGAATTGACTACCCAAAGGTAGCAATCCAGAGTTAAGTCTATGGGATCTGAAACGGTGGTTTACACTTATGAAGATATAATCAAAGTTTGTTGGTTATATTTTGACTAAAATAACGGTAGTTAATAAATATGAAAATATGAGATATTTTGACTATATAAAATTAACTGAGAGGAGTCTCGGTTCAATTTGTAAATAATTTGACTACCCAAAGGTACACTTTATTTGTGGTAAATTGGATTATCGCTGGCACCTAAAATTAAAACATAATTTATGTATTTTTCATGTGCATCATGCATCTTATTTAATTGTGCCTAAATTCACATGTTTTGATATTCATGCACATAAATTGATTAGATGAATATTTTACTTATTTCCAGCAATATGTCAAATCCTGTAATCTCACTACACAAAACTGAAACACGGACTAGAGATAAACTACGCAAAGTGGAAAAGTAACATAAACAATTTACATTCATGTGATGAATATAAGTTGTTCCCTGATAAATGCACGAATTTGCACTTTTAATGTTCATAATTGTCAAATTATTTTATCAAATTTGTGATTTTAATTTCAAATATTCCTAAATTTAGAGGATTTAATTTTAATTGGATTTAGTTTATTTTTCAGGGTTTTGAAGAAAACAATTGAATTTGGGCCAGTTTACCAAGCAAAACCCAAAAGTTGAGCCCAAGAAAAGCCCAATTCAGCCCAAAGCCCATCAGCCCATCAGAAGTCGCGGTGAGCCGAAGCCACCAGCAGCTGCCACGCCCCCGTGTAAACCACTACGCACCCGCGGTGGGACCCAACTCCCACTAGTCAGATCGCGCCACGCGCATCCGGTGGGGTCCGCCTGTTCCCCCGTGTACGCGCGCTTGGCGCGCCTGTCTCCTCCTCGCAGCGAGTTCTCCCCAGCGCGCGTCAATGGTTTTCTCTCTCTTCCGCGTGGGTCCCGCGTGCCAGCGCCCCTCCAGTCAAGTCACGCCACGTGTCCCAGCTGTCCCAGCGTCTGCGGCGTCTCCCGCACTCTCCCCTCTCCGCGACTTTCTCTCCCAGCGTCAACTCTCCGCCCGTGGTCGGTGCTATGCCACTTCTTCTCCCGCGCGTGAATGGCCTGGTGACACGTGTCCCACTCTTTAGAAACGTGATTTTTTCTCCTCCGATTAAGCATCCGGTTTTTACATTTTTAACACATCCAAAACTCTATAAATAGGGTCATTATCAAAGTGATTGAGGTTAGATTTTTTTTAGAGCCTAAATTCTCACATATTTTCTTGTTCTTATTCTCATATTTTCTTTTTAGAATTTTATGAGAATTATGTACAAGTTAGGCTAGAGTATTTAGGTGAGGTTAGAGATGATCCTATGTGTAGTGAATTTATTTGGATTTTTGATTCTCCAATGTTTTGTAAGTTTTATACATTTGAGTAAATAATTTTCTTTTATCATATTTCTTCTTCTTATAATTATTTTCTCAACTCTCTATAAATCTAGTCATAATTGTTGCATTATATTATATATTGATCGGTATTATTTTATGAGTAGTCTTTTACTGCATTATTGCCAACGGTATATTGTCGCTCATGAATTTCTCATAAGATAATTTTTCCTAATTCTAAACGTTAGAATTTTATTTACTCGAATACATTTTTAATTCATATGTTCTTCAAATATTTATTTTTCGATTGATTGTTTGGGATGTGAAACTTTCAATTGAGTCAATTCATGAATCAAAATCCAAATATGTGAACAAAGCATATAGAGGATTCTCAAAGCCTTACCACTTTTTATTATTGAATTTCTCTATTTTAAATTGTTCAAAAAATCATCAAAAACACTTATTCTTTTTCTTTGTTTAATTGCTTACTTTTCTAACGCTTTTTGTTTGCTAATCATTTCTTGTTCAATTTAACACTTTCTCCTGAGATCGACCATTCAAATTGTACTACAATTGACTGCTTGTTTTTGTACACGTTTAGGCGTAATCAAATTTTGGCGCCGTTGTCGGGAAGGTACATCAACAAGATTTTTCAGTAGATAATTAGCCAAAAAGATAAGTACTATTCATCTTTTATTTATTTATTTATTTTTGCTTGGCACGTTTTTTTAAAAAAAAACTTTTTGTTTCCGTGACTTGATTGTTAGTATATATATTTAAAAAAAAAAATTACCTTTTCTCTTGATTCTCTTTCCGTAACAGTGTGTGCATTTCAAAAAAAAAAAAAAAAAAAAAAAAACTCTTGTTTCCGTAACAGTGTATTCCGTTCTTTCTTACTTTTTTTTTTGTTCTCCACGTTCTCACATTTTCAATAACCCACGTTCTTTAATATATATTTGTAAAAAAAAAAAAAAAAAAAAAAAAAAACGTTTTGTTGTCATTCTCACGTTCTCAATTTATTCCTTTCTTTCTTATTTTTTTTTTTTTCCACGTTTTCACGTTCTTCAAATTTTTTTTTGTTTAAAAAAAATTTAAATTGTAATTTGATTTTGTAATCTTTTATTTTTGGTAAATTAGGATTTTATTTTGTTTCCTCATTTTTATATTTTAATTGTTGCCTTATTTAATTTTTTCTTTTATAGTTTCATTAACTCTTAGGATTATAACTAGGATTATAATTAATTAACTAATTTAGATTCCTAATCTAGGATTTTCATAATTTGGTAGATTTAGGTTTTTGACTTTAGGAATAGTTTCCATTAATTAGATTACATTTCATAATTTACTCAATAAAATTTAATAATTACTTTTGAGAATAATTGTGTGGTTACGTGAAAAATATAGGGCCTGTTTGTTATTGTTTTCGTTTTCATTTTTCACGTTTTTCAAAGCTAAAAAAAAAAAACACACTCTAAAAACGTGTTTGGCACAAAACTTTTCAAAAAACAAAAACAAAAACGTTTTTATTTTTTTGTGAAAAAATGAAAACGAAAAAAATGTGTTTTCATTTTCTCTTTTTCGTTTTCTGTTTTCTGAAAATGGATTTCACTTTTTTTTTTCATTTTCTTCCCTCTTTTCTGAAACGTTTTTGTATTATATATGTTTATTTAATATATTTATTTAATATATTATTATTTAATATATTTAATAATGTTATTTATTTAATATATTATTATTTAGTATATTTAATAATGTTATTTATTTAATATATTATTATTTAGTATATTTAATAATGTTATTTATTTAATATATTATTATTTAATATAGTTAATAATGTTATTTATTTAATATATTATTTAATATATTTAATAATGTTATTTATTTAATATATTATTATTTAATATATTTAATAATATTGTTTATATAATATATTTAATATATTATTACATGTTTTCAAAAATGAAACAACCAAACGCAGTTTCAGGTTTTTTAAAAAACTAAAATCAATCTCTAAATAAAACAATCAAACGCATTTTCAGAAATAATTCAAAAATGAAACTAAAAACATTTTTATTTTCATTTTCGTACAGAAAACAAAAACGTTTTGGAATCAATTCCAAACGCACCCATAATCTGAAGGAGTTCTATCTAGGAAAGTTGGTACTTAAGCGGGCCTCGCCCCACCAATCTTTCCGGGGAACGTTGTTCTGTCTAGGAGATTATTCATTGAGCCAAGAGCTATAGTCTTTCCTGGGAGCACTCTCAGAGGTTACAATTTACTTTACTATATAATTATTTTCTTTTTGATTAAAAGAAAACAAAAAATAACAAAAAATAACAAAAAAAAAAGTGAAACGTTATAGGGTGAATGAATCGTTATAGAGACGAATTAGGGAAATTCACAATAAAAATGGAGAACCCTAGTGAAGTTTCTTCCCACACGTCTAGTCCTCCCTCGACCCTAGGCTCGTTAGCAGTTGCAAATCCGTTCGCAATGGCTCAAAACGAGGAAGTCCAGCAGAAGACGTTGAACGATTATCTCCACCCTACGCGTACGGCCACACCATCATGTATAATGTTTCCCCCAAATATGCCGAATTTGGATTTCAAGCCAGGCATGATCCAACTCTTGCCGACCTTTCACGGGTTAGAGAGCGAGAATCCATACGTTCATATGAGGGAATTTGAAGAAGTAGTGGCCACTTTTCACAACCGAGCTAAAGTCATGGACTCTGTGCGATTGAAATTCTTTCCTCTCTCTTTGAAGGACAAGGCTAAAAGCTAGTTGTATTCTCTACGACCTAGGTCTATTAGAAGCTGGGAAGAAATGACGACATCATTTTTCACCAAGTATTTCCCTCACCATAAGACCAATGGTCTGAAGCGACAGATCTCGACCTTTACTCAAAAGGACAATGAAACTCTGTATCAAGTTTGAGAACGGTTCAAGGATCCGTTAAATCGATGTCCTCACCATGGTTACGAGAGGTGGCGCCTCGTCGATTATTTCTCTGAAGGACTCACGATTCGAGGCGCCAATTTGTGGAAATGATGTGCAATGGTGAATTTCTCCAAAAGGATCCCGATGAGGCTTTTGAGTATCTCAACGAGTTAGCCAAAAAGCCCACACTTGGACGGACCTAGTGCTCTTGACAAAGCACCAACAGGTCCCGACCGGTTGGAATCTATCAAGTAAGGGAAGAGGACAACCTCAAAGCCCAAGTCGAATCTTTGACAAGGCGAATCGAGGCCCTCAAAGGCAAAGAAGGTAAAGGAATCCACACGGTCGCAAAGGCAGAAACACATGAGCCATGCTTTGTCTATGGTATGGTGGAACATCTAGCTAAGGATTGCCCTGCTTATGGTGAAATGAGAGGAGTTTATGAGGAGCAATGCAATGCCTTAGGGGCATACAACAAACCCTTCTCTAACACATACAATCCTAGCTGGAGGAACCATCCAAACTTCAATTGGAGAGATTCCAACCAAGCAGAACCATCAGGAGGACAATGGAGAACTTAGCAACAGCCGCAACCACCAAAGGCGTATTCTGCACCTCAATACAATTCGCATTAGCCAAGGAGTTCTCTTCAGAACACCTTGCAATCTTTCATGGAGGTGCAGAGTAAGACGAATCCAAAGTTTAAGTCACTGTTCACGCAAATGGTGGAGGAAAGTAAAGAAATGAAGAGTCAAATCACGAAGATGGCTGGAGCTTTGGCTGTTCAAGAATCGCGGTAGGTTCCCTTCACAAGCTCAGTCAAACCCAAAGGGTCAACATATGGCGCAAACCTCATGTCTTGATAATCAAAATGTTAAGGAGGTGAATGCCATCAGTACTCGCAGTGGTAAGATTATGGAAGAACCATCAACAAGTGCCACCGCTTCGAGTAGTAAGGAAGTTGTCCCTGAGATAGATGAGCCAACAAATGTTCCAGTAAAGGTGCCTTTTCCCCAAGCTCTGCGTCCAACTAGGAAAGTACCGTATCACCAAAGTGAGATCCTAGAGCACTTGACTCAAGTGAAGATTAATCTTCCTTTGCTTCATGTTATCAAGCAAGTGCCTGCTTATGCTAAGGTTATCAAGGATCTGTGCACTATCAAAAGGAAGCACCATGTCAAGAAGACAGCATTCTTGACAGAACAGGTAAGCACGGTGATCGACCAGAAAACACCATTCAAGTACAAAGATCCCGGTTGTCCCATAATTTCCTGTCAAATTGGGACACATGAGTTCAGCCAAGCTTTGCTTGATCTAGGAGTGAGTGTTAACCTCATGTCATACTCTGTCTACTCACAACTTGGTCTTGGAGAAATTAAGCCCACATCTGTGGTTCTGCAGCTGGCTAATCGATCAATCAAGAAGCCTCGGGGGATAGTTGAGGATGTTTTGGTTTAAGTTGATAAGTTCTATTACCCCGTTGACTTTCTAGTCTTGGATACTCAATCCGTGGTGAGTATGGAGTCCAAGATTCCCATCATCCTCGGAAGACCCTTCCTTGCTACAGCCAATGCTCTCATCAACTGTAGGAATGGTATGATGAAGATATCTTTTAGGAACATGACTTTGGAGGTGAATGTTTTCACATTGCAAAGCAACCATGTGGTTTATGACGAAATAAACATTTCTAATTGGCACACTCGTCTCGGAGGAAGTTCAATTGTGTAGCAATTCTGATGATCTTGACGATTTCCTCCGCATTTCTGAATCTGAGAGTTCTGGTCCTTGTGAGTTGGCCAACAATGTCACCATTTTCAAATACTCATAAGGCAGAGGAACCAAGTTTTGGCAACCACGCTTTGTAGAGCTACCTAGAGAAAAAGGAAAGCCAAAACCATCCACCGAAGAGACCCCAAACCTCAAGCTGGCTCAACCGCCTGAGAATCTGAAACATGTCTTCTTGGGAGCTGGTGATACCTTTCCTGTCATCATTTCATCTAAACTTGATGCATTTCAAGAGCAGCGGTTAGTTGACATGCTGCGTGAACACAAATCGGCATGAGGTTGGACGATTGCTGACATTAAGGGTATTAGCCCCTTAATTTGCTCTCATCACATCAACTTGGAAGACGGGGTTAATCCACGAAGGGATCCCCAAAGGAGACTGAACCCGATGATGAAAGAGGTCGTGAAGAATGAAGTCTTGAAGCTTCTGGATGCAAGAATCATCTATCCAGTCACTGATAGCAAGTGGGTCAGTCTAACTCAGGTAGTGCCTAAGAAATCCGGGGTGACAGTGGTGGAGAATGAGAAAGGGGCTCTTGTTCCCACAAGAACTGTGATGGGTTGGCGAATGTGCATTGACTATCGAAAGCTGAATGCCGCCACCCGTAAAGATCACTTTCCGCTTCCATTCATTAACCAAATCCTAGAACGTGTGGCTAGTCATCCTTACTATTGCTTTCTTGATGGCTACTCAGGCTATTATCAAATCGAGACCGCATTAAAGGATCAGGATAAAACTATATTTACCTGTCCTTTTGGTACTTATGCTTTTCGGCGTATGCCATTTGGGCTGTGTAATGCACCAGCCACCTAGGTCGAGATGAGCATTTTTAGCGACAAGGTCGAGAAGTGTATGGAAGTGTTCATGGATGATTTGACCGTCTTCGGTGACTCTTTCGACTCGTACCTTCTCAACCTAGAAGCTGTGCTTAAGAGATGTGAAGAGAAGAGTCTCGTGCTTAACTAGGAGAAGAATCATTTCATGGTGCCATCTGGCATAGTCTTAGGGCATGTTGTTTCTGAAAGAGGGATTGAAGTTGATCAGTCCAAAATTGAGCTCATCTCAAAGTTGCCCACCCCCAAGACTGTCAAAGACATTCAGTCTTTTCTGGGGCATGGTGGTCTTTACAGGAGGCTCATACAAAACTTTTCAGCAATTTCTCGTCTGCTTTGTAACCTCCTGGCCAAAGACGCCGTGTTCGATTGGACACAAAAGTGTGAGGATTCTTTCCGAACACATGTGGCGAAGTTAACATCCGCCCCCATCATTTAGTCACCATATTGGAGCTTACCATTTGAGATCATGTGTGACACAAGCGATTATGCTGTGGGGGCTGTCCTTGGTCAACGAAGGGAAGGGAAGCCCTTTGTTGTGTATTACGCGAGTAGAACTCTAAATAGTGCTCAAATGAATTACTCAACCACTGAGAAAGAGTTGCTCGCTGTAGTCTTTGTACTTGACAAGTTCCGTGCATATCTGATCGATTCACCCATCACTGTCTTTACAGATCATGCCGCCCTCAAGTATCTCCTTTCCAAAAAGGATGCTAAGGCGCAATTAATTAGGTGGATCCTTCTATTGCAGGAATTTGACTTGACCATCAAGGACAGGAAAGGTGTTGAGAATGTCGTTGCCGACCATCTGTCTCGACTTGAGTTCAATGATCCTGCCGATGGCCCTGCCATCCGCGATAACTTCCCGATGAAAATCTTTTTGCCGTCACTAAGCTGCCTTGGTACGCTCATATCGTAAACTACTTGGTGACGAGCGAACTTCATTCTAATTGGAATGCACAAGATAAACGCAAGTTCTTGGTCGAAGTACGAAACTTCTATTGGGATGATCCATATCTTTTCAAGTACTGTCCTGACCAAATCATGAGACGGTGCATTCCTGATAATGAAATCACTAGTGTTCTGAACTTCTGCCATAACGATGCATGTAGTGGTCATTTTTCTGTGAAAAAGACTACCGCAAAAATCTTCCAATGTGGTCTTTATTGGCCCACTTTGTTCAAAGACACCAATCAATTTTGTCGCTCCTGTGCCCGATGCCAGAAGTTAGGTGCTTTGTCCCGCCACCATATGATGCCTTTGAACCCGATTCTCGTGATAGAAATATTCGATTGTTGGGGGATCGACTGTATGGGTCCATTTCCACCTTCTTCTGGGTACCTTTACATCCTTCTCGTTGTGGATTACGTTTCTAAATGGGTTGAAGTCGTGCCGTGTCAAACCAATGATAATGCAACAGTTGTTAAGTTCTTGAAGGAGAATGTGTCATCTAGGTTTGGCACTCCACGTGCTATCATCAGCGATCAAGGCACTCACTTCTGCAACCGTTCATTTGAGGCTTTTATGCGCAATGCGGTGTGCTTCCTAAGGTTATCCTATCATCCACAAGCGAATGGCCAAAAAGCAGTTGGCGAATAGGAGATCAAACAAATTCTGGAAAAGATGGTAAACCCCGACCCGCAAGGATTGGTCCTTATTTGGCGGCTCTTGGGCATTACCGCACCGCTTAAAAATCTCCTCTTGGGATGTCTCCCTATAGACTTGTCTTTAGGAAAGCTTTTTCATTTACCATCGAGCTCGAACATAAAGCCTATTGGGCCAAGGCCCTTAACTTTGATCTCAATGCTGCGGTAAAGAAAGCTCAATTATCTGTTGAGGAGTTAAGGAAACAGCGCATCACGACAACTCTAGGATCTACAAGGCAAAAATGAAAGCGGCTCATGACAAGCAGATCCTGAGAAAGAATTTCGAGCCAAATCAGCGGGTGCATTTTTATGACTCCCGTTTGCATCTCCACCCAGGTAAGTTAAGGTCACGGTGGACTGGTCCATTTGTGATGAAACAAGTCTCTCCCAACGGTGCTATCGAGGTCGAGGACCCAAGCGATGGGAGAGTATTTAGAGTCAATGGCCAGAGACTGAAGCATTACATTGAGCGTGTGAGCCAAGCTGAAGAGATCATTCTTGAGGCTCCGATTTACCAAAGTTGACAAGTTTGCTTCAAACCCTATTTTACCATATTTTTGTTTCTTTGTGTCGTCTAGTGTGCTTTGTGTGTTTTTATTTTTCGTTTGATTTTCTGTGATTTTATATTTGTTTGTATTTTGGAGAATCAGTTTAGAAAGCTCGGCTCAGTTCCAATGTTCATCATCCAGGTATTCTCTTCCCCTGTCTTCTTCGTATTGCATATATAATTTTAGACATTGAGGACACTGTCTGGTTTTGGTTAGGGGTGGTGAGCATATTCATGCGTGAGATTAATTTTTGTCTTGTTGTTATTTTGGGTCAAAATGTTTGCGAGATTATCTAAGTATGATTTCAAAATTTTTGGTTTGAGTCAGTTTTTGCTATCTTAATTACCAAGAAATGATTTCCAAAGTTATTTTTGAGCACATGCTAGACCTTGTAGTAAGATGGTTGTTGACACATTTAGTTGAGAAAAATTCCCGAGTTTAAGGTTTCCATTTTTTGTGAGAGTTGAGAAAACAGCTTTTTGAACTTTCATTGATCTTTTGAGTTGGTTGATTCATTAAAAGAGCACATTTACTCGACTTGTGACATTTGCTTGAGGGATGATTTCTGGTTAGGAATAATTCTTAGAAATTAAGCCATGTGTTGTAGATAGTTATCATTTTTCTTTTACAAAACAAAACAAAAAAAGAGCAAGAGCATCATTTATCATCAATGTTTACGTAGTTTGGTTGCACTAACGTCTTGTGCTGCATAGCAGCCAATTAAAAGAATGCCTTACTACATCAGCTTCATGTATTTTTGGCTCTTTGTTTGTTTATGAGATCTTCCTCTTGGCCAGAATGAAATCCCGAAAGTTTGTTTACAGTTTGAGTGATGAATTGTTCCAGATATTTAATTTGCCTATCATTTGATCAATGTTTGTTTAAAAGCTTGTCCTTAAA
The DNA here is from genome assembly GCA_012066045.3 of Morus alba. Classification (NCBI taxonomy): domain Eukaryota; kingdom Viridiplantae; phylum Streptophyta; class Magnoliopsida; order Rosales; family Moraceae; genus Morus; species Morus alba. The sequence goes on from CP050224.2 coordinate 60,101,120, forward strand.
TTGCCTTCTCTCACTTGAGCGTTAATTGTGACATTTCCAACTCCATGAGCGTAATCCCTTTGCATCAAAATATTTCCGTCCCCCGTGAGGTAAATGGAGTTGAGACTTTACCTTGGTGAGTTTTTTGATGCTATTTCTGTTAAGGAATGTGGTAAGAAGGATACGGTTTGGTGCACACACACACGACTCTGGAGTTATGACTGAAGTAGTTTTGATAGCATTTTCTGATGAATTACTAATGTTTTGTTTGATTGCTTAGGTGATTTTGCAGGTTTTGATTTGAATTTTCTACTTGACATGATTTTTCTTTCGCTTGAATTGCTAGAGACTAACAATAAGCTGGTTGGGGGTTGTGATAAGTGCACGAATTTGCACTTTTAATGTTCATAATTGTCAAATTATTTTATCAAATTTGTGATTTTAATTTCAAATATTCCTAAATTTAGAAGATTTAATTTTAATTGGATTTAGTTTATTTTTTAGGTTTTTGAAGAAAACAATTGAATTTGGGCCAGTTTACCAAGCAAAACTGAAAAGTTGAGCCCAAGAAAAGCCCAATTCAGCCCAAACCCCATCAGCCCATCAGAAGCCGCGAGCCGAGCCGAGAAGCCGCGAGCCAGCTGCAGTGCCACATGTCGACCACTACGCACCGCAGGCCGTGGGATGTTAGCGTTTATGCCCTTAGGAATAAATGTAACAATTTTCTTCGAGACATTTTGACTATTAATAAAGATTTGTTTATTTCATATATTTATGTATTGTCCTCTTTATGTTCATAATAGTTGAATGTATGATAAGCAAACAAAAAGTCTGAGACTGTCATTCTAAATCTTTAGATCATGCATGTAATGTGAAGAACATGCGGAAGACAAGAATCTAAAGATGATAGTCTAAATCTTATGATCCACAATCGAGGGAATAAAGTTGGGCGCTTTATTCATGTTAAGATTGTTATGTTGTCTACTTCCTAACGGAGACGGCTTGTCTTGGTCAAAAGGAGGTGGGACTCCATGGGTAGAGACATTGATATAGTTTCTAATGGTGAAATCTATATTGGATCGGACCAAAGATGAATTGTTTTTTAATTAATAATTCTGTTTGAATAAAACAATTCACTTTTGACGAATTATATGTTGTCATCTTAATCCCGAGATGGATGATGAACCCGTATACTTGACTTGTATCCTTTGATGTACTAAAGGGAGACATCCCGACATTATGTAAATGTACGCTTGCCGGTACATTGGGGGTATGACTTCGTGTATCGTAGATTCGTTATTCATAGATAGTGGAATCCATAGCTCCTATAAAGAGTCAATGATATCCTCTTATGCATTATCGGTGGATTGGAAAATACGAGCGCTCGGCTATTAGACTACTCTGTGTTATCTAATGGTTTCTTGTTTGTAATAGTATGAATAGTATTTTTCCAATGGTTTGATAATGGAACATAAGATAAATGTAATCGGGAAGGTAAAATGTAACTTGACCTCAAGTCGATTATGGATATCCTATGGGAATGATATACTAATATATTGAGTCATGGACTAGAGCTAATTAGAGCTTTGTAAATACGCTATATAAAATCGAGAGTGCAACTCTAGGCTTTTAGTGGAATAGCGCTAGAGTTTTATAATCATGAGACGGACTTGTTGGTTTACAAGTAGCGTTGTGATTATAGGAGCTTGATTTATATATGTCCATCGGGTCCCTTTGCTAGCTCACATAATTTCACTGTAACGATACGGTGCATTTCCTACATATTGGTAACTTGTGTTATTTCCGTAAAAAGGTTCAAAGTTAATTCATGAGTGATTTATCGGGTGAATTAATTGATAAATTGATTCTAGATAAATTGGTTGAATTATTGTTTTAAGAGTTGTTTAATGTGGGAAGACTATTATATGACCCAGTTTGATCGGACAATTTCTCTATTGGGTTGTTTGAATCAAAACCGAGGCTTCATGCAAGTTTCCCATGTTGAAAAACTAGGAAAACAACTTTAAATCGATCTTGATGTTGACCGGTGGGTAGACCGGTCACATCGACGATCCGGCGTCGACCGGTCACTCCTGTCGACGGTGGGTAGACCGGTTTGTGAAGGACCGGTCGACCGGTGAGTTATAACTTCTGTCTCCGGTCGGCCGGTTTAACGCAGCGTCTTGATGTGGCAAAATCGACTCGAGTGCGATTAAATCTTTGGGAAACCTAATTGTTGCGGAAGTATGACTTCTTAAATAGTATAAATAGCCTATTAAGTCTCATTACTCATTAGATCACTTGAGAGACTTTTTGAGGCTATTGATAAGAGATTCAAGAGGAAAAATTGTTTAATTATCAAGAACAATTTTTCTTTGGCTCTCTTGTGATTGGAAGGAGATTAAGAATACCAAAGAGGAGATTAAACGAAGTGTGCCCACCCGCACACCGATCATGGAAACGAGAATAGCAAAGAAGACCAGTTGGTTGAGGCTCTTCCGGTTCTTTGTTTGGAACGCTTTGATCCGTCGGACGTGCAGTTTCACGAAATCTCAAAAGGTATGATTTAGATCTTTAGTATTTATGTTATATAGCATCATGAACATGTTCTTGTTTGGCTTTGACTTTGATTAAAATTTTTAAATTCCATGCACTTCGATGCCATTATTTTCCAACAATTGGTATCGAGCCATGGTTATTTGTTCATGATTATGCTATGTACATAGATTTGTGATCTAAAAATATCTCTTTTATGCTTGAATTGATATTTTAGAGAGATGGCACTCTAGGGTTTCTATATTATGTTGTTGTCATGAATATATGGTGAATGAATGATTAAATAATTATTATTGGTTTTCATTTATGAATTGTCAATGATTATTTATTATTTAATTTTTTCCGGTTATGGTTCCTTAGAGTTTAGAATGGTTGTATAGGAATTTGTTCTTTGCAATGTAATTAGATATGCGGCCTATCATCGCCGTTAGGGTTTATTTTATTTTCTCTAGTAGAAATTTTGTAAACCGGAAAACGGTATAGGAATTTTTATGTAAAATTCTTGAAGCGATTGAAGATGAAGGAGATGAAGGTATCTAATTTTTCTTGGTTTATAAAATTGTTTTGTGTTTTTGAATAAATTGAAAAACCTTTGATTTCTGAAAATCTGGTTCTTCGTCGCATGGGCACCGGTTAGTGTAAATGATCGACCGGTAGAGTATAACTACTCTGTCTCCGGTCGGACCGGACCTAACGGACAATACACGATTTTGCGGTTTTTGAGATTTTTTCAAGAAAACATGAAAAATAATTTTATGATAACAAGAATTAGATTGTGATGAAGAATTCAAGGACAACCGGGAAGATTCAAGATGAAGAATCGATATATGTTTCGATTATTCTTTGTAATCTTTAATTTCTTTCTTTTCTCTAGGATGGAACCATAATATTATGGTTATTATTATTATTATGCTTGTTGCCTAGCTTAATTGCTTTGTATGATTGCATATAATATGATTTGCTATATATGTGATAACATGTCATATAGAATAGGGAGTGCCGCTCATTAAAATTGTTCATGCATATTTCTTAACATAAAACCTTGTTTTCCAAAAGATTGAGTGGGTGAGGGTTTTTGATGAAAAGACCCATGGCCTCCATCGTTGGTCCGCAGGTAACACATGGTGATACCGACCCCTAGGAAGGGATTCATTATGTACCGGTGTGGATCTCCGAGAGGATAATTTATTTGAGCGTATTTTTATGGTTGTACACCCCTAGGTGACAATTGTAATATATGGATCAAATAGTTGAAACGATGGTTATACACTCAAGATTAATTTAATTATTAATCTCCCTAGGAGCTATGATAATTAAATTAATGGCCAAAAAAACGATTATCAATATATCTTTGGATGGAGATTGATCCGGATGGTATATATTGATCGGAGGGGATCCGTGTTCCCAACTAAATTTTGCATGATCTCCCTAGGAGACTTACAAAATTTTGAGTTGGGAATTATCGTTAATAAGGTTGTGATTTTTTTCAAGGTTTTGACACACAAACATATTTGTTGCATTATAACATGTATATATGTTTGATTACTAAATGTTTATGCAAGTTTGCTTATACTAGATATATGAATGTTTATTGTAGATCAAAATGTCTTCTAGCGCATTATCATCGATACTAATAAACACAACTTAATCAAGAGAATTTTACCGATTGGAAAAGGAACCTAAAGATCGTCCTAACCTTTGAGAAACTGAATTTCGTACTGAACACACCTTGTCCTCCGGAGCCACCTGTTGATGCTCCTAATGAGGTTTTCATAGCGTATCAACGCTGGAAGGACTCTGACGATATGGCTCGCTGTTATATGATGGCGAGCATGTCCACTGTGCTACAAGCACAACATGAAGATTACATAACTGCTCGTCAGATTATGGATAATCTTGAGGACATGTTCGGTGGCCAAGCCACTGAAAAACGTCGGGAAGCCCTTAGCAACCTTATTAACTGCAGACAGAAGGCTGGGTCTTCCATAAAGGAACATATGCTGAAGGTGATGGGCTATTTGGCTGAAGTTCAGACCAATGGGGCCGACATCGATCTTTGAGTCTCGATTGACCATGATCTTTGAGACTTTGTCGAAGGAGTATATTCCGTTTAGGGCAACGTTCAATTTGAGCGCTAGGCGAATATAACCTTGACAGAGTTGATGCAAGAACTCAAAAAGTTCGAGCGGATGATCAAGGGGTCGACTATTATGGAAGCCAACTTTGTTGAGGCATCTTCTTCCAAACCCCTTCAGGGAATGGAAAGAAGAAGCAAGTAGCTAAGAAGGAGAGTTCTTGATTCCGCCAAACAAGGGCAAGAACAAGAAGAAGAGGAACCCGAACAAGCTTAAATGCTTTCATTGGGGAAGGTGGGGCACATGAAGAAGAATTGCAAAGACTACCTAGCCGTTAAAGGCAAAGGAGGTGAGTGTGATCTTTTGATTGTGGAAGCATGTCTAGTTGAGGAATCCAAAGGACAAGCTGGGTCATAGATTCTGGAGCAACTAATCATGTATGTGTTTCTCTGCGGGGTTCAAGCAAACGAGAAGTCTTCTAAATGAAAGCTTCACGTTGAGGATGGGCGATGGAACACTAGTGTTGGCTGAAGCGTGGGAGACGTCCATCTTTATTTTGATAGTTATAGGAGTTTATTTTTTATGAGACTGTTTTTATGTTCCTCGGTTTAAGAGGAATCTTATTTCTGTTGCTTGTTTATTTAAAGATTCTTATTCAGTTTCTTTTAATAATAAAGTTGTGATTAAGTAAAAACAAGTCTTTTATCTTGATGGATGGATGCAAAATAATCTATATTTTATCAAACCAAAGATGGACTCACTTTGCTAAACACCAAGTTGTTAATAACTCTAAAAGGCTTAAAACTTCTCACTCTAATGAGACATATCTTAGGCATTTGCGACTTGGTCACATTAGCCTTAACAGATCTGAGAGGTTGGTAAAAGATGGACCTTTAAGTTCTTTAAAGGTTGAGTCCTTACCCCAATGTGAATCTTGTTTGGAGGGCAAAATGACCAAAAGACCATTTGGGTCTAAAGGCAATAGGGCCGAAGGTGTTCTTGAACTTGTGCATAGTGATGTTTGTGGTCCCATGAACATCAAGGCAAGAGGAGGGTATGAGTATTTCACTTTTATTGACGATTACTCAAGATATGGTTATGTGTACCTATTGCATCACAAAAGCGAAACTTTTGATAAATTCGGGGAGTTTCGGGTGAAGTGGAAAAGCAACTAGGTAAACCCATAAAGGCACTTCGATCCGATCGAGGTGGAGAATACCTCTCGATGAGTTCACCGGATACTTATTAGAGAATGGGATTCTATCCCATTTAATCGCACTTTCTCCACAGCAATGGTGTTTTGAAATAGAACCTTGTTGGACATGGTACGGTCCATGATGAGTTATTCGACATTGCCTATATCTTTCTCGGGATATGCTTTACAAATCGCATGTTATCTTTGTGTCAACAAAGTCGGTTCCTAAAACTCCTCACGAGTTGTGGACCAGGCAGAAGACATCCTTGAACCATATTCATCGCATATGGGGGTGTCCTGCATGTCCCGGACAAGGAAGCGAACAAGTTGGAAGCACGCGTTCAGAAGTATGCATTTTTGTAGGTTATCCAAGAGGGACGAAAGGGGGTTATTTCTATAATCCCAAGGAAAAATAAAGTCGTGGTTTCAACGAATGCAACATTCCTTGAGGAAAGTTACATGAACGACTTTAAGCCTCGTTGTCGAGTGACTTAGTCATACCAACTTTGTTCCTTTGGAAACCGATCCAATCAGAGTAGAAGAGGAAACCCAACAACAATCTAAGGGGCTTTGCAATGGTGGGAGGATCGACATGAACCCGAGAGATTCATGGCTAATGGGGAAAACCTTTTTGCGAATCTCTCGAAACATGACAGAGATCCTTATACTTAAAGAAGCTATGGAGGATGTTGATGCAAACCTTTGGACATGAAAGCATGAAATCTATGGATTTTAATCTAGTCCGGGAACTTGTAGATCTTCCCGATGGGATTAAGCCCATTGGGTGTAAATGGGTCTACAAGAGAAAGAGAAATGCAGAAAGGTCGAAACCTATAAGGCTAGATTTAAGGGATACACGCAAAAGGAAGGAATCGACTACGAGGAAACCTTTTTCACTGTAGCCATTTAAGTCCATCCGCATTCTCTTATCCATTCCAGATTTTGTCAAGAGAGAACGGCCATCTTGAGGAGAGTATCTACATGGTACAACCAGAAGGCTTTGGGGCTAAGGGTCAAGAGGAAAAAGTTTGCAAGTTGTTGAAATCCATTTATGGATTAAAACAAGCTTCCCGTTCTTGAACAAAAGATTTGACCAAGTGGTCAAGACTTTTGGATTCCAAATGAATATGGATGAACCTTGTGTTTATAAACATATTCAAGATGGGAAAGTGGTTTTTCTACTATTATATGTTGATGATATTCTACTTATTGGCAATGATGTGGGGCTTTATCATCAATGTTTGGCTTACCAAATAGTTTGACATGAAGGACTTAGGAGAAGCTTTATGTTCTTTCGAATCTTAAGAGAAAAAAACAAAATGATAGCTCTCTCTCGGGGCTTCATACATAGATAAAATTCTCGAGAAGTATGCAATGCATAATTCCAAGAAAGGTGGGCAACCATCTAGGTCTTTACTCTTTCGTTGTCCCAAGACATTTACATGGTTTATGCTTCGCGGTCGGAGCCTCATGTATGCAATGCTTTGTACTCGACCGGACATTTGCCATGCGGTTGGGATTGTAAGTCGATTTCAGTCGAATCCAGGACCTAACCAATTAAAAGATATTCAAGTATCTTAGAACTAGAAATTATATCTTGGTATATTTCACCTATTTTTGATTCTTTTCAATTTGTTTGGATTCTAGGAAATGAGATCTTTTACCTCTTTACATCGTTTGGAGGAGTGTCAAAAACTTGCAAGTTTGTTTGTGGCAACTAGTGATGCTTGAAAGAAGCGATTGGCTCATGAATTTTGATGGATCTTGAAGTTGTTCCTGGTGTGGATATTTAATTTGCCTAACACCAAAGAACCAAGATATCGAAAATTTGATCAATGTTTGTTTATTGAAGAAGGGCATGTGGAAATATGCAAAATCGCGTCGAGAGGACAATGTTCCGCGAAGGCTTAAATGTCGCCTTGCGTAGCATGTCGGTTTACTTGTGCAGCATTGATTGTGACCCTTCCAATAAATGTAACAATTTTCTTCTTGAGACATTTTGACTATTAATAAAGATTTGTGTTTTCATATATTTATGTATTGTCCTCTTTATGTTCATAATAGTTGAATGTATGATAAGCAAACAAAAAGTCTCGAGATCGTCATTCTAAATCTTTAGATCATGCATGTAATGTGAAGAACATGCGGAAGACAAGAATCTAAAGATGATAGTCTAAATCTTATGATCCACAATTGAGGGAATAAAGTTGGGCGCTTTATTCATGTTAAGATTGTTATGTTGTCTACTTCCTAACGGAGACGGCTTGTCTTGGTCGTCGGAGGTGGGACTCCATGGGTAGAGACATTGATATAGTTTCTAATGGTGAAATCTATATTGGATCGGACCAAAGATGAATTGTTTTAATTAATAATTCATTTTGAATAAAACAATTCACTTTTTGACCAATTATATGTTGTCATCTTAATCCCGAGATGGATGATGAACCCGTATACTTGACTTGTATCCTTTGATGTACTAAAGGGAGACATCCCGACATTATGTAAAGGTTTTGGGGGTATGACTTTATGCGAGATTCGTTATTCATAGATAGTGGAATCCATAGCTCCTATAAAGAGTCAATGATATCCTCTTATGCATTATCGCGGATTGGAAAATACGAGCTTTTTTAGACTACTTTTATCTAATGGTTTCTTTGAATAGTATGAATAGTATTTTTCCAATGGTTTGATAATGGAACATAAGATAAATGTAATCGAAGGTAAAAATGAACTTGACCTCAAGTCGATTATGGATATCCTATGGGGATGATATACTAATATATTGAGTCATGGACTAGAGCTAATTAGAGCTTTGTAAATACGCTATATAAATTTGCAGCCTAGGCTTTTAGTGGAATAAGCGCTAGAGTTTTATAATCATGAGACGGACTTGTTGGTTTACAAGTAGCGTTGTGATTATAGGAGCTTGATTTATATATGTCCATCGGGTCCCCTTTGCTAGCTCACATAATTTCAAATTAACGATTTACGGTGTATTTCCTACATATTGGTAACTTGTGTTATTTCCGTAAAAAAGGTTCAAAGTTAATTCATGAGTGATTTATCGGGTGAATTAATTGATAAATTGATTCTAGATAAATTGGTTGAATTATTGTTTTAAGAGTTGTTTAATGTGGGAAGACTATTATATGACCGCTTTGAACAATTTCTCTATTGGGTTGTTTGAATCAAAACGAGGCTCTCATGCAAGTTTCCCATGTTGAAAAACTAGGAAAACAACTTTAAATCGAGCAAACGAAAACCGTGGGTAGACCCGGTCACAAAAAACCGAGGTCGACCGGTCCTGCAGGTCGACCGGTGGGTAGACCGGTTTGTGAAGGACCGGTCGACCGGTGAGTTATAACTTCTCTGTCTCCGGTCGACCGGTTGTAACGCGTAACGCGTGCTGATGTGGCAAAATCGACTCTGAGTGCGATTAAATCTTTGGGAAACCTAATTGTTGCGGAAGTATGACTTCCTAAATAGTATAAATAGCCTATTAAGTCTCATTACTCATTAGATCACTTGAGAGACTTTTTGGAGGCTATTGATAAGAGATTCCAAGAGGAAAAATTGTTTAATTATCAAGAACAATTTTTCTTTGGCTCTCTTGTGATTGGAAGGAGATTAAGAATACCAAAGAGGAGATTAAACGAAGTGTGCCCACCCGCACACCGATCATGGAAACGAGAATAGCAAAGAAGACCAGTTGGTTGAGGCTCTTCCGGTTGCTGTTTGGAACGCTTTGATCTGTCAGACGTGCAGTTTCCTGAAATCTCAAAAGGTATGATTTAGATCTTTAGTATTTATGTTATATAGCATCATGAACATGTTCTTGTTTGGCTTTGACTTTGATTAAAATTTTTAAATTCCGCTGCGCACTCGATGCCATTATTTTCCAACATGGGACCCAACTCCCACTAGTCAGATTGCGCCACGCGTCCGGTGGGGTCCGCCTGTTCCCCCGTGTACGCGCGCTTGGCGCGCACGCTGCTTCCTCCGCGCGAGTTCTCCCCACGCGCGCGTCAGCCGGACTTTCTCTCTCTTCCGCGTGGGTCCCGCGTGCCAGCGCCCCTCCAGTCAAGTCACGCCACGTGTCCTAGCTGTCCCCCGCGTATGCGCGTTTCCCGCGCACTCTCCCTCTCCGCATGACTTTCTCTCCCGCGCACATCCAACTCTCGCCACGTGGTCCAGTTGTGCACCACTTCTTCTCCCACGCGCGAATGGCCTGGCAACACGTGTCCCACTCTTCAAAAACGTGATGTTTTTCTCCCCCGATTAAGCATCCGGTTTTTACATTTTTAACACATCCAAAACTCTATAAATAGGGTCATTATCAAAGTGATTGAGGTTAGATTTTTTTTAGAGCCTAAATTCTCACATTTTCATATTTTCTTTGTAGAATTTTATGAGAATTATGTACAAGTTAGGCTAGAGTATTTAGGTGAGGCTAGAGGTGATCCTATATGTGTAGTGAATTTATTTGGATTTTTGATTCTCCAATGTTTTGTAAGTTTTATACATTTGAGTAAATAATTTTCTTTTATCATATTTCTTCTTCTTATCAATATATTTTATTGTCAACTCTCATATAAATTTAGTCATGCTCTTTTTATGTGATTGTTGCATTATATTATATATTGATCGGTATTATTTTATGAGTAGTCTTTTACTGCATTATTGCCAACGGTATATTGTCGCTCTTGGATTTCTCATAAGATAATTTTTCCTAATTCTAAACGTTAGAATTTTATTTACTCGAATACATTTTTAATTCATATGTTCTTCAAATATTTATTTTCTGATTGATTATTTGGGATGTGAAACTTTCAATTGAGTCAATTCATGAATCAAAATCCAAATATGTGAACAAAGCATATGGAGGATTCTCAAAGCCTTACCACTTTTTATTATTGAATTTTCTCTATTTTAAATTGTTCAAAAAATCATCAAAAACACTTATTCTTTTTCTTTGTTTGATTGCTTACTTTCCTAACGCTTTTTGTTTGCTAATCTTTTCTTGTTCAATTTAACACTTCCTCGTGGGATCGACCATTCAAATTGTACTACAATTGACCGCTTGTTTTTGTACACGTTTAGGCGTAATCAGTCCCAAATAGAGGATTGTCCTCATGTCCTTAACAAAAACACAGTAGCTAACTGTTTGCTAGGGTTGTATGTGGCAATTCACAAGAAGTATGAAGGCATGGAGACAGCTTATGAGATAATGCAGTCATTAGATACCGTATCTGAAAATTCATAAAACAAAAGGCTTGGCTAAATACTGTAAGGGCCTGAGTAAAAGACAAAAGGAAAGTCATTTCCACCAAAATAAAGAAAGGAACTCAAGCAAATATGATTTGCTAGTTCTAAAAACATGTTTAGTAAAAAGGGTGATTCCTTATCCAGGATAGTAGATTCGGGAGTTGCTACTCATATTTATTTTCTTTATTGAGTCTTGGTTCTTACACGGAAAGTCGTTTCCACCGAAATAAAGAAAGGAAATCAAGCAAATATGATTTGCTAGTTCTTAAAACATGTTTAGTAAAAAGGGTGATTCCTTATCCTAAATAATTGATTCAGGAATAAATAATCGTGTTTGTTTTCTTTATTAAGTTTAAGCCCTTAAATGGAAATTGTTTCATCCGAAACAAAGAAATAGAATCAAAGTAAATAAGATTTACTAATTCTAAAAACATCTTTAGTAGAGGGTGATTCCTCCTCCTGGATAGTTCATTCGGGAGCAACTAATCATGTTTGGTTCTCTTTGCAAAATATTAGTTCTTACAAAGAACTTGCCGTCAGGGACTGCACGATAAAAGTAGGAATACCACGAGAATATTGGAAAAAGCAGTGGGAGAAGTTAGACTTCAATTTGAAAATACATTGTTATGAACAATGTTTATTTCCCTCCAGGTATTAAGAGAAATTTGATTTCTAATTGTAAATTATTTGAACAATTGCCTTCAAATAATAATCTAATCCACATCTTTCGGAATTGCTCCGATATTTGTTTTGGATATTTAGAAAAAGTTTTACACCATTTAAACCGATGCCTGGCTCACTGCGTAATGTAGAAATATTCAAAATTTGCCAAACTTAAGAATGTGTTAGCGTTTATGCCATTAGGAATAAATGTAACAATTTTCTTTGAAGATATTTTGACTATTAATAAAGATTTGTTTATTTCATATATCTATGTATTGTCCTCTTTATGTTCATAATAGTTGAATGTATGATAAGCAAATTGAAAGTCTGAGACTGTCATTCTAAATCTTTAGATCATGCATGTAATGTGTAGAACATGCGGAAGACAAGAATCTAAAGATGATAGTCTAAATCTTATGATCCACAATCGAGGGAATAAAGTTTGGCGCTTTATTCATGTTAAAATTGTTATGATGTCTACCTCCTAACGGAGACGGCTTATCTTGGTCATTGGAGGTGGGACTCCATGGGTAGAGACATTGATATAGTTTCTGATGGTGAAATCTATATTGGATCGGACCAAAGATGAATTGTTTTAATTAATAATTTTGTTTGAATAAAACAATTCACTTTTGACGAATTATATGTTGTCATCTTAATCCTGAGATGGATGATAAACCCGTATACTTGACTTGTATCCTTTGATGTACTAAAGGGAGACATCCTAACATTATGTAAAGATACGCTTGCCGGTGCATTAGGGGTATGACTCGTGTATGCGTAGATTCATTATTCATAGATAGTGGAATCCATAGCTCCTATAAAGAGTTAATGATATCCTCTTATGCATTATCAGTGGATTAGAAAATACGAGCGCTTGGCCATTAGACTACTCTGTGTTATCTAATGGTTTACTGTTTGTAATAGTATAAATAGTGTTTTTCCAATGGTATGATAATGAAACATAAGATAAATGTAAACGGGAAGGTAAAACGGAACTTGACCTCAAGTCGATTATGGATATCCTATGGGGATGATATACTAATATATTAAGTCATGGACTAGAGCTAATCAGAGCTTTGTAAATACACTATATAAATCGAGAGTGCAGCTCTAGGCTTTTAGTGGAATAGCACTAGAGTTTTATAATCATGAGACGGACTTGTTGGTTTACAAGTATCGTTGTGATTATAGGAGCTGGATTTATATATGTCCATCGGGTCCCTTTGGTAGCTCACATAATTTCCTGTAACGATATGGTGTATTTCCTACATATTGGTAACTTGTGTTATTTCCATAAAAGAGGTTCAAAGTTAATTCATGAGTGATTTATCGGGTGAATTAATTGATAAATTGATTCTAGATAAATTGGTTAAATTATTGTTTTAAGAGTTGTTTAATATGGGAAGACTATTATATGACTGTTTTGATCATGCAATTTCTCTATTGGGTTGCTTGAATCAAAACTGAGGCTTTATGCAAGTTTCCCGTATTGAAAAACTAAGAAAATAATTTTCGTCAGTACAGACTGGTCGACCGGTCAGTGAAGACAAGTCGAACGGTTAAGTATAACTACTCTGTCACCGGTCGACCGGTTGTAACTTAAAATACATGTTGACGTGGCAAAATTGACTCTGGATGCGATTAGAACTTTGTAAAACCTAATTGTTACGAAAGTATGACTTCCTAAACACTATAAATAGCCTATTAAGTCACATTACTCATTAGATCACTTGAGAGACTTTTTGGAGGCTATTGATAAGAGATTCCAAGAGGAAAAATTGTTTAAATTATCAAGAACAATTTTTCTTTGGCTCTCTTGTGATTGGAAGGAGATCAAGAATACCAAGAGGAGATTAAACGACGTGTGGCCACCCACACACCGATCGTGGAAACGAGAATAGCAAAGAAGACCAGTTGGTTGAGGCTCTTCCGATTGCTGTTTGGAACGCTTTGATCTGTCAGACGTGCAGTTTCTTGAAATCTCAAAAGGTATGATTTAGATCTTTAGTATTTATGTTATATAGCATCATGAACATGTTCTTGTTTGGCTTTGACATTGATTAAAATTTTTTAAATTCCGCTGCGCACTCGATGCAATTATTTTCCAACATAAGGAGTAAAGGATCTCTCATGATAAATAACACATATATGTGGCATCTTAGACTTGGTCATATTAGCCTAAACAAGATTTAAAGACTGGTAAAGGATGGTCCTTTACGTGAACTAAAAGTTAGTGAGCATCCAACCTATGAATCTTGTCTGGGAGGCAAAATGACCATGGGCCTTCCATGTCGAAAGGAGAAAGAGCCACAGTACCTCTTCAGCTAATACATTTAGATGTATGTGGACCATTAAACATCCAAGACAAAGGAGGTTACGAATATTTCATCATTTTTATTGATGGTTATTCCAGATATGGTTATGTTTACCTAATGCAACGGAAATCTAAAACTTTTAGAAAGTTTAGAGAATTCCGAGTAGAAGTTGAAAAATAGTTAGGTAAACCAATCAAGACACTTCAATTAGATTGAGGGGGTGAATGCCTGGACTAAGAGTTTTAGGATGTCTTGATTGAAGAAGGTGTGGTATCCTAATTGACTACGCCCAGTACACCATAGCAGAATGGTGTAGCCGAAAAGAGAAATCAGACTTTGTTTGACATGATAAGATCAATGTTGAGTTATTCTTCACATCCTACTTTGTTCTAGGGTTATGCCCTAAGAACCACCGTGTATATTTTGAATCTACCAAAGACACCCCTAGAGTTGTGGAATGGTCGAAAGCTAGTTTTGAAGCATATTCGCATATAGACTGGGAAGTTGGAACCAAGATCATAAATATGCATGTTTGTGGGATATGCAATGGGGACAAGAAAATGCTTATTTTATATAGTCACAAGAATAAAGGATATTTGTATCAACAAATGTCACGTTTCTGGAGCATGACTATATGATAGTTTTCAAGCCTAGAAGCAAAGTAGTTCTGAAAAGTTACTTTCCAATGAGATTGGACCACTACCGTCAATGGTTGTTGAAACGCTAAGAAGTAAGACAATGATTCCTAATCAAACTCCTATGGCGCCTCGTTGTAGTGGAAGGGTAAGCAAGTTACCTGACCGGTATACCGGGAAGCACAGATCGTCACTGCTGATGATGATAAGGAGGATCCGTTGCCCTTTTAAGGCTGCGATGGATGATTTGATAAGGAAAAATGGCAAGCATTTATGAAACTCGAGCTAGAGTCCATATACTCCAACTCAGTCTGGAAACTTGTAGATCTACCCGAAGGGGTAAAACCCATTGGATGCAAGTGGATCTTCAAGAAAATAAGATGAGCGGATGGAAAAGTAGAGACTTATAAAGCAAGGCTAGTGGTTGAGGGTTACACCCAGAAAGAGGGAATTGACTATGAGAAAACTCTCTCACTGAAGGCCATGCTTAAGTCTATCCGAATACTCTTAGCCATAACAACATATTTTGAATATGAGATATGGCAGATGGATGTCAAGACAGCGTTTCTGAATGGCTATCTTGGGGGAACCATCTATATCGATCAGCCAGTGGGTTACATAGAGAAAGGCCTAGAGCAAAAAGTCTGCAAGCTGTGGAGATCCATTTATGGATTGAAGCAAGCTTCTAGATCATGGAATATCAGGTTTGATGAGGCTATTAAGTCTTATAGATTTGATCAAAACCAAGATGTTTCAAATGAAAGAAAAGAAGACGTTCTTATTCTTTACAAGCCCGAATATATGATATTCAGTGGGAGTAGTCAGTCATTGTCAGTTGAACTCAAGATTCGATCATTGGGTAGCCGTGTAGTGTATCTTAAGTATATAAGGAAAATAAAGAAACTATAAGATAGTTTAGTCAGTGAAAGAGTTGTCTTTCACTGGATATATAGACTTTGACTATGAGTCATACGTGGATTTTGATAGTCAACATCCAAGTCTGTGTTCATACTAGGTGAAGGAGTCATGACAGGAAAGGTTGTTGGCAAAGTGTGATGCTAATTCTATCATTAAGAGTTAATGCGTAGCAGCTTGTGAAGCAGCAAAAGAAAGCAACATAACTCTAGAAAATTCTTAACTGATCTGGAAGTTGTTCCGGGCATAGATCAGTCATAGACACCTAGAAAGTTTAAGGATTGGAGACATATTCTACCTGCTTTAGGACAAGTGGGAGATTGTTGGGAATGGTGTCCTAGAAGCATAAGATGTAATAGGATATTTATTATTTATTTAATAAAAGAGTTTATTCATCAATTTTATGTGTATATATTTGTGAATATTTTATGAATATCAATAAAAATTCCATGATTATTTATGTAACCTTAAACATTGTATATAAGTGTTATATACGAGAGGATAATGTTTAAGGATAATAATCAAAAAGCAATGTTCATAATGAATTTAATTAAAGTTCGGAATCTTTAATTAAAACATTATTAATACATGTCATTCCCATTAAGAATGGAACGTGTTATCCGCACTGTTAATATGGCGAGATATTGAATGAGTGTATTTCACATAATGAGATTATGTAGAACAAGGACACATACACAATATGAATTTCTAATAATTTTCGTTAAGTATAGAAATTCTAATTAAGTCTACTAATGGTCATATATAGAATGATCTTAATCCTGAGTTCTTAATAGACTCTTATTTATGGATTTGTGTCTTTTGATTTACTCGGTACGAATTCTGAGATCTTGAATCCTATTCCTTGTATTTTGGAGACATGATGAAGTAGGTAGCCGGAATGTTATTACACGAGATGGAATCTATTCCTTCTTAAGAAATAAGTAGATAAATAATTCTCTCTAGGGTTGATTCAGTACTTGGACCAGTAGGAGCTCCGATTTATGAATGTGTTTTATGAATCACTGTCCATTAGAGAATCAATGGTACTCAAGGATAAAGATATAATTAGAGAGGTTAACGGATTTTACCTGGCTCTAATTACGAATTATTTATGGAGAATTGATCTATATGCAATGACTATATCAAATAGATACTTCACAGTTTATAAGTAATTTATATCTATAATTTCGAGAGTGCAATTCCAAGTTTATAGTGGAGTAATTATTGGAATTAATAGAATTAATTAATTAAAGTATTTAATTAATTATTAATTTTATTGGAGCTCAAGATTATAGGTCCATTAGTCCCCGCGTCATCCTAGTAATTCTACCAGACACAAGGGGCAAAATGAGAATTTTAGAATTATGGAATTCTAAAATTAAACACTCGAAAATAATTAATTGATAATTAATTATTATTTAAATAATATGATTATTTAAATTTGAATTTGAACACATCTAGAATTATCCATTTAAACTTATTTGATAAGTTGTTCAATTTAGAATTCAAATTAATTTAAGTTTGACTTAAATTGGAATTTGAATTTGAGTCAAAATTGGACTACAAGATAAAGGATGATTTTCTCTTTCTTCCCTATCTGAAAATTGGCGCCACATAGGGATGAAGATCCCCTAAGGTGGCCGGCCACAATGGATAAGGATAAGAGGAGATTTTATTCCAAATTCAAATAGGAGATAATTAACAATGTTTATCTTAGAGATAGAAATTTGATTCCTTTTTGAAGTTTGACTTCTACTCTTTAAATATGAGAATGATAGAAAATTGTGAATACAATTTTTGAAACAATTTTTCTGCCCTAAAAGTTAAGGCTGGCCGAAATTCTCAAGAGAGAGAAGAAGGAAAAAAAAATTTCTCCAAAAATTCCACATCGTGCATGCGTTGGTGTTTGTGAAAATTCGAGTGTTTATTATAACCCGTTTTGTCTAATGTGTGCCCACACACACGTCTTCATGGATTCTAGAAATTGACGTGAAAGACATTGGTTTTCCAAACACAAAGCTTTGGAGCAAAGATTGTTCGAGGTCAAAGAACTCAAGTTATCAACCGAGTCGGCCTCCAGGTATTTTTCCTAATTAAGTTCTTAATATATGAATTAATGAGATTAATTTATTCGTGCATAAATTAATATAATCTATAGAGTATCTCAAAGGTTTTGCGAAAATTTTTGTTATACACGATCCGCCTCCCCGCCACGCTTCCGCGTCCGAATTTGATTTGGCAACCAACATATTTTTGGTTCTGCAAGTGATGGAAGAAGAAACTTGCTGAGAAAAAACAAAAAAGAAAAAGAAAGAGAAAGAAGAAGATTATAGACTCAAAAATGAGTCTTTACTGAATCTCAGTGATTAAGAAATAATTTTACGATTAAGACTCCTATTAATCTTGTGATTTAAGTGTTTAGGTTGGTTTTTTTTTTTTTTTTTTTTCAAATTTTCTGATCTTTTGGTGTGATGAAGTTGGTTAGGGATTATTGCCCGTTTGGTGTGTGTTGAAGTTGGTTAGGGATTATTGCCGGTTTGGTGTGTGATGAAGTTGACATTTGTGTTTTGGGTTTTTTGTTGCTGTTTGCTTATATTTGTGTGTTCTGGGTTTTTTGTTGCTATTTGCTAATATTTGTGAGGAGTTGATTGAATTCTGTTGATGTTAGATCTATACATTGTTGTTATGATTTATGAATAGTTGAAATCAGTATAAACGAATCACGAAACGGTATTTTTATTTTTTTATATTAAAAATAATATTAGAATAAAACTACCAAATGCATTTTCAAAAATAATTCCTGCATGAGATTGAAAATATTTTCATTCCATTTTCATATAAAAAACAAAATTATTTTGGAACAGATTCTAAACGCACCCTTAGTTTCTCTCTCTTTTGTTTTTTGTTTTTGTTTTTAATCTGATGTGCATGGCTCATATTAGGAAGGGTGAGTTTGTTTATTTATCCACCATATGATGCCAAATGCCAATCTGATGGCCAAGAAAGGGTATATGGATACCGAAAAGAAAAGGAGGTATTGTAGTTTTTCCTAGAAAAAAAATAAAAAATAGAGTAAATATCATAAACTAATGCCAAATTAGTTATTATTATTTATTTATTATAATTATTATATAAAAGGATTTCAAGAGCAGGAAACAATATAGTTAATCACCCTTAGGACATTAATCTTATCTAGCGAGGAAGCCTCCATGTCCATGAATGCTTCCTTCAAAAAAAAAAAAAAAAAAAAAAAAAAAAAAAAAAAAAAAAAATCCAAGAGAGGGAAAATCTACAAGAAGAGTTTGAATTATAAGAGAAACCGCAAACAATTATCATAAAAAAAACTAACAGAAGAAGAAAAAAAAAATTGGAGAAATTCTAAGAATGTAAAATATTAGAAGTACATACTTAAACTTTTTTGACTTTTCAAGAAACACGTTTTTTTTTTTTTTTATTTATTTTTGTTTCAATTAGAACCACCATTGAAATTTTCAAAGAATTTAATAAAAAAAGTTTAGGATTTATGAAAATGAAATTAGTGTTAATAAAGATGTGGGGGTATTTTTCTTCATTCTTTTGAAAAACACTTTCTAATATGATTAATGCGGGTGTATGCTTAATTTTTTCTTTTTCTTTTTTATTTTTTTGAAAAGAATAATATTTCTAAATTTCTATTAATAATTAATATGAGTGAATATTAATGGGCTTCGATGTAATTTTAATACATGACAATATTGTCACACACATAGATTTTGATTGGTGAGGACATTCATGAATTTTGTGGGTGTAAAAATTTGTTATAATTATGACTCAATAGCAAACAAAAATTTTAACACTCATTAACTCTATCTTGGATTCTTATAAAATTTTGTGGTGAGCTTTATGATTATTATGTGTTTTATGATTTTCTCATCACAATTAAAGGGGATCTAGATGTCCTAATCTCACGCGTCACCCAACGAAATTATAGTCCGAAGGGTAAATTTTTCCCAAAAATATTAATTGGAACAAAACTTAGTGACTTAAATGCTGCATGAAATTTTTAATATCGGATTCTTAACCAGTGCATCAAAATTAATTAAGAGTAGAGTTTTTATAAAGATTCAATTTTGGGGCCAAATTTGTAATTTTGCCAAAATACGAAATCAAAACGTAGTTTTTTAAATATATAGGACCCAAAATGCGATTGTAAAAATATATGGTTCAAAACAGAAAAGCTGATAGAATTTCAAAAAGTTTCTCTTTAATTATTTGAGAGTCGTCATACACCACAACCAATAGAAATTTAATTGGATTGAAAGATAAAATTAAAAAGAAAAAGGAAAGATGACATATCGATTATTTCCTAAAGCTCAGACATATTCTATTCTCTCTTACTCCCTCTCTTACTCTCTCTTAGAAAAACAAAAGAATCCCGTAACTATGTGTAGAGGAGTTATAGAAAACCCACCAAAAATAATTCAAAACTATAATTTTCCATCGAAGTTTTTCTCCCAACTCATAGAACTAACATTCCCCTTTGATTTTCTTGAGTTAGAGATGATTTTTGAGCCCTAAAAACCTCTCAAATATTTGGTTCAAGCCCCAATCTGAGAATAGATGATTGTAAATCCATTTTGGTAAGTTGTCCTTACCAAAACTTGTTCATTGATCAATTTATTTTAGTGGGTGAGTTCTAATCCATTTTTGAATTGATTGTACATGATATTTAACTTCTCCAAATCTACTATTCCAGCCAAACATGTTTCTCTCAATTCAAGCCACGAGTTCATCATCAAAGTGAAGCAAAACTTTGTTGTTTCTTCAGGGTGAGGGTCCTCAAACTTTAAAAATCATGGGTTTTAATTAGAATTTGTATTTTGATAATGGAGTTTAATTTTTAATAATCATTAAGTTTATCTCTAGGTGTTTGAAGTTTGCATGCTATATGTTTGATAAAATGATTATGAATAAGTTTCTGTGATCATCTATGAAATTTCAGTTTTTCTGATTATTTTATAGGGAAATAGTAGAAAATAGGCCAATATGAAAAGTTTAAGAAAGTATATAGACCAATTTTTAGTTATAGAAATTAATAAGCCATAACATGTCAAGTTATGATTCATAACCAGATAAGTTATTGACAAACTTGTCAAGTTATGGTTCATAACCAAACAAATTATAGACAATTATGAATAATAACTTGTCAAGTTATGGTTCATAACCAAACAAGTTATGGACGAAAATAAGAATTTGGCCAATTTTTAACTTATGTAAACTATTGGCCTATTAATTTTAATTCATCTCAAATTTTAGCCTATTTTTCTCTTTCTTCCTATTTTATATGTTGTTTTGTCTCGGTTCATATTTTTGGGCAGGCCAGCCTAGCCCGGCCCCAATAGTGGTTGGCCTCTGGCCGAACGTTTAGTCTGACCTTAACTTGTGGCTCTAGGTATGTTTAACCCTAAATTATTTAAGTTTTAATGTTTAGAGATTCCATTAATTGATATCTGTTATTGCTTGAACTAACTTGTCAAAGACCAAAATTTTAGGGTTCTAAATATTAAACTATAAAAATTAAGAGTCCAACTTGTGGATTCTAATATGTTTGTTTCACAACTCAAGTTAAGAACTTGAGTTGTGTATGTGAAAGAAAAATATTAATAAAAAAGTTAAATTTGAATTTTTATAAGAGAAAACACTATAATAATAAAATTTGAGTTGTGACTTGAGTTGTGAAAAGAATAATGCGGTACTTTGCCCTACATATACCGATTTAAGTTGTTAAAAGTTTTGACTTTGCCTCATAGACTTTAAAACATGCCAATATTCTCCCCAAAAGAAAATGAAAATTTAACAAAAATGTTCAGCCTGCCAACTCCAACAAAGAATTATTCTTTTTTTTTTTTTTTTTTTTTGCCACGGCAATAGGAGAGAGAGAGAGAGACATGATTTTTTTAGTATCTTTGATTGGCAAACAAGATTCTTCGATGATGCCATCTAGGAGTTCAGATCTGCATACAGCAAAAAAAAAAAAAAAAAAAAAAAAAAAAACTACCCCTAAAAAAAAAAAAGACCTTCTTTAGTTCCTCAACATACTAATAAGTTAAATTTTCTATCCATATAATCTGCAAAAAATCATAAAAATTAAAAAATATACAGATCTAACAGTTAAAAAATCTGATCTACCGGTACATTAGAAATACTAAAAAATCTCCCTACAAAGAATCCATATTTTATTGCGAGTTGTCTATGTAGTTTATCTCAGATCAAAAGGTTAAAAAAAAAAGTATTCAACCCGATATAGATTTTAAACCATACAAGCAAAGCAAGACAATAAAACTAACCCCATCATTTTAAAGTATTTGATTGAGGGTTTTTGTTTTTTTTTTTTTTTTTTTTTTTTTTTTTCTTGGAGGGTAAGTTTGATCGAGGCTGTTACAGCATTGCAAGTATACAAAATATTCATGGAAAGAATAAAGCCAAAAATGTTTCATACAACCAGTACTTTTAAGTTTAAAAAAAAAAAATGGTTATGGCTTTCAAAAAGAGAAAAATGGTCAAGAATTGTTGCTTTTGACGAATTCAGGTAGTAACCAAGAGATAAGCAAGGCCTTTGAGGTGTTTAACAATTTCAAATCCTCGAAGCTTCGAACTTCCATATCCTCTAGCAATTAAAGTGATTGGAACCTGTTGATGAATGAATGAATACAAAAGTAAAACCAAAAAGGATGGCGATTAAATTGCTATATACGCTAAACAACGTTTAAAAAAACGCAGAGCCTCCAAAACAAAAAGCAGTAACTACGCCACTAAGAGCGCGAATGAAAGTAATAAAAGAAGATCTTTGGACACAATGATGGAGTTTCAAGCATACAAGAGTAGAGCCTCTTGTAAGAGGCAATCGGATTCCCTGCCCAATTTTTTGTGTTATAAAATTCTAAATAATGTTTAAGCAACCATACTATACCACGTCATTTAATGGACTCAAACAGAAAAGCACGTAAAAGTCGGTTAAAAAGTATTACAAATTTTTAAAAGACATGGAGTTAGACACCATTTGGGACATCAAAATTGGACATGGGATCTAGTCTACAAAATCTGCTCAACTGATGAACAAGAAGAAGGTTGAGGAAGATCGTTATAGAAACGACTGGCATGAATATGTTTCGGTTACGCATATGGTCTATTCATAGGAAATAGACACAAACAACATGCTCACATTGGTCAACACGCTTGACCAATTAACGTTGATACTATTCTTGTCAGCCAGGACCAGAGTTCTAAAATCCTTTATTGACGAAAGGAGAGAGCAAATACATCCATTGAATCTCAAAAAAACAAAGGTCACAATAAACAGTGAAGAAAAATCTTAACAAATAAAGAAATAAGAGTACGCATTGAATGACAATATACAATAAACAACCAAATGAAACACCTGGAGAAAAGCAATAAAAAATTCACAATAAAAACTCACAAATGAATATGATATCATGAAATATAAACACATACGATAGTAGTTCAAAAGTGCAACTTTACCTCTTCTATATGGTAGCCTTTTCTTGAAGTCCGAACTATCATCTCCTTCTGAAAGACATCATTTTCGAGCACCGATTTTCCATAAAGCCTTCATGAGACGGCCAAAAGTGTAAAGTTGTAAATCATGATGAGACGAAACACTATATTCCTCGATAGTAAGAATCAGAAAGTATAGCGAAAAGATCCAGTCAAATCTTTCCACTAAGTATACTTCCACCAATTTCAAACTATATCCTGAGGAGCGTAACAAGTATCAGGATTTAGCTATAAGAAATTCTGAGCGACAACATAGCATCAGAAGCTGTATTTTTCCTTGCTTAAAGATGAACCCAGACAACTACTGTGGCTGCATAACAAGAAGCAAAAAATAAAATCAATAAAACCCCAAAAATAATTCAAAAGAGGAAGTGCAATGAATACATTTGGAACAACGAGCACCAACAAATGGGACATACCAACAAGACCCTGAAAAGCTTACATATATAAATAAGGCCACCTAAATGTTTCTAGAATTCTTGAAACGCTTACATGAACAAGAAAATCCTACAAATTACTTATGTAGATACTCAGCAAAAGTTAAAGAGCACGCACCTAGATGAAGGTTCATCACGCACTCAATAGCAAACAAAATATCACCTCCGAGTAAAGATCATGCTGCGAGAAGGCAATACATTTTGTTCTTGCTCCCCATTGTTAAGACTTCAAAAATGCCACCCCTTAGCTCGCCAATATCTCCTTGCATTATCCTCAAGACGGGCATCCTTAATCTTCAAAAATAGCTTGTAAGCTATTTCTACTTTATTCAAAGCAAGCAATTTGTTATTTAGCTTGCTGCAAATCAGCCTGCTTGGACAGAATCCTTTTCTCAAACACTCCTCCATCACAAGCACAGCATTTTCAAGCTGCCCTATGTTGCAAAGTCCATTAATAACATACTCATAAACTTCCACATCCGAAGAATAACTGCACTCCTGCATCTCGTTCCAAATGTTCAATAACATCCCACATTTACCAAATCGAGAAAGCCGCATAAGCAATAGTTTATAAGCACTCAATGAGATTCTACACCCAACTTTTTTAGCTTTCTTGTACATCATCATAGCTGCATGAGGAGGACCATAGCTACACAAAGGTTTAATAAAGGAAGTTATAGTCCCTGTACTGGGGACAACTCCTCTGTCCAACATTTCATCAAACAATTCAAGCGCATCTGCCACTCTCCGAACTTTCAGAAAAGCACCAATCAATTTGGTGTAAGTATCAATGCTTGGCTCACAAGCACTACTCAACATACTGTTGTAATACTTCACACATTCATCAAAATCTCCGACAGCTATATAATTAGAAATCATAGCATTGTAAACACTAGAGTCTGGCACCCAACCATTCTTCTCCTTCATGTCCTCAAAGATTTTAACAGCATCATCAATCCGACTGGCCCTTCCTAAACCCTCGATAAGGTTACTGACAGTTGAACCATCGGGATCGATCCCATCTCCTACCATCATTTCCAAGATCCTCTCCATCTCACCAACTCTACCAAATCTACACCATCCACTCATAACAATATTGTATGTAGCGCCATTGAAGGGTATCTTCCCCTTCATTGAATGAAGAAGGGAATTCGCAGCCCCGACATGGGATCGCCTACACAGACATTCGAGAAGCACATTCAAAGACTCGGTATCGCAATCAAAACCGAGTTCGTCTAGGTTCCGAAACATTCGAATTGCTTGGGAAACTTGCCGAGCGCTAACTAAACTATCCATTACAATTTCTAAGGTCTCTAGGTTGGGATTGACTCCTTCAATCCTCAACTGATGCAAAACTTCCAACATACAATTAAGGAACTTTCTCCTACCTAATGCTTTGAGGATTATATGATAAGTATCAATATCTTTCGGAATCGTGGGATGTTTAATCGCCCAATTGAAAAACATAACCATTTTCTTGCCATCTAAATTCCCCCGATTCACTACCTTACCAACAACTTCAACATTCAAATCCACGTCAACATCAGTTAAAGCCTGCTCTATTGCAGTTTTACCTGTCAAATTCTGCAGAAACACACCGCGCAATTTCTCCTCCGGCAATAAAAATCCATCCGCCGCTCTGGTGATCTCCATTCGTTTCTCCGAATTTCCCCGTTTAGGCAGGTCTGAAGCTGGAGTGCCGCGCAAAACTGGTAACAGATCAGCGAGTTCATCAAGAACAGAGCGCTCGTCAATAACACGTTGATTTCTTGTCCGATATTCGTTGTTCGGTGTATCGGATTGCTCATCTAGGCTCGAAAATGGAGATGATAGAATTGGTGAAGGAAGATAGGGCAAAAGGAACCTGCGTCTGCTGAAACTCATGGACTGAACCGCCGAGAAACGCCGAGAAATGCCGGGAAACGCCATGAAAAATATTTACAATGCTTTTAGTCTGACAGAGCAAGAGTGAATTAGTGAGAATTTGATGCAAATCGTCCGGTTCAACTCAGTTCCTTTAATTTCCAAGTCTGCCAATCAAAGGCCATTTATGGAGGGAAATCACATTACGTCAAAGTAACCAAACTGAAATGAGAATGGTTTTTTTAATCTTGGAATTGGTAATTCACCCTTAACATTTTTAATCTTTGTAAATTATTTAAGGTAATTTAGGCGAATGGTTTTCAATCTTTTTAAAAGGTGATAATTTTTTTTTTTTTTTTTTAGGAAATGAATCTCATCTTATTTAAAAAAGTATAATATTGTCCTTTCTAACAATTATCGTCTAAAAAGTAATAGTACAGTGCATGTGAAAACTCACGTAACCTATATTTTTGAGATATATGTGTAAAATCACATGTTAGGAGAATTAGGATTGATTTCATCGTCTACAAGTTAGGGTTTGTGAATTTTATTCTTTGATTTGGGGTTGTTGGGCTGGAATTGGTGCAATTTTATTATTTACGATTACATAAATAAATGTGAAATTTTCAATGATATTTATAAAGTATTTAATGATACATACACATAAATAACAAGATTTATCTTTTATTAAATAAATAATAATATCTCGTATCACATCTCATACTTTTTAGAGATTATTCTGAACACCTAAATTATGAGATTTGGCAATTGAGTGTCAAGAGACATTGGTGAATGAATGTCTTGAAGAAATTATTTATATGATGCAACCAAGAGTTCATAATCAAAGGTTGATAGAGGAAAGTCTCTGAAAAACTGCAAAACATCCATTCATGACTTTTTAATCGTAGAACATTAGGTTTGATAAGGCTATTGAGTCTTATAGATTTTGATCAAAACCATAAATAGGAGTTTTTTAATAACTCAGGATTAAGATCGTTCTATATATAACTATCGGTTGACTCAATTAGAATTTTTATACTTAACAGAAATTATCAGAAATTCGTATTGTGTCTTGTCTCAATCTTACATAATCTTATTATGTAAAATATACTCATTTAATATCTTTCCATATCAAACAAGGCCTAACTCAGTTCTAAGCATAAGTAACGCCAACTAATGTTCTAATAGCCTTGCTCGGTGACACAGTTATGGTCAAGTCTCAAGACTTCCTTCACTTTGCTCCAAGTGCTCTTGAAGCAATCTGGAAGGCTAGGAAAGAGAAAGCTTTTCAAGGAGCAGTGTTCATTCCAATTAGGACATGTTTAGTGCATCATATTGTATTATATTATATTGTATAGCATTGTAAAATTTTTATACAATACGGTATTTAGTTTGTGATATTATTAAACGTTATACAATATATATTCTATTTATGTGTTAGTTTATAATAAGGTAAAATTTAGGCTCAATCATAACTTCATTCAACTATAATATCAACCTGAACCCAACGTTTGGAAGAAATAAAGGAGAAAATAGAGTTACTTCATAGGAGTGTTTTGTAAAAATTTTTAAAAATGGATCAAATTATAATTTTCAAAAAATTAAAGAGCAAAAATAAAATTTTAAAAAATTAAAGAGTCAAAATATAATTTTTTAAAAAATTTAGGGGTTAAAATATAATTTTTAAAAAATTTATGGGTTAAAATAAAAAATATAAATCTAACATTACTCCAATCTCAAAACTCGACCTTAATGTCAATCTCAAAATCCAAACCTAAACTTTAATATTTATGAAGTATGTTATATATTTTTAATATGATATTTTAAATTAAATTACATAATACAATATAATACATTTTTTTCCGTATTAAATAGCACACTTCATATTATATAAATTTTAAATTTCATATTAAATTATCTAATTTATAAATATCACCAACTATTATCTTATTATTAAAAAAATAATAAATTTAAACTCTGTTTATTTTATTAATTTAAATTTAAAATTTAAATTTTATTATAATAAAAAATTTTAATAAATAATCACATTTAACATTTTTATTATAATAAAAAAAATTCTCATTAAATAAAATTTATATTTTAAAATTAAATTTCAAAAAACTTAAATAAACGGACTAAACAAACTTTAAACATGTCCTCAAGATATTTTGTAGCGCAGAGACTCAATCCCTAGAATATTGCCAGAATCTGTCCTCTACAAACTCGAATAATGCAGAAATTTCCGGATGGCAACCCCCACCACCAGGTTGGATCAAGATTAACGCAATTATTGCAGCAGCGAGAGGGGATTGCAGTGGAAAAATCCTTCTCTCTGCTGCGGAAATGGCGGCCATTCGCTTCGTAATCCAAGTCTCCATCTCCATCCAGGCGGGGTTGAAGACAATCTGTATTGAAAGTGACTCAGCGATTGCAACTTCAGCAGCGAAAGGCCCCTTGTCCGCTCTTCCTTGGGCAATCCGAAACATCAAGTTCGATTGCGATAAGCTTAAGCAATAGTTGGACTTCTCTGAATTCTTATGGATAAGTAGAAGATGCAATTTTGCAAGTCGTAACTTAGCCAAGCGGAGCTCTGCTCCTCTCTTTAGTTTTTTTTTTTTCTTCTCTTGGCTTTTTTGGGTTAATGAAATCATCCTTTTTCTTTTGGTGGTTGTTGTAATAATGTTCCAATTGTTTCGTCCTATTTTATTTTCCCCATCATTTTCCTTGTCATTGTATCAAAATAATTGTCGTTTCAATTTTTTTTCTTTATTTTCCTTGTCATTGTATCGAATGATTGTCGTTTCGAGTTTGATATCGTTTGCTTTCTTTGTTACTTTGCCCTTCTTGATCTCTCTTTGCTCAGTTGCCCTATTTGATGTCGTTTGGTCGTTCACCTGCTTTCTTTTTTATCCTTCATCTTCTATCGTCGTTTTCTAGCATCCGAAAAGAATCCAGTTTGCTAAATCAAAACAAATAAATATATAAATGAATGTAACAAACAAACCAAGTTGTAACACAAAATCCGCAACTCTCATGAATTTTCACTTCGCAAATTTATGAAAGCACAAAACTACCTGACCACTACCATTACATTTTTCTGCATTCCTTCCAAATCCTTTATGAGGTTTACCAGGACCAAAAGAAATCATTCCCACCACATAAACAAAGAGGGACCCACTCTGGGGAACTTTACAGATGCTACATTTGCATCACCAAATTTACTTCTCTAATCAGAATTAATTGGCATTAGTATCGTGGTTTTAATTGTAGTTAAAGCCTGAATGTACTGTAGCCTCCGAGACCGGAAGATCCGTATCCTCCGCCACTGTAGGATTGCGGGGGTAAAGGAGTTGGAGGATAAGAGCTGCTCAATTGAGAGTAGTTTGATCCCAATGCAGTGTCTATCCTGCCGTAGCTGCTAGGAATTGGTTCTTTGTGATTGTTTATAACCTCCTGAAAATCCAGAACAAAACATATCAAGCATCCATCAACCTTCTGTTTTCTATAATTATCCTATCAAGCATTTCCATTTTTCAGTCTCGCTTGGCCGCTTTAAATCATTCAGATTTCCAATTGATAGAACTAAAATACACGGCAGTGTTTTATTCCCCCAGCTTGCTAAATTCATTGTTCTGCAGAATTTAATTCCCGTTTGTTTTATAGGTTCAATCACAAGTAGAATCTTTTTGCAACGGTGTTTTTTCTCACAAAAATTAAAATTATCCTTCAAATTTTCTGGGCCCAAGTGATTCAAGTGTAAAATACACAAAGATGTTTTAATGATTGATACAGCATATCTTATTCGTATTCAGTATCCAAATTATGGAACTACCTGAATTAGTTGTTGAGCCAGCTGAACTTGTGATGAGGTTCCTTTGATTTCCACTGTGATTTCATCAGGAAGTCCTCTGCTCTCTTGCACAGTCAAGATGGCCCCACTAGTCCGGCGAATGTATGCAATGTTAGATCCTTCAATCCCAATAATGTCTTCTGCGTAAGAAAGTGGGATTTGCATTGTTTGTGCAATCTGATTGCAATACAGAAACGACGTTACTATAACTTCTGACCAAAAACAGAAGTGACGAACATGGAAACTGGAAAGTAAAATGTCGAAAAGTGAATTCTCTTTGCTTGTATCCCTAATGATTAAACTTCAGATTACGCAATTGTGTAATCGCCTACTATTGAGACAATAAAAGAACATAAATAAATAAATAAATAATTGACAGTGAAATCTAATTGCATGTCACTGTTTTTATGTATTTCATCTCAATCTCCAAATTTTCAGACCTCCCTAAGATGATACTTTAAGAAGATTATGCATATAATAAAGGGCCTCATGCCATTCTGAAGGCATTGTAAACTTGTTCTTCATCCGATTGCAATGATTCTAATTCCATGTAATGAAATTATAATCCTATCATATGTGTCAACCAAGAACTCAAGGAAGACCAACAGAACTTCCCTATTTCAACTGGCCCAGCTGCATCCAGGGAAGGATAAATTGAAAGAAACAGTCACATTGATAAGATATGATATAAATGAGCACCAACCTGAGTAACAATGGGAGCACCAGCACGACCAAATCCTGTAGGACGAATTCCGGGAAGTGATGGATCTTGTCCATACATGGAAATTCCAAAGGATGGAAGTTGCGGTTCCAGCTGAGTTTCACGCTCAAGAAAATAGGGTTCCCTATTTGCTGTGATAGGATAATTTGTTCCAACTCCAGTTTGAGTAGAAGTCTGCAGCATTGACTTGTCTGCCCAGGTATCTACTTGGCGTTCTTGTGAGATCGTCGAATTGTACTAAAAAGTGACGTGATAGGGATTAATACCTCAAAATGGAAAAAAATATATATATATATATATATATATAAATATAAAATAAACGCTTTAAAGAAATAGACACCAAGGGAATACAGCTTACACTCTTCTCAAAAAGTGGAATGACACTATGATCAACCAAAAATTTCCTCAGATGACCAATTACTGCTTCTAGAGCTTTCAGAACCTTTAATCCTTCTCCTTGCAAGTCAACAATTCTCTCATCTGCAGCTGCGTAGAATGGCACCTCATCTGCCAATACAAGAATTAAAGCAAAAAAAAAAAAAAAAACAAAAAAAAAAACAAAATCACTAGTAGAGCAAAAGGAGCCAGCCTTAAAAAAAGCTAGGTTTCACTAAACAACTAGAAAGAAGTATATACTGCTCAAGTCATAAATTGCATCAACTAAAAAGGCCAATTTAAGATAGTTGGACTCATTTAACATGTTATAGGATGATAACATAGATGACAAGAGCTTGTTTTCCAACAACAGCTATGCCAAAAGTTTTAAGTGGAACTAAACCACATAAGACTTAAAAGTAACCCTGTTAGATGAGTAAAAACTCTAGAATATGTTATAATGTATGAGACAGAATGACATGTATAGTTTTAGGTTTTTTTTTTTTTTTTTTTTTTTTTTTTGAATTCATGACATATACTATTTTATTGAATAGGAAACAGACATTTTCCAAGGAAACAAAATGACAAAAGCATATATCACCGCACCTAAACTTGAGCAAAACCAGTGCAAAGTGCTGCCCACTGAAGTTATCTTATTTAACAAAATGGTTCATAAATTTTTAACGAATCAATAGATAGACATATACAAGCAAAGAAAATCACAATAACTGCTTGTTTCTATGCAATTACCCAGTCATTTATGAACTCTATCATCTCTAGTCAACTATTTCAATCACCAAAATTAGCAACCAAAAAAAAAAAAAAAAAAAAAAAAAAAAAACACACACACACACACACACACACACAAAACAAAACAAATAATAAATGAGAAATAACAATGTTATAGATTTGGGTCATTTGACGTAAGATGACAGTTTGACCATAACTTCTTTATAAGGGCTCTAGGATCAACTATGATGCTTTCACCAGTCTAAATTGTTATGGGTTGTATTCTCGTAGAGAGTCATGCTTTATTGAGCAAAACAGTTGTTGTATCAAGATTCTTATGGAATAGAATGGTAATTTCCCCTTTTGTTGGCTCACCAATTTAATCCAATTCCATGAATTTAAATTGTGAGCCTAGTTCAAATTGTTGTTTGGATGCCAACTTCATTAGTTGTTTGCATGCCAACTTTTTGACGCAATCTGTACTGCAGGTCTAATTCAAAACTGCCCATTTTGCCAGTTCAAACTCCCTCAAAGTCCAAAAATCCAACTTGATTTTTACTGTGCAAAACCACACTCAGAATCACACTCTACGTGATGTCCTCACTTTTTGAGGAATGAAATAAGTCCTACTTGTCAAAACTTTTATTTAAAATATGTTAAATCTAAATTTCGTTATTAAATTTCTTAACTTTTTTAATTATGTAAAATTTTTTTAGTTCAATTTTTTCAACTATCTAAACATAGATTCAGATTTACAATTCAACTGCATATCCAAATATTAATAATTTTAAATTCTTTTAGTTCAATTTTTTCAACTATCTAAACATAGATTCAGATTTTATACCATGTTCAAATTTACAATTCAACTGCATATCCAAATATCAATTCAGATCGCGATTCTAATCATACAATCCAAAATTTTCAAAAAGTTCACCACAAACCACGAGCCAAATGGGGCCTCACTATTATCAACGATTTGAATGGAAAGGAATGCCAGGATTTTTTAACACAAGGAAATGGAGGTGTTGGATTTGTTTCGTAAGGCAAAGTTCTCAACTTCCTTCTTCTGGGCTTTGACAGATAAAGCTTTTAAGGATTTTCCTTTTTTCTTTGATTATCCTGAACTAGAAAGATGTTATAGGGGGCTATGTGTCTTTTTTTTTTTTTTTTGGGGCGGAGGTTATCGTTCTATGGCTTGTTTTTAGCCACTGATTTTTTCATCTCTTTGATTCTCTTCATTTTGAAAAATAAAATAAACTATCCCTACTTGATTTTACAATTAATGAAAGGAAGTTTTTACTATCAGGGGAAAAAAAAAAAAGAAATAAAAATGGTTACTATCCCTAATAGCCATTTATCAAAAAGAGAATCATACGCAAACTGCTCAAGCGTAAGTCAGGATCAGCACAAAACTATGAGGTTACTCGAGCAACTATCTACACGGGGTTATTAAGCCGTGACAAACTAGACATTGTCCAGACGTCAATGTTGCTTATCAAATGTGCAAAGCATGTCATGAAAACTAAAAAAAAACAAGGAATAGAAGTAGATGGCTGCTTATATATCTTGTTCTGAAGTATAACGTGAACATTTTAAGCATACCTCCTGTCAATACTCGCACAGTTGCACCAGTGCTCTCCTGTATGGATTTGATCAATGAACCTTGCTTTCCAATTAAATTTATAGCTTGCGTAGATGCAACCAACAATCGAATCGAACAGAATGCAACTCCGGCAGCCTCATTCTCCAATAATCCTGAGACACGTTTGAATACCCTTATAACAGCATCCATTGCCGGTGAAAGAGCAGCCTCCGGCTCTTCCTTTCCTGAGATCAACACCTATAAGAAATGCAGTGGACACTTGATTTAAGGAAAGATGATACAATTGGAAATTAAAATGCATGATAACAAAACAGGAAGATTTGCCTCCCATGTTAGTCCATGTCAGCCAATGAAATCCAAGGGATAACAGATTCCTTCCAAGGGGGAGAAAAAAAAAACACAGCATTCACTAGATTCATTTTTATCCCAAGCCAAAAATAGGGGGAGAAAGAATTTACAGCTTCTTCTAAGAAACAAATAATACTACTACTGATAATAATAATACTACTAATGATACTACAAATAATACTACTACTAATACTAATAATAATAATCATCATCATCATCATCAAAGCACATTCCCAATACAGTCGGGGTCGGCCACACAGAACAACAACAACAATTAAAGCATCCAAAAAGAAAAAAAAATAGAAATGTAAAAGTAAAACTAAGTCAACTACAAACCCCAAACGGATGTAGGATAAATTGTAGATTACATCCCTAAATATTCTCCCACACCCAAACTTTTGGCTCTCATTGCAGTTGACGCAAGCCTACTTAACTATGCACCTCAGTTTCAAGAGAACCCACTATCCATGTAAACACCATACGACAACAGATAAGAGGACAGGTCTGCTCTTACGACAAACACGATGAAGTTAAGAGTATCTGACACAAACAACTGGCCTATTAGGTGCATGAAGACACCGTCATATAAACCCAAATCAGTGCCTATTCAATAAAGCAACTATTTTTAGAAGAAAATAACGAATGTCCTAAAGCTTAAAGGGTAACGAAATTATTGATGATAACACCGATTTACAAAATAAAATAGAAACTTATTCTGTTAATGTAATACAAATTTTAAAATTTTACTAAAAACAAAAATAAATGTTGAGAACAAAAGCTCAAGTAGAAGAAGACGAATACTATTTAAAAAAACCTATAGATTTATTGCAGGATAAAAAAATGCTATAATGAAGTAGTTTTCATCTTAGCCATAATGCTAAAGTATTACATTAAGAATTTGTGACTACAGTAGCATACATCTGAGTCCTTACAACTAATCAGAAAAGCCTTAAATGGGCTTAAAGTTACTAAATATTAACAATAAACATGTACTTATTCCCATAATTTATAACACGCTTATAGAGGCATTTACATCCAAGACTCACTGCACAATACTAGAAACAAGAGAAGTTTTTCACTTTTCAATCTATTCTCAACTACTTGGACTCCATCCAGGGAGCAAAGATTTCATCGCAGAAATATCGCATTAGTCCTTATCTAACATTACAATGAAAATGTCACAAAAACTAACAAGAACAATACATTTAAAGCAAAGTGCAATCTTGCTTAGCAAACCAAGATGGCAGTAATGAAAGGTCAAGAATTCCACGTTCATTTCTTTCTTGACTATTTTCTCAGGAATCAAACAGTTAATTAGGGCAAGAAACGGAGAAAATTCGAGCCAAAAAACAGAAAAGGAGGAAGAGAACACACTCACGATGCGATCAGGAGTGCCAACGGCGCCATCGAGGACTCGAATTCTGGCGCGCGTCTC
Organism: Morus alba; assembly: GCA_012066045.3. Classification (NCBI taxonomy): domain Eukaryota; kingdom Viridiplantae; phylum Streptophyta; class Magnoliopsida; order Rosales; family Moraceae; genus Morus; species Morus alba. The sequence goes on from CP050224.2 coordinate 60,135,636, forward strand.
CTCGCACATCTTCTTGATGAGATCGCCCTTCCGGCCGATGATACTGCCAACCTTCAGCACCGGAACAATGAGCCTGAACACGCAATCGCCGGGCCACCCGGGCCATTTCTTGTCGGCGTCGGTCGTCGCGGTGGTACCTGCGTTACTCGCCGGAGCTTCTCCGGATTCCTCCGGCGGAGCTGGCTCCGATTCCATGTTCCTATTCTCGGTGGCGTGGTCTGGCTCCGTCACCGGCGCTTTTTCATTCGCCGTAGAGGCGGCGGCGGTGGCGCCGGAAGGGATAGACTGGGAGTCGGATTTCAGCGCCTTTGTAACGCCGTTCGCGGTGGGTTCGTTGGTGGCCATGGCAGAGACTGTGACGAATGGAGAGTAGAGAGAAAAAGGAGTTAGGGTAAGTGAAGGTTTTAGAGAGAGAGAGAGAGAGAGAGATGGTTAATATTAGAGGAAAATATATAAAGCACTCAGTTACATTTAACAAAAAAAACTCTCGTCTAAAATTAAATCTCAATTTAAATTAACTAATTAAACGACTTATTATATTCAATAATTTTAAATTAGTATTATGAGCTTTTGAAAAATCAATTTTTAATATTTTGAGCATTTTTTGAGACATAAAATATTAAATATACCCTTATACATAATCTCACCTTTGTTGACTAGAAATAATTACTTATTAAATGATTTTTTTAAGAGGAAATCCCTAATTAAACCTTATTATATTCAAACACTTTAAAAATATTATGAGCTTTTTTAAAATCAATTTTCAATATTTTGAGCAAATTTTAAACATAAAATACTAAATTTTCACTATAGTAAAAAATCTCACCTTTTGACTAGAAATAATTTTATTATTAAATGAAAACTAAGAGGAAAACTCAAATTGTTTCCAAACACTTTAAAAATATGATTTTTTTTTTTAATTAGGTCTTATTTACTTTGTAAATTTGAGTTTTTAATTTGAACTGAAATGTGATATTTTTACTATAGCAAAAAAAGTTATATGTGACATTTTTTGAGAATTTTTTACTGTAAAAATCTAAAACTGAAAACTCAAATTGGTGAAGTGAACGAAGACTTAATATGTTTTCAACATGAGAATTCGTTTAGCCATTTCTCTCTAGTGGTGCAAGTTCAGGCGGCGGGCATGCCCAAAGTGCCATTTTCAAGCCCCTGCTCATGGTATTTTTTTTTTTGGGCATGGGCTCAGGCACCCCGAAAATATTCATTCCCCCGATTGCTCACCGCCGTGGAGAGAAAATTTTCCCCCGAACCCCAAATTTTTTTTTGAATTTTCCGCTCGAATTTTTTTTGCGGAATTTTGCCCGAATTTTTTATTTGCCCATTGCCCAAAAAATGCTCGAATTTTTTTGACTGCTAGCCCAAAATCCGCCCGAATTTTGAACCCAACGGATCTTTTTGCCCGACCTGCCCGAATTTTTGAACCCGCCTGATTGCCTGAAAATGTTACTAGCCGTTGGACCCAAATTTTTGGGGAAATTTTTTTTTTCCAAGCCAAAAATTTTCCTATAAATACCCCCCCCCCCCAATCATTTTTCTCACCCAAAAACTCTTACTCTCTCTCAATTTCTCTTAATCTCTCTTAATCTCTCTCAAATCTCTCAAATCTCTTTATTCTCACTTAAATCTCTTTCAATCTCTCTCAAAGCACTCTTAATCTCTCTTATTTTTCATAATGGCTTCTTTTAGTTATGGTGGTGATATTCCCATTGATGCTCAATTCAACATTGAAGAATGGCAATTTCCTAATGTTTTTCAAACGCAAGAATTGCAAACTACGGAAAGAGTTGCTGAAGAAACTACAAATCCGATCCCTAGTGGATGTACTAGAGGTCGGGGACGTAATGGTGGTGGCACTGGTGGCCATGGAGGAGAGGCAAGCGGTAGTGCTAATGCAAGTGTTGCAAGTTTTAAGAAGAAATGCAAGAGTACCTCAGCAGTTTGGGAGCAGTACAACACATTTGAGGAGGTCGACTATAACTGTAATATTAAATAGATAGCTCAATGTAAATATTGTGGTGAGAAATTACAAGGTAATACTATTGACGACACTACACACTTAAGAAGACACTCTGAAAAGTGTCTTCAAAAGCAATGAGGTAGAGCTAATCTCCGCCAAACGCAATTATCGTTTGATCGCCAAACCGGCGGTCTAAGCAAGTGGAAATATGATATGCAAGTTGATCGTATGGAAATGACACGATTAATAGCCATATTAGATCAACTACTAAGTTTTACTGAACAAAGAAATTGGCAGCGTTATATTAAAATTGTACATAATCCTAATGCACAATTTTTTTTTTAGAACTACTCTTAGGAAAGATACATTAAAATTATATAAACAAGAAAATGAAGCATTAATCAACCTTCTACACTCTACTAGTGGTTGCGTTACGTTAACGGTAGATATTTGGTCCGTTGTTGTCAACAAGGATTATTTAACTGTAACCGGACATTATTATAAAAGTTTTGATTTAGATAAGAGAATCTTAGGTTTCAAATGTGTTAGAGGATCACATACTGCCAATTTAATATATAACACAATTTTATATGTTAGTGATGAATATAGTTTAAGAGATAGAATAATGACCATAACATTAGATAATATAACTGCAAATACTAAAGCAATAGAACTTTTTGAAAATGATTTAAGTTTATTCGATAATAATGATATATTTTACCAACGTTGTTCATGTCATATAATTAATTTAATAGTAAAATCAGGTTTAAAATCCAATGTCATGTCATATTAAAAGAATTAGAGATAACATTACTTGGATTCAAGATAGTAATCAAAGAATACAAGATTGGTTTAGATTTCTACAAGCATGTAATCAAAATCCTAGAGCATTAGCCTTAGATATGCCCATAAGATGAAACTCTAATTATATAATGCTTGAACAATGCATCCCCTATAAAGATGCTATAACAAATTACATTAGTGCAAAATTAAAACCAAGATTTATAGATGAAACTGATTGGCAAGTTGTCGAACTCTTGTGTAATTTTTTAGGTAGATTTCACGAAGTTACCTTAAAGCTTAGTGGAATTTATTATCCAATGTCACCATTAGCGTTAGGAAAACTTTTAAGAATGTCTATTTTATTTAGTGAATTTAGGACACATGAGGTTTTAGGAGTTTCTATCGCCTTTATGGAAAAAAAAGTTTAAGAAATATTGGTCTAAATTACCCATGTTGTATGGTTTCAGTGTTATTTTCGACCCTAGATTAAAATTAGAAGGTTCAGAAAGTGAATTAGATAGCTTAGGTAAATTTTTAGCTATCGACACTGCTAACTAATTTCCTATTATAAAGGAAAAAATATTTTCTCTCTATATCTCTTACAAAAGTAGGTTTAGAAATACACTTCGTGTTGAACAACCGTAACAACGAGATGACAATCTGCATTCATTCTTGAATGCTTTCGTGTTGTCTAAGAAGAAAAAAAGACTATGACTCAAGGTCAAGAAGAATCTAAGAGTAGATCTTTGTCAAGAGGTGGCAGCAACAGTGGTCAATTCAACGAGTTAATGGCGTACCTGAGTGAGGGTTTAATTGTAGACAATAGTGAAATATTTAATTTGGTTCAATGGTGGAGGGCACGAGCTTTAACTTGGCGATCCTAACATGACTGACAATGGATATTTTTTCAATCCCGGTCTCCATTGTTGCAACCGAACAAACATTCAGTACAACCGGATGAATACTTGAAGAATGGAGAAACACATTGCAACAGGATATTGTTGAAGCTTTAGTGTGCATCAAGGATTGGGATCATTCCTATCAACGCTTACACGATACAATCTCACCGGCAAGCCAAGAATGGATCGACGAGTTTAATAGATTAACTTTTAATTTCATGACAATCATTCTGCTTCAAATTAAATTTTATTATTGTAATTTATAAATATTTAGTTATTTTGTAATTTCTAATTTGTATAGTGTTATTATAATCTTGTATAGACTTTGTAAGATCGTCAAATTTGTAATTCGTCTCATAATGATTGCACTCTTTTTTTCTTACTAAGTTTTTATCCCAATTGGGTTTTTCTTGGTAAGATTTTTAACAATGCAATCATGAATTACAAATTTAAAAATCAATGAAAAAGTTTAAAAATTTGGGCAACCGGTCAGGCATCGGGCAGGCACCTCCTGCCCCGAAGCCCGTCCATGGTGAAATTCGGGTCGGGTCAGCAGCCTGAATTTTTGGTCAGTTCGGGTTCGGTACTCGGACAAAAATTTAAACTTTTCAGCGTTTACGGGTGGCCCGTCTATACATTGAACTCAGTAAGACAATAATCTGTAAAACATAGTATTTTTCTACCAATTCATAGGCAATAATGTTATTAAATTCCTCGCAACGTCATTATGTCACTGAAATTATAAACAAACACTACCTTAAAAATATAAAATAATCATTTAAATTACAGCAAAACAAACTTCAATTGCAAAACGTAAACAGATCGGGTGATAAATAACAAATAGTAAATTAAAAAAAAAAAAAAAAAAAAAAAAAAACAAAGATACCATAAGAACATATTAACGTATTCATATGCCATCATTATATATATCGTCATTTTGAATGCAGAATAATGATAATATAAAAGGTTTTGGCAAGAAAAAAAAAAAAAATTACATCTTTTAACTATTTTTCGGGAGGATCCACTACTTTTCTTTTTGCTACCAAAAAAAGAGATTTGGTGGTGAACTTCATGTCTCTTAATCCCTCGACTATAGCAAACAATCTTGAGGACTATTAAATATATAAAAAGAGTTTAAACTAGTCTCTCACTAATCATCTAATCAGTTTTTACTTTTTTTTTTTTTTTGTGAAGCCTGCGGAGGTCTACTTAATTTCCCACAAGGGGAAAACAACAACGCGCAAATACAAAATATCAAACTCTGAGAGAATGTGTAAAGAAGACTTAATAAAGACGTCCTTACTATTACACCCGACTCTTGACAGTAGAAAGACCCACTACTTACCTATGATGTTTGTATTCTGCGTTACTTCTGCCTTTGCTTCAATGTCCACCCTTTTTTTCCTCTTCTCTGCTTGGATTTTTTAGGTATGACGCTCTTAATAGAAAAGGAAAAAAAGGGTGGACGTTGAAGCAACGCAGAATAGGTCTTCAAATCACTTTTGTTGTAATCCACGAACCAAAGCAGAGCAGACCAGACAGGTTTTGGAAAGGTCAGTCGACTAGGAGAGAGAGAGCTAAACAAATTCTCACGTTCAAAACAAATTAAATGAGAGAAAAAAAAAAGTATCAGATTTTTAAAGTGTTTGAAAATAAGAATACGAATTTCCTCTTAAAAAAGTCGTTTAATAAGTAATTAATTATGGTCAAGATGTGAGATTATATATAAGGGCATATTTAAAAAGTATCATTACGTTTGGTTCATAAATTAGAATCATAATATTATAACTATTTTTAATTTACGTGTATTTTTTGTGAAAGAAAATATTGTAATAAATTATGAACCATAATTCAAATTATGATATGAATCCTTCAACTAAACGTCTCCAACTTAAAGTATTAAAAAATAATTTTTTAAAAAGTTAAGTTACCAATTTAAAATTATTAAAAATACATGATATTAAAAGACGCTTATGTTAAAACATAGGGTACTAATATGAAATTTTATCTTATAATAATTCACATATAAGGTTTTGGGATGTCTTTTAGGACCTGCCATTTCAACTTCTATTGTCTATTTACCCCTCTAATTAAATTTTAATAATTCGTGATTTGCTTAAATAGTATTTTGTTCTTATTTATGTGGTCATATTCCTAAGTTTAAATGATATGATAAATAATTAGTAAATAGCCAGCCATCAAGACATGAAAATATGGACAACAAATTGGACTCGCCCTTAGAAATAGTGAAAAATTAGTTTTTTGCTAGAAATATAGGGCAATATATATATATATATATATATATATATATAGATTTCTCTGGTACATACTACAAGAAAAGAAAAAGAGAGAAACAACCGAAAGGACACTGTTTTTAACCTTTAGATTTGTAGAAAACGTTATTTATTTTGTATAATTTTTAAATTTTAAATTTGATGCCATTTTAATCAAAATCACAAAATTAGTGTTATGGAATGTTAACGTATATCTCTTCCTTCTCCTTCTCCTTTCTCGAACCGATCTAGGTGCAGACAAAATAAGACGACATTGAGAAGTCAATGTCGACGATGTTGGGATTATGTTCTCTTTAAAGCATATTTTGTATTAATTATCAGATGTTAATAAAATTAGTGAGGTATTTCTTTCTATCTTGTGTGCATAAGAATTATGGAATAAAAGTCCTTTTAATCATATTTTGTGCATGTGATTTACAATCATAGAATTTGATGGTGCACCTTGGATTACAAATTTAGATGCTAATTGAGGACGCTTAACATCAAATCGTAGTTATAACTTATAATCGTAAAAAATTTATTCCTTGTTGAACAAAAATACCACTATTGTAATGGACTCAAACCTTAGAAGTTAAAATTGTGCCATTTTAGTTGTTAGGATTCAAGTGGACCAATTCTTCAAGGGTTAAAGTTAAAACAACTTTTTTCCCTAATACAGGCAAAAGAAAGTTAGGAGACGTTTATGAATTAGAATCATGATATTAGAATCACTTTTGAATTTACGTGTATTTTTTATGAGAGAAAACACTGTAACGAATCATGAATCATAATTCAAATCATGCTATGAATCCATTTACCAAACTTACCATTAAACTCATCTTACCTTTTAGGTAAAGGAAATTGAGATTAGTTGTCCTCATCGATCCGTTCGGATTGTGTTGTACTAAGAGGACTTTAGGTGAAGGGCTACATATCACCATTGTATGCAAGTCGTTGATACAACTTCTAGACAAAAGAAAGAAAAAAAAAAAAAAAAAAAAAAAAAAAAAAAAAGTCCTTATTTCTCAACTAAAAGAAGTAATTTATAGCAACCAAATAAATGATGCATTTGTGCGAATTTGAAGTTTAATGGTTTTATTTCTTGTCTAAAGTAGGATTTTTTAACCATTTTAACCATGCATTTTCATTCCCTTACCATTTTTTATTTGCTTCAAAGCATTACTCTTCTTATTTTTAACAACGGAATATGATGCCTTTTTATTCTTTGTTTTCAAATGATGCCTTTATACATAAGTGAGTAAATTGCACTATTACACCCATAATTATTTGTTTTTACATAATAGATCTCGAACTTTAAATTTTGACAAAATGCATCTTGAACTTTAAAATTAATTGCAATTGAAGTCCAATAGTTGATGGCGTTATCAAATTAATAGTTAAAGATACAAAATTTGCACATGATATGATTTGAAAAATGACGATATTTGTCTTTAAGTGACTATCGCGTCTTAATCCGATACTTATCAAATATTTGTTAGTTATTGGACCTCAATTGCATGTGATTCTAAAGTTCAGGGTGCATTTTATAAAAATTGAAAGCTTGAGTTCCATTGTATTCTCAAGTATCTTAGGAGAACAAAAAACTATATGTTAGTATATTCCGGAGAAGATTTGTCTCTTACCAAATACAAAAATTTTGATTTCCAATTAGATAGAGAGAGTCGACGGTCGACGGTCGACATCTAAATGTGTGTTCACTCTTAATGGAGGAGGCGTGGTATGGAAAAGTGTAAAATAAAAGTGTGTTGCTGACTCTACTATGGAAGCTAGGTATGTTGTAGCTTGTGAAGCTGCAAAAGAAGCTACATGGCTCTAGAAATTCTTAATTGATCTGGAAGTTGTTCCGGATATGGATTAGCCAATGAAGCTTTACTATGACAATAGTGGAGCGGTGGCTAAACATATAGAAAGGAAATATCACAAAATCAAAGACATTGTAGAGAGAGGCGATGTAGCGGTTCTAAAGATCGTGTCGGAGAACAACCTTGTTGACCCGTTCACAAAGACATTGCCACTGAATGTATTTGATCGACACTTAGAAGGATTTGGGATTAGAGACATGACACACCTATTTTAGGATAAGTGGGAGATTGTTAGGAACGGTATCCTAGAAGCATGAGATGTAATAGGATATTTATTAATTATTTAATAAAAGATTTTATTCATCATTTTATGTGCATATATTTATGAATATTTTATGAATATTAATGAAAATTCCATGATTATTTATGTGACCTTAAACATTGTATATAAGTGTTATATACAAGAAGATAATGTTTAAGGATAATAATAAAAATGATGTTCATAATGAATTTAATTAAAGTTTAAAATTTTTAATTAAAACATTACTAGTACATGTTATTTCAATTTAGAATAGGATGATGTTATCCGCACTGTTAATATGGCGAGATATTAAATGAGTGTATTATGCATCATGATATTATGTAGAATAAGGACACAGACACAATATGACTTTCTGATAATTTTCGTTAAATATAGAAATTCTAATTGAGTCTATCAATGATCATATATGGAACGATATTAATCCTAAATTCTTAACAAACTCACATATAAAGCCATAATCCTACCAATTAAGTAATAGGCATATCATATTTCCTTATATGGTATTTCATAAAAGTTATAAACACAAAGTGTGAATCAATTATCTTATATCGTATTTCACACGCCTTTTCCTTGTATCAAGGAATTGTGTTGTCAAATTAATGGGTGTGTTTAGAACTCATTTTAAAATGATTTTATTTTTTGTATGAAAATGGAAATGAAAACATTTTCAATCTGAGACAGAAATCATTTTTGAAAATGCATTTGATAGTTTTATCAAGAGAATATTTTAGTATAAAAAAATTCATTAATGTCTCTCTCTCTCTCTACTTGAAAGAGGAGAAAATGGAAAAATAAAAATAAAAAAACACTAAAAGTCGTTTTTCATTTCTCTCCCATTTTACATTAGACTAAAAAATCGTTTTCATTTATGCTTTTTGTCTTTAATTGTGTCAAATGTCGTTTCTGTTCAAGTTTCATTTTTTTTTTTCAAAAAACATGAAAAATAAAAACAAAAACAACTTCAAACACAGCCATACAATTGCTCAAAGAAAATAATCAGCACATTTGTCTCCAAAAATCTTAAGTGTCAATTTTATTTTATTTTATTTTTTTGCTTTTATAGGAAACTTGTCAAATTTTATTTTGCATGGCAAGATGTGCATCATATTTATGAAGACTGGCATGTTCCGTCGTAGAAACCTCCTACCTCCAACTGAGCTATTTTGGTATGGTTTGAATGATATCCAGTTGCAAACGGGTAGGACAACTAATCTCAACTTCCTTTACCTAAAGGGAAAGAAAGTCAACTTCAAAAAGGTCAATTTCAATTTTAACCCTCAATGAATTGGTATTGTCCATTCATCTCTAAAACCGCACAATTTAACACTGTATTTGGAGTTATTTTTGTTTTTATTTTTCACGTTAGGAGAGAAACAATGTTTAGTACAATTAAAGATAAAAAATGGAAATGAAAATAATTTTTTAGTTTAGTGTAAAATGAGAGAGAAATAAAAAATGACTTTTAGTCATTTTTCATTTTTTATTTCCGTTTTTTCCTCTTTCAAGTAGAGAGAGACATTAATGGATTTTTATATTGAAAATAATCTCTTGATAAAACTACAAAACACATTTTTAAAAATAAAAATAATTTATGTCTGAGATTGAAAACGTTTTCATTTTTATTTTCATATAAAAAATAAAATCACTTTAGAACAAACGCACCCTAAAACTCTAAAGTTGATTCCATCACGATAATGATACTTGATGCAGTAAAATTGATAGAATAGAATTTTATTGGCCTTTAATTCAAACGGAAAATGGGATTCAACGGTTCAAATCTAACTAAAGAAACCCTACAAAGGGAAAAGTCCCAAATTGAAGAGAAAACACTCAAATTTTAAATTCAATTTTCAATATTCAAGTCTTTCTAATATAATAGCTGATGTGACTATTTATAATCGGTTTACAAAACGATAACAACGTAATGATTAAGACAAACAATAAGCTAAAAACAAACTAAAACTAAATTAAAAAGCTAAAATAAACGATAATCAAATATAAAAACTACTACTTGAATTTAGAACTCCCTAAATCTGTACTTCTGTTCAAAAAAGCATTAAGTTTTCTACGTTTATAGCTACAGTTGATGTTGAGCTTCCCTGGCTAATGTTCAAGCCCAAATCTCTATATATCAACCCTCTAAAATTTCCATTTCATTGGCCCTCACTAAAATCATCAAAAAATAAAACGTCTGATAGACAAACGTTTTCTTATTGTAAACGAATCAAATCTTGAGAGTAAAAATGTGTCATTTACATGTCAAGCGTCAGACAATAACAATTCTAAACGCAAAAAACAAAAATAATAGTTTGAGGATCAATAGTTTAAGGATATAATGACACATATACTATTCTAGAAGCTGAAAAAAAGTCCTCTTTCATGGCTCCGAGTCAGTTTATGATTAAACTATCTTAGAGGGATAAGTGTCTGTTTCAAAATTGCTTCTCCTTGTTAGGCTTTTGTTTTGGCTGAGACTAGTTTTCTAATTTAAAATTGAGAATAGATTTTCATAATTCAATGGAGGTAATCACATAGAGTACATTGCACCCTTGCATATCAAACGATTCGTTTTTGCAACCCAATGATCTAATCCTAAGTTAGATTGGTAGCGACTAACTACTCCCGCTACGTAGTAGATATCTTGTCTTGTACACATCATGGCACACATGAGGCTTCCCACGGCAAATGCATTGGCATACCGTCTTCCCTTTCTTGGAGTTCTGCATCAAGAACTTAGACAACACTTTGTCTATTTACAATGCATGTGATAACGCCAACAGCTTTTTCTTACAATCTCGAATAATCTTAATCCTAAGAACATAGCTTGTCTCTCCCAAATCTTTCATTTGGAATTAGTTGGCTAACCACTTCTTTACATCTATCGTCAATTCCACATCATTCCTAATTAGTAGAATGTCATCAACGTAAAGAACTAAGAAGCCTACTTTCTCTTCTTTCTTGTACTTATAGACACATGGTTCATCAACATTTTGATCAAATCCATAAGACTTAATAGACTCATCAAACATGATGTTCCATGATCTAGAAGCCTGCTTCAATCCATAAATGGATCTTTGTAGCTTGTAGAGTTTTTGCTCTTGGCCTTCCTCTATGTAACCCTCTGGTTGATCTATATAGATGGTTTTCTCAAGATAGCAATTCAGAAAAGCTCTCTTGACATCCATCTACCATATCTCATAGTCAAAATATGTTGTTATGGCCAGGAGTATCAGGATGGACTTAAGCATGGCTACCGGTGAGAAAGTTTCCACATAGTCAATTCCTTCCTTTTGGGTATAACCCTTAGCCACTAGCCTTGCTTTTATAAGTCTCTATTTTTTCATCTGCTCCTCTTTTTCTTTTGAAGATCCACTTGCATCCAATGAATTTTACTCATTTGGGTAGATCTAAGAGTTGCCAGACTAAGTTAGAATGCATGGACTCAATCTCGAGTTTGATAGTTGTTTACCATTTTTCCTTATCAGAATCATCCATTGCAGTCTTAAAGGTCGACGGATCTTCTTTACCGTCATCAATAGTGACAATCTGTGCTTCCCCTATATACCGGTCAAATAACCTGCTTACCCTCCCACTACGGCGAGGTACAATAAGAGTCTGATTAGGAACTGTGGACTTATCTCTTTGTGTTCCGACAACACTTACCGGTTGTGGTCTGATCTCATCAAAAAGTAACTATTCCAGAACTACTATACTTTTAGGCTTGAAATCTATCATATAGTCATGCTCCAGAAACATAGCATTTGTCGATACAAACACCTTTTGATCCTCGTGACTATAGAATAATCATCATCTTGTCCCTAGTGCATATCCCACAAATATGTATACTTCTAATCTTGGTTCCAACTTCCCAGTCTTTTATTTCATCACATGAGCCAGACACCCCCATATACGTATATGCTTCAAAACTGGCTTACGACCATTCCACAACTCTAGGTGTGTCTTTGGTATAAACTTAGGTGGTACTAGATTCAGAATATAGACGGCAGTTCTTAGGGCATAACCCCATAATGAATTAGGTAGTGAAGATAACAACATTGATCTTATCATGTCGAGCAAAGTCTGATTCTCCTTTCAGCAATACCATTTTATTGTGGTGTGCTAGGTGCTGTTAGTTGTGACAACACACCTTCTTCAATCAAGTAATCCCGAAACTCTTGGTCCAAGTATTCACCCCCTCGATCCGATCAAAGTGTCTTGATTTGTTTACCTAATTATTTTTCAACCTCTACTCAAAATTCTCTAAACTTTCTAAAAGTTTTAGATTTCCATTATATTAGGTAAACATAACCATATCTCAAAAAATCGTCAATGAAAGTGATGAAGTACTCGTAACCTCTTCTTTCTTGGACATTTAAGAGTCCACGTACATCTGAATGTATTAGTTAAAGAGGTTATGTGGCTCTTTCCCCTTTCAATGTGAAAGGTCTCTTGGTCATTTTACCTTCCAGATAGGACTCACAGACCGAAAGCTCACTAACTTTTAGTTCGCGTAAAGGACCATCTTTTACTAGCCTTTCAATCCTGTTTAAGTTAATATGACCAAGCCTAAGATGCCACAGATGTGTTATTGTCGTGAGAAATCTTTTACTTCTTATTCTTAGGTTCGGTAACTTTGAACGTTTCAATATTAAGCAGTGAGTTAGGCAATAGTTTTATACAATATAAACCATCATCTAGATGTCTAGAACAAATATTTAAACTATTTCGAGAAATATAAACAAATTCATTATCAAAATAAACTTTAAATAATTGTTCGAATAACTTAGCTATAGAAATCAAATTTCTATGAATGTCTAGAATAAAATAAACATTGTTCAAAACTAAAAATTTATTTTTCCTAAAATAAAGTCTAACTTCTCCCACTGCTTTTGTGGAAACTCTTGCATCATTGCTCACTTTCATCATGTAGTCCTTGTCAGCAAGCTCAGTATAAGAATAAGACTCTGCAAAGAAAAAAAACATGATTAGTTGCTTCTGAATCAATTATCCAGGCAAAGGTATTACCCTATACTAAACACGTTTCAAGAACTAACAAATCTGATTTACCTTGTTCCTTTTTTTTCTTCATCTCCTCGAGATACTTCTTGCAGTTTCTCTTCCAGTGCCCTTCACCATTACAATGGAAACACTTTCATTTGGGTTTCTAGTCGAGCTCTTCTTTCTAGCCTTCTCGTTCTTCACTTTCTTCCTTTTTCCTTGGTTCTGGTTCTTTCTTTTATTTTTACCAGATCCTCCTACAACAACAACATTTGCTTCTCTACCTTTGCATTTGTTGGTGGATTCAAAGTTTTGTAGGTCATTCAAGAGTTTAGTAAGCTTGGACCTTCTTTTCTTCATAACATAGTAGTTCTTGAACTCTTGAAAAGCAGGAGACATGCTCTCCAAGATGATGCCAACTTGGGTGGCTTCATCGATCCTGGCACCATTGAGTTCTGCCGCATGGAGATGATCAATCATGTTCAAAACATGTGCCTTGACCGAAGTGTCACTCTTCATCTTATCGTTCATGAAAGCCCTAATCGCATCTAAACGAGTCTTCTCTGAAGGAGCGCCAAACATGGCTTCTAGAGACTCCATTATCTCATAAGCGATCTCTATCTCCTCATGCTTCTTGCGAAGCACATCGTTCATGCTAGCCAACTTGTAGTCCTTTGCTTTGTTGTTGGTCTTGATCTAGTGATCATAATGCTCCTAGGCAGTTTTAGATGCATTAGCCGTGGATTCTAGAGGACATTCCTCTAAGTGGACAAATTTATAGTCGTCACAGACTAATAGTATGTTCATGTTACTTTTCCACTTGGTATAGTTATCACCATCTAGTTTTTCAGCCGCAAGTAGTGTGATTATAAGATTCAACATATTGCTGAAAAATAGAATATTCATCTAATCAATTTATGTGCATGAATATCAAGGCATGTGAATTTTGGCACAATTAAATATGATGATGCACATCAAAAATATGTAGATCATGTTTTAATCTTAGGTGCCAACGATAATCCAATTTACCACAGATAATGTGATGCCTTAAGGTAGGTCACATAACTCGCTAAATGAACCGAGACATTCTCAATTAATAATTATTATCAAAATATCTCATATTTTCATATTTATTAATTACCGTTATTTTGGTCAAAATATAATTAACTAAATTAATTATATTTTCATGAGTGTAACCCATCGTTTAAGATTCCAAAGACTTAATTGTAAAGTGCCACCTTGGGGTAGGTCATGTTGGAAATACATCCCGAAATCATATCGCTAGGATGTCAATCTTGTTATTGATCCAGAAATGACACTTTCCTTAAGGGGATAGATCAATGTTGCCGCAAACCGCCTACCGGATCTCACGGTGTTGAATTAACGGTGGAGATCAGTGGGTGTCGTATTATCATACAACCTCTCCCACTCAATATTTTGCAATTATGTATTTTATTTGAAGAAACATTTCATGGTTTTCAAATCTTGATAAATAAACAATTTATTTTTCAAATATGTCAAATTCTAAAATTTAATTTCACATATAACATTATTTTGCAAATCAAATTAATCATATTAAATCGATTTTAGCACATGGTTCTTAATTTATTTTATTTTTCAAATTCTTTTAAATAAATAATAATAAATGCGTGTGTATGCATGACATGTTGTAAAACATATGACTAGGCACACTACATCTATATGACATGTTATATATATGTACGTATATTATATAATTATCATCATTAAATTATAGAATACGCAATCGGCTATTGAGATCAATTTGACCAGATCTCTATTACAACCATATTGAACGAATAATAATTATAAATAAATTGAATAAATCAATAATTATAATAATTATTTTCTTCATCGGCTACATTCTTCATCTTTGGGTCAGATTTCACCTTTTTCAAGGTTCAAAACACTTTTGGGTCCTTTGGCACGCGAAACAAGGGTTTTGGAAACCCTGGGGCTCACTTGGAGCCCTGGCGCCTAGCGTGCTGGGCACGTGCCTGCGCGTGCTGGCCTTGAGGTTGCCCGCTGGTTGCGCAATGTGTGCGCGCGAGGCTGGTTCTGGGTAGTTGTTGAGGCTGCATGGCTGGTTTTCCGGGCAACTTGTGATTCAAAATTAAAACCCTAATTCTACCCAAATTCTAGACTTACAATAATTCTAATTCCCGAATAAAATTACAAATAATTTAAAGAACGAATTTAACCGATCCATGAAACCATATAATTAACAACCAAATCCATCATCCATACATTTATCAACATAAATAAACACAAACATCCATAAATAAATGTAAGTGTCTACCCATCACATACATACAAATTAAATATCATATATTTAATACTATATAGATGATCACATAATCGGAGCATAAATTAATATCGTCTATAGACCTTTTTGATACCAATTGTTGGTTTCCAAAACGATTTCGGATGCAAAAGTATGTGAGTAGCGGATCGTGTATAACAAAAATTTTCATAAAACTTTTAAGATATTCTATAGATTATATTAATTTATGCACGAATAAAGTAATCACATTAATTTATTTATTAAGAACTCGATTAAAAATTATACCTAGCAGCTGATTAGGATGATATATTGAGTTCTTTGACCTTGAACTTTCCTTACTCCAAAGCTAGTTTAGAAAATTGAAGTCTTCCTCGTCAATTTCTAGAATCCACAAAAACATGTGTGTGGGCAAATCTGAGACAAAACAGGATTAGTAATAAAACACTCAAATTTTTCACGGACACCAACCCATGCACAACATGGACTTTTTTGAGAAAATTTTTCCTTCCCACTCTATAAGAATTTCAGCCACTATGGTTTTTGAGAGAGAAAAATTATGTGTCACAATTTTCAACAAATCTCTTATTTATAGAGTAGTAGTCAAACTATCATAAGGAGTCTAATCTTTATCTCAAAGATAAAGATTGTCAATTATCTCCCATTTAAATTTGGAACCAAAACTCTCACTATTTATCCTAGTATGGCCGGCCACATCTTAATATCCCTGTGGTAGGTGCCAATTATAGATAGGGGAGGAGGAAAAAATCCTCATTTATCTTGCAGTCTAATTTTTAACTCAAATTCAAATTTCAATTTAAGTCAAACTCAAATTAATTTGAATTTTAAATTGAACAACTTATCAAATAAATCAATTGAATAACTATGAGAGTAAACAATTTCAATCTCAAAAGGATTCACACTTTGGCATTTACACTATGTGAACACCTTCACATAAGTGATCCAAAATTCAAATTTAAATTTAAATAATCACATTATTTAATTTATAATTAATTCTCAATTAATTATCCTTGAGTGTTTTATTTTAAAATTCTGTAATTCTAAAATTCTCTTTTTGCCCCACGAAGATTCATGGACCTATAAAATTAATAATTAATCAAACAATTTAATTAATTAATTAATTCTATTAATTCCAATAGTTAATCCACTTTAAACTTAGAATTGCACTCTCATAATTTAGACATAAATTACTTCTAAACTGTGAAGTGTCCATTTGATATAGTCACTATATGTAGATCAATCGTCCATAAATAATTCATAATTAAAGCTAGGTGAAATCCATTAACCTCTCTAATTACATATTTATCCTTGAGTACCATTGATTCTCTGATGGACAGTGATTCATAAAACACATTCATGAACCAGAACGCTCTTACTAATCCAAGTATCGAATCAACACGGCAAGGGAATTATTTATCTACTTGTTTCTCAATAAGGAATGGATTTCATCTCGTACAATAACATTCTCGACTACCTACTTCATCATGTCTCTAAAATACAAGGAATATGACTCCAGATCTCAGAATCTGTACCGAATAAATCAAACGATACAAATCCATAAATAGGAGTTTGATAAGAACTTAGGATTAAGATCGTTCCATGTATGACCATCGATAGACTTAATTAGAATTTCTATATTTAACGAAAATTACCATAAATTCATATTATGTATGTGTCCCTATTTTATATAATCTCATTATACGTAATATACTCATTCAATATCTTATCATATTAACAGTACGGATAACATTATTCCATTATAAATGAGAATGACATGTACTAGTAATGTTTTAATTAAAGATTTTGAACTTTAATTAAATTCATTATGAATATTGTCTTTTATTATTATCTATAAATATTATCTTCTCACATATAATACTTATATATAATGTTTAAGATCACATAAATAATTGTAGAGTTTTCATTGATATTCATAAAATATTCATAAATATATGTACATAAAATAATAAATAAATTCTTTTATTAAATAATTAATAAATATCTTATCATAACTTATACTTCTAAACCATCATTCTCAATAAAAATTTAAATTGCACTTCTTTTAATAAGTTCGTTACTCTCTTAAGGGAAAGTGTTGTGGCGCAATAGTTGTCAAGTCAAAGATGGTTTCATGGGCCAGTTTTGAACCTTCTTGACCTATTTGTTTACGGGAAATAGTAGAAAATAGGCCAACATGAAAAGTTTAAGAAAGGAAATAGGCCAATTTTTAGTTATAGAAATTAATAGGCCATAACTTGTTAAGTTATGATTCATAACCGGACAAGTTATGGATAATTATGAATAATAACTTGTCAAGTTATGGTTCATAACCAGACCAGTTATGGACGAAAATAATAATTTGGCCTATTTATTAACTTATATAAACTATTAGCCTATTAATTTTAATTCATCTCAAATTTTAGCCTATTTTCCTCTTTCTCCCTTTGTTTACTTTGAGCATTTTTGCCAGTTGTTGGGCTTATTTTGGGCCATATATGCTAAAAGCAAGAAGTGCAGACAGTTCTACTGTTCTAGAGATTTTAAATTCAAATATTAGGAAATTAAGGGCCTGCTTTTTTTTTTGTTTAAAAAACTCAAAAAAAGATAATTTGAGTTTTAATTTTATTTAATTTTATGTTCTTTTAAGTTCTAATTTTATTCAATTTTACTCAATTTTATTTAAATTACAATTTCAACTCAAGTTATAATTTAAATTTAACTCAAAAATTACACTCAAATTACACTTAAAAAGAACAGACGCAAGCTTAGATGTGGTATAAGCCCAATTTACAATTACTCATTCGTACTATTTAGCAAAAAGATTACTCATTCGTACTACTTTTATGTGTAAATCATATTTTTTACTCATTCGTATTACTTTTATGTGTAAATCATTAAAATTAAATTGAAAACTTAACTTCATCATTAAAATATATATATATATATATATATATATCAATCAATTTTTTTCAGACATCAAACTAAAATTTGACATAAATTCGCATTAAAAGATAGAATTTTAGACACATTTCAACACCAAAATGACTTTTAGACCTAATATGTGGATCGACATGGGTAGTCTCAATGCGAGGTGGATCGTTTTAGGTGGTGGCTTGGGAATGGCAATATGCTGCTCTTGGAGGTGTGTTTTAAGAAGTTCTCTACTAGGGTTTCTGCATATGTAGTTGGGAGAAATAATCAAGGGCTAGAATGAGAATTAATTATTGAATTGTTTTTTTTTTCTTTTGGTATATTTTATAAGGTATTCTTTTTGGATATTTTTGTCATTTTAAATTAGAAATTAACAAAATTTATATTAGGGGACAGTGATGTAACATGTTACTAAGACAAAACACAAGGGTACAACATAGTTCTCCCTTAACTAAAATGATGGAAGTAATTATAAACATCCAGGAAACAAAAGAATATTACATGCATGTTACCCTTGTTCCAAATTATGTAATATTCAAAGATTAATTACCATTTTATTCTAAAGGACACATTTTACCAACAAATTAATAATGACAAAGAAAGACACCAATAATGAGCCATTTAATTTGAAAGCTACCAAAATAAGTGACCAAAGAAAGTTTTCGAACCTGAAATAGTATGCTCTTCAAGAGTCCCCCATGCTTTTAAGGATGGGTCATATGGTCCTCAAATATTGCTCACATGCATATGTTATTTAACAATATTTTTCCTCCTGATAGATATTAGATGGTTCAGAGCATAACTTGAACTGGGCAACATTTTCCTAGCTCATTTTCATTATATATATATATATATATATATATATATATATATATGTATATATCTAGATATATTCTATTCATGCCCATAAATTAACTGGTTTTATATCTCGTAGTTCGGCCAAACATTTGATTTTTGAAAAGATGGACCAACTGGGAAACCCAGATTATCTTTTGCAGATAATCTTTGAAGGAAATAGACGGCAGGTTTGTTTGTTTGGGACTTTGCATGAGATGTCTAACGTTTCACTTTCATGCATGTCTCGATCTTTTTATTCATCTTCACGGCGCCCATAAAAACTCAATATTGTCTCACGAAATAAGATGAGGAAAAAAAAGTGTCAATTAATTTAAAACCTCTATTTCTCGCAAGTAACACCCCACAAAAAAAAAAAAAAAAAAAAAAAAAAAAAAAAAGCTACACGGAAGTGATGATGTGACAAACATTAAAGAAGTAATTGGTCACATTAATCTATGACAACATTGCGGAAGATATCTCTACCGGTAATACACATCAGATGAAGTCAAAATTATATCAAAAGGAGAATATAAAATTAACAATTTTTATACATATCTAACGGTTTAAAACAAAACCCTAATGATAAGTTATTGTTTCAATACCTACCGTTGAATTTTCCTTCAAAAGTTTGATAACTTCGTAGCAAGGTGCAAAAAAAAAAAAAAAAAAAAAAAAAAAAAAAAAAACCTTTAATTATTTGTTCCTACTAAAATCTAAACCGTCAATAATGTTAAAATCATAGTTAGATCAAAATAATTAACATAATTAAAAAAAAAGTCCAATAGTTTAAAATTTTAAGGCAGGTTTGTTTGTTTGGGACTTTGCATGAGAAAAGCTTTTAGAAAAAACATTTAACTTTTTTTTTATGCATGTCTCGATCTTTTTAAAAAAATCGAATCTTCACGGCGCCCATAAAAAACTAGAGTAAAATAATTTTCTCACGTAACCGATAAGATGACGGGCAAAAAACTACTACCATAATACTAATGAGAAGGAGGATATTGAAAACTACCATTCATGAACTGAAGGAAAATCATGTGAGGCTGACGATAAATTGTGAAAAAAAAAAAAAAAAAAAAAAAAACATTGGTGTACAAAAACAATGTGTACAAACATGTAAGAATGATGAAATTATTTTCTGATCCTAAACACTTCTTTTTTTTTTTTTTTTTTTTTTTTTTTTGTGTGTTTATCCAAATCCAAAGGCTGTGGGATTTCCAACTCACCATGTAAAAGATAAGGTCCTATGGTCGTTCTCATGTGTGGACAATATTGAACGATGTATCAAAATTATATCAAAACGTTAGAATATAAAATATAACGTTTTTTATAAAATTCATTCTCCATATTCAAACTAAGCTCTTTCTAGAGACTCTAAAGGTGTGTTTGGTTAAAGTAGGAGAATGGTAATAGAAATAGTAATGAGAATGGTAAATAAAATAGAATGGAAAAAAAAATAATTTATTTATTTGGTTCTACTTTTACAAATACAATAGAATGAGATATGAATATTTTCATTTTGTTAAAATTACCCCTCATATTAATATAACTAATATCATATATATTAATATAATCATTTAATAACTAATATTATATATATAAAATTATAAGGATATAATATATATAATTATAATTATCATTATATAATTATTTATTATTATAATACAATCATAATATATAATATAAAATGATATATAATACAATAAAATAATGATATTGTGATTATTTTATATTATAATGTTACAACTATACTATATTATATTATTAGAAATAAATATAATTGTAAAATATAATAATGTAATATAATATAATATAATATAACATATTATACTTATAATATATAATATAGTATATTATCATTTCTAATTATAGTATATTATCTATTAAAATAATAAAATCTTAATTTTTATTATAACTATCATATTATTAATGAAAAGATCTCATCTATATCATATAATATAATATAACAAAATATAATATAATATTATTATTTATAAAATATGTAATTATTATATTTAATTTTATAAAAAATACTACTATCCCAATTATAATTATAATTAAATTACAATATCACAACTATATTATATTATATTATATTATAATGATAAATATAATTATAATTTATTATTATCAACATCAAACTATATATTATATTTTCTTATAATTTTAAATATAATTATTATTAATTACAATATCACAATTATATTGTATATTATTTAATAAATATAATTATGTATAATATGTAATATAAGATATTATTATAATATTAAATATGATATAATATTATAATAATAATATATTATAGTATATGTTATAAGAGATAATTACATTATATAAATTACTATAATATAATATTAATTATATTATAAATATTAATATAATAATTATAATATTCAACGGTAATGATGGAAAAGAAAATTAAAAGAGTTTGAAATGAGCATTTCTCTCATATAAGGAAGGAATGATGATTTACCCATTTGATGAAAAAGTCATTCCATTTTGAATGGTCATTCCTTTTCTTAAAACCAACCAAACATGAAAATGAACATTGATTTCTTTCCATTCTTTTCCATTCCCTCCAACCAAACACACTCTAAGTGTTGTAGTTTGAAAAGAAAATTTTACCCCCAAAAAATGTCACTTATCTAAATTATTTGCATCTTATACATACATACACACAATAAAATGAGTTTCAACAATTTATTATATAACAATTTTAGTGTGTCAATATTATTGAGTACCGCCAGTGTTAAGTGTTATACACTAATAAAATATAGATACATAATATAAAATTTATATGCGGGATCCATATTCAATTAGTGTGAGGTGTTAAGTACCAGATTTTTAAATTTTTCATTATATATTATATATGATATAATACGGGTAGTTAAAAACTAGAAAGACATAATTGTTTAATATATTTACCATTAATATTAGTTATATATACTTTATTTCCATATCGTAGATATTTATTCAATAATGTATGTATTCTGCAAATGTCTTTATATACAAACAGAGACTCACACGAGAATGCTACCAAATGTAGATGTAATATTGGGATATTTTCGGAAAATATCTGTGAAAAGAACACTCCAGTATGGAAACCTAAAAAAGTGCAAACATAAATGCATATTGTTTTTGTTTTGTCATTGCTCCTTTGAAGCTTGAAGGGTCGTAAAATATATTTAGAGTCTGTTTAATTCGTTGATTTAAATTTTTAATTTGAGTTGAGATGTAATTTTATGTGAGAGTTTTTATTATAGTAAAAAAGTTAAATATAACTGTTTTTTAAAACTTTTTACTATAGAAAAATTTAAATTCTAAATTTAAATCGGTGAAATTAACGGAACTTTAGGTATCTATCATAATGACCCTAAAAATTGTTAGAATTTTGCTATTTTCAGAAGGTTCCAAATTCTTTTCACTTAACGCCACTTCATCTGGACATATCAGCCAAAACGTCATAATCACTCTTTAAACGGCAAATAACTATCTATCATTTAAAACCCATAAGAAAAGGGAAATTGCAAAAGAGTCCACATGGTATAAGACTAGGAACTTTTTTTTTTTTTTTTGAAAGGTTCCATTACAAATTACTCATGTACAACTCTTATGCTTTTTTTTTTTCTCTCTCTCTCTCTTTTTTTTTTTTTTTATTACAGAACTATAAATCTCCCCAAATATTAGGTGTAGAATTAACACTAAATTAAGCCTACATCACAAAATAAACATTATATTTAAGCATAATTAACGGTTCTCAACTAATAAATTAATAATGTATACAACAGATATAAGCTGTCAAAACAAATTCATTATGTTGGAAGAATTCATTTGAAGAATGTTAACATCTGTTACTCTTATCCTAGTTACCATTGTCAAATATGTGGGTGATTTTGGACCACAGTCTCTATTTTCCTTTGGATATGTCAGACCCAACTTGGTCCCAAATTATCCACTTGGACAGTTCTTTCCGGTTGTTTCCAGTAGATATATATATAGACAAAAAATTAACGAATTTTAAGATAAATTAATGCGATTCGTAGCGATATAAATATAGAAAAAACGGACTTAAATGTCGTAAAAATAAGAACACATAAAGATTTATAGTGGTTCACCCTCGATTTAAAAGCTACACCCACCGTAGGGAGAATGAGAGAATTTCACTCATTTGAGAAGGGATTACACGTTTTTTTTCTCAGTGTGAGACTCTGGGGAATTTTTAGTCTATAATCCCTTATTTATAGCTTAGGTCACTGCTCATAAACCTTCCTTATTTAAATTTGGGATATTTTTCATATCTTTTGAGATAGTTTCCCAAAAGATAGAGATTACAATCAATTATGCGGTTTCTATATTTAAAATACAAATCTTGTCTTCTGGAGAAAATCTTACGGATTCATTATCTTCTCATAGCCTCAACTCGTAATAGCCTCGACTTCGTAAGAGTTGAGCGAAGCCTCTTTGCCCTAGGTGTAGCCTAAAGCCTTGTCTCCTTGAACACTTCTTGGAGCCTTGCAAAACCTCGACTCCTTAAACACTTAGACTTACGAAGCCTCAACTCCTTAAATACTTTCTTGATCTTGAGAAGCATCAACTCCCTAAGGATTGGACGAAGCCTTTTTTTCCTAGGCACAGCTTGAAGCCTCATCCCTGGAACATTCTTGAAGCTTCTTAAAGGGTCGACTTCCTACCGTTATTGCTTAATGTTGATGACGTGGCACCAGGCTAAGTTGTCCTTGTGCTCTTAATGAGTTTTTTAATAGGTCTCTGTTTTTACCCTACAACATTTGCCCTCCAGGACGAGGCATTCTTATGAATTGCTTCGAACTTTGACCAGAAAGGATCTCTTCTCTGACTCCTCCTTAAGGCCTACTTACTTGCGAAGGATTCTATCCTTAAACAATGACACGTCTGTCACTGAAGATGCTTCTTGAGAAGTATAACAATCTCGTCGATTACATCACTTGCACGTCGTTGTGTTAAACATTCATACGACCATTTAAATGGTGAGATCTGAGTTGTTAGATCGTGCCTTTTCGTTTTCAATTTTCATAGATACATGCTTGAACTTTGTAGTGTTTCACGTGAAATCATTCATGTATCATTTGATTCTCTTTGAAGATGCTTCTTAAGGACCCTTTACATCTTATCCCCGATGACCCCGCCGCCCAAAGAGAAGCTACATTAGACCTTCCACTACCTTTTTACGTTACCTTTCAAGCTATTTACGAGAACTTCTTTGATGAATATTAGGTTGTTGTGATCTCCAAATCTCCACTCGTTGACCGCATGAGAGAATAAGTCTTCTACCAAGTCAATGTAAGCCTCATCTTCTCTAAATTTTGAAGCTTTACCTACCTACTTTATGAATTTTCTAACCATAATTGTCTCGTCCGCTTGCAGGCCCTCGTTCTCTCCCTTCTCAATCTAATTGAATGGGTTAAAGTTGAGAAGCAAAGCAAGGAGATGAACCAGCTCGAGGTGAGCTTAAAGGGCCTCCTCAATGCTGAGAAACTCATTTCCAAGACCATCGTGGAGGAGAGGGACCTCGCCAAGAAAGATCAGGACAACGAGGCTAAGAAGGTGGAGAAGCTTCAAGAGGAATAGGAGAAGCTCTGAAAGAAAATGGAGGTGTCAAGGGAGAAGTACCTTGGTGAAGCGGATTGAAGGCTTTGTGGAGGGGAAGAAGGTTGGCGCCAAAGAAGTTGCCAAGGATTGTCTCACCTCCGAGGAGTTTGAAAAGAGATGTAAAGAAAGGCACTAGGGCTGAGTTGTCCATGTGCTCTTAATGGGCTTCTTAATGACATTAGATTTTCTTAATAGGTCTCTATTTTAATCTTACAACAATATATATATATGCATACAAATATATACATGTTCCATAACCATCTGGAGTTTGTATTTAAACTTTTGAATTAATATAACTCATGTGTCCGTTAATTCTTTTTTCTTTTTTCTTTTTGCATTTTAATAAAAAAAAAGGGACCATGGTGTCATTCCGCCCCATACCCAATCCTCTCGTACTAGGGTTAGCTCCTCGCAGTTCTTCCTTTAACACCAACAGTAGATAGGAACTGAACTATTTTACGACGTTCTAAACTCAACTCACATACCACTTAAATCGGCAAACAACTGAACCCTTGATGTCATTCCGCCCCATCCTTGAATTGTTTTGTTGATTGCTTACACAAGTAAAACACAACTCACAAATAAATTTAATTGAATTCATCGATTGGAAAATAACGACCTAGCTGCCACATGTGTATTGACAGTTAAAAAGTTGAGATATACAATACAACATATTGTTGTGTTATGTGTTACGTTTTACTCTTCTATAATATTACGTTTGATATGTTCTCTAGTATCATGTCCTTAATAGGCCAAGTAAGAGGAATTGTTAATGGGAACTGGGGCGGGGATGAGACAAATTTATTTTTTTCGAGTCGTGTAAGAGTGACACCTAGCCCTAGTTCCCCACTCTTAATTAATATATATAGTATTAAAAGTAGTTTTAATCATTTTTTTTCAATTATTACAGTTTTTTATTTTAATCAGGTTTTTATTAATATTTCAAATTTTGTGACACCCTCAAATTTTTTGTTCACTTAAAGAGGAAAATTTGTTAGACCTTTCAAGTTAGAGAATAAAAAATAATAGGTGCGTTTGGAATTAATTTTAAAATAATTTTATTTTTAATAAAAAAATGAAAATGGGATTATTTTAATAATTATTCTAAAAACGATTTTAAAATTGTATTTAATTAGTTTTTTAAAAGATTATTTTGAGTATAATAAAAGAGTAAAATCGTGTTTGATTATAATTATTAATTAATATATCATAATATTATTGATAAGTATTAGAAAATGAAACAGAAAAATAAAAAAAAATTAACTATTTTCCAAATTCCTTCACAAAAACCACACTTTTTTTTTGTTTTCGTTTTCATTTTTAAAATATTTCTTAAACAAACGCCGTTTCATTTTTAATTTCATTTTTTTCTCTTTGAAAAACGTTTTACAAACAAAACCAAACACACCCGATAAGTCAAATTATAGTTTTTTTAATTGAGGAAAATTTTTTTTTTTTTTTTTTAAAAAGTGATTTAAATTGGTGATATATAAAATTTGTCTCAGAATGATGGTAAGATAATAGTGCAAATGGTAAGATTGCCACATAATTGTATGATCTTGTAATCACAAATCATTGAAGCTAATAAGCTCAACGTATGATTCCCATCCTCCACACAAATAATAAATCAACAAAAAAGACACTAAAAAAAGGGACTCCAAACAAATCATTGCTCCTATAATAGAAAGACATCGAAAATCTTACCTCCCCCACCTTGATACACGTGAATGTCATCCAACCTCTTGAGGACATGCCACGTCAGCCCTAAAAATCTAGACCCACCAATTAGGTTTTGCCACCTCAGCGGATAAGGAAACTTTTTCCAGGAAATCCCAAAAGCTTGCAGGTGGTATGGGTGGCATGTTTGGACTAATCCGGATGGGGGCAATCGGTACTTGCCCCATCATTAGGATTAGAAAGTTTTGTTACCAAAATGCCCTTGTCGTGTCAATCAATTCACTGAAATGCCCTTGATGCTGACTTTTCGGCAACTTGAAAGAGTTTTCGTTGGCAAATTTCTGACTCACTCGAAAGAAAAATAGATTGATGGAAAAAGAACCGTTGTAATTGCAATATTACAGCTTTTGTATATTTAGGTTTAGTTTATTTTATCAATTTAAATTTAAATTTTAAATTTTATTATAATAAAATTTTTTTAAAAATAATTATATTTAATTTTTTTATTATAATAAAAAATTTTTACATAAAATTACATCTTAACTCAAATTAATAAATTAAATGTATTTTTATTAAATAAAATTAAGAAATAAGTATATTTATTGTGGAAAATGTTATTTTTATTATTAGATTAATTTTTGAATAGTTTAATTTTAAGTAAGGATAAAGTTTGACTGTTATTTTTTGGTTAAGGAAATTTACTCGATCTATTTCTCAATCTTCTGTTGCTTAAGTAAGTGTGCGACTCAGTAGGAGGACCTCCTTCTCTAATACTCACTCACCGTTCACACGGTTCTCAAAGCAGAGGAGGAAGGATGGACAACTGGTACCATGAGCCTATAGTTTTACTATAAATTTTTAATGCGAACATGCACAAATTTAACGTTAAAAACCTAATCC
Source organism: Morus alba (assembly GCA_012066045.3). Taxonomy (NCBI): domain Eukaryota; kingdom Viridiplantae; phylum Streptophyta; class Magnoliopsida; order Rosales; family Moraceae; genus Morus; species Morus alba. The sequence continues at coordinate 60,163,005 of CP050224.2, forward strand.
AACGATCAAAAATAACAATTATTGTCACAAAATAATTTATTAAAAGAGTAAGTTTGCAGTGCACAAATTGATGACCACTCTCTATCATTTTTCATAAATGATAAATGAGATTATAGTTATAAAAAGTAAAAATGACAATAAATTAGAGACAACGAAAAAGATTTCAAGAGCTTTTGGAAAAACTAAGTGACAAAAACGGTGCTAAACCTATCAAAAGATCAATCAAGCTCTAAAGGATAAGAAAAAAAAATCTCTAGTAACATTCAATTTGACAAGTCAATTTCGTTTGTAAAATTTTGCCACTACAGCTATTAACATTCAACTAAAATTAATCAACTCGGACCCTTATTTCCTCCATTTAGCAAATGAGCATTGAACACACGACGTTTAGTTAATGAATTAGAACCATGTGATTAGAATCATTTTTAATTTACGTATATTTTTTATGAGAAAAAATACTATAACGAATTACAAATTATAATTTAAATCAGAAGATGAATCCCTTAACTAAACAAAATTTAGTCTTTGTCAAAACCCTTAACAAACAATTGTGAATTCTAATCATCAAAACAAAAAATATAGAGGAGAGGAATAAATAAAGAAGAAGGCCAATTAGGTAAATGAGCCAGAAAAATAATTGAACCATTTTAAAAACTTAAAAAAAATAAAAAACAAAAACAAAAAGAACAAGAGAGAGAGAAAAAGAGTTTTTTTTAAAAATGAAAGATAGTGGACCCCACACCCAGAACTGCTGAGACTGGAGACTTGTCTCTTCCTCTGTTCTCATCTCTCCACCATTTCTTCCCTCAATCTCCTCTTCTCCTCACTTCACTTCACTTCACTCTAGAGAGAGAAAGAGAGGAGAGAGAGAGGGAGGTATTAGATGCCAACATGCGCTATATGTACAAAGCTCACAACGGTTCTTTCCCTTTTATCTGCTCCGCCATCTCGTGACCTTCTTTTCCCCCTTCTCTCTCTCCTACACCACCATACTCTCTCTCTCTCTCTCTCTCTCTCTCTCTCTCTCTCTCTCTGAATCTATCAGTTTTTTATGCTCAGTTTTCACTCTATATTTATCCAACACTGGACCATTCCTCTATTGGGTAACTCTCCTTTCCAAGATATTTTCCCTCCCTTTCCTCCGAATCTCACTCTCATCATGCTCTGATATTCTCTCAGAGCAAAATTTGAGCGTCAATTCGAGGCCGGTTCTTTGGGTTTTGTGAAAAAATTTCCCTACTATTTGCATAAAAAAAAATTAAAAAAAAAAGTTTTGGCCTTTTCTCACCTTTTTTTCACCTTAAAAAAGCCCAGAAATTTAGTTTGTTCCTTTGAAGGGTTTAAGGGTTTTTGGCTATTGCCTGTATGGCCTTTTCCAACTTATAGGAACCACAACTTCCTCACATAGTTTTATTCCTCTTCTTTCTATATGTTGCTTCCGAGGAATCACCATCTCCAAATGTCGTCGTGTTTGGGCGGCGGCGTCGGCGGCGGTGGAAGGGCCTACGCCTTCGAGCTGGAGATGCTGAAATCGCCATCGCCATCGCCGTCCACATCTTCGTCTCCGTCACCGTCGTCAGCCTCGACGACGTTGTCGGAATCCAGCAATTCCGGCCTCGCAATCACTACCCGGAAACCTCGGACTCGCCGAAAGCGCCCCAACCAGACCTACAACGAGGCCGCCGCATTGCTCTCCACCGCCTACCCCAACCTCTTCTCCCCCAAACACCTCGCCGCCGTCTCCTCCGCCGCCAGTAGTCCCCGAACCTTCTCGAAATCGCCTTTCTTGTTGTCCGACGATTCGTCGGAGCTGTTTTTTCCGTTCAGAATCGTCGATGACGATTCCACTTTCTTGATAGACCAGAAACCCGGCGTCGTCCGAGCAATAGAGACGGCGAAATTCTCCAATTCCTCGAATGCCTCATCGACGACGACGACCTCGTCGGATAAATCGTGCCCCAGCCCCGGGGAATTCGATTCCCGCGCGGCGAGTTTCTGCCCCAGTGCCATGAATTACGAGGAGGACGAGGATTTCGACTACGCCGAGGAGGTGGACGACGGCGGCGGAATTGACAGCATAATGGGAAATCTGGCTGTCGAATCCTCCTCGGCGAATAGTAGCAATATCTGTTTTGGGTGTCCGATGGGATTGGGATTGGGATTCGAATTGGGGCTCGGAATCGGGAGACCAGGAATTGTTAAGGCCTTGAGGAATAGCGACGATGGAAATTACAACAGTTGGTGGAATTTTCCGACGGTGGACATGGTGGAGCTCTCGCCGAGGTTCATGAAGGGTTCGAATTCGGCGTCGGAGAAGATGAAGAAGAAGAAGAAGATGAAGAAGGTAGCGGCGGTGGCGGAGAGAGAAAAGGCGGCTGGGGAAAAGGCCGTCGCCGGCGACGGCGAGACAAAGGTGTTGGAATTGCCGAAGACGAATAGCAATGCCGGGCTAGGGTTGTTGCTGAAGCTGAATTACGACGGCGTTCTGAGCGCGTGGTCGGATAAGGGCTCACCGTTCTCCGACGAAGCTGACTCGCCGGGAAACGACGTCGCCGTAGGTTTCTTGTCTTCTTCTTCCGTTAGGAAAGCAAAGGGTCGGAAAGAGAAAGAAAAAAAGAAAAAATAATATATAAAAAAAAAAAAATGAGTTTTCATTAGTTTTAGCGAACCAAAGTTGATGCTGTGGCGCGTGTGTTACACGCTCCATTCAAAAGGAACTGTGGAACCAAGAAAGAGCGAAGTAAAAGTGAACTGAATTTTTATTTTTAATTTCTCATTTCTTTGCAGTTTTTATTTTTATTTTTATTTTCTCATTTCTTTGCAGTTTTTTTTTTTTTTTTTTTTTTTGTTCCTTACTTCTTCCTCTTCTCCGGTGCGGTTTTCGATGTCAGTGGGACCCATTTGTGGGCCCAAAAGTATTTTCTCTTTACCGTGGAGCTCTTAATTCCCACAATAAAAAATAAAGGAATTAGAAGACGAGAATATTCATTTGCAATAATAAAAAGTTTCAATTGGAACAAGAATATTCAGTTACAATAAATAAATAAATAAAACCTCTCTTTTTTTTTAGCCAAAAAAATGCAATAGAAAAGTTTTTAAATAAAAAAAATATTTAAAAATTTCTCAAAACCAAAGTCACGAAACGCTATAAACAAAGGCAAAACGTTTTTCTTTAAAAAAAAAATAGAAAATTTACTTTTAAAAGTGTTCTTATATTTTTATAAATATTTTTTTATTAATATAATTATTTAATTAAAAAATATTTATTAAATAACTAATTAATTATGTGACTTTGGGGAAATAACTAGAATGTACGTGAAAGTGAAAGTTGTCTTTTTCGGTGCGTCCATTTTGAGTTAAGCCTGTGCTGCGAAACACTGAATAGTAGCTCATTTTTTTTTTTTTTTTTTTAATTGAGGCAGGCCAGGCTGGCGCAAATAGATTTGTTCTCGGAGACCGGCGGAGTGAGAGAGGCTAGCGTGTTGCGATACAAGGAAAAGCGGCGTACGCGCCTCTTCTCTAAGAAGATCAGGTACCAAGTCAGAAAAGTCAACGCTGATCGACGGCCCAGAATGAAGGTTAGCTTTTTTTTTTTTGGCATTTATATCTAAACCGTACGATTATGTTATACGTCATCACTGGTTGTGATGATTAATGCACTTATAATATTGTGTTTTTTTATTATCACTAAAGAGGTTTGTGACGTGTGTTTTTAAATGTTAAATTTGATCAAAATTATGTTAAAATGATAAAATTATACAAAGTTAATGAAATTTAATATAAATTTAACGACTCAAAATGAGATATTGTTAATGTGATTGTTTTCATATCTTAATGTAAAAATCTCATATTTTATACTGTCAAATATAACAAAACTCATTTTGATATTGGGTTGAGATAAGACATCACTCAATTTCCTCATAGATTTAGAAAGTAAAATATTTTCACATTTGATAAGATCCCATAATGTGGCCGCAGTTAGATTTTGCATTTTAGTGCTAAAATGATCAAATTTTCATCATTATCTCTTATATTTCCAAACATTTCCTGCCAACAAGGCTCACTTTTTATCCATAGGAAATTGTGAGTTATATTGGCCTCGTTCACTTTACCGATTCGAGTTTTTAATTTTAAATTTTTACAGTAAAAAATTATCAAAAATTGTTACATTTAACTTTTTCTGTTACAGTAAAAAGCTCTTAAAAAATGTAACATTTCAACTTAAATTGAAAATTTGAATCCGCGAAGTGTATGAGACACCTCGTTAAAATTGTTGGATGTTCATTGAATTTATCCAATTTACACGCCTTTTTTATTCTAAATAATTCTAACATGACATGACTTTTATAAATGCGAAATATTTATATGCATTTAACCATAAAAGTTCAGTTCAGAAAATGAATAGTTGCAACAAAGATTAACTTTGCATTCTTCTTTAGATTTATCAATGATACGAAAATGTAGTGGAATCCTTTATTTTTCAGATTGCGAATCCTATAAATCTTTTATAGTTAGTCCATTGATTACTAATTTCCTTCAATAACAGTCTCATATAATCTTAATAAATAGTATAATGCAACCGAACTCATATGATAGGTGATTCTCATCTAATGGTCAGCATATTATTTTAGTAAGCCAATTCAATCTCATCTAATGGGCATCCATTTGTCATGCCTGCAATAATTTCATCATTAAATAATTTTGTATTTAAAATGTTAAACATAAAGATTTCGTTTTCCTTCTTATTCTTTTTGCTTGGAACATATAGATGTTCTTTTTCCATGTATTATAAAAAAAAGCTTGGTCACATCACACCTAACTTTATATAGCCAATTAATTGGCAAAACTATATTGCACATTTGCCAAATTACAACACAAATTCGTTAGCTTTTTTCACATATTAAGGATAGTATAATAGTAATCAAACGACCACAAAAAATTTCTAAGGCTACGTTCACTTCACTGATTTGAGTTTTCAGTTTTAGGTTTTTACAGTAAAAAGTTTTTAGAAAATGTCACATCTAACTTTTTCTGCTACAGTAAAAAAAACTCTCAAAAAATGTCACATCTCAACTCGAATTGAAAATTCGAATCCGCGAAGTGAAAGAGGCAACTTTAATATCCATGTAGTTGTGCTTGCAAAATTCTATTCAATATGCTTTGGTGGTTCTCTCTCTTATTAGTGTTTTGTTTTCTTTTCAGGGGCGATTTGTTAGGAGGCCTAATTCAAAGCATGAAATAATGGTGGAAAAATAACACAAGAAAAAGGAAACATAATTTTCCCTTTTTGATTGAGATCATCATCATCATCATTTATGGTGTCAATAATGCCTTAGACTTTTAATATTCTCTTTTTTTTTTTTTTTTTTTTTTTTTTTTTTTTTTTTCCTTTATATAATTTTCGCACTTATAGTCGGCGGAGACGAAGACTAGTTAGAAGAGAAGAGTGGCTGGTCCAACATCTAAATTTTTAGTATAGAGGATTTTGATGGTATTATGTTTGATCTCCTGGTTTTGTTGTCTTTGGATCACATGTTATAGCTTCTACTTTGTTTCAAAGTCATGAACACCTTTTTGTTAGGTTACTAAAAAGCAAGGAAATTTTGTTGGATGTAATGTTAGTAGTGGCAAAAGATAAAGGCGTTGAAATTCAGGACTTGTTACTTTTAAAGTGTAATTTAAGTGTAATTTTTAAGTTGAATTTGAGTTATAACTTGAATTGAAGTTATAATTTGAATAAAGTTGAATAAAGTTAAATAAAATTAGAATTTAAAATAACATGAACTTAAATAAAATTAAAACTCGAATTATCTTTTTTAAAATTTTTTGGGCAAAAGAAACATGCCCTCAATATTTGTTGTCTCATCTGTTTTACTTTTTGAGTTTGAAATTTTCTTGTTACGAGTGAAATATTACTAGACGCCACCACTGAACTTCCAATAACATCGAAATGAGATTGACTTCTAAATTTGACTTTTGAGAAGTGCCAATTCTAAGTTTAGATTAGATTCTAATGCTCAAATAGATTCCAAGGATATTACATAGAAGAGTAGTACAATTAGATTCTATACATGATAAATATTATCCGTTGCTTCGTGTAAATAGATTCTATACACAAAACAAAGACTTAAGGATATTATTCATAATATCAAGAAAATAAACATTGTATTTAACAATTCCATTTTACAAAAAAACTAAAAAAGAAAAAAAAAATCCATCATATAAAAATTTGAAAATGAAAAGGAAACTTTTCTAAATATTAAAATTTAAAATTTGAAAATAAAAATTAAATAAGTAGTTAAAAATAAGATAAAACTAAATAAATTAAAATTCCAATTTTGAAGTCTTAACTCTCTCTCTCTTTTCTCCATCATATAAGATTTTTTTTAGATTAAAAAACTAACTTTTGAAATATACGAATAAATTAATGTAAATCAATAATAAACTCAATAAATTGATAATTTATTAGAGCAAGTCAGTGATTCAAAACTAAATAATTTAATTAGTTATGCAAACGATAAATCCAGATCTCTGATTCTATGAAGAGTGACAGAAAATAGATTAACTTAGACGATCCTGAATATAGGCAAAATTGATAAAGACAATGTTACAGTTTATGCAGAAAAATTGTACATAAAGTTCTCTCTCTCTCTCTCTCTCTCTCTCTCTCTCTCTCTCTCTCTCTTTTCTTTTCTTTTTTTTTTTTTTTTTTTTTTTTTTTTTTTTTTTTTTTTGGTTTCCTCAAAACTTTCCCGAGTAATTCAGAAGCCTGGACAAATTGATGAAAAAGTATAGTGTGTGTTCTAGCTCTTTTGGACTCGCATTTGCAAAATCCTCGATCTCGAAATAATTCGAATTCGGGCTTGTTGTTGGGATTGGGTAACACGGCACTGTACCTAGCAAACAGATCAGTTCTCCTAGATTCAGACCAATTTGAAGAAGAAACAACAGCAATAATAAAGAGAAAATAACAGACAGCCTATTTGTGAAATGTACTATGAAATCTGACCTTCTAGCGGGCATATTCAATGCGTTTCCTGGCGGACAAAAGGCCTGTGAGGCTTTGGAGCTGAAAGAACCGTTACAACGTAAGAAAACATGAAACGACCCTTAAAGAAGCATTTCAATCTCCAAGGTCCACAACTTGTCACAATTTACGTGTTAAAAGTAGAAATGTATGTATTTAATTCAAGCAAAACCGAAAATTACAAAAAGTAACATATTTAGGTTCTATAAATGTTAGCAGCTAAATGCGTTAATTAGTATACCTTCTCTAAATTAATACAAGTTGCCCGTTTCTTATCAAAATAATAATAATAATAATAATAGGTATACTTTTCTGATCCCTTGAGAGAAGAAACAGGGAAAAATAAAGTGCAAATGAAGATATACTGTACGGCAAGAAGAAGATATACTGTAAATCCAATATCTTAAACACATATATAGTGGAGTTCAGTTGGATAACGCAGCACTGAAAACCAAGAAATGACTCAAGCAAGACGAGGCAGTGATAGAGGAACGTCAAACCAAAAAGCAAAAATGTGGTTCAAATACAATTAAACATGGCCAATCCAACCTGAACTGTAAGTGGACGTTTAGTTAACAGATTCAAAACTATAATTCAGAATCATTCTCAGTATACGTGTATTTTTTGTGAAAGAAAACACTATAGTGAGTCACGAACCATGACACAAATTCTCATACCAAACATCACATTAGAGTTACTTGGGCAAATCTCGGTTAGTTGAACCAAGCCATGACTTTGGTGCGAGGACGACCATAATCCATGCAAGAAATTTTTTGCGTTTTACCGATCTAACTTGTTTACATACCTAAGATATTTACTAATGCAAATCAAGAATTAAATTTCCCTTATACTAACAAAGTAACAATAATGATGATCTTGATTACCGTTAGGGTTCCCTTGCTCATAGAAGCCGCGGAAAAGAGAGATTGCTTCAGACGCCATTATTCCTCCCCTGCATTTGAAACCCTTCCCTTGAGGAATTCCACCACTAAATATAGTGGGAAAGAAAAAGAAGAAAAACATTAGAGATCATATTAATTGCATACTTCATAGTAATGTTGAGTAAATGCATTCGGGGGGGAGTTGTTTTTCAAAATGTACATCGATGAGAAAAGTGTACATCTCAGCTAGAATCCATTGCATGTAGTTAGCAATATTCATATTCATATTTTACGAGAGAACCTGCTGTTGAATACTGCACTATGAAAGTGCCATTTCTTCACACCTTAACTAAAATCAAGATTTGTGGTTTGAAAATCAAATACAAGTGACGAAAAAGTTTTGTGAATCTCCCACAGAAAAATAGCCTAATGGCCAAAGCAGAATCATTAGACTTGCTTTTGATGTTGGATTCAGAAATAAATCTATTAAGCGGTTAAATTGTTGTTTTTAATATTGGGTTCAGAGATAAACCTGTTGTGCGACTCAGAGTTACCCAAATGCAACGACAATATTGACCCACATCCCCCAAATTTCTCATTTGCACATCCATAGAAAACTTCGCTTATACCTAAAACAGGTTAAAAAATCACCTGACCAAATTAACATTGATGAAAATAAAATGATTTCCGTTAAAACTGACAAAACTTTCATTCATCAGCACATCAAAAGAGCAAGAGCATACCAAGAATCGACAATGCTGTGGCACACATGATGCATGGTTCACATGTGACATACAAAATGCATTTTGAAAACTGCTCAGCAATTTCGTACTTTGAAAGCCCCCTTTCATGCCATTCGTCAAGAAGCATATCAATTGCTTCCATCTCTGCATGCCTTGTGGCCTGCATGACTATGGAAAACATTAACTGGGAAAACTTAAGATTCCAAATGAAAAACACTTAAGGATTGAACACAGAACATAAAAGGTGCCTAAAGCAACACTTTATTTGATAGGTTTTCCCCGCAACAGGTTTAAACTTTCGTTATGAGCTTAGAAAAATAAGTGAAGACACGGATATAAGAAATATCAGAATAAAAGTGAGAGAATCCAGCCAAAAGAAGAAGGATAAAAAAGAGGTAGAACAGGGAACAAAGAGAGAAGAGGTGGTGATTTACATTTCGGGTCTCAGTAGTTCGGTTTCTTCCCGAGGATATGACCTTCCCATCTTTGACGATGACACAACTGATCAATCAAGTAAATAGTTTCTATAAGGGAAATGCAACTTTGAATTGCAATCAATAAACAATGAAATATGAGAAATATAACCAGGTAAAAGAGAACTAAAATCAAGAAAAGTACATGGACTTCTATGTGCAACTCTTAGAGCCTTCCCTACATCTAACCATTATCTCATACCCCAAACATGATCCTAAAAACCTTATGGCATGGAGAACCAGACTCCAAAGGAAATCTCATTAGCTATTTAGACGAGAAAGTCTTATTATTCGCAATCATAGTTATCAATTCCCAACTCAGCAGAAGCGATTCTTGAGAATACTTTGTAAGTCGCGGTAGTCTAAGCTCTAAATATGACTATAAAAAAGATATGCATAAAAAAAGAGGAAAAAAAATCTGAATTCGTGTTGACCTAGATTGTTGCCATACAGCAGATAAAGGGGGCATGCTACGATAATTGAAGGAAAAACACACACACACAAACTTCTAGGCTAACAACATACGCTAATAGGACAAGGTGAACATAAAAGTCTCTAAAAAGGCTATAAGAAGATAAATCAAATTGTGATTAGGAAAAGCATGGAAATAGTTGCAAAGATATAAAGATAGCTTACCCAACAGGCACTTCGAGGCTGTCCAAGGCAAGCTTTGCCTACCATAACAAAACCAAACACAAGCAAAGCAAGTTAAACTAACGAATAGGAAACAAAGACATTTACAGTGAGTTTGAAGCCTAGTTACACTATTGGCATAAAGAAAAACCGAACTTCTCTTCAACTACTGACAGCCACAAATAAGGGAATTTAAAAAAAAAAAAAAAAAAAAAATTAGCTCGACATTGCCCTCAAATACCACGTACCAAAAGAGAAATACTATGTGCAATCACAAGTGTCGCGAGTGCACAATCTGGACCGTTCATTAATGTGTAGTCTACTGTGAGCACCACAAAAAACAAATGGTCCAGATTGCTCACTCGTGCCACTAACAAGTGGGCTTAGCATTCCTCGTATTAAAAACCCAAAATTTTCTACATCTAACTATTGTCTATTAAGTTCCGTGTACTAATTTTCAAAAAATAAATTCCTTTTTACCCTCTTCCGAAACCTATTCCATATTCTTTGGCGCCACTCAACCTATATCTATTCTCCTATATCAATGATAAAGGGCAACACACATATAGTCAAGAAAACATTGTACCAATTGTTTTTCCTCCTCGGTTCAAATTGTAGGAAGATGTGCATTACCTGTTGTATGGCAAGGTCCATAAATGCAAGAGTTTCATCTGAGTACGCTTCCTCAGGAGATGCCATCTGAGGAAACCAAAAAATAAATAAATAAATAAATAATAAGAAAGAAAAAAGCCAAATTTCGCTTTGTGTGATTCTAGATACCATTGACAAGTTCAAAACAAAAGGATACGCTGCTTATACCATTCTATGATCACTAAGGAAATTATTAAAAGAGATAAAATCATTTTGGTACAAATGTCTTATAGCAAAACATACTCTGGGTACCATATGCTTTTGATAATATTAAAAATTTGAACTGAAAATTCAAATCAAAAAACTGAATGAGACCATTCTTTGAGACCTAAAACCTAAAATGTCATTTTTACCTTTCTACTTAACTTGTATAGAATTTATTTTTATAGAACATATTAAAAATATTTAAAAATTATATAAATAAAAACTAAAAACATTAAAACGTCATATCCAAAAAAAAAAAAAAAAAAAAAAAAAAAAAAAAAAAAAAAAAAAAAAAAACCCCCCAAAAAATCTTCCAATCCATCCCACCTTTTTTTTTTAAGAAAGAAAGTATCAAGAGATACAATCCATGATGGAAAGAAATCAAAGAAAGTATCAAGAGATACAATCCATGATGGAAAGAAATCCAACCAAATAATGTCTTTTTCTATCCAAAGAGCAAGTAAGAATAAATCATGTGGAGTTAGGAAAACAACACATAAGATTTATTTACCTGCCTGGATGAAGAATAAAGACAAAAAGATTATAAGATCAAGAGGCTGTTAAAGATAACATTTCGAACTTGCAAAGTATATAAATATATGATCAAGTATTTAAAAAAAAAAAAAAAAAAAAAAAAAAAAAAAAAAAACTAGATTATTGAAATTTTAAGAAAAACAGAGGGATGAACTTATCTTATATTGCAATAGGATTGTGATGACTTCAGAATATGAGTTAAGCAAGATGTTAATAACAATATCAAGATTTATATTTGATTCAAATCAACACGTATTAATGAAAATGTAATTGCTAAATTCACTAAACAACTAAATTCAATCACAATCTTATGTATCGAAGATTCAATCAAGGTATTTCTACACAAGGTTGATTTTGATTTTTTCTCACAATATTTACTTTATTTCCCCTTATATATTTATATATATATATTTATTTATTTATTTATGAAAGAGGGAGCCCTAAGGAAGGATTCCTCCTCACGTAAGTGAAAAGCCTTACTAGCCTATCAATACTTTTTGCATTGTCCTCAAGGTGAAAAAAAAAAATTTTGGATAGTAATCAAAACCACTAAATCAAAAGCGGGCATTCCCCCTTAAAAACACCTAAGACTAGTTGTGATAAGATATAAGAGCAATTATTGACTTTTGAAAAATAAAAAAGCGGGTGGATTTGGGTTTTGAACCGAAGCCGCGAAATAAGCCACCTTATCCTAATAAGGAAAATTTTTAAAATGTTTGAGAATGAAAAAGAGGAAATTTTTTAATAACTATTCAAAAGTAAAACCGAAGCAATGGCGGAGTCTATATTAGCAGACATCTGCCCATAATAATAATAATAATAATAATAATAATAATAATAATAATAATAATAATAATAATAATAATAAGATTTAACATTAAAAAATCGAGATTAAAATATATATCTCTTAAAAACCATGAATTATGAAGATGAGAAAGAATAACTTTGAGGAGGAACGGTCAAGTAATGTAGCATTTATTAAATCAAGTTTTTGTTATTTAGTGATAAGAACAAAATATAATGATAAGAAGTTGTCATCAATAAGGTGACAATAACTAGATAATATGACATAGGCAATGGCGACCCTCCAACGAAAACCGGGGTAAAACTTTAAACCTCGAAAAGAACTATTGAAACACCCAAGGAAAGAGATGAGACGCCCCCATGCGAGAAAGCGTAAGCTCTTATGTCAAAATGAAGAGAACTTAGAATCCATTTTGTGAAACTCAAGAACAAAGAATTTTAAACTCGACGTCGGTTCGTTAAATGAAATTTGTGATTTTGTACCGAATAATAATCAACTCAATTGGAACGCGCTCTTAACAAAACATGCAATTGGCCTGATTACGAAAATGTCCCGAACCAAAATGGTATAAGAAATCCGGTATAACACAATACCGAAGTCATAGCCTTCTTCAAGGCTACGAAAGACTCTCCTGATACTTGGTTCCACCCAAATTGATCCTTCTTAAGTTGGTCACCAACGGGCTTGCCAGGTTAAAGTATTCTTAACAAACTTGATAATAACAGCCCCAAAAAACCCTTAACTCCCATATGTTGAGCATTGCCTCAATTTTCCGCTCATCTGCCGAATCAAAATAATATGCCCCAAATACTCCAAAGAGGATTGTCCAAAACAACATTTTTATCATTGACCTTCAAGCTATCTTTCTGCAACTCAAAAACCCGAAGCAAGTGCTCTACATGTTCTCCTAACGATGCACTATAGATCAATTGTCGTCAAAAACACCAACACAAACTTCATAAAAAACACTTAAACACCTCGTTCATTAAAACGGAAGGTGGCGGGGCATTTGTTAGCCCAAATGGCATCACCAAGAACTCATAATGCCCTTCATGAGTTCTAAAAAGCCCGTTCGGCCGTCCTCGGCTCGCCCTAATTTGGTGATAGCCATAAATCCAACTTTGAAAAATCTTACGCCCATGCAAAAACCATATAATAGGAAACCGGTCTGGTATGGTGGCGCGATTCAAGGCTCGGTAGTCCAAAAACGCCAACCAAATCCTTGACCAAGTTATTGGAATAGTTACCAAAAACATCTCATTAACCAAGCGCTCAAATCTTTACGTACTGCGGATACCGAAGAAAATAATCCTAATCTATAACTCATGTGGTTTCAAAAATCATCAAAACCAATTAAAACTCCACCAAAATTCCCTCCCTTCTTTCTTGAGGCGTTTTTAACATGGATTTCAAAGAAACCAAACACATCTCTCCCACCTTGAATTTCATTGTTAAGGTTTGCCAATTTAATTATAACCAATAGTGATACCCAAAATAACGTCCGAACTACCTAGCTCAAGAGGCAAAAATCCTCAACCACCTCTACCCCTTGCAATCCCAACACCAAACCCTTGCAAATCCGGGCCCCTTAAATTAAAGGTCCCCACCACCACTCCATATGCTTGGGTTGTGGTTAAGTCAATTTTCGACCAGGGAACAAAATTGATAATCAATACACCATACCTCTTCAAAATCAATTTTCATAGTTTTGATGTAATTCCTAAAATTCAAAGATAATTCTATAACTCCTCCTCATCCCCTGAATTCTTCTTGATTATTCTCGAAACATCTTCTTCTTCTTCTAAAATCAAAATCTACTTTATTCTTACGAGACAAAAGAAGTATTTTCATCACATTTAAAACAGGCCTTTTTCCCTTCTTTTAAATTCCTCGGAAAAGCGTCTAGCAGTGTGTGCACAGCCAACGGCTGAAAAAGGTTGGGTTTGACAGGACAAACGACTTGTCGTTCCTTTAGCAAGTTTGACTTGAATAACAATGTTGCCAAAAATTTTTAAAATCCGATTCAAAGCAAAATATGAACAAGTGATGATAAAAAATACTTGTAAATCCCTGAGATGAGAATCAAACCAAATCAATTAGTTGATTAATAAGACAATGCTGCGTTAGAACATATATACCACTTCCAATCAAGGGAGCATATCACTCAGCACCAAACAAAAGTTGATTAGACAAGAACCACCACAAAGATAATAAGCAACGGTTATAAATTTGATCCATATATGGAAAATTAATTGCTTTCGGTAGACATAAAAAATTGGAAGATTCAATCACAATCTTCACGCACACTATCGGAAGATTCAATCAAGGTCTTTCTACACACACTTCTCACAAAGGTTTTTAGAGAGACCTCAACTCTCCAATCTTCTCACAATACAATTCTCGCCCTTATTTTCCCCTTACTACTCTATTTATATCCCCTTATTCCCCCCAAAATTATTTCTACACACTATTACTCTACAAAGGCGCTCCTCTATAGAATTCCCTTTTTGCCCTTGCCTTTTATTCCTCCTCAAAAAAACGCAAAGGCTTATCAATATTCAGCCAAATTTGAATGCTAAACCACAATTAAATTACCAGCATATGTAGGGGATTGAAGTATTCAACCAAGGTTGATTTTGATTTTTTTATTTACTTTATATATTATTTATATATATATATATATATATATTTATTTATTTATTTATGAAACAGGGAGTAAGGAAGGAAGGCCTTCCTTACTAGCCTCTTTTTAATACATAGCAAAGTAAAAGACTTTTAGGGAATCAAAACCACTAAATACCAGAAGTAAAAATAAGACTAGTAGTGATAAGATATAAGAGCAATTATTGACTTTTGAAAAATAAAAGTAACTGATGAAATGCAGTTATCCTAATAAGGGGAAAATTTTTGAAAATGTTTGAGAATGAAACAGAATTTTTTTAATAACTATTCAAAAGTAACTGTCTATATTAGCAGACATCTGCCATAATAATAATAATAATAATAATAATAATAATAATAATAATAATAATAAGATTTAACATTAAAAAGAGATTAAAATATATCTCTTAAAGAATTATGAAGATGAGAAAGAATAACTTAGGAGGAACGTCAAGTAATGTAGCATTTATTAAATCAAGTTTTTAGTTATTTAGTGATAAGAACAAAATATAATGATAAGAAGTTGTCATCATAATAACTAGATAATATGACTAAAACTTTAAGAAAAGAACTATTGAAACACCCAAGGGAGACTGTTTAAGCTCTTACATGAAGAGACTAGTGAAACTCAAGAGGAAAGAATATTACACTGACGAAAGAAATTTGTGATGTACGAGAATAATATCAATTGTAACAAAACAGAGAGAGAAAATTTAACAGTAAAGTATAACTATGATACAATACAGTGGCATAGGTTATTACATACAGATAGACAACAATATGTGTAGCAGAATGTGAATCAAAATCAATTAGATAAACGAACAATCATAAAACCTTGACATAATGCAACAAGTGCAGAAACTAACTGAAGAAAAAACCAAAACAAGGATAAACTCAAAGATACTTCAAGAAAAAAATGCCATATAGTGGAAATACATATGGATTACAGAAGAAGCTCCAACCAAATCTAGTTAGTACTTACCAAACAAAGAAAGAGGAAAATAATCCTAATCTATACAAATCATCAAAAACCATTAACACAGTGCTTAATACAAACACTTGATCTATAACATATTCAGGTCAGAATCGATACTACTATACCAATAGTATAGACAAAATTAGTCAGGAAAACATAAAAGAAATTATAGAACTCACTACTTTCTAAAGTGACAGGAAGATAATCAATACATCATACTAAAACAATTAAATTATGCAAAGTAGTACCATACTCTAATTGAATTACTCAAAGAGAAAAGCAAATTTACATAAACAAACTTCTGAATGTCAGGAACAAATTCTTAAAATAAAGCAAAATATGAACAAGTGATGATAAAAAATACTTGTAAATCCCTGAGATGAGAATCAAACCGAGAGGATCCAATTAGTGATTAATAAGCAATGCTGCGTTAGAACCGTACAGAATCACTTCCAATCAAGGGAGATTGGAGATATCACTCAGCACCAAACAAGAGTTGATTAGACAGACAAAGTAGCATATATAATTTCCATAGGCAGGCAGAAGAGAAGACAAAATTGATTAGAAAGACAGAAGAACCACCACAAAGATAATAAGAAAACGGTTATAAAGGATTCATATATGGAAGAATTAAGGTTACATACTACACCTAAAAAGCGAGAATTTGTTAGATTTCCAAAAAAAAAAAAAAAAAAATCAAAAGTTCCAATAGAATCAGATCTCTCTCTCTCTCTCTCTCTCTCTCTCTCTCTATATATATATATATATATATATATATATATAGAGAGAGAGAGAGACTTTTTAAAACTCAGGAACGCAGGGACCAGAATGAGAGCAATCGAAGGTGAAGTTACTTCCTCGAGGGTTTCTTTGAAACTCAGCAGAACTCTACCCCCAATTCTTCCGATTTGGGCGGGAACGGAAAGTATTATTCTGAGATCAAAGACGACAACTTTACCCGATTCTTAGACGAGAGAAAGCAGCGAAATCGACAACAACTAAATTAAGTTATCAAATACACAATGAGGAAAAATGAACAAATACTAAATTAAATAACAAACAAACACGTTGAAATCAACAACAACAATACATGAAACAAAAAATTTGCAAATTGGCCAAGCTTGATGCAAATAGAAAGTGGAGAAACAAAAGCCAAACCTCTTTGTGCCGATCGGCCCGATCCAAGACTGTGAATAACTGGACTGATCCGAGCGGCGGCCGGCGGAGGGCAGAGGTGCGAGGAGGACTGAGGAGAGAGGCGGAGTGCCGAGTGAGGCCGGCGGCTAGGGGCCTAGGGCTTCTTTCACGAGTTGAGAGGTGAGACTGAGAGGCAGAGAGAAATCAACTGAAGAAAAGAGAGTGAGGTGCTTTACTCCACCCATTTGAATTTTAAATTTAAGTTTTGTTATAATAAAAAATTTTAAAAAATAATCACATTTAATTTTTTTATTATAATAAAAAATTTTAACATAAAATTATATCTCAATTTAAATTAATAAAAATAAACGAGTATTTTGTGTCCGTGACTTGTAAAAATGACAACATAGCTTAAAAAAAGGAACAAAACGACAACATAAAAAAAAATCTCCATCTTAGTCGGTTCAATTTTTAATCGAATCTCTAACCACAAAATCAAAATTGAATCATCATTAAGGCAATTCGGTTGGTTAACCGAACTGATTATATTAAGTTTCACGTGGCATCATTATTTTTAGTTTTGAGCGATCGATTCTTTAATCAGTTACGGTCAATTTCGATTTTACAATTTGTTTATACATCTTAGTTTATACTATCTCCGAATCGAAAGTGGAGTGGGGGGACTTCCCCGCCCTCTTATACATATACATATTTTTTAAAAAAATATTTTTAACTCAAAGATATATTATATAATAAAGTCTCTCATTTCGTACCGAATTAGAATGATACATATATAATTTTTTAAAATATATATATTTTTTAAAAAATATATATATAAGTGTTTAAATAAATTATAAATATCTCTTTATATTATACATATTTTAAAAAAATATATACATATTTTAAAATATATATATACTTTCAGTACCAAATTAGATACGATTCTTATATTATATATTACAATAGTACTAAAAAATATGTGTTTAAAAAAATTTAAAGTATTTTATTATTTTACCATAAAAAAAAAAAACTAATAGTTTTTAAATTTAAAGGATATTAATGTAATGTTGATCAATTTCATATTTACTAGTGATGAACGCGCGCGTTTGCACGCATTGCAATAGATGATAATTTTGTATGTTAGAAGAAGATAGTAATTTATTTATATATGAATATATACATAAGATATTGTTATATGAAGTTATTTACATATACATATGTATACATAATATACATATATATATAATATTGTTATATAAAGTTATTTATAATATATATACAATTCTTTCTTCTTCTTCTTCCTTTTTTTTTTTCCTGTTGTGGCTCCGCTGTTTTTTTTTCAGCTGCAAAATGTAAATATTAAAAGATGTTAGTATTAGTAGTTGAAAAAATTTAACATAATAAGATTTAGGATCCGTTTGGTTTATGGATTCAAATCATGTGATTTGAACCATTTTTGATTTACGTGTATTTTTTGTGAGAGAAAATATTGTAGCGATCATGAATCATGATTCGAATCAAGGATTTGAATCTAGGAACCAAATGAACCCTTAGAAGTAGTTATATTACCTGGTCCGTGGGCCTTTTTTTGGTTGTTCTATTTCTTTGCCTTTGGAGCTGGAATAACATAAAGTCGATAAATTATGTATTTAAAATTATAAGTATTGTTTTTAATTTATAAATAATGTAAAATGTTAAATATGTATTACTTGGTAGTTGATTTTTTTTGGTCTGGTGTATGTGGATCAATCGATGATGTGGTAGTTGAGCGGGGGCTACACCTGTGAAATGTTGTTTGAATATGTATTTAAAGTAAGAAATATGTTTGTTTATATATAATTAATAAACATGACTAAATATGTTTTACCTTGTTGATATTACAGGTGCTGATATTTGTGGTGGTGCTGTTATCAACTCAGTTTTGTCAAATATTTTTGAGACAACTGTAGCAATTTGAGGACCTTTTCTTTGAAAATATATTTGGAAGATCTTTGCTTCACCTCGTAATTGGTTGATGACCTGTGGGATTGTGAGTGGATCCAGTAAATCCTTCGTCAATTGTTAATGTTGAGCGGATTTTTTTTATCAAGGCCTGTCTTTGCTCTACCAAATATGATGATATCCATGTTGCCAGTATGGTCTTCAATAGTTGCATTTAGTTTATACCTGCAATTTATAACATAATAGATAATTTAGGTTATAAAATATTTATTATTGCTAGTTAAAGTAAATAAGTTTTAGTTATTGTTTATTTATAGTTTTGATTACCATGGCGATGGTGTTGTCTTTATGTGTCCATGGCTATCGCACCACCAATTGGTTTCTGCTAGTCTGAGTTGTTGATACCATCTAGGACAGGAGTTATAATACCAACCTTGATTTGTTGAGAATGTAGTTATAGTAGCCTTTACTGTGAATTTAGTTCCCTATATACATGCAGAAAGATTTTTACATTAAATTTGATATACACATGGAAAGATGTTTAGATTAAATGATGTAATTAAAGGAAAAGAAATAGATAGAATATTATGATACTAACTTGGTTATTTTCTTGATCCAATGTCTTTAGCTCATCAATTGTTCTTCTATTCAGTGTTTCTTGTTCTTCAATAGATTGTGTTGGTATTGTTGGTGCTATTGAAAACTCAATTTCTTGAGGTTGCTGAGAGAACCTATATATATATATATATATGTAATTAATTATTATTATGAAAAAATTTTCATAAAATTTATTGTTTTTAAAGTTTTGGGATTTGATTCTTACCTTGTTTTCAATGTCTGCGTTTCTGGTATCTCTAGATCAAGGTAGAAGATTGTTGCAGCAGTACTCGATACATATGCATTACCTTAAAGATGAACAATAAAGTGGTTAATATTTTAATTTATTAGATGTAAATAGTTTATGTTATATGTTATTATTTTTATGAGTCGTTAAAAAAATACCTATGTATTGTTTCACTAACATTGCTGCAAAAATTGCAACTACTGGTCCTTTCATTGATCTAATGATATTTTCATTAAATTGATCTGCTTTATGTCCCCATAATGTGATTTGAAGCTGTTCGTTTCTATGAGAAAAAAAGTGGTAAAACAAAAGTTAGAATAAAGAGTTTTAAATGATGTAAAAGTTTTATACTTTTATTAAATAAATTTTTTTTATATGATTATAGTAGTGATTATGAAAAGTTAATTTACCTTATATTTTGTATCATTATTGTCCGTCGAGATGTTTGTCTGCTGCTGATATTTGTTTGTTCAATTATCTGTACTCTTGTGACGACACCAATAACATCTGTTGAAAAATAAATAGTAAATGTTAAAGATATTAATTAAAATATTGATGATGTAATTTTTTTTTTAGAGAGAGTAATTTTATCTTACCACTTAGGATTTCAGTTGATTGAATTCTGTGCTAGAGCTGATCGAATTCAATGAAGTAAAATCTATGATATGGAATAGGTGGCGCCTTTTCTATGATCGAGCAAATCTTCATTCTTGCGAGCAAATTGTAGCATTGCAATGTGTGGGACAACTTTGTATGTTGGTTTGTTCTCTGTGACGAAGAAGTTGCTGATATCATATATATTGCCTAATTGAATTTTTTGGTAGATAGTATCTGAGTCTCGTGCCCGGATTGATCCTTGAATTGCTTCATGTTGTAGATATAAATGGTAGTATTGTTATTTGATTTATAATATTTGGTATTAAATGGAGATAACAAAATATTGTATTTGGTAAAAAATATTACCTCTTTGTCGACTAAAACACAGTCAAGGCTGATCAGATGTCTAGTACTCAGATCATTATTTGTCCATAGTCTGCATATTCTGGCTCTGATAGTTTCATAAACTTCATTTGGTTTTAGCGCTCGAATTAATGTCGTCATTTTGGCTAATTGCTGATAAAAGAAGGTAATCGTTTTAGTGTATAAAAATAGAAAGCTTTAGTTGATATGTTTTTGATAGATTAATGATAAATAATTTTGATTATAAGGAAAAAATTATGAATCTAATATTCAATTTATTATAATATTTATATTTTTATATGGTGTTTTATTTTTTTTTTATTTGATACTATGTAGAATTTCTTTGTAAACAATATTTTTTATATAATTTGTATATTTATTAATTGAATCATGAATTAGTATATGTAATCCCTTTGGAGTTGTAGCTCTTGATAAAGCAACATATAGTTGTCCATGAGTAAAAATTTCACTATCTAAATATAATCCTATTTTGTTCAATGATTGTCCTTAACTTTTATTTATTGTCATTGCATAGCAAATTTTAATAGGAAACTGTTGTCTTTTTAATGTAAATGGCCATTTAGATTCATGTACAGTCATTTCTATTCTTGGAATATAGACTTTTTCATTAATGTTGCTTGAGTTTATGATTTGTCCTTCTATAATTTTATTTGTTAATTGGGTAATAATAAGTCTTGTTTCATTGCATAATGCATTTGATTGATTTAGATTTCGTAATAACATTATAGGTATTCCTAATTTAAGTTTTAATTCATGTGGTGGTATTCCATTAAAATTAAGAGTGTTTAAAAATTCTTGAGGATATAAAAGATTAAGTTCGTCTATGTTTTCAGATGAGGATGCAATAGTGTCATAATTGTAATAACATTTTTCTTGTTCAGGAATTAAGGATAATATGTAATTATTAATTTCTTCTGTTGTTTTATTTCTTGGGGTTATTATTGCTCGTTTTTTTAAGTATTTGATATTGTTAAAGTAAATGTTCAAATTATTATATATTAAAGTTGAAATTTTTTCAATTGGATTTGATTCATAATGTAGTATGTATTTTTTTGGTATTTTTACCAATGTAGCATCTTCATTTTCCAAATCTTTTATTCCTTCAGCAATACCATCTCCAACATTTAATATCCATTTCGAAAATGTTACAATTTCATTTTTTTCTTCTTCTGTATGATTATATTGTTTTAATCTCATGTTTTCTGTCAATTTTAAAATTTTGAAATATGGCCATAAATAAGAGTTATTTATAGTTGCATTGATTATATCTTTCTTTGTTCCTGTAGGAATAACTTGTAAAATTTGTTGGAAGTCACCTCCTAGGATAATTGTCATGCCACCAAATGGTTGTTCAAAGTTATTTCTTAAATCTTGAAGTGTTTTATCTAATGCTTCAAAGCAATATTTATTAGTCATAGGTGCTTCGTCCCATAATATAAGTGATGTTTTATCAATTAATTTTGCTAATTGAGTTCCTTTTTAATATGGCGGTGTAAAAAATTATCTATTGACAATGGTATTCAAAAATCTAGAGTGAGCTATTCTTCCTTTAGGCAATAGTAATGATGCTATTCTAGAAGATCGACGACTAAAATTATCTCATTATTTGATCTAATTTTTGTGATTATTGCATTCCATAAATATGTTTTTCCGGTTCCGCCATGACCATATATAAAAAAAGAGATTATTCTTTTTTCATGGAGTGATTGTAAAATTTGTTGATAAATAAATTGTTGTTCATTATTTAAATTATTTACTAATTTAATGTTTTCTTCTTTTAATTTGTGTATATCATAATTAAGTTCTTCTCTTAAGAACTTATTATTTAAATCATCTATTAATGATCCAGTTGGAAGAGGTAAGTTAAAATGTGTTGAGGTTGATGAATTTGAATTTAATATTTTTTCTAGTTCATGCATGTAGTACAAAATTGTATAATTCTGCTTCAGGTACTTGGAAATTAGGGTTGTTAAATAAAGTTTTAATTTTGTATAATATATCATCTATCATAAGTTTCCAATGTTTTTCAAGGAATTTTATTGGGTTATTTACATTGCAAAATAATAAAATTATGACAAATAATTGTCGTAGTTGAATTGTTGTTGACCAAAATGAAGCTTCTTGTATAGATTCATCCCATTCTCGATCATCTCCTAATAGGCCTAGTTCATAGCATGCTGTTTGATTTGTTGGATATATTATGTCATTAACTGTTCGAAGAGCTTCGTAACTTGTTGTGCCTTTTTGATGATTTAATAATAATTAAAGATAATATAATTCTCTAGAGCTTGGATGGACATGAAAAGTTCATCCAATTGTATGTCCCATTTGTCTTGGAGACCAATATTTATATTTATTATTCCATACATATTTAATTGGAAATGCTTTGTAAGTTAATTCTCTTGCGTTAATATTATATTTGTTTATTTCCATCCATTCAGCAAGAGTTGTTTTATCAATACCTGGTTGTCTTATTATGTTATTTAGACGTTGATTTGAATTGAATGTTATGTTTTGCATTTTTGGTAAATGTATTGATAATCTTTGAATAGTTGGATTTCTATGATGTATTGAAAATTCAAATAGTCTCCAGATTGCTTCATATGGTGTTATATACCTGCAATTAATATAGTTTTTTATTTCATCTATTTCTTGATAATTGGTTTCTCAAGTTATTTCTGTAGGTATATTATCTTCTATTACTGCTCTTATTCTATTTGGTCCTTTTGTTAAATATTTAAATAAATATTTTATAAGCATAGATTGCGAACAAAGTTCTACATTAATATGAGCATGAAATTTTAGGCATAAAGTTTTATTGTATGGAACTACATATCTATTATCTAATTCAATGCCTTGTTTTTCAACATAGAAGGGTGTGTTTCTTCGTTTATAATTAACAAATCCATTTTCGTCAATTATTGTTTCATTATTAAATTTTTTAGGAAATTTTTTTGAACATTCTGAATTTTTCATACATGGAGAATTTGTCTTAGCTATGCCACATGGTCCATGCATCATAAATTCGGTTATAATGTTGTATTCTAGTAAATTATTATGAGGATTAGGTATTTCTGCAGAAATAAATTTGTCAATTTGTGATGGCTCACGTAGTTTGTCATCATGGTGGAGCCAGAAGAGGAAATGAGAATGTGGTAGGCCTCGTTTTTGAAATTCAACAACATATAAATCTGCAACATGAAAAAAATATTTTATCATAATTTTTTTTTTTGTTAGTGTTGGAAAAAAAGTGTTATTTTTTTTTTTCTTATTAGGAAAGTACAAAAGCTTTAGGAGAAGAAAACTAACTTTTGCTATAATTACTCCAAAATTTTTTTTTTTTTAATAATAGATAAAAGACTATCTAATTTCAAAAAATTTTAATATCCGGTCTATCCCGGTATTTTTGCTAAGGCTCTAGTAATTTCAGGCCATTTTGGATTACATGTAAATGTTATAAATAAATCAGGGTTTTCATAGTGTCTGCAAATTGTCATTGCATCTTGATAATTTTGAATCATATATCTAGGGCTTCCAGTATGGCTTGAAGGAAGGATAATTCTTTTTCCTATTGCTTGTGCATTTGTATCTCCTCTTGTAATAGCGTCTTGAATTCCTTGATAAATTTTGGATCGCAAATTTTTTTGATTTTTTCGAATATAATCTAGTCGATCTTCTTCTCACGTACATATGCATCAACTACATATTGTTGAAATAATCTGCCCCTCGAAAAAGTGTATTGCCTTGAGTTCTACGTTCTTGTAATTGATAGCAATAAAATTCTCGCATAGAGATTTTTTTTCTTATATATTTATTACTTAAGTTATTTATATTATATTTTAAGTTTATTGTATAACCATCTTCTCCATATGGAAATAATAAAGGATATTGAAGGGCCATATAACATGGGTGTAGTTTTGTAATTCTCTGCAAACTATCTGTTTTATCTTGGATAATAATGTCTCTTCCTTGTTCATATTCACCAATGTCTCCAACTATTAATGCAGCTATATCGTTTGATGTGGGTAAGTCATATTGGTTACTATATGTATTTCTTTGGCTTATAAGTCTTAGTTTCATAGATGGTATCTCATCTTGTTGATATCTATCCTTTATCATTCGAAAAATTTTAACTAATTTATTTGTTTTATCAAGCATTCTGATAAGATTTTCAACTATAAATTGTATTATTTTTTTGGATTCATTATCAAATGAGAATGATGCTATCCGATTTTGGACTTCATTTTGTGTGTCATATATATAGAGTTGTGCAAATTTTGGAGGATTATTATTAATTGGCAATAGAGACCCTATAAGATGATGTACTTGCCCACTTATTTTAAAAATAATTGGTCCATTTGAATTTTGTGTACTTGTGTCTATATTAGCACCAAATGATGTAAATGCAAACATAGAGTTATATGTTCGAATGTTTCTTCGGAAATGTGTACTAATTAATCCTCCATGATAATTAAGAAGTGTATCAAGTGTTCGAGGTGTTTTTTTAATTAAGGGCAACGTTATTTTTCCATCTTTGCAACAAAGATTGTATTTAGGAATAGTGCTACTGCTAATTTGTTCGTTAAGCCAAAAGAAAGCGCTACAATGTTGACAGATATAGGAGCAGTCTCCGAGATCGATGTAGAGATTAGTAGTGCCTATAAAAAAAAGTTTAAAGAAAATAACAACAATATGTAAAAAATTAGTATTGTCATTGTATGAATTTTTTTTTTTCTAGTTTTTAAAAAAGAATAGTTAGAATGGATGAGAGAATTACATTCTCTATCGTGGTTTTCAGATGTTGATGGCATGAATGATTCAAAAATCTCATCTTGAGACTGTGTAATTTGTGTTGTCCGAAGATTGAGTTGAGAAGCTCTTGCCCGCAAAGGTACAACCATTTGATTTATTTCATTTGAATCTTGTTCGCTTATGCCAGAATAATTTTGATTCATCTGAGAAATGATACAGCACATACGCTTGTTTGATTGTGTTGTTTTTTGTTGAGTTTTTCTCTTGTCCATTTGTTTCTATGATAGAAAGTTAATTTGATTAGAAAAGAAAATAAAATATGTTTATGTAAATAATTTATATGTAATTAATATTTTTATTGTAAGATTACTTATAGGAAATTAAGCAAATAATTTTTTTATAATAGCATTTATCATATTTTGTTATTTTGATTATGATTTATGGGTAGAAAAATGATATAGTAATATCAATAGTATTAAAACAACACCATTAACAATTTTAATTCTATGACAATAATAATTATGGGCAAAAATGAATTAATAAAATAAAATTTGTAATAATATTTGTGATATTTTATTATTTTAATTATGAATTTATTGGAAGGAAAATAATGTAGTAGTATCAATAATATTAAAATAATAATATTGATAATGTTAACTTTATGATAAGATTAATGCTAATTATAAGTAAAATTAATTAATAAAGTATAAGTAATTTATTGATTAAATTGGTAAACAAATGACATATAAGGTAATAAATACATATGTATATTTGAATCCTTTTCAAGTAAAATAGATGATGTAAACATATTTACAAGGATAGAGGATAATAAACTTACAACATTAGGTGTTATTTAGTGGAAAATAAATTTATCAAATTTTAATATTGAATAAAATGGATTTATTAATAAATAGTAAATAAATAAATAAATCTATATAAGTAGTTGATAGTTTTTAATTTCTTAAGTTATAGGTGAAGAAAGAGATTAAATTTAATTGTAATACATGATGATTAAGGCCACAATTAAATCTAAGTGTAAGTTATAATTTTATATGGTGTTTTATTTTTTTATTTGATACTATGTAGAATTTCTTTGTAAACAATTTTTTTTTATATATAATTTGTATATTTATTAGTTGAATCATGAATTAGTATATGTAATCTTTTTGGAGTTGTAGCTTTTAATAAAATAACACATAATTGTCTATGAGTAAAAATTTCGCTATTTAGATATAATTTTATTTTATTCAAAGATTGTTTTTTATTTTTATTTATTGTCATTGGATAGCAAATTTTAATAAAAAATTATTGTCTTTTTAATGTAAATGACAATTTAAATTTATGTACAGTTATTTCTATTCTTGGATTATAAACTTTTTTATTAACGAAATTCGTACAGTGTTACAATAATTTTGTCTTTTTTTTTTGTTCTTCCGTTTATGGTGAAGATGAAGATTTTTTAAGTTGTTTTACCCTTGGATTTGCAAGGCAGACTATGCCTTTCTTGGCCGGTTTTTTTTTTTTTTTTTAATCCAAAGATGAATCTTTTTTTTTTTTTTCTTTCGAATACATAAAGATCAATCTTGTTGATTTTTTTTTTTTTTTTTTTGTTCTCCCATTTATGGTGAAGGTTTTTTAAGTATTATTGCCTTTGTATTATTGTAGTTATGGTTTTATCCTTTTTTTCATTATCTCCTGTTTATGGTAAAGGATTTTTAAGTCTTTTTGCCTTGTGGATCACTCTAGTTTATGATTACAATATTTGTAAATAAATAAGATAGTACAAAAATACTTAGAAAGATAGAAAGCAATAAATTTACAACATTAGATATTATTGAGTGGAAAAAAAATTAATTACATATTAACACCAAATAAGCTAAATTTATGAGTAAACACTAAATAAATAAATGAATCTATATAAACCATTAGTTGTCTTTCAATGTCTTCAGTGTTTTCTGTTATAGGTGAGGGAAAAAATTAAGCCTGAATAACAGACATAAAATTTATACAGAAAAAGGCAGCGGGAAAAAAGAAGGAAAAAAAAGAAGGAAAAAAAGAAAAATAAAGGAACAATATAATATTCAGTATGATAAAAGATGTAGGAAATACCTCAAGTGCTGCTATAAATTCCACGTTAAATCTGGAATGTCAACGAACTGAAGGTCGAGAGCAATGACCAATATAAAGGCAACAGAATAGGACAGTGTGCAATAATAGACCTTAGAAAACACAAATAATCAAGTAAACAAATGAATGAGTAAATAGCAGGAGAAATAAATTTAAAAAACTAACAGATATAGGCATAATAAAATTATGGGCATAGATTGATACTAATAGGTGAAGCACTCAGATTTTGAGTAAAGTCATGTGTATGAGCATCAAATTGTTGGCCTAAGGTTAAATATATCTCATGTTTTGATGATAACAAACACAATGTATTATGTTACTAATGATTCTACTTTGAGTTGTGTTGTTAGCAAAATTGATATTATAAATCAACTCAAGAAGCATAGTATGGAATGCAATGCATACATTCAAGGTTGAGAAATGCAAATTGAAGAAGGAACTCAAAGCTTGAAGTGTTGAAAAATCAAAGAACAAGAGCAAAGCAAACAAAATCAAGCAAGACAAGTTATTCATAGGTTCTTATATCTCAATAGTCTTGTATTTGATTTTGATGTCATGCTATCTTGATTAAATCATGTTTAGGCTCATGCACACACTCACATCACGTTTTAAAATGAGACTAAACTAATGACATTTGGTCTAAAAAGAATAACTTTGTGAAGGTTTGAACTCAATTAACGTCAACCGTCGAATGTCGTCCGGAGAGAAGAGAAGGCAAATGCAATGCTTTGCCTCAACCGTCAACCGTCCGGTCGACCGGTCATGATCAATTGCCTGCATTTAAGACCGTTGAACATTGAAATTTCAAAATTTGATTCAACCGTCAACCGCCTCCGGCGATGAGTAAATGAGGCCGTTGGAAAGTGAGTTTAAATAGACAAAAGTCATCTTTCTAAAAATAAAAAAAAAACCGAAAGTGAAAATTGTCATTTAGCTCTCAAATCTCTTGAAACTCAAAAGCTTTCTAAAAAGTGCTTCCATAGTCATCATCTTCTAAAAGCCTTACTTCACTTTCTCACACTCACTTGAGCCTACATTAGATTATATCTTGATAGTGTGATTTCAAAATCTCCAAATCATTTCAAGTGTGTAAAATCATTGTAAGGAGTGTACTGGTGAGCTATTCATTTTCATAATCCTTATTGTCGTGTTGGTTAGTCGATCTCCGTGAGAAAATCGACATTGTGTAAGAGGTTAGAAGCCTAGAAAGATTCGCTTTCTTGTAAAAAGGAGTGATCGTGCGGTTAGAGACGATCGTATATAGTGGAAGAGGTCGAGAGGCGGAATATCTCGCAACAAATGGATGTAGGCAAATTTATTTGTCGAACCACTATAAATCGCGTTGCATCTCTCTTACCCTTATCTCTTTAAATTCCGAATTTTAAATTTGTTAGTTGATATTAATTGATCCAAACTCTTGATAATAGGCTTGTTGAACTTGTCATATGATATTAGATTGACTCACATTGTGTATATTAAGTGTTTGTGATATTATCAAAACTTACATAATTTCTGCACACCAAGTGTTTGATAAATTGACTGTGTAAGATTAATTGTCTACATTTGTAATTAATCTTGATAGAGAGTGTTAAATCCGAAAAATTAGTAAAAACCCAATTCACCCCCCTCTTGGGTAGCCTTACAAGGGACAACACAAATATCACCAACAATGTTCGGTGAAAGAATAACATAATGAATAAAAGCGGTGGCTCAGGTATTTAATCTTTTCAGCAATGTGTGACAAATACATAATGGCTTCCTGCTAAGGCAACTGCACAAAGGGTAACACATTGTATCTGTCACACAAATTATAATTTTGATGTAACGGAAAATAGATAACTTGAGTAAGATATGAAATTGTTCAAAGACTACCAGGTGAATTAAATACAAAACCCAAAAGGAAGAGAAAACAATGTAAGAAGGATAGTATAATATAGATTATATGATGAAATAAAATAGGAAGACTAAAGAAAAAAGAGATAGTAAGCAATAGCAAATAGAAAAATAAAAACGTGATGAATAGAATAAGGAGAAGAGAGTGAAATAATAAAGCCTGTGTTTTGCTTTTTTTTTTTCCCTCTCTGCAGGGAGATTTTTCTGTGTAAAATAATATGAATGGAATAAGAAAGCCGAAGGTGAGTAACAGAAAAAGAAAGGTATTGCACGTACAAAAAAGGTCCCGAATTAAATCTGCGATAAGGGAAAAAAAAAGAACAAGATAAAAACTTTTTTTTTTCCCCAAATGGTAAGAACAAAATGAAAAAAAACCAGGGGCTCAACAAAAGGAAAAACAGAGGTAGCAAATAGATATTCACAAAGAATCTTTGAACAAACTACATAGGACTCAATATATAAATATTGATTATACTCATCATCGCCACCAAAAAGAACTTACCAAGAGTAGAATACGTGGGATAAACATGTATATATATAAATATATATATATATGTATATATATAAGTCTGTGACAAACAAATAAAAAAAGGGTAAACATATCAAAGATTATAGAGTAAGGAAATACAAAGGGAGGTAAATATAGTTAATAAAATGCAAAGGACAAAAATTAATGCCACCAGAGGAAAACAATATATTTAATATCAGTATGAGAAATTAAAGAGTTACGGATAGGGTTTATAAATAATACCTAGAACAGTCTTGTCTTAATTTTGAGATATCAGCCAAACGACTATAAGCAGAGAGAGTAAAAACGCACAGAGACAAATAAACAGGGCAGTAAATGAGAAAACAACGTAGTAAATGATGGAAAGTGAAATAGAGAAGGAAAGAGGTGAAATGCAAGGAAGGGGGGAATAGAGGCGTAGATGATAACTCTGGTGTACAGGAAAAGAAGGCAAAGGCATAGGCAATAAATTCAGGTGCAACAGTATTTATAGATGAAGAACAAAAAGAAGAAATGTAAATAGTTAACAACCCCTAATAACATTACACGTTGAAGTTGAAAGTCGGTGAATAGAAATAATGGGGCATAAATTTAACAATGAAAGAGAGAGGCAATTTATAATAAGAAAAACAGGAAATAAATATAATATTACAATAATAATGAGATGAAAGAAAGAGAAACGAGAATAAATAAAAAGAAAAAAAGTCATGATTAACTCCCGCGATATTTCAGAAAAATCAGGGATTCATTTAATACATCTGCAGCATAATAAATACAACTAAGCAAGGTGGCACGACAAATCATTGCCATCCATAACACGTATCATCAAGTCAATAAATAGAAAAAAAAAGAGCAATATAGATATATGTAGAACCATCTAGATACAAATTTTTTTTTTTTTTTAAGATTCATTCAACACATATGCACAAAAATGAGTACAATTAAGCAAAATGGCAAGATAAATCACTACCGTCCACAACACAGATCATGAACATAATAAATAGAGGAAAAAAGAAGACCAAGATAAATAAAAAAAAAACTCAAAGTGGAAGCTAAAATCAACATTTAAACGAACATAAAGGCAAACCAAGAAAATAGAAGAAGCCTAGACCAAGATGTACATGAATCGAGAAGCCCTGCACCAAAACCAAAACGAATGAGGACAGCAGTAACCAAAATCACAGGAAAAAAAACAGCCGAAGAAGGAAAAAAGAAAGAAAAAGAAAACAATCCAAACCCAGATGAATGAGAGAAGAAAAATCCAAAAAAAAAACCTGCACCAGGATCCAAATAAATGAGGACAGCATCTGCCAAAATCACAAGGAGAAAATAAATAAAAACCATCAAAGAAGAAAAAAAAAGGAAAAAATTATCCAAAATGGCAGAGGAGCATCCGAAACGAAGAAATAAAAAAAATAAAAGAAAATAAAAAATAAAATAAAAAAACTACAGCTCCATTTATAGAGAAATCGCCAAAGAGGAAGAATAAAGAAACCCAAAAACCAAAAAAGGCCAGGACTCCATTTACAGACAAATCACCGAAGAAAAAAGATAAAATCCCCAGATTTCCACCCAAATCTCAGTGATAAGGTGCAACATCCCATCCAAAACAGAGCGAGAAAGAAGAATCACACGAAGAAAAAGCCAAAAAACAGAGCAAATGAAGGCGGTCGAGGAGATAAGAGAATCGAGGAGAAAAAGGAAAATAAGGGTTTCAGAAAGAGGGCTAAGGAAATAAGAGAATCGAGAGAGAAAAGGAAACTAAGGGCCAAGGAGAGAATCGAGAGAGGCAGATCTCAGAATCACACGAATAAGAAGAAAAAGGAAAATAGGGTTTCAGAAAGGAAATGAGAGAATCGAGAGAGAAGAGGAAAGTAAGGGTGAAGAAAATGAGAGAAGAAAAAATGAGAGAATCGAGAGAAAGAGGAAAGGAAAACCTAAAAAGCCATGAAAAGACCAAAAAGCCCCTAGGCCGTAAGAAGAAGTGAACAAAGAATCGTGGGCAAAATCGCTATTTCACCGGTAGAAGAAATAAAGAAATTGGGTCCAATGTGAACAAGACTTCCGAGCTCTCCTTTAGTATATTTATAATGTCGCAAATATATTTTTTTTATTGGGTAAATAGATAAGATATAGGGAAAGCCTTCTCAATCGGAATTCTCTATTCTGACTCCAACCTCAAATACGATGGAGGTGAATATGGGGGCAAAGTTGAAAGCGGGGGTGGAGGTGGGAAAGCATATCCTAACCAATTCACTCACAAACTGTAAAAACAACCAAAAAAAACTCCACCATTTTCATCTCTCAACAAGACAAAAAAACAACTCAATCAAATCAAAAAAAAAAAAAGACTCAGTCAATGGACTAGCACCACCTTGACGACAATCACTGCCGTTGTTGTGCAGTGCAATATGTCTAAGTGTAATGTGTGAGAGGAGGAGCAAACAAAGGTGGTGAGTTTTCGGGTGCGCAGGGGTTAGGTTGTGGGGTTGGCGGCAACAAGTTGACGTGACAGGATGGTGGGTACCAACAAGTGGACGAGGTTGAGTGATAGCAGATTTGAAGATCAGATCTGATGTGGGAGTGGGAGGGGTGATGGGTGTGGATGCGATCGAAGGAGGGTAGATCTGACTATTAGATCTCAGTGATACGAGGGCTAATTTATGGGCTCTTTTTTCTTAGTATAATTTAAGTGTAATTTTTAAATTAAATTTTAGTTATAATTTGAGTTAAAATTGTAATTTGAATAAAGTTAAATAAAATTGAATAAAATTAAAACTTAAAAAAATCTAAATTTAAATAAAGTTAAAATTTGAATTGTCTTTTTTTAAATTTTTTAGATAAAAGAACAGGCCCATTATGATTTCTTAATTGATGTCTAATCGATTAAATTATTACACATCTTTTAAAAGATTTAAAATATCTTTTAACTAATTTTTTAATAATAATATTTAAATTTATTAAATAATGTATCATAATACGAGTGATTAAACATTAAAGGTCTATTTGGTTCATGAATTCAAATCATGTGATTAGAATTATTTTTGATTTACGTGTATTTTTTATGAGAGAAAATACTATTTGTGAGAGAAAATACTGGAGCGAACCATGAATCATGATTCGAATCAAGGAACGAATCTAGAAACCAAACGGACCCTAATTAAAACACTAAAAATTAGACATATAATTTGAGACTAAATCTTTAGGTGCCTAATTTATAAGCTGATTGTTGAAACTCCAAGTTTAAATATGGTGAGATTTTCTAGCATTTATCACTTGAGATCTGAATATGAAATCTGAACAAAAAAGAAGATGAGGAGCAGAAATTTCAATTTTATTTAAGTTCACGTTCTTTTTAAGTTTTAACTTCACTTTTTACTTTATTCAAGTTTTT
Source organism: Morus alba (assembly GCA_012066045.3). Taxonomy (NCBI): domain Eukaryota; kingdom Viridiplantae; phylum Streptophyta; class Magnoliopsida; order Rosales; family Moraceae; genus Morus; species Morus alba. The sequence goes on from CP050224.2 coordinate 60,196,170, forward strand.
TCTTTATAACTATTTTTATAAAGTTTTTTGAAGTTTTTCTTTAAATTTTTAAATTTTTTTGAAGGGTTCTTTAAATATTTTTAGTTGTTTTGTAAAAATTAATTCTGTGTAAATTAAGTATAAGGCAGGGCACTGAGAAAATGTTTTTCTAAATGTGAAGATACTATTTTAATATTATTAAAAATATCAGGTGTCAAAAATATGTTTTTCTATAACACTGTATTAAAATGATATCATTACCTTTTAGAGCTCATTTAAAGGGTATATTCAAACTATAATTGTTGATATTGATGTTTAAAATTTAAATTTTTTGTAAAAAAAAAATATTATAATATAATTAATGATTTAAATTTACGTATATGAAACAAACTGTCCTTTTTTTTTTTTATACTTTACCCTTTTTTTTTTCCCTAATACATGTATTTTGGCATCTTGGTTTTCGATCATTGCAAATGGATAACATCAAATTGCTTGCTTTTTCATAATCAACAAATGAATTTGACACATAGGCCTCATTCGCTTTGTGGATTTAAGTTTTTAATTTAAAATGAGATATATTATTTTTTAAGAGTTTTTAATTATAATAAAAAAAATTAAATGTGATATTTTCTGAAAATTTTTAATTATAAAACTAAGTATAACGTTTGCTGGTGAGAGAGAGAGGGAGGAAAATACATCGAAAGAAAGAAAAAAGTTCCAACAAATCAGATAAGCGAAGAATGACATGCAAGAAATGTGGTTGTCCTTTTCAGTTAAAAGGGGAAGAAATTAAACACCGATGATGATTGGATCGTAGAGGTTATTTGTGGAGTGCACAACCATTTAGCTGTGATATATATAGAAGGCCACTCATTTTGCAGGGAGATTGAGCAAAAGATGAGATGTCGTTGTCGGTAGAGATGTCAAAAGCTTTAGCTCGGCCTAGAGAAATATTGCAAGCATTGCAGGAAAGCTGGAAGATCATAAATGTAACTACTATTGAGCAAATTATCTGAACACAAGTACGTGAAATATCAAAGAAGTTGTTCCAATTCTGATATCAAAGATGGGATTTTAAGTTGCGAAGCAGAGGTGGATTTGAGTATGAAGAAGTTTAATGAGACTGATGATGACCCATTTACTTTATTGATTCGAGTTTATAATTCGAGTTGAGATGTGATTTTATGTGAGAGCTTTTTACTGTAATAAAAAAATTAAATGTGACTGTTTTTTTAGAGCTTTTTACTATAGCAAAACTCAAATTCTAAACTCGAATTAATGAAGTGAATGAGACCCTAAATATATTCTTCAAATGTGTCTTCATCCGAATCACTTTCTCTTCCATAGGTAAACAAACTTATAAATAACAAAAATGTTTGCAAGATACAATGTGCATAATAGTAAAGGTAAAAACAATCTGCATCTAATTTAAAATAAAAGAAAACAACAATATATAGAGCGCATTTAAAATTCGTTCTAAAATAATTTTATTTTAATTTTGTATGAAAATAAAAATGAAAACATTTTTAATCTCAGACAGAAATCATTTTTAAAAATGAGTTTGGTAGTTTTATTAAGAAATTATTTTCAGTGTAAAAAAACTCATTAATTTCTCTCTTTCTCTCTCGGCTCGAGAGAGAAAAAATGAAAACAAAAAATGAAAAACGACTAAAATGCTTTTTTCATGTCTTTCTCATTTTACACTAAACCAAAAAATCATTTTTATTTTTTGTTTTTTATCTTTATTACACCAAACGCCATTTTGAAAAGTTTCATTTTTTCTTTCTTGAAAAACGTGAAAAATAAAAACGGGATCAATTTTAAACACGATTATAGTCTCATGCAATTTATGAGATTGCGCAGCAGTTTCAAAATGAATAGCAGACAGCTTAATATTATGATAAGGCTTACAAAATAGTAGATGATAACATCATTATCAGGCATACCAAAGAGTAGCTCTAGTGCTTAATGAACTTAAAAAAGTTTCCTTAAATTCCTAAATGAGATTGTTGATCCTTCAACCATTCAATCTGATATTCAGGTTGTCTCAAAACCACAAAAATCTTCCTATTTGTCTCTATGTATACAAGCTAGTACCCAACACGATAAGAGGAGTTATTGGCCATATTTGGAATTGATCACGTTTTTATTTTTCACATTTTTTGAGAAAGATAAAATGAAAATATTTTTAAAACGGCATTTGGCGTAATAAAGACAAAAAATAAAAATAAAAATGATTTTTTAGTTTAGTGTAAAATGGGAGATCATTTTTTGTTTTCGTTTTCTCCTCTCTCGAGGAGAGAAAGAAAGAGAGATATTATGAATTTTTTTACACTAAAAACAATCTCTCGATAAAACTACTAAATGCATTTTCAAAAATGATTTCTGTCTGAGATTGAAAATGTTTTCATTTTCATTTTCATATAAAAAATAAAATCATTTCGGAACGAATTCTAAACGCGCCCTTGATTCACATCTAGAAAGTGTAGCTAATTTATCCAAAAATTCTTGAATACTACAACTAAGAGGATTAGTTCGTATGTACATACTCCTACTCTTAACAGCTTCACAAAGTTCATCAAGTTTTTTGGATAGTTTTGCATCTTTTTTCTTCAGAATCATCACTAACTGCATCTTGAGTGATGTTGTCTTCATTTTTAGATAATTGTGTACAAAAAAGAGGCATTAAGCCAGAAGTTGGTGCCCAAGCCCTAGCTCAAGTGACTCTTACATCCCAAGACAACTCGTCTAACTTCATTATATGTGACAAGAAATTTTGCAGCATCGGGATATTATTGTTGTTCAAAATTAGAATTAGACAAAGTTTATTATGCAAATTGCGATAAAATAATTTACTAAGAGATACCTACTTGTAATTTTGCCTCCCACCATTCATTTGGAGCATCTACAGTCTGCCTTTGTGTATCCCAACCAAGTCCAGTTTCTCCTTTTAGTAATGAAACCCGTAATTGCCATTCTTTTTCGACACTATCCCAATGATTCTTTAGTTGCTTCCGATCATAATTCCTATACGTGGCGTTGTTAAATTTCTCAATCAAATTTTTTCAACCTTGCTTGCTTAATACCTCGCTCACTTTACAGATTTAAATTTTCAATTTAAGTTGAGATATGATATTTTTTGAGAGTTTTTAACTGTAGTAGAAAAAAAATTAAATGTGAGAGAGCTTTTAACTGTAAAAACTTAGAATTGAAAACTCAAATCGGTGAAATAAGCGAGGTTGAAATGTGTCCCCTTTCTATTACCACTTCTCACTCGTTCTAGTCAATGAAGGTTCAAAAGTCTTTTTTTCAGCTGACATTAATTAACATCCATCTTACTGCAAGGTTTAGCACGTGCAAAAAGAAACTCTGGAAGTCATTTCTTAATAACTAAGATAGCGAAAATCGACTCAAACCAAACATTTTGTAATCATATTCAGATAACTTTACAAAAGATTTAATCTAAATATCAACATGACAAAAAGCACTCTTACGCATGAATATGCTCACCACCCCAACCAAAATCAGTTAGTGTCCTCAGTGTCAAAAATTATAGAAATATAGAGAAAGAAGACACCTGGACGATGAACATTCCACATATGAGTACAGCCTGACTGATATGATTCTCTAAAAACACACACAAAAATTGTAAAAAGAAGCAAAAAAAATAGAAAATGAAAATATGGTACAAGAGATGTGAGCAAACTACTCAAGATTGATAAACAAAGTCGCGAGAATGATATTTTTAACTTGATTCACCCGCTCTAAATAATTATTCAGACGCTGACTGTTTACTTTATGATAATTAAAAATAAATATATATCAGTGGTTACTTTTTTTTCAAGCCCCACCGTAGGCATCTTTCATTTTAATACCCTGCTTTAAAATTCTTGATTAATAATATTTCTAGAAATGCTTGTTTAGAAAAAAAAAAAAGATTGTTTCTTAACATAGTATTATTTCACTTTTATGCGACTCTTTTATTTTTTTTTTCATTTATTTTTTATTTTATATATTTTTAATAATATCATATTTCGTTAATTAAAAAATATTATATTAATTAAATATTATGTCAGGTGTTAAAGGCCTCATTCACTTCACTTATTTGAGTTTTCAGTTTTAAGTTTTTACAGTAAAAAATTTTTAAAAAATGTCACATCTAATTTTTTTTGTTATAATAAAAAGCTTTTAGAAAATATTACATCTCAACTCAAATTAAAAACTCAAATTCGCTTAGTGAACTTGACCAAAATATTTTTAAGGCCCGTTTAGTTCACTGATTCGAGTTTTAATTTGAGTTAAGATGTGATGTTATGTGAGAGCTTTTTATTGTAATAAAAAAGTTAAAAATGACTGTTTCTGAGAACTTTTTATTATAATAAAACTCGAATTTTAAACTCAAATTTGCAAAGTAAACGGAGAACGTGATGTTATTTCGTTTGAAAAAACAACACATGTGAGCGGAATCTACTTATATAAATAGCATTAAAATTACCTCCTTCACAAGCCCCTGCCAAATCCAAGTACGAAAAGGAAAAGACAAACTAGCAAGATAGGAGAGAGAAAGAGGAGAGAGAAAGATGGAGGGAGATTAGAGACCACCGGACGAGCGTGGGAGAACCAAACAGGCGTCTGCAACTCCCCTTCCTGGTAACTGCTTATTCTTCTTTTCTTTTCTATGTTCTTTTTTATTTAAGATCCATTTAATCCAAGTACTTTTCCACTTCGTTTTGAAAATAGTAGTCAAATTAATAAAGATTACCTGCCAAGAACTCTAATTGTGTAAATTCACATTGATTCTTTCCGTTGAATCATAGCCAAAGATTGAATTATTGATCTTGAATGTGTTTTGATTCTTTTTTCCATTAAGAAATTCGAAAACAAATGCATTCTATTCCAAGAACGGCCCTCGTTTTGTTGGTTATTGCTGAATAATTTCTTTTTATTGGTCAAAGTTTAAAATTTTTGAAATTGTGAAGATGGGAAACTTTGTGTTAGCATGCATGTGGTGATGGGAAATTTTGGTAAAGTTGTTTTCTTGGGAATGTTTTAGGACTCATTTTGACTTGAGAATTGCCTTTATCACATTTGTTTTCAAATTTATTTAGTTATTTATTTGTTTTTAACTTGGGGTGGGGGATTCGAAGTCTTCACCTTATGGTGGAGTCGGGTCAGATGTGGAACTACCAGTAGACTACACCTGCCACCACAATTTTTATTCTTCTGTGGTGGTAAAGTTGTCTTCTTGGGAATGTTTTTAGGACTCGTTTGACTTGAGAATTGCCTTTATCATATTTGTTTTGAAATTTATTGCTTTCTTTTAGCTTGGGGTGGGGGATTTGAAGTCTTCACCGTGGAGTCGGGTCACATGTGGAACTACCACTAGACTACGCCTGCAACCATAATTTATTCATCTGTGGTGGCGTTGCTATTGATTTATACAAATATTTATTAGAAATAACTGCTTAATTGAATTTAAGGATAAAACTATTCTGATTTATGCATCTACTCTTGCAATTTGACATGAAGGTTTTGATTTTGATAGTTTTTATTTTTGGGAAAAATCAGGGAGATTAATGCAGTGAAGAGAGGAAAAAACCTTGTGAGGCTGTTTTCTCTCTTAGCATATTACTCAATTTGGGAACATATTTAAGAAGTGAATCGGGGTTGTGCAATTTGGGATTCACAGCAGCTTTTGTTTCAGGTAAAAATAATGGTAAACTCTTCCCTTCTTAGTATAAGTGAAGCTGCAATAATTTGCGAATCTGAGCACGGGAAGCAAAATGTGTTTTGTGATTTGGTGCCTGGTGAAACTTGGCAGATGTGTCCGAAAGGCGGTGACGAGTTTCATGGTGGCTGCAAAAGGATTGAATTGATCGCAGAGGACGAAACGATTATGGATCATTCATGTGCTCAAATTTTACCGGAAGGGTCTTCTAAAAATTCAAGTATAAGCTCTACACCCAATCGTGTATACAAACGGAGGAAGTTGCAGGGGAACTCAATTTCCAGTCTTCCAAGACAAGGACAGGGTAGCACAAGGAGAAGTGGACAGTCCTTTTCCATTGTTAGCGCTAATACTCCTTCAGTTACAACTAAGGAACAAAATGTTGCCCTACTAGTCGATAGGGCACCTAAAACTAGTGTGCAAAAGACATTAGAGGCAGATAGTTTAAACGATAGTTGCTCATCATCAAAGTCAAATGCAGAACAAGTTTTGTCTTCAATTAAAATTGAAGTGGATGAAACGAGCGAGTGCTCCTCTTCTAGTGCGGTAGTGATGGAGTACATGGGAGATGATCTATCAGAAAAGGAATTTTGTATTCGTATTCTTAGAAGCCATGGACTGTTGGAAAGAGATTTTTCAACTAGGAGTTGTGCGTCTTCTGAAGGCATTGGTGCTGACAATGGTGACAGGCACAATTATTGCCGTTCGTGCAAAATTTGTGCTCGTTCAGAAATTACAATCAAGTTGCTGATTTGTGATCATTGTGAAGAGGCTTTTCACTTGTCTTGCTGCAACCCCCGTTTGAAGAAAGCACCTCTTGACGAATGGTTTTGTCATTCTTGTATGAAAAAGAGGGAACAAATTTTGAAGGACAATGTGAGGAAAAAATTGCCATATGTTACTAGTGAATTGAGTGGATATAAAAGTTTATCATCCAAAGGAAAAACAAGTCCTCTAGCATTAATGTTGAGAGACATTGAGCCTCGCACAACACGTGTTCGGATTGGCAAAGATTTTCAAGCAGAAGTTCCCGAGTGGTTTGGTCCAATAGATAAGTACGTATTCTCAAATTCTTGCTTAATTTAAAGTTTTTCATATGAGGATACCTACTCTGTGTTGCTCTATGTAGAGATACGCTTGTGAACTATAACATCTATGACTTCTAAAAGTGGTAGTTGAGGTTTACGATGGAGTTCATTAGCATTTCTTATTTTTTCATATTCTCCTAGTATATGCTTGTTGTTGAAGTTAAGTTGTTGCAAACAGTAAAAAATAGCATATGTATGCACTTTTAGGCCTTATTTGGTATGTGGATTTGGGTGTTTTGAACTAAAGGTTTGGTCCAAAACAATGTTTGGATGTCAAAAGAACGTTTAGGTTTGAACCTTCATATTTGATGTGTAAACTCTCAGATTTCACATGTAAACCCAAAATCTCAAACACAACCCCTCTCCTTGCTCTTTTTTTTTTTGTTTTGTTTTGTTTTGTTTTTTTTTTTTTTTGAACCATAGGTATAAACCACACTTTTCAAAGCAATATATTTTAAACCAAAAGGTTAAAACCACCCTGATTTGAACCTGCGAACCAAATGGGACCTTAGGCTCTCAGTTATAGTACAACATAAACATGAAGCATTACTTATTTGGTCATGATCCATGAAGCAGGTTTCTAGTTACTTCAATTAAAAGCAAGTGAAAGAGTGAAATGGTCTGTCCTATAAGAATAATGGATGTACCAAAAGGCCTAGCCTAGTCAAGCCACATGCACAATTTGAAAATTGTACCCTTGGTTTTAGAACAATAATATAAAAAAGGGTTTTTACCTCTTTGTACCTTGCATTTCGTGGTTATTCAAAAAGTATATCTTTTGTTTTTGATCGCTGCAAATGTGTATCATTAGATTGTTTTTAATAGACAAACTATGGGAAGAACACGAGGAGAAGGCAAAGAAAGGAAAACACTACACTCAATAATCTTATTCCCTTAAAAATAAATTATACATACTGTCCACCTTATATAGGTGAGACCAAAAGATAACAAAAAAAGGAAACATAACAAATCAGGAAACAAAAAATTAAAAACGAAAACATTCTAAAACACTAATCCCTTAATTCTAGGGATATTTATTCTAAAATAGGCTAATAATCCTCCTCCATAACTAATTCTATATTTGGCCACACTTCCCCTCAAGCTAGGTAATACAAGTTATACATGCCCACCTTGTCTACTAATTTTTCAAACAAGGGTTTAGACAATCCCTTGGTCAAAACATCAGCTACTTGTTCATTCGTAGGAACATATGACATGCAAATGATTCCTTCTTGTATTTTTTCTTTGATAAAATGCCGATCGACTTCCACATGCTTGGTCCTGTCATGATGAACACGATTGTGTGAGATATTTATGGCTGCCTTATTGTCGCAATATACATGCAAACAGTGTAACTCCAACCTTGAGCTTATCTAACAACATTTTCAGCCACAAAACCTCACATATCCCATGAGCTACTGATCCTAATTCTGTCTCTGCACTACTTCTAGCAACAACTGATTGTTTCTTGCTCCTCCAAGTTACAAGATTACCCCACATGAGTGTACAATACCCTGAAGTAGACCTTCTGTCATCAATTGCTCCTGCCCAGTCTGTATCTGTGTAGACCTCTATACTTCTTCCTCTCCTTTTCTGAAAAACAATCCTCGCCCAGAGGTTCCTTTTAAATACTTCAGAATTCTACATAGCTTCCAAATGTTCTTCGGTAGGAGAGTCCATGTATTGACTTACTCAACTCACTGCAAAAACTGTATCAGTTCTAGTATGAGACAAATAGATAAGTCTCCCGACTAGATGTTGAAAACGACCCTTGTCTACAGGGCTACTATCTCCCACACCTTCCTTTTTCGCAATTGGCTTTACAGGGGTTTCCACCGGTTTGCAACCCATCATCCCAGTTTCTTTTAAGAGGTCTAGTACAGATTTTCTCTAAGATTGAAACACCACTTTTATTTCTAGCAACTTCCATTCCAAGGAAATACCTGAGGCTTCCAAGATCTTTAATCTTGAATTCTTCTGCTAACCTCTTCTTAAGTTTTTGCTCTTCTTCTAGATTATTCCCATTTAAGATAATGTCATCAACATGCACAATTAGTATTGTAACCTTCCCATCCTCGTGTTGATAGAACGTGTGATCCCCTCCAGCTTGCTTGTATCCTTGCCCTTTAATTACCTGGGTAAACCGATCAAACCAAGCCCATGGTGATTACTTTAGGCCATATAGGGATTTCTTCAACCTGCATACTTCATCACTCCTTCCATCTTCATTGAATCCAGGTGGTAGCTCCATATAAACCTCTTCTTCCAAGTCACCATTTAGGAATGCATTTTTCACATCAAGTTGCTGCAACGGCCAATCTAAGTTTGCTACTAGAGATAACAATACTCGGACAATATTGATCTTGGCTACCGGTGCAAAAGTGTCCTGATAATCGATCCCATAGGTCTGTGTGTAGCCCGTAGCCACAAACCGTGCTTTATATCTCTCAATTGATCCATCTGCCTTATACTTGACTGTGAATACCCATTTGCACCCGACCGGGATCTTATCTTTGGGTTTTTTAACAACATCCCACGTTCCATTTTTCTTTAGAGCTCCCATTTCTTCCAAAACAGCTCGTCTCCATTCTGCCTTTCCCATTGCCTCCTGGATATCTTTCGGTATTACTACACTCACCATATTGGTCACCAAGGCTTTCATTGAATTCGACAAATGATCGTACCCTACATAGTTGGCCATAGGATGTTTAGTGCAGGATCTAACACCCTTTCTCAGAGCAATGGGGATAATCTAATTCATCCGACTCCCCTTCAAGACCAATCTTTGGGTTTGATTCTTGGTGGTGAGGAACTTTCTGGCTTTCTACAACGTTTTGGTTCTTCTTGCAGGCCACCCTCCTTTATTCTTTTATGCTCTTGCATTCTAGATGTTGGATTCCTAGGGTCTTGAACCTGTATGGAAGTGGTAGGTTGTGAAGGGTCACCTACTTGTCTGTGATTGTGTGGCAGGTCAAGATCGGGTGATTTGGGTACAGGTAGGTTAGATGTTGGACTTGTATCGGGTAAGTTTGATAGGGTAATTTCCGGATTTTTAGTGGAATTATTTGAAGGTATTTTTGGAAACTCTACACGGCTAGATGGGGAACTCTCAGATTCTATAACAGGAAGATATGTTTGATTTAAGCTAAGAGTATTTTCAATCATTTTACCACGATTCTCTATTCCAGGAAACGTTTCAGGAAGGCTAGGATCCCTAGAACCAAGATTTGTGAATTCTGGTGGAGGAGCAAAATCCCAAAAAGATTCCCAAGACTTAAGGTCCAAAGATTTAGAGTTTGAAACCACCGGATATTTTGATTGTTCCCAAAAATTATCTTCCCATATTTTCACCCCCGAAAGGAATTTTTGGTAAAGACAGGTTGGTTTTCAAAAAAGGTGACATCCTTAGACACAAAATACTTCCTTCTTTCTATGGAATAACACCTATATCCTTTTTGAGTTGTAGAGTATCCCAAGAAAATACATTTATGAGCTCTGGGTCTAATTTCCCACGGTTAGGATCTAGATTATGAACAAAGGCTACACACCCAAACACCTTTAGCGCCAGGGAAGATGGAACACGAGCTTTTGGGTAGAACTTATATAGGGACTCTATTGGGGAACTCGAGAGGGTACCTTATTTGTCAAGTATGTTGCAGTCAAAACTGTATCACCCCAAAAACGTTTAGGAAGGTTGGCTGTAAACAGTAACGATTGGGCAACTTCTAGAAGGTGACGGTTTTTTCTCTCGGCCACTCCATTTTACTGAGGTGTGTTGACACAAAAACTTTGATGGATGATCCCATTATTTTTCACAAATGCCCCTAACATGGCATTAAAAAATTCGGTGCCATTATCAGTCCTCAAGAATTTAATATTCTCATCAAATTGTGTTTTAATCATGGTGTGAAATTGTTTGAAAACATTCCCGGCTTCGGATTTTTCTTTTAAAAGATAAACCCAACAGACTCGTGTGTGGTCATCAGTGAAGGTTATGAACCATTTTTTGTTAGTGAAACTCAAAATACGAGGTCTCCTAATGTCACTATGGATAAGAATGAATGTTTTAGATGCACGATATGGTAATGGAGAAAGATGGACACGAGTATGCTTTGCTAATTGGAAAACTTCACACTGAAATTTTTCATTATTCTTGAAAAAAAAGGAAAACTAGGATGTCCTAATCTATAATGCAATAGCATAATTTTTTGAGTTCTAGAAAAAAAAAATTGCTTGCAAGCATTTGAGCCTTCCCATTAACACCAAAATTGTCCTCAAAAGTAGTATAGGCCATCTAGTTCCTTAGCACTGCCAATCCTCTTCCCCGATAATTGGTCTTGAAAAACACATAGAAAAAGTTACTTCACAATCCAAATCTTTGGTTATCTACTAATGGACAGGAGATTGAAGCTTAAATTCGGCACATGGAGAACCCCTTTTAACGTAACATTGAGTCCAATTCTTATAGTCCAAGTACCAGCTACCACCGAAGAGGTCCCATCAGCGATTTGTACTTTGCGATTTCCAGGACTAGGAGTATATGTGGTGCAAAGTTTAGTACACTCAGTCATAGGATCCGTTGCTCCAGTCAATAATCCATGCTTCTTCTTTTTCTGCCAAGCTACAAAAGACAGTTAACGCTTTACTTTTCTGATGCATAAGAGAAGATGAGTAAGAGGATGATTGTGCTATCATCTGCATTAGTTGCTACATCTGCTCTTTGGAAAAAACTGGTGTTGAAGTGGTTGGTTCTTCTTCAGTTTTTTCAATTGCCTCCCCCTGAAGTCCCTTTCCTTCACGTCCACGGTTTTCGAGGTGTCTAATTGGCCGGTTTGCCATGTAGTTTCCAGCACGTCTCCTTGGTGTGGTAGGGTTTTTTATAGTGATCACACCACTTTTTATTATTTTTTCCTTGCCCTTGATTCTCTTGTCCACAAACAACAAGTGTAGAATTCTCCATATTTTGCGTGTTTCCTCCAAGCATGACCCTTTTTCTTGATTCTTCTCTACGTGCTTCTGCAAAAATTCTCTCAATTTGAGGCAGAGGTCTCATCCCCAGTAGTTGGTCACGGACTTCATCCAAGTCTTTGATAAGGCCGGTGAGGAAATCATATATCCGATCCTGATCAACCATCCTCCAATATAGGATTGCATCTTCGGGGTCTTTCCATGATGGAGATGAAAACAGGTCTAGTTCTTGCCAGAGTTTTGTCAACTCGTGGTAATGTGTGACATCACTCTCCCCTTGTCTCAAATTTCTCACCTTGTTCCTTAGTTCAAACATCTGCGAAGTATTTTCTAAGTCAGAATAGGCCACGTTGACTGCATCCCAAATCTTTTTTGTCGTGGGAAAAAGGATGTAGGTATCTGCAATGTTGTCTTCCATCGAGTGAATTAACCATGTCATCACCATAGAGTTCTGTGCCTCCCAATTTGCATACAAAGGATCTTTTGTGTTTTGCATTGGAATCGAGCCATCCAAATAGCCTAGTCTTCCTTTTCCTCGTATTATCATCAACATCGATCGAGATCACTTGAGAAAATTTTTCCCATTTAACTTATGGGTGGTGATTTGTAGAGATGTATGGATGGAATTTTCGGGAATTGCGGTGGGAGCAATGGAGGTAGTTTAAGAGGTGCTCGAGGCTTCCTCAAAAACATCGCCTCCGCTTGCTCCAATCAAAGCCTTTCTATACATCGCCTTCTACAACTCGGTATTCAAATACGCCCAGACCTAGTCTGGCTTTGATACCATATAGGAAGAACACGACGAGAAGGCAAAGAAAGGAAAACACTGCACTCAATAATCTTATTCCCTTTAAAATAATTATACATACTGTCCACCTTCTATAGGTGAGACCAAAAGATAACAAAAAAAAGGAAACATAACAAATCAGGAAACAAAAAATAAAAAACAGAAACAGCCTAAAACACTAATCCCTTAACTCTAGGGATATTTATTCTAAAATAGGCTAATAATCCTCCTTCATAACTAATTCTATATTTGGCCACACAAACCTATACCTTTTTCTAGGTCAATAGTCAATTTTGACTATAAAAATGACCAAAATATCCATAGAAAAAGAAAATACTAAAAATCCAAAAACATTAGATAAACCAAAAAATAAAAATAAAAATTCCCCTGCCAGGATGCACGACTACCACCCTCAAGAAGAGTACTGATAAGCCCTTCCCATCACCTCCGTCCCCCTTTGTTGGGTGCTTAAGTAATGCTTAGGATTTACGAATCTTATTTCAAATTCAAATAGCCTTTTGGTTTAGACCTTGTGTTAATATACATGGTATTAGAGCTGATGTGGCCCATCGTCTTTGAATACCTGGCAATTATAGGCTGGCCACGAGCCATTTTGGGAGTTATTGGATTACTTAGTAGTGTTTCTTGTAAAACAAAGGATAAGTGAGGAAAAGGACCTGTATGGTTTTGGTCTATGATTCCCCCGTTAGCAAGGACACTAAATACTTAATAGGAAGAGTATAGCTATGTAAATTGGGTTAGGCAAGTGTTGGGTTGTTCATCTATGTAAGTAAGGGTATATATATATAGATTGTGACTCCATTAGACCTTTTGAGGGCCTGGAGAATTTTTTACATGAGCTGGGAAAGAAGATATCTTGATTATCCTCATGTATTTTATTCTCTTATATGCTCATGCTTAGATTAGAATTGGTTTTTGTTTCTAAACCTTTCATGGCATTTTGTCATCTTTTTGGTTCTTCATACTATGTTATGGAGAAGAAATTGGACTGAAGTAACACAAAGTGAATCCCCATACTTATACAAGGAAACACTGCCTCAAAGTGCATCCTAGGTGAAAATTATCCTAAAATAAGTCTGTTGAGGAAGCATTACGGATAAAAGATGTGATTCTTATGTTTGGTAAGAAATAATCAATCAGAGTCATCACAATGGTGTTATGTAGGAATCAAATTAATGAACTTGTTTTATAAGTGAAAGCTACTACAATTTGGATATCTGGATCTTTGATAAAAGAAGGGGTAAATATTCTTAATTTAAATACAAATGAACCATTTAAGGCCTTGTTCATTTAGTGGATTCGAATTTTCAATTCGAGTTGAGATGTGACATGCTTTTAACTGTAGTAGAAAAGTTAGATGTGACATTTTCTGAGAGCTTTTAACTGTAGAAATTTAAAACTGAAAACTCGAATCGATAAAATGAACGAGACCTAAGTGTTAGTAATTACTTCGTCTTTTATCCTATTTAATTTCTTGTCTGTGATATTGTTCTGGATGTCAATTTGTTTTGATCTTGTTTAATGCACTTAGTCCTAAACACAATAATTTTGGATTTAGGATTAATCTCATTGGCACCCCCTGAACTTTGGGGTTTTTCCCACTTTGTCCCTTAAACTTTGAAATTCTCTCTTTGCCCCCTGTATTTTGAATTTGTGCCATTTAAGCCATTTTGTAAGAATTTCTATTGAAATTCAACGGAAAAAGAGGGGGTTTAAGTGTGGCCATATGATTTTTGTGTTTATTTTTAACAGAAATTCAAACAGAAAGATCTCGTGGCTACATTACTCTCTTTTTTTAAATATGTTTTTAACATAACAACAAAATGGGTTAAGTGAGAACGATTTAAAGTTCAGGGACAGAATAAGTGTTTTTAAAGTTCGGAGGACAAACTGAGAATGACCCTATAGTTGAGGGGCACCAGTGATAATAATCCTTGGATTTAGAAAGGTCAAAGCTTAGGGCATAGTTTAATGTACTGATATATGATTAGAGCTTGTGATTTTTTGGTTATTTAGGGACTTTAATAAGTCTTATCGACAAGGATTATTACACCTTTTATGGAATGGAGGCTTAGATTTGGTTAGTGTGATTTTCTGGTTAGATTTGGTAGTATGTTTTGAGGTTGTGATGCATTTTTGTTAACTTGAGTTTAGTTGAAGGGTTTGGATTCGAAACTTCAACTATTATAGCCACGGTATTTCTTTAATATCCAATGGAAGTCTAATGCATTTGGCATAGGGTGTTTAATGAGAAGGTGTGAGGAACATTTCTGGTGCTGGGAATGAGAAAATTACTGATAGTCTTTAAGTGCATTGTAACGTTTCTCGACAACTTGATTCTTTTATGCCATTGAAAGCTTCACGGAATTTTTCATAAATTGTTGATATTGTCCTTAGTTTCGCTAAATTGCCTACCACTTACCTTTTGAAACGAAATCTATGAACGGTTTTTAGGAGCAAAACATAAAACTGACAAAGAGGCTTCTCCTAGTGCTCCTTTGGATCAAGGCGTGGAGATACTGTTTTGGATAATGCAAATGAGATTGGATTTGTGGTTTTGTTAGAATCATGTGAATCAATCATTTTTGGTTTGATTAAGCTAGTGTGAGAAGCATCATTAGGGGACATTGTATATTTTTGGTTAGTTGAGGAGGAAACTAATGTAAGACTAGAAAGGGAAAGAGAAAAGAGAAGAGAAAGAGGGGGAATTTAGGGAAAAAGAGAAGAGATAGAAGAGTGATTAGGGACTTAGAAAAGAGATTAAGATAGAACTTGAAATAGGGGAGAAGAAGAATATGAGGGGGAAGAAATAAGCTGAGAGTTCTTTCAATATTCAATCATAGTCTGAATAGTCCATAACAAGGTAGCCAATTTATAGGTTGATGGAAATCACTCGGATTAACGAAGGACGAATTACACAATAGGTGATTTTTCGAGAGATTACCGACTCTCCTCTCAAACTCTATACAATCCAAAAGTGCCTAAACTCTAGGAGCCCCAGCTTATTTATAGACTCCCTGCTAACATACTAACAAATCTAACAAACAACTAATTCCTATTATTACAAAAGAATCTTTCTCAGCAAGATTGCTGAAAGCTTTCTCCACAAGACTCCCCAATGCCCATATCCACGTTAGCACCACTAATCGCTAACGTTTCTTCCTCCTACTATAAACCAGCAATTCCCGGTTCCCATCATCACCCTCCTCATGCGCAAGAACCTTGTCCTCAAGGTTCAAGTCAGGAAACTGGGTAGACAACAGCTCCCACGATTCCTAGGTGTTGTCACATTCAGGAAGGTCCTTCCATTGGACCAGAACCTCAATAGAGCCATCCAAAAGCTTCCAAGACTGATGCAATGCTGCGGGTTCAACTGCCAATTCCATGTCCTCTGTCAAAATAGCCGGTAACTGCTGCACAGGAGTAGATGGCTGTACCACTTTCCGTAGTTGGGACACATGGAAGACATCATGAATGCGCGCAAAAGAAGGAAGCTGTAGACAATACGCTACCTCACCAACCCGCTCCACCACCAGAAATGACCCATAGAAGCGAGGACTCAATTTTTCATTGCGCCAACAGGCCAGCGACCGCAGACATAGGGCTGGAGCTTCAGGAAAACCCAATTGCCAACCCCAAATTGGACATCCCGGCGCTTCTTGTCGGCATACAACTTCATCCGCTACTGGGCAGTAGTCAAGTGCTCCTTCAACTCCCGAAGAATGTCATTTCAGTCACGCAACTGATGATTAATAGCTTCCACCACCGAGCTACCATCCTCCCAACGGAATAGAATAGGAGCCTCATGACCATACAAAGCGCGAAAGGGCGTCATGCCGGCTGAACTATGGAAGGTAGTGTTGGACCAAAACTCAGCCCATCCCAACCAATTAGGCCACTGACGTGGTTTGTTACCACAATAGCACTTCAAATAATCCTCCAAACTTCGGTTAACCACCTCCGTCTGACCATCTGTTTGCTGATGGTAAACGGAGCTCATACAAAGCTCGGTACCGGCCAGCCGAAACAATTCCTTCCAAAAGTGATTGATGAACACTCGATCCCTGTTAGAAACGATAGAGCGCGGAAAACTATGCAAACAGACCACTCCCTACACACAAAAACGGCTGCGACTTCCCGAGCTGTAAAAGGATGGGACAGTGGGAAAAAATTCACATATTTGGTGAGGCGATCCACCACCACCATGATCGTATCACGCCCCAAGGCCTTAGGCAAAGCCCCCAATAAAGTCTAAAGACACATCATCCCAAACTTGCTTCGGAATTGGCAAGGGTTGTAACAAGCCAGCCGGCTTAAGGGCATCATACTTCACTCGCTGGCAAATGTCGCATTCCGCGACCAAGCGCTGAATATCATGCTTCATCCCCTCCCAGAAAAGGATGGTTGCCAAACGCTTATAAGTGCGAAAGAAGCCGGAATGTCCTCCCATAGCCGAGGAATGAAATTCACGGAAAAATTTCAGAATTAAAGGAGAATTCTGTGGTAACACCAACCTGTTTTTGTAATAGAGGCGGCCCCCTTTGAGCTGATAACCAACTTTGAATTGAGAGTCTAACAAGAGCCCTTGAACAATCAGCCGCAACTTATCATCCTTCTGCACCGCCTCCTCAATAGCTTCCAACTCCCGTGTGTGCACAACTGAAAACACTTGCAGATGGGGTTCCTCATGTTTCCTAGACAGGGCATCTGCCACCCGGTGATAAGATGCATATTAGCCATATATTCTATGATATTTTCCTCATATTCGAATAACTAAAATTGCTTAAATCATGGATTTTGATTATATTTCGTATTTTGTGGATTAGGTTGAAGATTTGGATTACACAAGTTCAAAATCTAATGATTAGCATGATCTTCACAAAATCCCAAATTAAGGAGGAAAAATCGGAATTCAAGAAGTTGGCAAGACCAGAAGAGGTTTTCGCATAAGGCGTGGGCACGCCTTACCAGTCCGTACAACCCTGAATTAGGGTTACGAATTTACAAGGGAAAAGGATTAGGGTCTCCAAAACCCCCTATTTTGGTGTGATTCGTTTTTGGGAAACTTCCTTATCTAGAATAGGGCATCCTTTATAAAAAGGGGCTAGGGTTTTCATAGGAGGAGTTTTTTCGAGGTTATATTTAAATTTCATCTTTATTTTCTTTTGGGTGTTCTTCAATTATGAGTAGCTAAATATTTTTCTTCCAACTGAAGGATAATTGAAGTTTTGGTTCTTCAAGAATTGTGAGATCTAAATAAATTTTCAGTGTTCTTTTATTTCTTCACTATTTATATATCTTCTATTTCTCTTGATTATTATTGTTTTGGTTGGTTGATACAAAAAGGCCTATTGTTCAATTGTCAAAATAATATGTTGTCATTTAGAACTTTAAATCCGTAATTGTTTAAGTGTTCTAATATTAGTGGTAAAATAACATAGTTGATTATAGAGATATTTTCAATTTATGTTATGAAGATGTATAACCTAGTCTAAATGAACCGAGCTTGTGAGTTTGTTGGCTATAATTGGTGGTCTCTCTAGTTGTTAATGCTATTGGTGGATTAAATCTTAAGAGCTTGTCTAGGGTTGTTCATTAACAAGGGAAATAATCAAAGAGCTTCTCTTGGTTATCAAGAAACTAAGGAGAGATAGGTTGTTAGAGCTTGTTAATAACCATAACCAATTTAGTGAAGAATATATGATTTTATCTTCGTATCTATGATCAATTCTCCGAACCAATTAAAAATTATACCTTTAGTTGGATATTTGCTTGATATTAATTTCTCTCAATTTTTAGTTAATTATAATTGCTTCTTCTTTTGATTTTTCTCGATTTCAAAACCCCATTTTCTTTGCTTTAATTTTCATTAAAATAAGTCTACCCAATCCCTGTGGATTCGACCTTGCTTATCACTACTACAATTTACATTTCTCAAAGCAAGTATTATTATTTGTTGGATTCGACACCCACCACCCGGTTATCCCGCCCCAGTTTATACTGAATTTCAAAGTCCAAACCAATGAGTTTACAAATCCACCGTTGTTGAGCCTCATTCATGACTTGCTGTTCAAGAAGGAACCGCAAGCTACGTTGATCCGTTCGCACAATAAAGTGTCTTCCCAAAAGATAATGACACTAATTTTTTATGGCCAAAACAACCGCCGTTAGCTCGCGTTCGTATACAGATTTAGAACGACTACGATCGGAAAGTGATTGGCTGATAAAAGCAATAGGCCTATTGTCCTGCATCAAAACGGCCCTCAACCCGCGTCTAGAAGCATCAGTCTTGATGATAAAAGTTTTGGTGAAGTCTGGTAAGGCGAGCACCGAAATAGTGACCATTTGATGTTTTAACTCTTCAAAAGCACCCTGGGCTTCCGAAGTCCACAAAAAAGCATCTTTTTTAAGGAGGCGTGTTAAAGGCTCAGCCACCTTTCTATAATCCTTCACAAAACGCCTATAATAGCCGGTGAGGCCTAAGAACCCCCGTAATCCCGAACAGTCTTGGGCACGGGCCAAGCAACCATGGCGGCAATTTTTTCCAGATCAGCTTGAACACTAGTGTCCGTGATGATACGGCCTAAATATTCCACCCGTCACTGCCCAAAAACACACTTTTTCTTGTTGGCCACCAACTGGTGTTGCTGTAGCAAATCAAAAACACATCTTAGGTGCTGCATATGGGAAATCCAATCCTTACTATAGACAAGGATGTCATCGAAGAAAACCAAGACAAACTGCCGTAAGTGCGATTGAAAAACCTCGTTCATTAAGGATTGAAAGGTTGCCGGAGTGTTTGTTAAGCTGAAAGACATAACCAAGAACTCGTAATGACTAGCGTGAGTACGAAAAGCTGTTTTCGGTGTATCCTCCTCACGCACTCTGATTTGATGGTAGCCGGATTTCAAGTCCAATTTGGAAAAGAAAACCGCACCCCCAAGCTCATCTAACAATTCATCTATAGCGGGAATCGAAAACCGATCAGGAATTGTAATTTTGTTTAGTGCGCGATAGTCCACGCAAAAATGCCACTCTCCAGATTTCTTCTTGACCAATAATACCGGACTCGAAAACGGACTGTTACTATGCTTAATGATCCCTGCTACCATCATTTCTTTCACAATTCGTTCAATCTCATTCTTTTGTGAATGGGGAAAATGATATGGCCTCAAATTGGGAGGATCGCATGATCATGAAATTGTGAAAGAGGAAGGCTTGTTGGAGGTTCAAAAACCGAGTGAAATTCCGTGAGTAACTCCTCCAAAGCAGCATCCTCTATAGTCCCATCCGACTGGTCCAACATTGTCACTTGCCCAAATTCAACCAAAAACCCTTGTCCCTCTTGAATTGTTTTAAGCATTGCTTTGAGAGACACAAAAGTTTTGGACAAGGAAGGATTGCCTTGAAGTAACACTCGTTCGCCGTGCCAATCGAACTGCATAGTTAATTTCTTCCAATTGGCACTTACTTCTCCTAACATGCCCAACCAAGTAATACCTAAAATCACATCGGCACTACCAAGTTCGATAGGAAAGAAATCTTGTATTATATGCAACCCCTGTAAACTCACCTCCACCTGCCGGCAAACCCCTTGCCCAACCACTTTGTACCCATTCCGAACCATAATACCAAAATTGGGTGTGCCATCTGTTGGAAGTTTTAATTCCTCAACCATTCCCCGAGAAATGAAATTATGAGAAGCTCCTGAATCAATTAAAATCACCACTTCTTTGTTCAAGATCGTATCTTTCACCTTCATGGTATTAATGGATGGAATTCCGATAATTGAATTCATGTAGAGCTCCAAGGATCTTTCTTCCTGTGTCATCGGTTTCCTGGTGTCCTCGACAGCCACAACTTCTTCCTCCTCATCCTCTGCCGCAACAAGAACTTGGAGCTGAGGATTTTGACAAATATGACCGACTCGCCACTTTTCTTCTCATCGGAAACATAAGCCTCACTCTCGCCTTCGTTGCATTTTGGCATCAGAAATCCTCTTCCTGAAATTCTCATTCCTTCTAGCAGGCTGAGATGGAACATTAACGGGTTCCTTGTTGACAGGCACGTTGGATTGAAGAGAGCTGCTGCGTGTCATCACTGTCGTTGTGTTACTTCCTTCAGTCGGTTTGGGTGGTATCTAGCTGGAACCACTTACAAGAGACCCTCCTCTCGTCACTGACCCCCTTAAGCCACTATAATCTCTTGAAAAACCAGCTCCCTCCTTACTTGAGTTGGGTCTAAAAGCCCGTTTCATGTGAGCCCGTTCAAGGGCCTAATTCTTTTCCTCAACTTTTTGGGCCAAGTCCATTAGTTGGACAAGGGAGGCAGGCTTCACCATACGAACTTCTGCCTTGATTTCCTCGGCCAGACCATTCAAGAAGGCTCCCATTAGAGACTCCTCGTCGGCTTCTCTCAAAGGGGACGAGAGTAGCTCGAATTTCTCACTAAATTCAGCCACCGATGAGTCCTGTCGCAAAGCAATCAAAGCTTCGTAATGGTTGCCAGTTTGCGAAACGCTGTATCACGGATTCCTTGAATCTCAACCATGAAATGTGACCAGATCTGGATTCCAACACTGGAACTAGTTCAGCGCCTTCCCTTCGAGACCGATAACCGCCGCCGCCACTCATTCCACCTCCTCGACGCCTTGGACCTAGAAATATCGCTCAAGTCGAAACAACCAGCCAAGCGGATCATCACCATTGAAAAGAGGAATTTCCATTCGGCGAAATCTTGATTCTCCGCCGCTCGGTGCTGAACCATGACAGGGGTGAAACGCTGCTGCCGTCGCGCCACCGCCTTCAACATCGTTCGAAGCAGAAGCCCTAGCCTGTTCTGCCGGTGGATTTGCAGCATTCCCCGACCTTATCCAGTCGGTAAGCTTCTTCATGTATTCCTTCACAGCTCCCATGTCCACCGAAACCTGTCCGACAACTCCTTTAAGTTCTCCGATGTCTTTCTCCACTGCTTCCACTCTTCTATCCATTTTTTTGACTTTTGAAGCTACCATTCCCAGACGGAACAACTCTAATACCAATTTGATGGAAACCTCTCAGATTAACGAAGGACGAATTACACAACAGGTGATTTTTCGAGAGATCACCGACTCTCCTCTCAAACTCTATACAATCCAAAAGTGCCTATACTCTAGGAGCCCCAACTTATTTATAGACTCCCCGCTAACATACTAACAAATCTAACAAACAACTAATTCCTGTTATTACAAAAGAATCTTCCTCAGCAAGATTGCTGAAAGCTTTCTCCACAAGACTCCCCAATGCCCATATCCACGTCAGCACCACTAATCGCTAACGTTTCTTCCTCCTACTATAAACCAGCAATTCCCGATTCCCATCATCATTACAAAAGAAAAATAGGAAACTAAATAAAGAAAATTTAATGCATACAATCAGGAAACTTTCCTAAAATAAATAAGGAAACTGAATAAGAATCAATCCGAATTTATTTGTTTAAATCTCCGCCTAAAATAGGTTTGGATATTTGACTTTCTTCTGCATCAGAAACTAGATGGGAATCAACCCTAGACCTTAAACGAATTGCAGAATTTGATTGGTTAGGTTTTTGTGGGTTCAACCAAAAAGCTTGAATTTTCTCTTGATTAGTTAGGTTTGGGGGATGAAGTGTACACATGGAAGACGAAAGTAGTTGATATTGAATGGAGTTTCCTGTACTTGTCAATACCTAATTTAAGCATTTGTGTAGGAAATTTGTTCTTCAATGCAGTGTTTTTTTTGGTGCTAAATTTGGCATATAGCACCAAGTACAACATTTGCCAAATTTTTGCGTTTCGTTGCTATTGGTTGATGTATTGACCTTGTCATTCTAATTATTACAACATTGTCATTTTTGAATTATTTTAAAATCAAAAGCTTACTTTTACAAGTTCCAAAACTCAATAATTATAACAAAAAGTAGATATCACATATGAAATAGCATCATGTTGGGGATTGCAGGTTCAATCTCGTGTTGTGTCAAAAAAAAAAAAAAAATCATTATGCATGGAAGCACACAATTGAATAAAATATAAAATATGTCGTTTTACACTTTTTAGTGCCAAAAAATAGCATTGACATTAACTTTGACATTTGAATTGGAGATGGCCCAACATCTTGATTGGAAAAATCCTTGCGAGTGTTTGTCTTTGTGTGGCTTTATTTTAGAGACAAAATTATTTGTTATCTGCTGGATCCATTTGTGTGATAAGAGTGAAAATTTATTGAATAACTAAAAGTTATGTCACAACAAGTGAACAACACAGGATAAAGTATCCTCAGAAGTAAAAATATGAAACAACAAATAGTTAATTTTATTTGTGCATCCTTTTTTCTCACATTTAGCTCTATGTTATTTGGTTCAATGCAGTGACGATGATGGCATTGGTGAATCCGTGGAATTGGATCCTTCACAGTTTTCTAGTTTGCTTGTAATGCCTCAAACATCATTCGTCTATAGTCAATATTTTTTCCTTCTTGGCAATTAACTTAAGAATTTAAGACAACTAACATTTTTTATTATTATTATTACTGTTATTATTAGGAGTCGAAGCCCAATAATTATAAACTTAGCTCTGTACATAATTGGCTTCAATGCAGAGCGGTTCTAGACGGTTCATTAGATGGTGCAAACGAAACTATTTGTGGAAAGTGGCGCAGGTGAGCAAAAGATAGTCTTCTATACGTACTTATTTTTCTCTATAAGTCAACTGAAACTTATGAATTGGGGTTCAAAGGTTTAGCTACAATGCGTTGTTGGAAAATCTATAAATGGTTTTGTAATTGAGTAAAAGTTTGATTACAGTTTAAATGAACGCAAGTTTCTTTTATGTATGTAATAGCTGTTACTTGTTTGACAGATATACTAGAAAGTCAAGAGCTTAGACAGATAACCTTGGAAGACGAAAATTAGTTTGATACAACATAAACTGATGAATAAAACAAAGCATATGCAATTGACATGTAAAATAATATCCCAAAAAATGAAAGGCGTTTTGGGTTGAACTCATTTTTAGTGCCAATTTTTAAAACATCTCGGAATGAGTTTGATCTATCAAATTTTCCAAATTACATTTGTCTATCAGACTGTTAAAATCTCGACTGAACAAGGCACGGAAAAATTAACTCCCACTGAACCACACGTGGTCCTCGCGTCTTTTTTCTTTGATAGTATCAATCAGATGGATTTGGGATAGTTTCATAGATCAAGGACTCATTGAGATGCTTTAAAAGTCAAGGACCAAAATGGAATTTAGCCTATTGTCCAAGGACTAAGAATGAGATTGATCCAAACATTTATTTACATATATGTATGTATAAAATAAGCAATAGGGATCCACTTCTTTGATCCTTTCTTCATTCTTATGGCTAATTAATCTTTTAACATCTTTTGTTGACTCTGCTCAAGTTGAGTGACATACTGGAAATTTTCTGTTAACAGAGCTCCACTCTTTGAAGTCCAAACTGATGACTGGGAGTGCTATTGCTCTGTACTATGGGACTCCAGATATGCCGATTGTGCTGTGCCTCAGGTGGGTTGACAATGCTTTTGGGAGGGACAGTTTTTTGCATGAATTGTGGCGTTGTATGATGATTGTTCCTAATTATTTGTATGTGCGTGTTCTCTATGACTGCCTCAGGAAATGGAAACAGACAAAGTTCTTAAGCAATTGAAGGATTTCGAGAAGGTATGTATCCACACTTCTTATAGGAACTTTAGCAACGGCTTCGAATGCTAAGAAAGTAGAACTAGCTGGTGATGAACAAGTTTGTCGAAACTTGAAAGAATGAATAAATTATTGGGTTTCTTATTGGAAAAGAAAACAAGAACATCTGAGTGAAGAATCAAATAGGAAATAAATGTTAGGGGTTATGGCGCATTTGCCTCTGGGCTTTTTGTGAATCGGCCCTGAACTCTTACTTTTGGCAATTAGCCCCTAAAATTTAATAAAAGGTTGCTGATAAGCCTTTATCTAGGCAAGTATACATTAGGAAGAATAAGAAGAGTCAAGAGAGATTAGTATGATTGTGCAGGCTTGTTAGTACTATGGTTGTTACAAAGCTTGTTAGGAAAGATTGTTAGGGAAGATTGTTAGTTTTCTAGTTAGTTACAGAAAAGAGAGTGAATAAAAGGGGGATAGGGGAACTGAGAAAGATAGGAAATGTCTAGTATCTGTTTTGGGAAAATCTTGGAGCTAATTCCAGGTGGGGAGGTTGCGGACCCTCGAAGTTCTGCAGTTCTCTTGTACCATTCTGTGAATTTCAATAAAGATTCACTCAATTTTCATCTTTTCTTTTATCATTCCTTAACTATTGCTATCGAATCTGTCAAGATTCTATCAGTTGCAAAGTGCCCCTAAATAGGCGATGCCTATTAAAATTTGGATGGAAACGCCCTTGTGCACGTGACCTGACGTGATTCATGTCACTCAAACTTCATGTCTTTGCCCACCAAATGAGCTCACATGACGTGCATGAGGGTGTTTTCGTACAAATTTTAACAGCCGTCATCAATTTGTGAAACTTTGTAACACTTCATTGAATTCAAGGGTAATTTGTCAAAATCAAAAGTTGACGTGGAAACTTGCCAATTAGTGTACTTTTGGTTGGAAAAAAATGCCTAATACCCTAAATTTTAATAACTAGTCTTTTTTTTTAGATGGAATAATTATTAGTCTTAAGGAGATGCAAGTTTTCCAAAAGAAAAGAAAAATCCCAAGAGATTATTTGAGTAAAGATTAACTCGTGCTTTGCTTTACATTGCCAAACATAATGGGAAACCACTTGAATGAGATTTCTCTTCTAGGGTATTATTACTTGCGTGTCTAAAAGGTCATTTAGTTAGAAATATGAACTCGTACTTTTTGTTTTTGTTTTTGTTTTGTTTTGTTTTGTTTTGCTTTTTGTTTTTTGTTTTTTGTTTTTTTCCCCGCAACGGATGGGCTTTTATAGTCTTATGTGCCATTTTGTTGTCTATTGTTTGTGTTTGCATTTTAATCCTGACGTTCCTTTGGTGTATAGCTGAGGCCCCGGCTATGGGAGAGACGTAAAATTTCAGATCAGACCAAGAGCAATGGTAATTCAAGAAATCCTACTTAGGAGGTACAAAGTATGCAAACACCATAACATGGTAAGAACTTGCTGACCTATTTGTCAAAGTTTATATAATATGTACTTTAATTCTGGTTTATTACAAGTGTTGATAAAAAAATAGAAATAAGACATTGTTACTTAGTTGCTCTCATGTCATTGCAGTACTTGTTAGGAGCTTAGGTGCATCACAAAGAGAGCAAATGGAACGTGCTTCACTTGAGAGGAGCTGGCTAAAGAATCGTGACCGTTTGATAAAAAGTCCAATGGCACGGGATGCAACTACATGATGTTTCCGTTTTTCCTTCCGCGGCTGTTGGAACTAAGATCTAATTGCCGTACCTTATAACCGAAGTTGAAGCCAACCAGAGAGGTTTCCGATTTGTGACAAAGCTTTTGCAAAACATATCTACACCTTGTACGAATTTACTGCTATAATTTTTGTTCTCATTTAATATAAACTTGTTTTGCTTGTGTCAAAATATTTATATTAAAAAATGCGTTTTCCACATTCAAAGAACTAATATTGAGGCTCATGCCATTGTCGTAATTCGAGCTAGAGTTTTCATTGCTATAAAAAAATAGAGTCGATGTATTCTTTGTTCTCTCTCTCTCAATATACATACACACAGATATATATATTTATAGATTTGAATGTTTGGAGGATGGAGGATTTACAGCCACAAGCATTAGAGACCCGGAAAAGAAAACTTATTGAGGAAGATTCAGAAGTAACGTCTGTGGGTTTTAATCTGAAGAATTCAAGAATTTGTCAGTGACCTCATTATCCTTATTAATATGCGTTTGTTTCTCATGTTTTGGAACGCTTGGTTGTTTTATTTTTTGTTTTGGGATCTGTTTGTTAGTGGATTATGGATATGAGATCTTCTTTACTGTTCTTGTACATTAATATTCTTAGTTCCCTTTTTCAGATAGCCTAAAATAGACATTTAATTCAAGGGTCCTGAAAACTAGCACATAAAGTAATATTTGAATTCTGTAAATTATCTCCTTAGTTCTTTGAATTTGGCATGTGAAGTTAGCTCAAGTGATTGAATACGTGAGTGCGTGTATCCATTTGAATGTGTGAGCGCGTGTGTTCATTAGGGTTCGAATCGAAATTGTTACATTTCTATTATTAAAATGGGAGTCATGGGTTTCACACTGTATGTTAAATAAAATAAAAAAGTGATGTTTGACTTCATTTGAGGAATTGATAACAAATTATTGCTGTATGCTTGCCATTGGATTTCAAAATATTAAAGATAAAGTAGATTAGTACAGCTTCCACTTCTAGCCAACAGATTTTGAATTAGACGTGACAAATGAAAAATACAACTTTCTAAATAGAATGCAAAATTAGATGTAGCCCTTATTTATTTATTTATTTTTTTTTTTGAGATTAAGCTTATGAAGTAAAAAATCGCCTAAAGCTTTCGGATTATACTTTTAATTCTCTTCTCTTACTTTCCCATCTTTCGTCTCCTTTTATTCAGTTTCTTCTCTTAGGGCCCGTTCACTTCGCTGATTCGAGTTTTTAATTCGAGTTGAGATTTGATTTTATGTGAGAGCTTTTCTTTGTAGCAAAAAGTTAGATGTGATTGTTTGTGAGAGCTTTTTATTGTAGCAAAACTCGAATTCTAAACTCGAATAAGCGAAATGAACAGAGCCTTACTTTCCCATTGCAATTCAGTAAGAAAATGACAAGTTACGCCAAGAGAGAAACCAAATAAAAATAAGAAGGGAAAGGAAGACGAGAGATGGAAAAAGAGTAAAAAGAGAAACAAAAGTCTAATGCTTTCATTTATTTCACTAATTTAAATTTTTAATTTTAATTTTACTACAGTTTAAAATTTTTAAAAAGTTATATATAACTTTTTCTGTTATAAAAATCTTATCTTAATTCAAATTGAAAATTCAAATTTACAAACTAAACGAAATTTTAAACCCAAACAGTGAGACAAACGATTTTTACTCCGTTAGTTGTGCTTTAATAAATGTATGAGGTGTCAGTTATCTATTAAATAGATAGAGAAATGGACAGGTTCTTGCTTCACTATAAAAGTTTAATAAATGACTAATTTGAATTAAAACTCTTGAAAAAAAGACAGCAAAGTCTGTAAAAGTTGTTTTACTTGATACAAAAACATACTAATAAAAACCATATACAAGAAAACAAAACAGAAGAATGGGTACCGTGCACAACAAGTAACTATTATGGAAGCTTTTTTCTTTGATATATAGCTAGAAAAACATACATTTGCCATCCAGGAAAACCCAGAATTTTTCATGTTTTGGAACATAAGGATACAACTATACAAAAAAAATAAAGCCCTATGAAAAAGGATCAAGCCTTTTCCCTTAGTTCTGCTATTGGAACATAAATCACAGACTCTCCATAAAAAGTGGGTTTATCTGAATTTTTAGCTTTGGCATTTTGAAACTGTACTAATCTCTGCTTCAAAGATTCTAATCTGTCTTTGACTTTACAGAGTCTCTCCATTTCTGCTTCTGCATGTAGACATCCATCATCAGCAATAAAATTGACCCTTTTCTTCTCTTTGGTCTTTTCCTTTAAGAGCTTCTTCAACATCACATCATCACTCAACTCCTTAGATTCCTGAACAAAAATATTATTAAGAAATTGATCAATTTTAGAACAATATTCAAAGTTCTGAAATCATAAAAGCATACATTTTAAGTAGGGGTGTTTCATCGAATCCGCCAATCCGTCGACTTCGCATAATGGCAGATTAGATTGGATTGAAAGAATTTTGGATTGATAACGGGTTGAGATTTTTCCAATCCAAAGTTACGGATTGGATTGCGGATTGAGAAATCTCAATCCGCAAAATCCGTCAATCCGAACTATGTAT
The DNA here is from genome assembly GCA_012066045.3 of Morus alba. Lineage (NCBI taxonomy): Eukaryota > Viridiplantae > Streptophyta > Magnoliopsida > Rosales > Moraceae > Morus > Morus alba. The sequence goes on from CP050224.2 coordinate 60,224,723, forward strand.
ATTACATATATTTTTCCATATATTATTAAATAAAACATACATAGAAAATATATAAATTATATTTAAAGACTTTTTGAAGTTTGTTTTCTTGAATTTCAAATTTTAAATTATTGTCATAGACTTAAATTTTATGTTAGATTATGTGTTGTCATGAATTAAACTCCGCCTCTGCGTTTGTATAGTCAGTCCCAAGTCCAGGTAAAGAAGAAGGGTTGCGGTAGGTTGACGGCTAGCGTAAAAATAAATTACTCATGAATTTCACTCACATAGAATTTGTTGGGCATTTTCTACGTGCGATGCGCTATGCTGGGCCCCGGGTATAATGTTAAAAAGACAAGGGGGTCTTTGCACATTCATGGAAGGGTGTAGGGGAAAAAGCGAGCCCATGCGCCATGTCGGGCCCCGGATATGGTGAAAAATATGCAAGGGACCTTGTACATTCATGGACGTGTGCAAGGGGCAGAACTAGCCCATGATAAGAAAATTTGTTTAGGTAGTTAAAATGTAGGTTCTTTAACTGGTAAATTTATGGAGTTATTAGATGTTATGGTAAAAAGAAGAATTAATATTTTATGCTTACAAAAAACCAAGTGGACAGGAGAGAAAACAAAGGAGATTGAAAATTTAGGACACAAGTTATGATATACAGGTTGGGAAAGGAATTGCAATGGAGTTGGTATTCTAGTGAACAAAACTGTGAAGAATGACATAGTTGAGATTAAACGAATAGGGGATAGAATTATTATGCTGAAAATGGTACTAGGAAATAAGTTCATCTATATAATTAGTGCTTACGCTCCACAAATAGTATTGGATGCGGAAACTAAAATTAAGTTCTGGAAATGCATGGATGACTTAGTATGTCGTATAGGCAATGAGGATATCATTTTCATTGGAGGAGATTTCAATGGGCATGTTGGTAAGGATAGGGGAAACTTCGAAATGATCTATGGTGGTTTTGGTTTTGGAGCTCAAAACGAAGAAGGAAAATCTATTTTGGAATTTGCGTTGAGACATGATTTTATCATAACAAACACATTTTTCAAGAAAAGAGATTCTCACTTAATAACTTTTAAGAATAGAAGGAACTTAAGCCAAATAGATTATTTTCTCACCAGGTATAGAGATCGTTCTCTATGTAAGAATTGTAAAGTAATTCCTGGAGAAATATTAGCCACCTAACATAGGTTAGTGATCTTAGATGTGAGCATTAAGCTTTGCTATAGAAAGATTAAGATAAACCACCTCCCACGAACTCGTTGGTGGCATTTGAAGGGAATAAAGCAATTGGCCTTTAAAGAAAAGTTGTTAGATGAGGCTACTTAGTCATATGTAGGTGATGTAAATACTATGTGGGATGTCATGGCCAACTGCATTAGAAAAGTGGAAGAAGTACTAGGGGAATCTAGAGGTAAAGGCTCCCCTGAGAAAAAAACCTAATGGTGGAGTGAGGAAATTCAAAAGGCTATTAGGACCAAGAGAAATTTATATAGAGATTTACCAAAGTATAAGGATGTTGAAGCTTTTAATAAGTACAAATAAGCGAAAAAATAAACTAAACGAGCAGTTGAAAAGGCTCGTTCCACTTACTTAGATGAGGTATATAGGAAACTTGAGACTGGAGAAGGAGAGAATGATATATATAAACTAGCTAAGATAAGAGAAATGAAGTGTCAGGACCTAAATCAAGTGAGGTGTGTTAAGGATGATACGGATTAGGTTCTAACAAGAGATAAAGACATTAGGAAAAGGTGGAAGAGTTACTTTGAGAACCTTTATAATGATGATCATGCGATAAAGTTTGACAATCTTAGGTCACAAGGAGAACCTAATGTGATGTATACAAGAGGAATTAGAGTCTCGGAAGTTAAAATTGCACTACGGAAGATGAAAATGGGGAAGACATGTGGGCCAGGTGATATTCCAATAGAGGTTGGATGGCGTTAAGAGATACTGAAATTGTGTGGCTCACTAAGCTTTTTAATGAGATACTAAAGAATAAGCATATGCCTTATGCATGGAGAAAAAGTATTCTTGTCCTCATCTTCAATAGTAAAGGAAATGTGATGAATTGTAATAATTATAGGGGCGTAAAGTTAATAAGCCACACTATGAAGCTTTGGGAGAGAGTTATCGAAACAAGATTAAGGACCACAACTACCCTCTCAGGTAACCAATTTGGCTTTATGCTAGCCAGATCAACCACGGAAGCCATTTTTCTTTTTAGGATGCTGATAGAAAAGTACAGAGAAACTAAGACGGACCTACATATGGTCTTTATAGATCCAAAAAATGCATATGATAGGATACCGAGAGAAGTTTTATGGTGGGTGAGAGAAAAAAGATGAGTGCATGTGAGGTATATTAAGGTAAATAAGGACATGTACGATGGGATGGTCACGAGTGTGAGAACTGCTGGAGGCTACACGACAGAGTTCCCCATTCGGATCGGCCTTCATCAAGGATCTGCACTTAGTTGTTATCTTTTCACCATCATGATGGATGAGTTGACAAGAGAAATCCAAGATAGAATTCCTTAGTGTATGCTTTTTGCGGATGATATAGTTTTAATGGATGAATATAGGGAAGAAGTTAACCGTAAGTTAGAACTGTAGAGACAAACTCTCGAGAAGAAAAGATTTAAGTTAAGTAGGATAAAAATTGAATACATGCATTGTAGGTTTAGTAACTCAAGTAATCAGAGTGATGAAATTTCTTTAGATAGTGTGGAGATTGGGGCTTTTAGGAAGTTTAAGTACCTTGAGTCTATAGTGCAGTACGAATGAGATATAGAAGATGATATTCAACATATGATTAAGGCAGGGTGGGTTAAGTAAAAGAATGCTACGAGAGTTTTATATGATGGCAAGATGCCTATTAAGTTTAAAGGAAAGTTCTATAGGACTGTAATCCGCTCAACTATATTGTATGGTAGTGAATGTTGGGTCATTAAGAGACCACAAATATCTAAGATGAGTGTGGCAAAAATGCGTATGTTAAAATGGATGAGTGACCATACGAGAATGGATCGCATAAGGAATGAAGTTATTCCTAGTAAAGTAGGTGTAGCACCAATAGAAGATAAAGTGCGCGAAGGCCGCTTGAGGTGGTTCGAGCATGTCCAGCGTATACCGCTAGAAGCACCAGTTCGTATTTGAGAGGACATTCTTATACCTAATACTAGGAGAGGGAAGGGTAGACTAAGAATTACGTGGACCAAAGTCGTTGGGAAAGACATTCTAGATCTAGGTTTTCAGAAAAGTTTAATTTCGAAGAAAAGTTTAATTTCGAACAGAACCGTGTGGAAAAGTGAAATTTATATAGCTGACCCCAATTAAATTGGGATTAAGGCTTATTGTTGTTTGAATTAGATTTTGTGAAATTATTTTAATATTATGTTTGTGTTTATTTTTGTTATTAATTTTATGATAATATTGAAAAGAGAGAGGCTAAAAGAGTCAAGGTTCAAAAGATAGGTCAATATGTGAATCCGTATAATTCAATCTGCAAAATCTGTTATTTTCGGATTGAATTAGATTAAAAGTCTCACGGATTGGTAACAAATTGAGATTTTTCCAATCTGCAATAACGGATTGGATAGTGGATTGACCCCTAATCCGCATAATCTGATATGCGAACACTCCTAAGTCTTCAAGGGTTATTTATGTATGTGTTATGTTTGTAACCTTGACCAACACCATATAAACCAGTGCAAGTGAGAACTTTTCAGCTCATCACCAACAAATTGTCAAAAGAAATCGAACAGTTCCGACACACCCGGGACTGGAAGTTATAGTCTTCGTTAACTTCTTACCAAATTAGAATGCAGAAGACACACACCTTGTTTTCATTTACTGGTGACATAAGAGAAGAGTCCTTGCGTCGCTTCTTCTTGAAAGGGCTGCTCAACGACTTTGGGCGCTTTCTCTGACTAGTCTTTCGAACATTTTTTGCAACATAAACCACAGTTTCCGTAGATGTGTTGTCTGACATGATAAGATCGGCGTATTCCTTCATCACGTTTTCACATTTGGAATCCTTGGAGATGCTTGTAGTGGAAGTGGGAAGCTCCTTTTCCTTCTCTGCCTGAACATGAAAGACCCAAAGAAAAGGGCACTCTGGTTACTGCTTGGACTAAATTATCGTCTTTTTAAGGTCAAATCTACCATTGTACTCTTGAATTGAAGAGACAAAATGATAGTAATCGCAGTCTTTTACTTTTAAAGCAAGACTTACAAATCTAAGAGAACATATGCACCAAAAAAAATATGCACGGCCACCAGCTTACCTTTCTGGTTTGAACTACCATTGTACTCTTGAATTGAAGAGACAAAATGATAGTAATCGCAGTCTTTTACTTTTAAAGCAAGACTTACAAATCTAATGCTATCTTTGGTAGTAAGGAAAGAAAATAAGATAGAAATGAAATATGGAAGTGATGAAAAATAACAATGATGGAAAGGAAATTGATTTTTTTTTTATGTTGTTTGGTACGAGAAGATGGAAAGAAAATGAGTTTACCTTCACTTGTTTGGTATTGAAAGTTAAATTGGGAGGAAAGAGAAAATCTTACTCGTAAATTACTTTTATACCCTTAAATTTTTTGCTGGGATGTTGATGGAGAAAAGGGTAGTTTAGTAACTTTACTCACTTTAATTAGTTGTCCCCATTTTCCATTCCATTTTCCGCCCACTTGTGGAAAGAAGAAAAATGGTGGGACCCACATGTATTATTTTTCACTCCATTTTCTCTTCCTTTCTCTTTTCTCTACCACCAAACAACTTACATTTCCATTTTCTCTCCCAAAATCTCTCCACCTTCTTCCTTCCTTCTACTTTTCTTTCCTACCAAACATAGTGTAAGAGAACATATGCACCCAAAAAAAAAAAATGCACGGCCACCAGCTTACCTTTCTGGTTTTCAAAGCTAAATAACGCGCATTTTTGAACCATTTGCTAACCTGAAAATTGCCAGTAATGTAAAATTAAGTTATTTCCAACTGATATTCGTTAATAATATAAGATAAATAAAAGTAATAATGAAGTTATTTCCAACTGATAATTACTCTTGGGAATCAAATCCAAGTAAGGCTCGATAGATATCTGTACATTAACTAATAGTCCATGCTAACACTCAGATACAAAAGGTGGCGCAAAATGCATTCGACATACTTAATAAGTTTTCTCCTTGTATTGATTCTTCTTAATCACTTTGAAATATACTTCTTAGTATTTAAATCCGTTTGAGAAGTAGATCTTTACCTTCTCAGAGTCGAGGCCTAATTCCTTTGAAAGTTTTTCTTTCACATCTCTGGATGGAAGTTCGTTCTCAGCAAATGCTTCACGAAGCCTCTGGTACAGTACAAAAGTTAACGTCTCCAATTATCACAATAAATATAGAACTCTCGCCAGAATATTTATGCAGTAGAAAGGGAGAGGAAAATGCTACCTCTACAGCATTTCGAGGAATTCTGAAAAATGATCTTTTATTTTGTGTGTCTGGGCGAAGCTTTGTTCTCTCTTCATCGATGTCGCCATCCAAACTCTTTTTTTCACTTTCATGAAGAGTCATAAGGGTCGTAGCTGCATCAGACTCCTTTTCTCGTCGTTTTCTTTTGGAAGGGCCCCAGTCTTCATCTTCACTCATTTGCTCGTATGGAGGAGCATCCTTCCCGAACATTTCCTTTAAGAAGCAAAATAACCAAATAAAACCAGACACTAAAATATCTTGATTCACAGGAAAAAAAAAAAAAAAAAAAAACTAAATTAAAAGCCTATACTACAATGATAAGGTGGGAGAAGTTATCCCAATAGTATTTATTGAGAAGACTTTCATACATGGATATGGTAATGGCAACTACTCTCTATTGTGTGAAGTGGAAACAGCACTCCTATTGTGTTAAAAGTCTTTCAATATGAGCTTTACATGAGAGTATTTCTAGATGCTTTTCTTTGACCATCCAACACGAAAATTTGTACTTTCCAAGAAAAATATGAATCCTCTGTTAAACCTTACGAAATAAAACATGATAATCCAGTGGGGCTAGAAGGTCTTAAATTTGTCATCAGCTAGTTCCACAAAAAGAAAAAACAATAAGGAATAATTGATAACCATACCAAGGAAGGCAAACGTAAATCTTTATCCTTAATTTTGCTCAACAGATCACATAAACTGTCCCTTTCTGTCCCGTAGAAACCACATAAGCAATGAAATTTTGAATACTTACATCATACAACTTCCTGTAATCAACATCCCTTCGCTGCCTGCGACCGCATAATATTTCTGCATCTGACGAGTCATCAGATCCCACAATACCATTAGATGAATATTCAACGTCTGATGCATTGTTATCAGTCTCAGCACCACCAATGCTGCTGCTATTTTCTCCCCTCTCTGGATCATAATCATCATCTGCAGAATCATCTGACGGCCATTCGTCATCAGGATTTAGTGCTGCATTTCCATCTTCTGGTAAGGCAGCTTCTTCCTTGAAAACATCCTTAGTACAGGAAGCGGATTCATTATTAAGAGTAGAAGTAGAATATTGCTTAGATAAATAAAATGCTTCCAGATTTACTAACCTCCCAACTATTATTCATGGTAAAGAGCGTGCCAAGATGAGCATTCAACGCATCCAAAATTTCCATTCTGCAGTCGCAAAATCTGCAAAACCATCCTTGATCTCCAGGGGGAACTATAATTGGCATTCAATTAAAGTTCAGTAATTCAAAGATGCCAGACCAGATTGACAAGTGGGTGGAAAATAGACTCACTATTCTCAGTATCCAATGGAGGGTCAAGACATTTTTGGTGGAAAGCCGAATTGCATGCCCCATCACAGAGTATAATATCATTATCGGGGAAGGCTTCACGGGACTTGCACTTTGCACAAAATATCTAGGCAGGTCAAAAACAAAAACATGAATAGAAAAGTTGAAATACTTGATAAAAGTGCAACGTAAGCCGTAATGATCGTACTACAAAACATGTGAATAATAGCCTAGACTCAAGTAACGTAAACACTAACACAGACATAAAGAAGTAATAGTGGTGCATTCATTTACATGTTCATGGTACACAGATCCATCTGGAGCCATGACAGAATCTTCGATGCTTCCAACTGAACTAAGCATATCCAATTGTCGAATGGCATCTCGGATACCAAGTTTACACTTCAAAATCTGCTTCTTGGCCCTTTGAAGTTCCTTTTCTGGTCGAATCTTTTCTCGGCTGCAGCATAAGTTCAAAATAAAGAAATTAAATCAGCAATGCAGAAAACGACATGGTTAACTCCACACACTAGTTAGTTAGTTCATCAATCAACTTTTTTTCCCCTGCAGCACCAGTAAACTGAGTCCCATAACAATTCTATTGGAAATAAGGAAAACTACCACTTTCTTGGATAAAATAAATAAGATATTGAATTCTACATAACTGAAATAAATTGAACTCAAAGTCACGGGTAATTTGAAATGTAAGCAAACTATGAGCCTTAAATTGTCCTAACACACGAGTTCTAAAATGAAAATCAACGCGTTTTAAAATGTTCACATCAACCATCACATTAAATAATGAAGGCCATAGATGGGTTTCATTAGGCATCCTCTCAAAATAGCCAGCCATACATATATTTTATATTACTCGTTGACTCTCATGAGCATCCATGTTTCACTATGTTCTTTAATGAAATGTCAATTGCCAAATCATAAAACACTATAAGGTCCAAGAAAAAGAAAAAAAAAAAAAAAGGAAAGTACTGGTTTTAAAATAGTGGAAACATATTCGAGATGTCTTCTCATACCTCTGCCCTTTCCAGCCTTCACCAGAATAAGCATCAATAAGGTTCTGCTCCAGCTTCATTTTAATCATAAGGTACCTCGTTCTCCTCTGCAAGCGAGAAGGTTCGTCAAGTTCCGCATTAGCCTTCTTCTTTTTCTGCCTTCTCCTCTTTTTCACTCTTTCAATGCTAACATCCCTGTTTTCATTCTCTCCAACCCCTTCATCACTACTTGGCTGAACCTTTTTGCCTTGAAGCTTCGACGGAGAAAGTTTCTTCGAAGACTTTGTGCCAAGTTTTTTCTTACTCAGAACTCTTTTTGCCATCAATTTTCTACTTATATTACCATTTCCAGTTCCTCTATTTAGAGAGTCCCCATAATTCTTCTTCAACAAAGGCGAACCAGTCGACTTTACACGAGGCTTCAGTTTTTGTTTATTCTTTATGCTACGATACAACTTACTACACTTTTTAAGTTTTAGTGACGCAATTAGATTCGGTTCGGTTTCTGCACTGGAATGAGATGGTTTACCAGAGTCCTCAGAAGATAATTTCTTTGCAGTACCACGCATACTGAACTCTGACGTATATAATCTGAAAACATAGGCATAAAATCGATTATTTTCGGCTTGATACTATCAAGAAAATGAGAACACAATGTAAGAAATTTTTATTGAAAACAACATGGAAAAAAGACTAAAGGGTTTAGTTATGCCAAACTTCCACAGTTCAAAATTTCAAATATAATAATTATTATTATTTTTTGTTTTTATTTTATTTTATTATTATTATTATTTATTTTTATTTATTTTTTTTTTTATAAAAGCCGACTAGCCGAGATTTTCATAATGAAGAAAAACTAAAACAAGAGTAACACTTTGAGGACAAGAAAGAGAATACAGAAGAAACCAACAGAACTAAAAAATAACAAGACAAACTAATAAGTAATAACTTGCTAAGGATTGAAATATGCAAAAGCAATTAACACGTATAATGACTCAATTAAGCTCATAACTGAAATACTTAAGTACATTGTTTTATAGAAAATTAACTAAAAATATACTAAACATGGTTTTAGCATTTTGTGATCATTTGGGGATTCGGAAATAGAAACCAAGAAACGAGCATGATCTAATCATGGTGACAATCACATAAATCAATCCCAGATCACCAAAAACGACATAAAAACTGAATACCCAGAAGATAATTAGCCAAGAAAAGACCAAAATCAAGAACTTCAAATCAAATGCAAAGCCAATGAAGGAAGTGAGAAGCTCACCAAATAGAGAAACGAAAGAGTGAGAGAGATTTGTGTTCTTCAGAAGTGTTGAAAGGCATATTTATGTATAAATAAGGAAGAGAAAGAGAGGCATTTGAAATTGAAGAGAGTTTTGATTGATGGGATTGGAGAGTATTTATTTCTCAAGGCTTTGTGTTTTTTTTTTTTTTTTTCAAAATTTGAAATTTGTTGGGGCTCTTTTTCTTCGGCTGTGTTTCTCGGTAGAGTATAGTCGCCGGCTTTGCCTACTTCAATCCCCAAGAAGAGTCACCCATCGGTCTCCTCTCTCTCTCTCTCTCTCCTTCTTCTTCTTCTTCTTCTTCTTCTTCTTCTTCTGTCTTGTCTTGTCTTTCTCTTTGAAGGGAAGTTTTGTTTCTTTTTCTTTCTTTTTTACCTTCTAACTCTTCTAGTTCGTCTGGAACTACCATTTACTTGCATTTTGCAGCACACTTTGGTTCTTTTTTTTTTTTTTTAAGTTTTATAATTCGGAAAAACCACCCTTTTTTCATTCTTCAAAGGTCAAAAATAACATCATATTCATTTTAGTGATTTGAGTTTTTAATTTTAATTTTATTACAATTAAAAACTCTCACAAAAAGTTACATCTATTTTTTTTACTGCAGTTAAAAATTCTCATATAAAATCACATTTCAACTCGAATTGAAAACTCAAACGAGACATTAGAGTGTGAGACTTTTTTTCCATTTTTTTCTCCGATTCAAGTTTTCAATTCTAATTTTACTACAATTAAAAGCTCTCATAAAAAGTCACATTTAATTTTTTCTATTACAATTAAAATCTCTAACATAAAGTCACATCTCAACTCGAATTGAAAACTCGAATCAATGAACTTAACGAAACTTAAGAGTGTGAGACTTTTTTTTTCCTTTCTTTTCTCTCTTATAAAGGTTATATGAATGTCACGAATATATTAATTAAATAAAAAAACAGAATTTTTGCAAGAGGAAAAGAGAAAAAAAGGGTAGAGAGATGCAAGTTTTTTTTAAGACTTTTATTTTTTTTACAACTCAAATTAATTTAAGTTAATTTAAATTAAACTTTTTTATTATAATTTTTTTATATATATCTTAACTTGAATTGTGAAATAAATAGTGTAACTTTTTTTTTTTTATCTCTTAATTGTCTTAAAAAAACTCGAATGACATTTTATTGGATAATTTTATTTCATCGAGAAAATTGATTAATTTTCTTGAAAGTTTTTTAAAAGGATATATTATAAAAAATATATTAAAGGACGTTTATACATTTAATTCAAACTTTTTTTCTTTTTTGAAAATTGGATAATTCAAACTTTTGAAAAAAGATCGCGGTGTTTTATTGCTATTAATTTTAGCCTTGGTATTTATATTTCTCATCATAGTTCCTATCTCCTAAGACGATTGTTGAGATGAGCCAAATTGACTTGAGAAACAAAAAATAGGTTTGTACCAAACTTTAAGCCAACTTCTACTTCTACTAAAATAAACCAGCGAGTCGTATGAACCAATTGTTTTCATAGATTTAAATCAAAATTCAAGTACGTGGGGATATGTGGGAAGACCGCATTGTTTGGAAAATCGGATCTGTGTAGCCGACTCTAATTATGTTGAGAATGTGCTTTGGTAATAATGATGATGATTTGAATCAAAATTTAACCTTTTTTTTACAGACCAAACTTAAAATTTTTCTGTTGATCATATTGAAGTCAAAATCTGCTTTTGTAAATCCAATTTTGGTGCGCATAGCGCCCACTAACTCAAACTAACAATGCTCAAAAGCTCATTCTAGTAATAAGAGATGTAGGCCATATTTGGTAGCTTGTATTATATTGTATAAGATGTATTGTATTGTGTTGTATTGTGTTATATTATCATAATACAATACGGTGTTTGGCATCATGATGTATTGTATAAGGGTTTAAAATGTAAAATATTATATTATTTTGTATTATCATAATACAATACGGTGTTTAGTATCATGTTGTATTGTATAAGGAGTTAAAATGTAAAATTTTAATAATTTTAGGATCAAAATATAATTTTTCAAAAGTTTTGGGGTCAAAATGAAATTTTATAAAAAAGTTTGGAGTCCGTGTAATTTTGAAAAGTTTTGGGGTTAAAATGTAATTTTGTAAAATTTTAGGGTCAAAATATAATTTTTAATAAATATAAATTTGCATTTTGCCCGTCAAATTTTCAACAATTATAGACTCCGACATTCCCCAATGTTAGCCTTGACCCCGACTCCTAGTCGTGCACCACCCCGACTCCTAATCGTGCACCACCCCGACATGAATCATTGATCAACTATAAAATAATACAATACAATATGTTAAAAATTAACCTTATTCAATAATACAATATAAAGCTTATTAATTTACCATTCATATTAATTTATACAATACAATAATTTCACTAAACATTGCATTATTATATTATTACACAATACAATACTCTCCATATTTTATTGAATCCACCTATTGTTGCAATCTTTTATTTATTTATTCTTTTAGGGTAAGAAATCAATGACAGATAAAATTCCCATGCAACAAGAATTCAAAAAAAGTCTCTTTCCAAATATTAGTTTTTAGTATCTAAGATATTCCCCAGCCTTGTGGCCGGCCAGTTGGCCTAGTTGAACTTCTGCTCCCTTTCCTGTTCTTGTATTGGCCTTGAATAAAGCCCCAAGATTAGACATTTTTTCATCTCAAAACTATACGGTGATCGAAACGAGCTATCACTCATCAGCTAGTTAGTCTTCCAAACATAAATATTAAAGACCTGTTTGGTAAATGTATTTAAAACTCATAATTTTAAGTCTGTTATAGTATTTTTCTCTTACAAAGAATTTAAAAATCCAAAATTTTTCACAAATAATTCTCTAATAAATTCCCGCCAATGAATTAGATTCACTACTTGAACCGTGAACCAAACGTGCCTTAAAGAATGAGACTGCAAATATAGAAACACCATAAGTGGAAAGTGAAAAACTTTTAAGTTTTGAGGGTAAAAGGAGGCAAAACAAGAGAATTGCAGGGATACTGCTTTTTGGGAAGGCAGCAGGAAAATGTCATCTCATCAACACAAATCACCAAAAGACCAACAGTAAATTACAAAGGTGTTTTCCCATGTTAACCATTATTTTTTTAAATGGCCAGAGCGCAAAGTAAAGAAGTAACTGCTCAATCAAGATTTTTATTTTTATCACTAAAATGCTGCCATGCACCGAAGACAGTATCTTTCTGTCTACAATGTTCAGATATTGAAAGAACGAAAGCACCAAACAAACGAATGGCCACCAAATTAACACCAGTAAAGGCTCATGGATCCTGCATTCGAAAAGAGAAGATATTAATTTCCAAAGAATAAGTGAACAAATGAACACAATAGAAAGAACTAATAATCACAATTAACTCGTGAAAATACAACTCAAAAGTTAGCAATGTAAATTCAACTCAAAAGTTAGCAATGTGGAGCATTCTGCAAGATTAAAATGTTAACTCATGAAAATGCAATAATGAACAGAAGCAAAACCCACAAGTAGTCAAAAACAGGTTGTCCAGTGACACAACATTGTGGACTTAGATTTTTAAAACGTTATGTATGTTGTATGTCCAATCTATTCATGGTACAACGTTTTGCTCAACAACAATGTTTAGCAGCAGAAGAGATGTCTAACAAAAAATGTACAGTTTTATCACTGCCAATCACACTTCTATTTTTTGGGGATAGCTCAAATCGATTTGCACTCGCATATGTTGAGGAAAACAGATTCTGGCTGAGAGTTAAAACTTATATGAATGGGGGAGAGTCCAACTAGCTAATGATGTCTCAAACCAAGGAAATTTATAATGGAAACACAAATAGCACTATTCACCTTTTGGCTTTTACTAAATTATTTCAGAAGCGAGTTTTGATGTCTTTACGAAGAATACAGAAAAACTGCAAATAAAACAGTATTGGAACCTAACAACCAAAAAAAAAAAAAAAAAAAAAACATATTCTCATTGAATCTTGCCACATTTAGAACACCATTAACATCCGCCCATCTCCATTCTTTACATGATTCTCATTTGGAGGAAAAGGTTCTTTGTTCAATTAGTGTTTGAAAAGAATGTTCAAGGAAGAACTTCAACAAGCAACTGAGGCAGAAGCTTGAAATACCCAAAATTTGCAACCTGGAACAAACTTAGTACCAACAGAGTAGGTAAGAGATGCTACATCAGGGGGAAGAAAAACTTTTTGACTTGGGTGATAATCAAATTCATGCTACACTTTGGTATCTTCACCTGCTCACCATCCCTATCTTCCTATCCTTTTCCATAACAAGTTAACAACTTAATTGCAACTTTCACCCTAAATTCTGAAATGGCTTCTTCCTAATATCACCACTTTTAAGTTTAATAATTCTTGTTCAAATGAGTGCTAAGTCTGAAAAGCTGCCTATATCATTGACTATAGAAATGAACTCAAAGAGAAAAGTCTCGAGTCAGAAAATTAATTTCAAAATGCTTTACTCGGATTAAGTGTAACTTCTTTTTCCATGACCTTGAGTTGGGATTTTCTTTCTGAAAAGAAAAGGGGAAAAGAAAACCTTTTCTTCACCACAGTATACTTCAATCCCAAATCATGGAAATTGATCAACAATGAAGGAATCAGAAGTAATAGTATTGAATGGATATCCGTTTACCCATCATACAAACACATCTAAGACTCAGATACAAAATACCTTAATGTTAGAATATATGGTCATAATTCCCCCATCAAAAATGCATTTCAAAGAACAAAACATTTAAAAAGAAAAGAATTCTTTAACACAGCATAGAAGAAACGAACAAAAACCCTAATAAAATCAAAATTACCTAGTAAAATATATCATTTGAAATAAAATCCCCTCATTATCAAACAATGTGTGAAAGAACAAATCTTTATAACCCTAAACCAGGAAAAAAAAAATCCTATTTAAATAGAATTGTACAAGGAGAATGCATCTTCAATCCCCTCATTATCAATCAACATTTAAAGACCAAAACTGTTTTTCTTTTGGAGTGTAACTTGAGTGTAGTTTTTGAGTTGAATTTGAGTTATAACTTGAAAGCAGAACAAAAAGAAAAAAAATAAAGTTAAAACTTAAAAGAAAAAAAAAAAAACTTGAGTTTTTTTTTTGAGTTTTTGGGCAAAAGAAAAAGCAGCCAAAAGAAAAAAAGAAAAAGAAAAAAAAAAAAAAACTTAATATCATCGAATTATGCGAGAAGAATACATCTCCATAAACTAAAATCCCCTCATTATCAATCAAATGCTTAAAAGTCCAAGACTATATGGCCCTATAAAAACGCCAATCTAATCAAGTTGTGAATATATCATCATGAACTAAAATCCCCTTATTATCACAGAAATGCTTAAAATTCCAAAGCAATATAGCCCTGAAAACCCTGCAATTCAATCGAGTTGTGAATATATCATCATGAACTAAAATCCCATAATTATCAAACAAATGCTTAAAAGTCCAAAAACTTTATAGTCCTAAAAAACCCTAATTAAATCGAATTGTCCTAGAAGAATATTTCATCCTGAAATAAAATTGCTTCCTTGTCAATCAATACTTGAAAGAACGAAACTTTATAACCCTAAACCAGGAAAAAAAAAAACATAATTAAATACAATTGTCCAAGGAGAATGCACCAACATGAACTATAATCCCCTCATTACAATCAATACTTAAAAGGCCAAAACTTTATAACATAACCAGCAAAAAAAAAAAAAAAGAAGAAAGCAAGGAGAATATATCCCCATTAACTGAATCAATTTAATGCTTAAAAGACCAAAACTTTATAGCTGTAAGAAAACCCTAATTATATTGAATCGTCCAAGGAAAATATATCATCATGAACTAAAGTTCCTTTATTATCAATCAATACTTGAAAAAACAAAACTTTAATAACCCTAAACACCCTAATCAAATAGAATTATCCAAGGAGAATGCCTCATCATGAACTATATTCCTCTCATTATCAATCAACACTTAAAAGACCGAAACTTTATAACCCCAAAATAGCAAAAATAAAAATAAAAAATCGAATTACGCAAGAAGAACATAAACTACAGTGCCCTCATTATCAATCAAATGCTTAAAAGTCCAAAAATTTATAGCCTTAAAACCCCTAATTAAATCGAATTGTCCGAGGAGAAAATATCACCATGAACTAAAATCCCCTCATTATCAATCAAATACTTAAAATTCCAATACTTCATAGCCCTAAAAAATAACCAAATCGAATTGCCCAAGAAGAATACCACGCCATGAACTAAAGTCCCCTCATTATCAATCAAACGCATAAAATTCCGCAAAGATACAGCCCTTAAAAAACCCTAATTAAATCGAATTGCCCAAGAATAATATAATATCACGAACAAAAATCCCCACATTATCAAATCAATACTCAAAAGACCAAAACTTTGACGACCTTAAAACCAGAGAAAAAATAGCAAAAAAAAAAAAAAAAAATCAACAGAAGAATAATCGACATACCGAAGACGAAATTGATCAATGGCCGTGTTCCTTGGCGTGCTGCTGGTGCTCGAGGTGGCGGCGCTCCTCGGGAAGAGCGACGAGGTAGGAGAAGATCATGCCGCCGAAGCAGACATGGTAGAGAGGGTCGATGGAGCTCGTCTGGATGTACTTGGCGTGGTAGTTGTCGAGCGCTCTCTCCACGGCCTTCTTCGCGTAGTCGATCGACAGCATCGGCTTCACGTGATTCGGCAATTCCTTCACCTTCAAGCCCTTGATCTCGTGGTAGAAGTTCCGCCACGCCATTTTCACTTGCAGAGAGAGAATTTCTGGAACGGATTTGGGAATTTGTGGAGGTTAAAACCTAACCCTAGAAATCGGAGGAGGAATATGGAGAAGACGAGGATCTGAAAGAGAGAGGGGGAGGGGCTTATGTGTTGTGATGCGTGTCTGGTGTTTTTGTGATTAGATTAGAACCGTTGTTTCGCAAGGGATCAACGATCAGGACCTGGTCTCGCCGATTGGGCCCATTGGCAAAGGGGGTTTTTTTTTTCCCGAGAATATTACATATACTACCCTCTTAAGTCATCCCATTAACTACGATTATCATTTTAGAACCCTTTACCCTTTTAATTTTGATTAAACAAGTTGACCACATACAATACCCAAATATTTTGAGCCACTGCTAGAAGTTTGGGTCGGTAGGTCTGCCTGAGGCTTGAGTTTTTTGGGTTCGGTAGGGAGGGGCTTATGGCCGTCCGTCTAAGTACTAGGGTGGGCTTGGGCTCGGACTGCCTGAGGAACAGCCACATAGCGGAAGCCTGCCGCTGATTTGCCTCCTCTGACCGTCGACTGCCACTTTATTTATTTATTTTTTTCATCCGGCCCGAATTTAAGCCTGAATTGCCCGAAGCCCAAGCTTGTGTAACAGCCAGTTTTTAAAATTTTGCGCCCGACCCGACGTTTGAAAGCTTGACCTTCAACGATTCTTTTCTTATCGTTGCCTGATTTTGGCTCGAACTCGTCCGAACCAGACCCACAAGACCAAAAATAACCATTGGATCCGAATTTGGGAGAAAAAAATCAATTTTTTTACCCAAAAATTTTCCTATAAATACCCCTATCTCCCAAACATTTTTCTCACCTAAACTCTCTCAATCTTTCTCAAGCTCTCTCAATTTCTCTCAATCTCTCAAATCTATCTTACAATTTTTCTAAAAATTATCACAATATTGTAAAGCTCTCTCTCTCAATTTTTTATAATGGATTCTTTTAGTTATAATGGTATTCCTGTTGATGCCCAACAAAACATGGAAGAAGGGCAATTTCCTACTAATGAATTTATTACACAGGAATTGCAAACACAACCAACTGAGGAACCTGCAAATCCAAGCCGTGATGGACTTACTGGAGGTCGTGGTCGCAATGGTGGTGGGCGTGGAAGAGAGGCGAGTGTAAGTGCTACTGCATCTGCAAGTGTTGCAACCTCCAAGAGGAAATGCAAGCGCCTCTCGACAATTTGGGATCACTTTGACACATTTGAGGAGGTCAACAATGACGGTAAGACTAAAGACATAGCTCAATGTAAATATTGTTATTCTAAATTATAAGGTGACACTATGCACAACACAACACACTTGAGAAGACACTCTGAAATGTGTCTTCAAAAGTGTGGCTAAACCGGTGTAGCCGAATTCTGTCAAACACAATTATTTTTTGATTGCACAATCGGTGGTCTAACCACTTAGAAATACAATCCGCAAATAGATCGTATGGAAGTTGTCAAATGGTAGATGCATTAGATCAACCACTTAGTTTTGTAGAGTATCCTAATTGGCAGCGATATATTAAAGTTTACACAATCCTAATGCACAATTTTTTTTTTTTTTTTCAAAAACTACTCTTAGGAAAGATTTGTTAAAATTATTTAAACAAAAAAAAGAAGCATTAATAAACATTTTACACTCTACTAGCAGTTACGTTACTATAACGGTAGACATTTGGTCTGCCGTTGTTAATAAATATTATTTATTTGTAACCGGACATTACTTTAAAGGCTTCGAGTTAGATAGGAGAATATTAAGTTTTAAATGTGTTCTAGGATCACATAGCGCCGATTTAATTTATAATACAATATTAAATGTAATTGATTAATATAAATTAAGAGCTAAAGTGATGGCTATAATATTAGATAATGTTAGTGCAAATATTAAAGTAATTAAATATTTCAAAAATGATTTAAGTTTATTCGGTGATGGTGATATTTTTCACCAACGTTGTGCATGCCATGTAATTAATTTAACAGTTAGATTTGGTTTAAAATCAATGGCTATTCATATAAAAGCAATTAGAATATAGTATTGCATGGATTCAGGGTAGTAACTCAAGACAATAAGATTGATTTAGGTTCTTACAAACACTAAATCTAACTCCTAGAACATTAGCCCTAGATATGCCTGTAAGATGCAACTCAACTTATATAATGCTTCAACAATGCATCCCCTATAAGGATGCTATAACAAACTATATCAATGCAAAATTAGGAGTAAGGTACATAGACGCATATGATTGACAAATTGCCGAAACTTTGTATCAATTTTTAGGTATGTTTTATGAAGTTACTTTAAAATTTAGTAGAACATATTACCCAACATCACCTTTAGCTTTAGGTGAACTTTTAAGAATGAATATTTTATTTAGTGAATTTAGGAAGGACTCAATTTTAGTAGTTTCTATAGCTTCTATGGAAAAGAAATTTAAAAAATATTGGTCTAAATTACTAATGTATTGTTTCGGTACTATTTTTGATCATAGATTAAAATTACAAGGTTTAGAAAGTGGTTTAGAAAGTTTAGGTGAATTTTTAGGCATTGATTGTTCTGACCAATTTTCAAAAATAAAAGAAAAAAATATTTTCTCTCTATAGCAAATATGAGAATAGGTTTAGAAACATAAATTTTGGAGTACATGAACCGCAACAAAGAGATTAAAACCCGCATTCATTCATGAATGTTTTCGGGTTGAAGAAGAAAAAGACGACGACTCAAACAGAAGCTAGGAGTGGATCTTCATCAAGAGGTAGTAGTGACGATGACGGCTTCAACACACTTATGGCGTACCTCAGCAAGAGCTTAGTAGTCGACGGTAGTGGAGAATTGTTTGATTTAGTTCAATGGTAAAGGGTACGAGCATTAACTTGGCCAGTCCTACCTTGAATGGCAATGGATATTTTTACGATCCCAGTCTCACTTGTTTCATCCGAACAAGCCTTCAGTACAACTAGACGAATACTTGAGGAATGCCGAAAAACATTACAAAGAGACATTGATGAAACTTTGGTGTGCATTAAGGATTGGATTGTGCCGATCAACGTTTACAAGACACAATTTCGCTAGCAAGTCAAGAATGAATAAATGGATTTAATAGATTAACATTTTACTTTGAAGACGATCTTTTAGCTTCAAATTAAATTATAATTTATAAAATTTATTTACTTTGGACATTGTAATTGTAATATTTAGACTTTGTAAGTTTGTAAAATTTGTAATTCGTCACAAAATGATTGAACTATGTTTTCCTTACCAAGTTTTTATCCCAATTGGATTTTTCTTGGTAAGGTTTTTAACTAACAATCATGAATTAAAAATTTAAAAATTAATATACAAAATTAATTTTTTAAATTGTGTTAATAGTGTGCGTTGATTTTAGTTTTTATATAATTTTAACACAAAATAAATAATTAATACAAATATAATATATATATATATATATATATATACAATATTAAAAAAATTAAAAAATATAATAAATTTTTTTTTGCAATTTGGGCGGGCTCAGGCAGCCAAAAGCAAGCCCGCGGCCTGTCCAAGGGTATTTTCAGGCTCGGGCAATTGTTCGGGTGAGTGAGTTTGGGTGTCAGGCTCAAATTCAATTTTTTCGGATGGTCGTTAGCGGCCTGTCTAAAGTTCCAGCACTATTTTGAACACATATTTTTTCTCCTAACATTTCAAACCCTAGAAACCTTCACTAAAAATAAATATGTTTTAGGATAAAAGTAACTACAACGAAAAATAAAATTTCAAGACAAAACTTAAAAAAGGTCAAAAATAATTAAAATGAAGAAATAAGTAAGTTTTAAGATAAAAAGAACAAAGAGAAAAAAAAAGTTTCATGGAGGTATATTATAAATTATTTCTCCACACACTCCTAATATCATATTGGTAAATTATAAATTATTTCTATTTTAAACATGATCTAGAGCAAAACCCTAATGTCTACCTTTCAACCATTATTCTAAAAAATTACATGGAGGTATGTTAATTTTTTATTTTTATTTATTTTTTTTGGAGAGATTTTTTAAATTGTCTTTGTTATATTGTTTTTCATTTTGTATTTATATTTGTATACTAATCAATTTTTTAAGCTAATCATTTTATTTTATTTTTTTGTAAATATTCCCAAGTAGTCGAAGATGCAATGGTAAAATTTTCATGCATAAATGGTTTCTTTTTTTCCTTTTTTTTATTTTTTTTTATTTTTTATCTTAAAGGTTTCCTTAAAAAAAAAAAGTTTCAATATGCAATTACAAAACAACAGACAGTAAATTAAAGTTGCTTTCGGAACATTTTCTATTCACTCTCTTCCTAGTTTTGTGCTAGTTGATCTACTGGAGTGGAATGCGTCTGATTAGCACCTCCTGGTTGTTTTCTTGGCCAAACTACTCCATTCTTTGAGCTTAAATTGTGTTTAACCAATCACATTATATCATATCATTGAAAAGATTTGAAATGCATTTTAATTGACTATTTTATGTTTTAATATTTCAATCCATTTAATCACGTGTCATACAACGATTAGTTAGGCACAATTTGAGACAATAAAAATCAAATAGGTGATTTGAATCCCGAATATAATACAAAAAGCAGTATTATTTATAAGGCAAAGAAGTTACAAGTCACTAATTTTTATTAGAGCTCCAAGGTTAACTTGGGCCAAACCAGTCGGTCCAAGACCCGCCACTTTTAACCTGAGTCCGCCCGGACCTCTGAGTTAAACTGGGCCAAGGTTTTGAGCTTGAAACCTAATATAGACTAGGCTGAGTGGGCATGAACATCTTTTTTTAAAAAAAAAAAAAATTGAAAATACTTTATTATAACATTCTGAGCAATTGGGATTTAAAGTCAGGCTAGGCTGACCCTCCTATCTTTAGGGCCGACCAAGCCCGAAATTTTCATTCGGGCTACTGGCCTGCCTCTAATTCTTATCATCCAAGAAGGTAGCTCTTTTAACATAGTACCAACTCTACTAAAGAATACCTAGATGACAATACTGACCCACATTAGTATAGTTTATATATATATATATATATATATATATATATATATATATATCAGTCTTGTGCGCCATATAACACATGGCCTTAGAGTTTAGAAGTTAAGGACTCCCTGAGTTCTCTCCGGAGGATTTTTCCGGCCGGAGATTTGGGTATCGAATTTGTAAATACCACCTTTCTGATCTTCTTGTATGGTGCAACCTGCCAACACAGACATATGTATGCTAAGCAAGCATGTGTACGTAGAACCCTAGTGTGAAGAGAATGAAAACTTTGGAAAGTAAACACTTGAAACAAAAATGGAAAATGGTACTTATCATTAAAAAAAAAAAAAATCATGGCACTTCTTTTGAGACTAAAGTAGTACTCAAAAAAATTATGACATTTTGTGCGTGTTTGAAACCGTTTTTGAAAAACGGTTTTTATGTATTTTGATAAGTAAAAAATAAAAATGATGAAACGATATTTATTTAATAAATGTTTTAAAAATAAAAATAATGAGAATAATTTTTGTAAAAAAATTAAAAAACAGTGGAAAATTATTTTTATTTTTTTGTTTTTATTTTTTAATATTTATTAATAATATTATAATATATTAATTAATAAACATGATTTTATTTTTTTATTATACTTAAAATAATCTTTTAAAAAACTTAACCAAATACAATTTCAAAATCTATCTCAAAATGATTTTTAAAACAATCTATTTTTACTTTTTATTGAAAATAAAATCATTTTAAAACCAATTCTAAACGCATCCTTTAATTTTCAATGACCGTTTTATAATTAAAGCATCTCATTATCGTTTTGGCAGTTTTGTTCTTTGCATTTGAAGTAGATACTGTACAAACGTTATTCTAATTTTGCAATGTTACCTCAAATCAAAATGATCAAGTTGTAATACTAAAACATAAAAGGTTTTTTTTTTTTTTTTTTAATAATCACAATATTAAGGGTTACTTCTATTATTATGCGAAAATTTTTCATGTTGATTATTATTACTCAACACGAATACAACAGAAAAAATAAAAAAATAAAAAAATAATAATAAAAGAGTACCTGTCGAGCCACATGGTTTATGACATCTTCATGGCAAAGCGAGCTTCCCTGCTTCCTAACCACAAATGCCACCGGTATCTCCCCACAATCTTCATCCATGACACTAGATATATAAAAGCAGATTAAAAAAATGTTGCTTAACATTTTTTTATGAAAACAATGAGCAAGAATTAACTCCTCTTATACATAACATTGCTCTTATATACATAACATTATAAAACGAAAACTGGCCATCGTTAGTAAAAGAAGGCCAGGGATTGTCTTCTCTGTAATTACAGAAAAGAACTATTTCTTTAACTGTTAGATTAACTTTTTAACAATTTGATATATGAGTGACCATATTAGTAACAAAAATTATTTTAATCACATATTAAAAAGTTAAAAATTATTAATCTAACGATTAAAATAGCAGTTCCTATCGATAATTAAAAATGATGGGTGTAAAAAACACCTAGAAAATTAGCAATATGTGTAAACTTACGCCGTCACACCAACATCGAGTATCTCAGGATGGGAAGCCAACACAGCCTCTAAATCCGCCGGAGCAATCTGCAAATTAAGTGGTTACAATTTAAATAAAAAAAGCATTTTTCAAAATTATACGGTGAACAAATATTAATGAAAAATATTAAAAACACGATAATGGTATTTGACAACACAATTAATGTAAGGTGGATTCTATATATTTTCCGTTGTGCAATAATAATAATAACAATGATAATAATTATATATAATAATAATAATAATTTTATACCTGAAAGCCTTTGTATTTGATCATCTCTTTCAATCGATCAACTATATATAAATATCCATTTTGGTCAAAGTAAGCAATATCTCCTGTACGTAGCCACCCATCTTTGTCGATTGTAGACATCGTTGCCGAATCATTATTTAGGTATCCTATAAACTCAAGAGTAAATGTAAGTCAAAAATCTACTTTAATTCGGAAGTACAAATTTGAAAAAATAATGCTAGCTAGGTTATATCACGACTTTCATCTCAAGTTATTTATACCTATTGTTGAGTCGTATGGGTTGGTTTGATCTCAATTCTCTGTTTTGGGCCTTTATTGGCTTAGTTGGGCTTTATGTTGCAAGTGGAGTTCTTTGTGAAAGTGTCAAGAGTTGTTAAAACTACATTCTATTAAGGCATTTGGTTTAAACTGTAATTTTGGAGAAAACGGAAGTTTTGAATTTCAAATTCGTTGGGTTACTTCTAAAAGAAGAAATCGGATCCTTCCTCAAGAAGTCGATCCCTTTTAGATAATGCTCGAGGATCTCATGGAGGAGATCAAGGTTTACTTAAAAATTTTTAAAGTTAAACAGATTCGATATAGAAACAAATATCTAACATAGATTTTGTTGAGTTTGATAAATGGTTTACTTCAAAATCGTTTCTCTAACGGATTGGCTTGAAGATCAAGATATTATCTTTAAAAGGAATTGGAGGCCGAGAATCCGGGTTAAAGAGAATAGCAACCGAATATCTTGAAGGAGATTACGTGCCTTGATTTTCATCTTGATAATCTGTCTTATCTCAGAATTCTACATTATTCATAAATGATTCGGATTTTGAACCGTCAATAAAAGGGAGATATACGAGGTATCAAGGTATGCACCGAAACTACGAAGAATCATAGTGTGCACAAGTTTTTTCACAGAATTCATCGATTTGATTTGTGAGAGATGATTTTGTAAGCTTTATAGAGAAGGCGTTTGAAGACAGTGGTGCTCGCCAAGCTAGCCACTTAGGGTGTTAGACACAGTATGTCAATAGTCAAGAGGGAGTCTTGAATTGGTTAAGTCCGATTGGTGTTTGTAACTTTTACCTATTAGTGGATTGCTTGAGGTCTCGGCGTGGCCCCGTGGATGTAGGTCGGTTTGATGAACCACGTTTAATCGTTGTGTGTTGATTATTCATTTTTATATGCTTGCTTTAGTAATCTTTAATCAACAAAGAATAAGAAAACACAATAATAATGAATAACCGGTTCTAACAATTGGTATCGAGAGAGGGTCACAAACCATCGTGTTTGTGAGATCTTGGCATAACCGGTTGTTGCTCCTCTATTTTTTAGATGGACACGCTGCGTGAAGGAGGCTCGTGTCAAAACCACCACTCTTGGAAGAATCCAACTATTCATATTGGAAGGCTCGAATGAAAGCTTTCATTAAAGCCATTGATGAACGAGCTTGGAGGTCAATCTTGACAGGATGGGAGCATCCAACAACAAATGACACCAAAGAACAAAGTCATTTTGAAACTAGAAGAGAAGTGGTCGATGATGAAGATCGCCTAGCAAATTACAACTCAAAGGCACTCAATGCTATTTTTAATGTTGTAGATATGAATCGGGTTCAAACTCATCTCCACATGCGAATCACCAAAAGAGGTGGGAGATACTTCAAGTTGCTCATGAAGGTGCAATTCCGGTAAAATCTCTAAACTTCAAATTCTTACCACCAGTTTGAACAACTAAAAATGCATGAGGATGAGTGTATTGCCGATTTTAATTCAAAACTATGTGACATTGCTAATGAATCTTTTGCTCTTGGAGAAAAGTATTCAAGCAAAACTAGTAAGAAAGACTCTCGGATCTACCCCGAGAGATTTGCATACAAGGTTCTTTGCTATAGAAGAGGCTAAGGATGTTGACTCAATGAAACTTGATGAACTCATGGGTTCCTTCAGTACTTTTGAATTGAAATTCAAGAAGGACAAGAAGGAGAAAGGTATGGCTTTTCGATCTGGAATAGAATCACAGAGCAATCCAGAGGAATCTGAGGATGAAGGAGAACTAGAAGAATCCCTGGCGTTTCTCACAAAAAACTTCAAGAATATCCTGAAGAAAATGAAAAAGAAGGGAAATTTCAAAGACTTCTCTAAAACTGGGAAATAGATGTTTAATCCTCAAGGATCAAAACAAACTGACTCAGATAAGAAGGGAAGAGGAATTCAATGCGAGAGAAATGTGATGGATATGGCCATATACAAGCAGAGTGTGCAAACACCTTGAAGAAAAAGAAGAATAAAGTCATGAAGTCCACATGGAGTGATGATGAAAGTTCTAATGCAAGTGGAGATGAGGATAAAGAACACTGCAGCAATTTTGTTGCATTCAACGTGATTAATTGACATTTCGGATGGAACAACCGCCGGCAAGGATGCTTACATGCCGGGATCCGTTATTAAGCAACAAGGAACCATCTGCAGAAATTTGATTCTTAACGATCGACAAAAAATAAGAGGAAGACATTGATACCGACGAGGTTCGGAGAGCTTATGAAAAAATGTATTCCAAATGGACAAAGTGGTCAAAGATCAATATTACCTTAGAAAGGCAAGTCAAAAGTCTCATCAAGGAAAAGGAAGAACTCCAGGCCATTGTGATCAAATACGAGTCTCGAGGTCGCAAAAGAATAAAAAGATCTTGTAGAAACAAGACTGGAATTAGAACAAACTCGAAGGAATCTAAGGATGTTTGAATTCAGAAACAACTAAACTGGATTATCTACTATCACAACAAAAACCAAGTGCAGATCATACAGGTCTTGGATACACCGGTGAGAGTTCGGTACAAAATCGGCATTATTAAAGGCCTCAAACAAATCTTACTGGCGGTCATGAGCGTTGATACTAAGGTAAGGTCGGTATGAAATCATCACAAAACTCAAACAAAAGTCTTTTGTTCCTATATGTCATTCTTGTCACATACACACAAGCACATAAGACCTTGGTGTTATAAATATCAAAAAGTGTTGAATAGAGGAATGCATTTTTATTCACCTAATAATGGAAAACAAAAGAAGTCTCCCAAACCAAAATTGATCTAACCAATAGAAAAACAAGAAAAATTTGGGTTCGAAAATCTGATTTAAGAAGTTTTGTCGCATATACATCTCTAATAAAACTAGCACTCTTTGACTCACGGTACTTTGACAAAGGTTGTTCTAGACATATGACAGGAGATAGAAATATTCTAACAGTTATCGGAGCTCTTTTGAAGGACACGTGACTTTTTGGTGATGGAGTTAGAGCTTGTGTTCTTGGAAAAGGAACATTGAGCGTGAACGGATTCCCAAAGTTCAAGAACGTCTTTGCATGTGGACGGACTCAAGGCAAATTTGATCAAAGATAAGCCAATTATGTGATCAAGGTCTATTTGTCAAGTTTACAAAGAAAGAATGCCAAGTGTTTAACGCGAATAATTCTTGTGTCTTGGCAGGGTCTAGATCTTCCGATAATTGTTACATGCTTACAAGTCCACCAAGACACACTACTACACACACATGTCACAAAGATGACCACTGGATGCAAGTGAGCTATGGCACCGAGGTTGGGACACTTGAACTATAGAACACCGACCAAAATTGTCAAGATTGAAGCTTCGTGGAATACCTAAGCTAGGTAAGAAAACACCAGAGTGTGTGGTCCATGTCAACTTGGGAAACAAACCAAGACCACACACAAGGCACAACAACAAATTGCAACATCCAAGATTCTTGGTAGTTACATATGGACCTTATGGGTCCGATGCATGTTGAAAGCATTGCGGTAAGAGATATGTTTATGTCTGTGTGGATGACTTTTCTAGGTACACATGGGTGAATTTTTTAAGAGAAAAATCAGACACCTTTGAGCCTTCAAGACCTTGTGCATTCGTCTCAAGACCGAAAAAAAAAAGCAACATTGGTAAGATAGTGCGAATCAAAAGTGATCACGGTAGGAATTTGAAAATGCTTTGTTTTGCAAAGTATTGTGATGAAAATGGTATAGCACATGAATTTTCAGCACCAAAAACACCTCAACAAAATGGGGTGGCTGAAAGAAAGAATAGGACCATTCAAGAAATGGCAAGGGTAATGTTAAACGAAAGAAACTCACCCTAAGACTATGGGTTTTGCGGTCCTACAAACTGTTACACCATAAACAGGGTGTATCTCAGACAAGGCACAAACAAAACTTCATATGAAATATGGAAAGGTAAGGTTCCAAATCTTAAATATTTTCATGTGTTTGGATGTGTGTGTTACATTCTAAATGACAGGGATCATCTCGGCAAGTTCGAAGCTAAAAGTGATGAAGGGGTTTTCCTTGGATATGCCACAAACAGCCGTGCCTATCGGGTGTACAACATGAGGACTCAAACCATCATGGAATCCTCCAATGTGGTTGTCGATGATATGAAAGATTACTCAGATTCTCCAAAGAAAAATCCATTGAAAGTCTCACGGAAGAAATCGAGACAAAGAAAAACCGAACCTGATGAATCTGATGAAGAAGGATCAGTAGCTCTGAGAACCTAGAACAGATACACCGAAAAGCAGTCTCGCAACAAACTACTCAAGCGGAACAAACCACAATCGACATTACCGACCAATACATAGGACACCGTACAAGGACCTTGAAAAATCACCCTCCAGAGACAATCATTGGTGATCCAAATGAAGGTATTCGTACCGAAAAGTTGCCTAGGCAACACTATGATAACATGGTCGGGTTTGTTTGTTTCACCTCTCAAACCGAGCCCAAAATGTCAAAGAAGCGTTGCGGGATGAATCATGGGTAAGTGCTATGCAGGAGGAACTCGAACAATTTGTCGGGAACAATGTTTGGATCTTAGTTCCTAGACCGAAGGTACAAATGTCATTGGTACAAAATGGATTTTTAAAAACAAAACCGATGAATTTGGTACCATCATAAGAAACAAAGCCGGTTGGTTGCTCAAGGCTATACTCAAGTTGAAGGAATAGACTTTGATGAGACCTTTGCACCCCGGAGCAAGACTAGAGTCAATTAGATTGCTTCTAGCTATTGCTTGTGTGCTAGGGTTCAAACTTCATCAAATGGATGTGAAAAGTGCTTTTTAAATGGTTTTCTCAATGAGGAAGCATACGTTGAGCAGCCAAAGGGTTTTGAGGATCCACACTTTCCTAACCATGTGTATAAACTTAAAAAGGCTCTTTATGGTCTCAAACAAGCTCCTAGGGCTGGTATGAAAGGCTAACCAGTTTTCTTGTTGAAAAAGGATATAAAAGAGGGGAGTTGATAAAACCTTGTTCATCAAACACTTTAAAACAGGAATGATAATAGCTCAAATATATGTAGATGACATTGTTTTTGGTTCCACCTCACAGGGAAAGGTTGATGAATTTGTCAGCCAAATGACCAAGGAATTTGAAATGAGCATGGTTGGCGAACTTTCTTACTTTCTAGGTTTGCAGGTTAAACAACTCAAGGAAGGCATCTTTATCACACAAGCAAAATATGCAAAGAACCTAGTAAAGAGATTCGGACTGGAAGGCTCAAAGCACATGACAACACCCATGGGAACCAACATAAAATTGACAAAGGATGAGGAAGGAGTCTCTATGGATCCAACCCCCGTCAAAGTAAGCATGATAGGGAGTCTCCTATACTTAACAAAGAAGTCGTCCCGACATATGTTTTAGTGTAGGAGTTTGTGCTCGGTACCGAAAATCCAAAAGAAACACACCTGGCTGCAAAAAAAAGAATTATACTCAATACATCAATGGCACCGCCGACTATGGAATTTGGTATACAAAAGATTCAAATCCAAATCTAGCGTGGATACAATGATGCAGATTAGGCAGAAATGCAATGATCGAAAGAGCACCACAGAGGATGTTTTTACATGGGAAGCAATCTTGTGTCATGGTACAACAAGAAGCAAAACTCCATCTCTCTCTCTCTAATAAAGGCGAGAATATATTGTTTGCCGGAAGTCATTGCACGCAACTATTGTGGATGAAACAAATGCTAGAGGATTATGGAGTTGAACAAGAGGTTTTAACGGTTTAATAACACAAGTGCAATTAATTATTTTTTCAAAGAATCCTGTGCAACACTCAAGAACAAAACACATCGACATACGGTACCATTTTATTCGTGATTTAGTTGACAACAAACAGGTTGTCCTAGAATATGTAGCTACTTTGGGTGATATTTTTACTAAAGCTCTTGACTCAAAGACGATTTGTATACTTGAGAAAGGCACTAGGAATATGTGTAGTTTAGCTCTCTATCATTAATTTTCACTTCAACTAGGATTGCATGTCTCAAACTCATCTAGTGGTTCATCAGTAAGTCTCACATTTCGAAACTGGAAAGTAGAAAATTGAATCTGTTTTGTTTCTTGGCATGAATAATTAGCTATGCACACTACCTGAGTATTATATCTTGATTATTGATGTTGAAGTTCTTTGTCTGATGGAAACGAATTATATCTCGTGACTTGGGATTGAGAAGGTCAATTCATTCCTGGACTCTAATCTCATATAAAAAAAAAAAAAATAAATATATCACATAGTGATATACCCAGAGACTGGCAAAAGCAATTTACATCACAAAAAGGAAACTCTGTGATAATGCAAAAGCTACCAGAATCTGTGAGATTTCAAAGGAGATTAGACGATCAGGTAAGTTTGAACAGGTATAAGATCATCTCTGTTTGATCAAAAGACCCGATCTTGAAAGTGATTGTGAGGAAATATTTGAGGTAGTTCTGCACACACACACATGTTCATAATGAGACTTCAACACTGTTCAATGTTTGCTAGTACAGATTTGATCTATGAAATCAACTGATGAAAGCATCTTCCATGAGTTTGCATTCTGCACTTAGCTTTGAAGTTTTGTCATATAACCATAATACTACCTCTTAGGCCATTCTCAAAGTAGACAGATTAACTGAGTTTAAGCAGCTTGTTGAATTAACATCTAGCCATTGGATTTTGTCTTACTGGTACATTCTTCTAGGTGGCTGAGTCGTGCTGACAAAAAAAAATAAAAAAAAATAATAATAATAAATAAATATAAAGGAAATTTTTTTTTGCACCGATGTCGTTTTGTTCCTCTCCGAGTTTCATCCAAATAAACGACATGTCGTTTTAACAACGACATTTTCGAGGGAAACTTTGATTTATAAAATTGGTACTTCAATTGTGTTGATCTATTGTTTGAAAAAGAAAAAAAAAAAAAAAACCACCTCTCTGCTCCATTCCTCCAACTCCTCCGTTTTGGTTTCCGCCCTATTTGCACATTTAGGGTTTGTTGACTCCGCATATTGGCAAGAACAAAGGAACCGTTGATTCCATGGTGAGAGCTCGTGGAAAAGGTTTCATCTCAAAGACGTTCTATCTCTGCAACTCCGGCGACACCGACCGATGACCATTATCTCATCTCGCGCCCGCCAGCGCTTGTTTTAGACATACTCGAAGACCCATTAGACACAATCATCCCTCTTTCGGACTTTAAAATCAAATGGACCAATCGAGATTTCGATGGGCTGATTTTACAATCCTCAAAGGTACAAAGCTCTTCCCCTATCGCAACCCCGAATGATCTTGCAATTGTGGTCTATGATCCGTGCTTCGGACCCAACTTGGTGTGCTCTCGACCTTGAGGAGGAACCCGCTCGAAGTACCCATGCAAACATCAAGAAAACGGTTTCGACAGATTTCCAAGCCCAAGAAGTGCAAGAAACTCAAAGTTCCAAGGTCATTGCCCAAAAAGTCATTCCCGAGAAAATTCACACGGGCACCACCATTCCCTCACCAAGACGCACAAGGTCAAGAATCGCAAAATCTGTCCCTCCCTCTGTTTGCTACAAAATCACAAATGCCGCCTCGTCCACAAGCCGTTTTTAAACATCCACTTTCTCTCCGTAGTGCTTCTAACACTCAAGATCAAGATGCATTTTCCTCTCAATCGGGTATGATTGTTCTAAAGCCTATTCCCTAAAGTTTTACTCTTTCATAAATGAGGAAGTATGGACAACCATGTCATCTCGAGGATCATTAAAAAGAAACATAAATGTCATCAAATTTAAAGATACAGTATACTTGATTTCTTGAACACTCGGCCTAATGGGAACTGTAAGTCTTGCGGAAAAATTTAGCCCAATTTGGTGTATGAATTCTATTCCAATCACAAACATCGCCATTGCAAACTCCCCGATATGGGAAGATTTACATACGAGGAAATGCTTTGGACTTCTCACCGCTCTCATCAACAAGCTTTGTCAACTTCAAATTTCTTGGAGCTTGAGCATATGGTCGATTTTACCACACCAAAGGTGTGTCTGATAAAATTGCATCGGAATTGACCGGGCGTTCCTTCAATTGGACCAAGGCTAATGCTCTCCGAGCCTCTGTCTTTTTTTTATTAAAATATTCCATGCTCCATAAACTTGGCCTCTACAATTGGATTCCGAGGATCTCACAAAACAATCTCTCCTTGGAACTTGCCAAGTTTTTATATTTTGTAGGCACAGACAAGTCTTCAACTTTGGTCGGGTAATTTTTGATCACATTGTACATTTTGCGGTGACCGCACGACCTTGCATGGCCTTCCTTTCCCGTCTCTCATCTGCGGGGGTCCTTGTTTCTCACGCCCACCCCACCCATAGCAAAGGACAAGATGATGCCTCCGCCTCCACTAATGGTGTCTTTAAAAATTTAAATTAAAAGGACCTCGCGTGGTTGATGTTGAGGGGAGTTTTCGCATTTTGCTAAAGGCCCCCACTTGTCCCGGCCGCACGAGAACTTTGTGCTACTACAAAGCCTACAATTTGAAGATGCAAAATGAGCTGGAAGCCATGCGCATCTACCAAGATAAAGCAGGAATGACATCAAGCAAGTGATTGATATGCAAGTCACGTTCAAGGCGATATTAAATCAAATGATCACTCCTCTCCTTGTTGCCTATGTCCTCAAAACTACCGAGGATCCTCCGGAGCAACCGTGTCTTCCAATAATCTTCAAACGGTTCGGTTGTGCTTTGGTAGGTTTATCAAACTTAGGGGAGTAATTTTCTTGAACACTTATTGTTTTGAGTATCGATTATTGTAGAGTTGTATAATTTTGCCAAACTAAGCCAAAGGGGGAGATTGTTGAGTCGTATGGGTTGGTTTGATCTCAATTCTCTGCTTTTGGGCCTTTATTGGCTTAGTTGGGCTTTATGTTGCAAGTGGGTTCTTTGTGAAAGTGTCAAGAGTTGTTAAAACTACCCTATTAAGGCATTTGGTTTAAACTGCATGCGTTTGGAGAAAACGGAAGTTTTGAATTTCAAATTCGTTGGGTTACTTCTAAAAGAAGAAATCGGATCCTTCCCGAAGAAGTCGATCCTTTTTTTAGATAATGCTCGAGGATCTCATGGAGGAGATCAAGGGCGACTTAATTTTTTAAAGTTAAACAGATCCGATATAGAAACAAATATCTAACATAGATTTTGTTGAGTTTGATAAATGGTTTACTTCAAAATCGTTTCTCTAACGGATTGGCTTGAAGATCAAGATATTATCTTTAAAAGGAATTGAGTGCCGAGAATTTTAAAAGAATAGCAACCGGAATATGCGAAGGAGATTACGTGCCTTGATTTTCAATCGATAATCGCCTTATCTCAGAATTTTTAAAGAGATTCGGATTTTGAACCGTGGGAGATATACGAGGTATCAAGGTATGCACTCGAACTCAAGAATCATAGTGTGCACAAACACAATAAAGAGAGCATTCATCGATTTGATTTGTGAGAGATGATTTTGTAAGCTTTAGAGAAGGCGTTTGAAGGCAGTGGTGCTCGCCAAGCTAGCCACTTAGGGTGTTAGACACACCAAAAATAGTCAAGAGGAGTCTTGAATTGGTTAAGTCCGATTGGTGTTTGTAACTTTTTACCTATTAGTGGATTGTTTTTTTCTTTTTAAGAGCCCCGTGGATGTAGGTCGGTTTGATTTAATCGTTAATGTGTTGATTATTCTGCTTTTATATGCTTGCTTTAGTAATCTTTAATCAAAAGTAATAAAAAAAACACAATAATAGTGAATAACCGGTTCTAACAATATGGGTTGGTTTGATCTCAATTCTCTGTTTTGGGCCTTTATTGGCTTAGTTGGGCTTTATGTTGCAAGTGGGTTCTTGTGAAAGTGTCAAGAGTTGTTAAAACTACACGTATTAAGGCATTTGGTTTAAACTGCGCTTTGGAGAAAACGGAAGTTTTGAATTTCAAATTGTTGGGTTACTTCTAAAAGAAGAAATCGATCCTTCCCCAAGAAGTCGATCCTTTTAGATAATGCTATTTCTCATGGAGGAGATCAAGGGCGACTTTGGCTTTTTTAAGTTAAACAGGATCGATATAGAAACAAATATCTAACATAGATTTTGTTGAGTTTGATAAATGGTTTACTTCAAAATCGTTTCTCTAATCGGATTGGCTTGAAGATCAAGATATTATCTTTAAAAGGAATTGGAGTTTGAGAATCCGGGTTAAAAAGAATAGCAACCAGAATATCTTGAGAAGGAGATTACGTGCCTTGATTTTCGTCGATGATAATCGTCTTATCTAAATTACTGATTCTGAGAATATTCGGATTTTGAACCGGTCGCCTCTATAAAGGGAGATATCCGTATCAAGGTATGCAATTTAAACTCAAGAATCATAGTGTGCACAATGAACAGAGAGCATTCATCGATTTGATTTGTGAGAGATGATTTTGTAAGCTTTTTGGAGAAAGGCGTTTGAAGACGAGTGGTGCTAAAGCTAGCCACTTAGGGTGTTAGACACACACAAGGCGTCCAATAGTCAAGAGGGAGTCTTGAATTGGTTAAGTCCGATTGGTGTTTGTAACTTTTTACCTATTAGTGGATTGCTTGAGGTCTGGGCGTGGCTCCGTGGATGTAGGTCGGTTTGACTGAACCACGTTTAATCGTTGTGTGTTGATTATTCTGTTTTATATGCTTGCTTTAGTAATCTTTAATCAACAGTAATAAGAAAACACAATAATAGTGAATAACCGGTTCTAACAATACCAACGTGTCATGTGATATATGAGTTGTCATTCTTTTATACGTTGATATTTAAAAATCATCACATCAGTTAATAATAAAAAGTTGTGTATGCTAATAGAAAGATACAATTCATTCTAGCTCTGATTATTTCTTAATTTATATAACAAGTTTTTCCAAACTACAAATTAGTTATATTTTAGATTTCAAAAATTTATTTTACTTCCATTCCTCGGTAACTTTGTCAATAAAAAAGACATGGTAAAATAGTTTATGCAAAAATATTTTAAACTTTAAAAACACACAGAAAACCATTAAAAATCATAATTTTTTTTTTTTAAAAAAATTATCTTGTATTTAATGGTTTACAAATGTTTGAAATATTATTCATAAATTTCTGTTAAGACAACATAAATATATCTGAAATAAATTCCACTTAAATAAGGATATATATATATATATATATATATATATATATATTTTTCTCTTGTTTTTCGTTTATAAGGTGTGTGGGGGATAAAATTGAAACAAGTTTTTTCACATCGAAAGGATACCTTTATACTTTCTAATAATAAAAAGATAATTATAAAAAAAAGGTTAAAAGTAAGAGGTACATTTATGTAAGACCCTATTGTTTTTTAAAGGATTGTCCCTGTTACGCAAGACGAGGAAGTTTTAAGCTTTTTTTAAGAGATTATTTATGTACCCCTTTTGTTGCAGAAAAGAATAACGGAATATCCCCTTATTATTTAGGATCTTATTTGATACGATAATATACTGGTATGTCAGATTTTTTAACCGTTAGAACTGCATAAAATCACATAAAAGTAAAAAAATACACAAATACAACGGTTAAAAAATTGACATACCGATACACCAGGCGTACCAGAAAATTTTCTTTATTATTTTTAGAATTTATTTTTTTTAGAATCTTATTATTTTGAAGCTTCAAGAATATTACGTGAAACGAGGAAAATTTTATTACCTTTCATAACACCTGGTCCTCTTAACCAAAGTTCACCACTCTTGCCAGGTGGCAACAAGGATCCAGTTTTCCAATCCACGACTTTGGCTTGTGTGTTTGGTGCCAAAAGTCCTGCCGAAGAATAATCCCTGCAGTTTTTCGTATTGAAGCCACGGGTTCCTATTGCGGTCGATTCAGTCATGCCATACCCCTTAAAAAAAAAAAAAGAAAAACTGTTATTCTATAATTTTTCATAGGTCTAATGTGACATTCTACATAGACTATTTAAAAACTCAAAACTTAAATATAGCTGAGTAAGTTGAGCCTAATACTTTGAGCTCAATATCTTCTGCTTGGTACCTCAATGATATCCCCGGGGAGGTAAGTAAGAAGAGGTACTACAAGGAGGTAAGTGAGAAGGAGTACCTCAGGGAGGTAAGTGAGGAGGTCCTCAGGGAGACAAGTGAAAAGGAGTACCTCAGGGAGGCAAGTGACGAGATCCTCAAGGAGGTCTTCAAAGTGGTCCTCAAGGAGGTAAGTGAGAAGGAGTACATCAAGTAGTGTTATGCTAAAAGTTTTCTTAAGTCTAAAATAACGTCTTATGAAGTTGACCTCGAAACTCAAAGTCCGGATTTGGCCTCAATATCTTGGGCTCATTGCCTTGAGCTTGAGACAAGGAACATGGAATTCAGTGCCTTAAGCTAAACACCTTAACTTGGGTACCTTAAGCTCAATCCCTCAAGCTTGGCTCGATACCTTAAGCTCGTCACCTCAAGCTTTGAGCCTTAGACATAATGCCTTAAGCTCGGTACCCTGAGATGGTTGCCTTTAGGTAAGGCGATTTAAATAAGTCTAACCTCTCACCTTACTTTCCCACGCAAAAAATGAGGTGACCCACAACATTATTCATCCCACGATGTGTGGACCACCGGGATATGTTCGAATAACCGCCATGACACACATGGATGAGAAAGTGAGGATTCACAACCGAAGAGGAGCCCAACCCCCTGCCTAACTCTCTCACATGGGGAATAAGGAAATTACTGATTCTTTCACGTGGGGAATAAGAAAATCACTATGTCAGTGATCCCACGAGGTATGGATTACAAACAAGGGACGCAAGAGGTCACATCCAAGAGGAAGCGAGAAAAACAGAAGTGGAACATGTGGGTTAGACGGTTAAACAAGGGAAAGGGCTTATAAATAGGTGAAGAGGAGATGAAGGAGGGTTGGGATTCTGGCTCTCAGAAAAATTTTACTTTTTTCCTTACTTACCTTGAATGCAAAGAGAGCATGTAAGAGAGAGTTTATGTATACAATATCAGAAACTTAATGAAAAAGCTTAGTAATCCTAGGGGACTTAGGCCATGTTAGGCCTAACCACTCTAAATTATTGTGTCATCTTTTTATTTTCTCTTTACTTAATTCGTTGATGGTATTTTAATTTTATAGAATTGGATCTCAATCTAGAGATTCTGTTCCTCTGAAGATGGTCATTTTTTGCCGTCAACAGAAACAACCTTATATTTATGAAAATTAATTAAGGAAGTTTAAACTCTTTGTTTTTGATATTTTGTTTTTGCTAATGCTATAAATGGGCATCAACTAAAACTTCTTTGTTCAAACCCATAAAACAAGCAAAAAAGGCTGTTTTTTTTTTTTTCCCTGCTAAATGAAGTTATTTTGCGCACTGCTTGGATTTGTATGTGTTTGTGCACTTTCTTTTTTATATATTGAACGTTTTTTTTTTATTTTTTATTTTTTTTTATTTTAAGACAAGCTAGCTTTTCTCATGATCGAGCGCATCGCTTAGATTTGTATGTGTTTGTGCACTTTCTTTTGTAAATATTAAAGGGTTGGGGTTTTTTTTATTTTATTTTATTTAAATACAAGCTAGCTTTTCTCATGATTGAGCCTAAGATTTCTTGCTTATCTCACCCCATCTTTACCAACTAGACTAACACCTGTTGGCTTTTATATCACAGTACTGTTTGAGACTTATTGAAATCATACTTTATATATTATCTTTTAAAGATTTCGAAAAAGATTTTACATTTGGCTACGTGTGTGTATGTATATACATGGCCAAAACGTGTCCTTTCCTTTTATAGATACTTGAACTGAGCGGATTTTTTTATTATTATTTATTTTATTATTATTATTTTTAACGAATAAGTTAAGCTAATTGATATGTGTGCATAATAAATAATAAAAAATGTTGAAGATCTCAATCCTTTCGTATCTTGCATACATGAATGAACCGAATATTAATATAATGAAAACTCGTCCATATATGTAAAGAAAAAGAATCTTTTTAGAAAAATGTGGTCTTGTTCATTTTGTAGATTTGAGTTTTTAATTCAAATTGAGATATGATATTTTATGAGAGATTTTTACTGTAGTAGAAAAAAATTAAATGTGATATTTTCTGAAAATTTTTTATTGTAAAAATTTAAAACTGAAAACTCAAATCGATAAAAAGAACGAGACTCATATTGTTTGAACAAAAAAAATATTCCTTGTAAATTGTACCTAATATGCATGTGTATATGGGTGTCATCATTCTAGGTTATGGAGAAATAAAAGTTGCTTTGAAAAAATAAAAAAATAGATAAATAATATTCCCTTGTAAATTGTACCTGAATGAAATCAACGTGAGGAAAAATCTGGACAAGTTCTTCAATCATCTTCCTACTTGGAGGAGCGGCCCCACATGAAACCTGCTTCAAGCTTCGAAAGCTTTTCCCACCATTGTTTTTGGCAGCCTTTGTCAAGGCTGTTAATATTGGCGGCACGGCAGCGATGTGTGTAACTCTATATTTTTCTACGGCCTTCGCCACCTCATTCATGTCAAATTTTCTTGTCACAACGACGGCAGAACCAAGAGAAAACAACCCCATTGCGAAGTAGGCGAGGCCGTAAACATGGAACATCGGTAGAACGGCTAAATAAACGATCTCCGAGCTCGGATCGACGTATTGCGAGGCCTCAAACCGCACAAAAAGCTCAATCATGGCTATAAAGTTTCCATGACTCAATATGACGCCTTTGCTCAAACCCGTGGTTCCGGAGGAATACATTATCGCCGCCGTATCTTCTTGCCTAATTAATGGCCTTGGAGCCAAGTTATTTTCACTAGAAATAAGCTTTGAAAAATCCAAGAAATCACCAAAGCTCACATTTTGATCAGGAACTCCAATTGCAAAGACACCGAGTTTTTGAAAGACGTCCACTTTCTCAGGGACAGTGAAGGCGAGACAAGGCTTGCAATCCGCGACGCGTTTCTCGATTTCCGTGACGCTGCTTAGAGGATTCATGGGAGTGAAAATGGCTCCCGAGTACAACACTCCCAAAAGAACGACAGGAAAGTAAATGGAGTTCGGAAGCATAACGAAAACGACGTCGCCTTTCGTGACGCCCATCGAATGGAGGCCGGAGGCCATGGACTTGACCGAAGAGTAGAGCTCCGAATAAGGTATTGAAACCCCGGATGAGGCATCAATAAGGGCTGAGACCCCTTTGTGTTGGCATGAGAAAAGGAAGGAAACGACATCAAGAAATGTGTCTGAAGGCAGGTTTCTCGGTGGATGTGTGCTATTGTAGATCCCGGTTTGCGGTGAATACCAATGGGGATATTCATATTTGTTGGGATGACCATCTATGGTTTCGCTGTTTAAGGTAGACATTATAGTATGAGAAAGGATACAGAAGAGGTTGAATGGTATTACAGGAGATGATCAGAAAACGCTATTATGAATGTTAGTCAGGATTTTCGTTCACGCCGTTAGTCGTTTTACTTGCTTATTTAACTTGCTTATATCATTTATTTTCAGGCTTAATCAGACCTCTGTTACACCTACCATCGAAACAACCGTTTGTGACTCACACTTACTCTGTCAAAGGATTACAACTTTGTTAGGACAATAAACTACCAGCGTTTAGTAATTGGTCTTTGCTTTGTAATAACATTTAATAGTAGAAGAGTAATGATCCCACAAAATGGACTATTGGAGGGTAAATAATGGAGGAATTAGTCAGTATACCGGCTGTACCACGTCATATTATTTACGTAGTATACCCGTCTAATGAGATTGTATCATTTAAATATTTTGTCTAAGTTAAGTCATTAAAATAAAGAAATTGAGTAGAATAATAAGTGTTTTTGACTCAATAATCAATACAAATACCTATTAGGAAAGAGAAAAATAAAAGTGAAAAGTTAATGTGGTACAATCTCATTGGACATGTGTATCACATAAGCAATATGACGAGGTACAATCTCATTTAACGGGTATATCACATAAATAATATGACATGTTACACCCCGTGTATTGAATAATTCCTCTAAATAATGTGCGATAGCCTACGTTGAAAAGAGTGCCCACGCTAGAAGAGTGTTCGAGATATGAGAGGTGAAATACGTTTTAAATTAACGTGTGTGTCGCTTTATGTTTTGGCATTTTGCTTCAATTATTATTGTAAAAGGTATTGAAACC
The DNA here is from genome assembly GCA_012066045.3 of Morus alba. Taxonomy (NCBI): domain Eukaryota; kingdom Viridiplantae; phylum Streptophyta; class Magnoliopsida; order Rosales; family Moraceae; genus Morus; species Morus alba. Next base: position 60,263,938 of record CP050224.2, read on the forward strand.
CTTGAAACCCTAGATGAGGCATCAATTGGGGCTGAAACTCCGTTTGTGTTGGCTTCACGACCATTTTTATTTTTCTATCTCGGGGTTTAACCCCATTCACGTGTCAAACTTTGATAGGCTAAAACGCTTATTTTTAACTTCTTTTTAATAACAAACGGAGTCGGCAAACAAATGTCAACTTAAAAGAAGCAAGTTTTGAATAGAAATGAAGTTATATAGCATTTTTGTAATAAAAAGGAAGGATACAACATCGGGAAAATGTGTCTAGGCTCTAGGGGACCAGGGAGGGTTTAGATTCCTATTTCCGGTGAATAGCAATGAGGGTATACGTTGAATATAATTTTGTTGTTTATGATCGACATATTTGTGAGAAAGCTGGTCACCTTTTATCAAAAAGCACTACAACTTATTCTTCTTTTTCAAACACCAAGCAATCTCTGGTGATATATCACTAAAAAACAAAAAACAAAAAAAACTAAAATGTTAGTCGCATCTTTTTCTAGCACTTTTTGTCGCAACAAGTTTCTGTGACTAAATGTACTTTTAGTCACGACCTTCTAACTAATATGCATTTAGTCAAAAATTTGTATTGCGAATAAGGCTTTTTCGCTACAGACTTTTTAGCAACGGAAACTTTTCATTGTAACTAAAACTTTTTTCCATGGCTAAAAACCCCGTGGCTAAAAGTTTTTAGTCACACTAAAAATTGTGACTAAATGCATATTCATCATAAGGTTGTGACTAAAAATTACATGTATCACATAAAAAAGTTGTGACTAAAAGTATTATAAGAAATTGTAGTGACTAAGGTCCTGTTTATTTTGCGGATTCGAGTTGAGATGTGATATTTTTTGAGAGCTTTTTACTGTAGCAGAAAATTTTGATGTGACATTTTCTGAGAGCTTTTTACTGTTGAAACCTAAAACTGAAAATTAGAATCGGTGAAATGAACGAGGCCTAAATTTTCTTTTTTGGTAGTAATTATAGTCCAACGAGAAAAAAACTAATAACCTAGGTTCAACCACACTCACATTAGCATTCTAAAGCTAGCATTCTCCATATAGGACCTGTTTGGGAGAGCTTTCTAAAAGCTATTTTAGTTTTCCAGATCTAAAAACTGCTTCTGAAAGTGTTTGGATGATTTGTCAGAAGTGTTTCAGCTTTTTAGAAGACTTCAAAGTCATATATTGTAGCTTTTATAAAAAGTACTTCTGAAGAGATTTTAAAACTTGTATCAGAGTTTTATTAAGGCATTATGAACTTCATTCTAACACTTCTATTTCTTGTTAGAAAAATTAAAATTATTGTGACCCATTAAGCTCTTGTTTTTAAACATTTACTAAAAAATTATAGCTTTTATTTCTCTTCTTCTACTGGCTATAAGCAAAAGTAAAAATTCTGTCAAACAGGCCCATAATCAAAAGGAAACTCGTCAACAACTCACAAACTAGCAATTGCGTGTTATTTTTTCTCCCTACCATATGGGTACGTATTTAATGCATTGGTCATCCAAAAGCGTCGCCACTTTCATGTCCCTTTTTTGTCCCATGCATAATCTTTAGCACAGTAATTGCATGTAGCTCTAGGACTTCTTGAATTTTTCAGACATTAAAATGCTCCTAAATCTAAGATGAAGCCCTAGTGGGTTTTGGTGTTGTTACAGTTTTCCTCTCCTAATTAAAACGTTGTCGTAGACTCGTAGTTGATGGATCCACTCATTTATTTATTTATTCTTGATCACATGGTTATTTTTCTTATTGATTTGACTTAGGATCTCCAGCCACCACACCATCCTGACTAGCACTTAAAGCAAAACAGGTTCACTTGATTCATTTCCAAAAGAATCACAAGACCTGGTAATTGCATTTAATATAAATTATAAATCAATAAAAGAGAAAAATTATATTATTACAACAAATTATAAAAGACGAATTTAAATATTTGTATCATTTTAGAAAGATTACAATCACATGGTGATATTACATTTGTTGTGATCACCTATGGTTTGGCTGTTTTAGGATACAGAAGAGGTTGAATGGTAATATTATAGGAGATGATCAGAAAAGGCAATTATGAAAGTTCGAAAAATAAATGAAAAGCCAATTAATAGCCAGGGTTTAATTTGGTTGTTGCTTTGTAATTTTCAAAAGAAAACCAAACTTAAAGAGGAAATAGTACAAGAGTAATAACCCCACAAAATGGGACCATCGGAGGGTCAATAATTTTATGCGCTGTCCTGGCCGTGTGTGTCAGTTTTTGTTGTGGCATTTTGCTTCCATTATTATTCTAAAAGATATCGAAACCCCCTTATGTTGGCTTCACGAGCAGTACTTCTATTTGTCATGCTTGGTTCATATGTCAGACTTTAATTTGATAGGTTAAAAACATCTTTTTTTTTTATTTTTCATAAAAATTAGAGTCCGCATAGACATGTCAGAAAAGTTAGATGTGATTGTTTGTGAGGCTTTTAATTTTTAATTCGAGTTGAGATTTGATTTTATGTGAGTTTTTTAAAAAAAAAGTAGATGTGATTGTTTTGAGAAACTTTTACTTTAGTAAAACTAAATTTTAAACTCAAACGAAATGAAAAAAATTATAAGCTTTATGAATTTAAATTAGAGTTAGAGATTTGGTTTTATATTAAAGTTTTTTTTATTATAGTAGAAAAAGTTAGAAAGTGATTTTTTATGAGAATTTTTAACTGTAACAAAATTAAAATTAAAAACTCGAATTGATACTTTTTATGAGAATTTTTAATGTAACAAAATTAAATTAAAAACTAAAATTAGTAAAATGAACGGGCCGTAATATTTGGTTTTTTTTTTTTTTTTTTTTTAATAAAAGGGACCGGGGAGGTTTATTAGAGGACATGTGCTGTTGTAGATTTCCGTTTGATCCAGTGAATGGCAATGAGGGTATATGGTATATATGGTTTTGTAGTTAAACATCGACATGGTAGGGAGAAACGAAAGATCTATGCAAAACGTAACTGTTGCAATAGCTGTTGTAACAATACTAGATTAATTAGTTTATAACTTTAAATTAATTTCCAAATTAACAATCACCAAAAGCAGTAAATAAACATAACTATTTATCTCTAATTAAGTCAGTAATTATTTTATTTTTATCTTTCTGCTCTACCATATGACTAAATACAAGCTTCTAATTATTATCTCTTTTGAAATTTAAATATGCCTGCCACTTTTTTATTGTATACAATAAGTAACTATATATAATTGCAAAATATTTTCTCAAATATCAACACGCTCTTCAACTTATTTCTCTTTTTCAAATAGAGTTCCAAGCAATTTCTAGTGATAGTCCAATGGGAAGGAACTAATAACCTAGGTTCAACCTCTCACATTAGCATTCTAAAGCCACCATACTCTACATAATTAATAAAACGACAACTCATCAATAATTATCATTCTAGCAAGTGCTTCTTCAATTTTTCCTAGATCTAGCTATGTACAGCCAAACCCTTCTTATTCCCTTCATTCTTAGGCTTCAAACTAAATACCCTTTTGTTTTTTGTCCCTACCATAACGGTACTCAGTGTTAAGTTATGGAGCTCAATTTAATGTTGTGACAATTTATTATCTTACGTAAAGAATTTTTAGGATAGACATTGTAAAATTCAGTTGTCCTAGTTTTCATTATTAAAGAGGCGTGCCGTTTTAGGGCTAATTAGAGAGGTAGAGAAAAAAAAAAAAACCATAGAGAATTGAGAGATGTGCAATGTTTATTTTGCGGCTTCTTATTAATCATAGTGAAAAACTGCAGCTACTGAAAGACGATGTGTAGTTTCACATTGAGGTAGTATATCGATTTTGTTTGGTTTCTTTTATTATGATTTTTATTGCTCTCGGTAATTAAATTGGGGCATCTAATTCTAAACAATTAGTGCATTGGTCATCCAAACTCATCGCCATTGTTGATGTCCTATTTTTAACACCATGCATAACGCCGCCATAGTAATTGCATATAGCTGCAAGATTTTCTTGAATTTTTCCGACTTAGTAAAATGCTTCCAAACCTTAACTGAAGCTCTAGTGGGTTTCTGTTTTGTTAACGTTTTCTTCTCCTTACATGTTGTCGTAGTCGATGGACCCACTGATTTTTTATTTTTCTTCTTGATCACCCGGTTCTGGTTGTTTCTTTTTTATTTATTTTTTATTTTATTGGTTTTGATTTAGTTTGGACATGCCACCATACCAACTTTTTTGGGTCACGTGATTGATTCCAAGAAGAATCAACAGAGTTATATTTGATGTATTTCCATGAAATCGGCATCAGCCATCTACGGCAAAAAGAAAATTAGTGGAATATATAAATTATAAAAGATAAATTCAAAGCTGGACCATAAGATATGCATTATATTCGTATCATTTTAGAAAATTACAATCACATGGTAATATAATGAAACAATATCAATGATCTTTTAGAAAAAAAACCAATAATGATCATACACGTGTGTGTATATATATATATATATATATATATCTTTTATATATAGCAATCGCAAAAAACATGTATATAATATATATTATAATATTATATATATATATATATAGAAGTGTACTGTGCGATAACTCATTGCTCATGTTATAATATTTAGTCAATAGATATGACTCATGCGGTGGCCTTCAGCCATGTAAATATAAAACTAATTTTGAAGAACAAAGATTTAGTGATTTAGTCACATTTACCAAGGATTCAATGTTAATTAAAAAAGAGACGGATTCAGATTTCCGAGCTACGTGGGTGAGTGATGAGAGATATGGTATTCGTATACAACAAACCAATACATCTTTGGGGGAAAAAGGGAAAAGAAAAAAAAAAAGCACTTAAGATGCAGTGGCAAGCAAGATGAAGTACGGAGGAGAAGATTGAGGAGCAGGAGACGAGAAAGGATGTATATCAATACGGATTTAATATTGATCATTAAATGCATTTAATTATTAACCATTATGGTATTTAATGTTGTCTTGTGACTCTCGAGTTTCTTCTTTTAGTCCAAGTAATAATGTTCAAACGCCAGGACATTAAGACACTCAGACGCTCGGATGCTCGAACACTTAGACATTCAGACGCTCGAATACTTGGATAGATGCTCGAATACTCAGGTGTTCCAACGTCCGATCCACTAATGTTCGGACTTTGCATAAACGACATAATACGAGTTATAAATATATTATTGCAAAAATCCCATCCAACATTTATAGTTAGAAACCATTAGGATTATGATTATATAGGTTTTTAAGATGATAAATGCATGTGTAATTTTAAAGTAAACTACACGTTTTAAATATAAACAGATTAATTATATTTTCACTGTTATATACAATACATTTTTGTTAATACACACACACACACACACACACACACACACACACACACATATATATATATATATATATATATATATAGAAATTGATTTAGTTGGATTTAATTTGTTAGATTTAATTGGTTTTTAAAAAATTTAAACAGAATTGATTATTAATCGGTTTGATAGTTTTAGTACTTATATTTGCACCTTAAAAATCTATAGATATTCTTACTAATTAATGCTCATTTAATAAAGATTTAAAAAATTTATTCTTTTATAGATATAATTTTCATAATACATAATTTAACTCTTTAATGCCCCACCTAATTTTAATCTTATTTGATTTATAAAATAATTTAATTTCTTTCAACTGTAAATGATACGTTTACCTTTTTAAAATTAATGCAATTCATTATATTTCTTTGGTGTTAATGCACCCAAGAAATTCAATGTCACGGAATGTAAGTTAGAGAAGTACAAAATATTAATACCTTGACAAAATGATTGTTGTTGACAAAACTAATTGCAATAATTTTACGTGAAGTAATAAAGGCAACATAAGGAGTTTTTAATATATTGTTAGAAGTACATACTTTAGTATTTGTTTTAATTGGGACCTCCATTAAAATTTTTAAAGAATTTGATGGAAAAGAGTTTAGGGTTTATAAAGATGAAATTTTCCTTAACCAGAGACGTGAGGGTATATTTTTATTTTTTATTTTTTCAAAAATGCTTTTTAATTATAATTAATGTGGGTGTATGTCTTTTTTTTTTTTTTGAAAAAAATATTATTTCAATTTGTTCTTAATATGTGGGGTATATTAATGGGTTTCAATGTAATTTTAATCTAGGGAAAATTATAATTTATAATAAATTATGAATTGAAGGGGTATTAATGAATTTGATGGATGCAAATAGGTAAAATTGGACAAAAATATGAGTCCGATCAATCGCCATCGGCAACAATCGCACTAGGGTTCAATGAAGCAGAAGCAAGGATCTCTTTCATCTTCATGAAACTCCGCCATCTGTTTTGCTTCTAAAGTACCCAAGCTTCAATTCCTTGACCACATTTCGAATCCAAAAGAATAAATATGATCTTGAAAAACGTCCCATTTGCGACCCATAATGGATTCCAAATCCGAAATTCATCTCATAGAATGGAAACTTGCACCAACTAGTAAAAACTATAAAGTTGTATCCCACTTTTTAAAGCTATTTTTCAATCCCAAAGTCTCGAAAACTATAGAATACCCATCTTCTCCCTTAAATTTCACATTGGAAAATTCCGTTAACCCTTTTCTCATATTGTCCGCAATCTCATTCAACTCCGTTCGGAATATTCATCAAAGCCGGCAATAAGGATGGCCCGGTTTTAAATTCCGGCGGCTCCAACGCACGTCGTATCACCAAGCGGCGGCTGTCCAACTTCGGATGAAAGTGAATAAAGTCAAAACATCGGTGATATTGTGCGAAATCGAAAAGCTGACGGCGAAGTGGTTAAACGCTGTGTGCTGGGAAGAAAGTTGTCGAGTACTGAGTTGGGATTTGATTCTTTTAGGAAATCAAGTATTTCCTAATCTGTTTGAGCTTCTATGAAATAAGCTCCTTGGATAGAGATTTTTGTAAAGATTTTGGAAAATTTCTCCTAACCATGAGCACTTGGAGAAGTAGAAGAAAAAAATAGATGAAAAAAATGGAAGGTTTAATTTGGTTTTGTGAATTCTATTATGAGGAGAATTATGTTAAACACTACTACAGTTTGGGCTATTTGCGACGACAATTGTCGTCACAAATAAATAAATATTTGTGGCGACATGTCATCGTAAATATTTTTGTAAAACTGAAAAAATATTACCATCACTAAAAACTCACACGTTGTCGTAAATATTTGCTTGGCGGCAGATCTTGTCTGGCGCAAACTTTTAGCGCCAAAATAACACTATTTGTGATGACACATGTCGCAAATAAGTGATCTTGTATTCCCTTAGTAAAATAAAAGCCAAAAAATTATTTGCAACGACATTATAGGTGTCGTCACAAATAATAATTCCAGAGCATTCCTTCTAAACACTAAATAATTTAATTATATTTACTACAACATGTGTCATCGTAAATAATGTAATTGTTGTCGCAAATAGTTTTTTAGTTATATTTGCGACGACTACTCATTGTAAATATTCTTTTATGTCGTCGCAAAAAACTCTGTTATATGCCCACGAGCATAGCCTCCTCCTCCATTTTTTTTTCGATCGGCTTCTCTCTCTCTCTCCTACTCTCCTCCATTTTTTTCTCTCTCTCTCTCTCTCTCTCTCTCTCTCTCTCTCTCTCTCTTCTCTCTTTTCTCAAGTTTTCTCAAGTTTTCTGAACCCAAACTCTCAAAATCTCCTTGTATTCTCTTCAAAATCAACAATATTATAAGTTTTATTTGTTTTTTCATTTAAAAATCTCAAAATCTCATCGTCAAAGTCCACCATCGTCGAAGTCTGCTGCCGTGCCGCCCTTTGCCCCTATTTATCTTTCTGTTTTCAGCCCCCGTTTCAGTGGGTTTGAATTTTGTAAGTTTTTCTATAATTATTGTATTTTTTTAGTTTAAATTGTATGAGTTTTTTATTATTTGAATTATATATAATAATGGATTATAAATCTTGAAGTTTGACTTATAGATTTTAGAATTAGTATATAATTTGAAATTTAGATTATAAATTGAATTTTAGATTATGAATTTTGAGATTGTTGAAATTTGATATTGACATTGTTGAGATTTTAAGATTATAATTTGATTTAGGTTGAAATTAAAAGTTTTGATAATTGTTCTGGGTGACACATCTTACAGTTATGGTGTGCTGGAATCTTTTAAAAGCTATTTTTTTGTAGGTTTGAATTTTTGGATAATAAAAAATGTCATTATGATGCCGAAATTTTATTAAAACCTATTAATTTTAAGAATGTAATTAATAAGAATCAATTATATTAATAGAAATAAAATTTAAAATTAATTATAAACGTCATGAGTGCAACAATAAAAAAACAACTTGTTCATAAAATTTGATAAAACTTATAAAATTGAAACATGAAATGTTAAGCTTCTTTATGGACGTGATTATATAGTCACAAGAAAACATGAAGTATGATTAGATGTGTTATTATTTTTATAGTCAAGATGCCAATTGACAAGAGTTGTATACATATGAAAAATCGGTTGTCTGATCAATATTGGGAAGGGTTGTCTGCATTGATCAACATTGCCAAAGACTATGTTGATGAAAGCGGTCGTACAAGTTGTTCGTGTCGGAGGTGTTTAAACCATAAGTGTTTTCCAACAGAAATAGTTAGAGCACACATACACCGATATGGTTTCAATACTTTATATACGACGTGGTATTACCATGGCGAAGACGATGCTGCGACCAATCCAATAAATGAATCAGTTGATAAGATGGTTGCAGTTATACATGATATTGTTAGAAATAACTCCGATCATGATATCTGGACACGGACTATGCATTTGTACGTAAATTTTAAAATTATTTCTTTTTTCATATTTAACATAACATATTATACTACTTTTATTCATTTTTATTTCCTTTACCTTTGTAGGCTCAGATGGAGGGGAAAGAACCACACATATGATATAGTATGCTAGCAAAGGTTCATCCACGCCGGTCATTGAGGATGGGATTATGCCCCAAGTCTTGGGCAAGCGCAGAGGACACACTAAGGGAGTGGCACTGACATTGCCACATAGGAATCATTCAAGCGCTTCCGCCTCATCACCTACTTCTCAATTGGATGGGTCATCATCGATTAATCTGCCCCAGCATGTCCAAACCTGGCTGAACAACATCTATGTCGAGCAATGTAAAGTGTTCGACAACCAACAAATGATAATAGAAGCCATGCGCACGATGAATCTCAACATTAACTTCTTGTCACTTAATTGTCCTGAACCGTGGGTTCGTCTGCCGCCGCCAGAGAGGAAAACGAAGAAGACGAGGATGAGGACAACATTGCAGATAATTTAGGAGATTAGAATATATGTTTTTGTTTTTCTTATTATCAATACTTTTTTTATATGGATTGATTAATTTACATTTTAAGACTTATTTTATTATTGTGTTGACTTTTTTATATGAACCTTTTATTAGCAAATATCAATTTTATTGATTTATTTTATTATTAAATTTTCTTCTAATTTATATATTACTAATTAATATTGTGACGCCCCCCAACCGAGGTGGGTGACGTGGAACTCGATTTGGGATTTAATAAAGCAGATTCCCAACTGGGTCCCACACTAGCTGCATTAAAATATAATTAAATTACATAATCCAGGAGCCTCTGACAACACACAGGGCTCCACCCCATAGGACATACAGTATCATACATACATGCATATGTAAATAATTAATTACAACAGACATCATCCACAGTCTAGTAAATCCATATGTCAATAATTACAAATCCTTATATATTCCTTACGCTTTATGTCAGAGGATGAACACAATCCTCACTTGATCGTTCCGTAGCACCACTTAGCTACTCCCGCTACTGTGCCCCGCTCCTAGAGTCTCCTGGGAGGGGTTTTAAACATTTGCAACATGAGCGAAAGGCCCAGTAGGATATAATTTAAAAATACTTAAAATAAATGAGTGCATAAATGAATAAATGAATAAAATAAGACATTCAGTCCCGACAGAACATCCATAACCTCACATCCTTTTTCTCAAAGGAAATATAACAGAAAATAACCACATTACAGGCTTCAGCAAGTAATTAGCCTGTAATTAGTATAAATTACTCACCTCACCAAGTGCCTCGCCTAACCGGACCGGTTTCGTTCTGCTCCTGAGGATGCACTTTCCGCATCCTATCTAGGCTTACAGCAATAGACTCTATTACTAGTTCACAAGATCTCTTATCTTAAGAAAACATTCATTTAACATTATGAAATCATTCATACGACCTCACGAACTACTCAAGCTGTGGGCCCCATGACCGGGCAAGCCATGAGGTTCAATGACTAGACAAGCTATGGATTCCATGGACATGACAAGCCAAGGATTTCCATAAACTAACAAGCCATGGTTTTTAAAACATTTTTCTTTCGCAAACCAATCCCTTTCTTTAAAACATTTTTCAAGGCCAAAATCCTTTTTGAAAACAGGCTCACAAGGAAAAGGGATAGAAATCTTACCTCGCACAATCAAACCTGGGACTAGAGTTGCCTTTTTCCGGCTTCCGCTTCCTCAAGCCCCTTCAGTCTGAATCCACAGCGAGCACTGATACAAGAAGTGTGCACACTTCTTTTTGTTGTCGTTGTTTCGCTTAAATGGAACCTCATTTAATTTTAGCTCCAGCTACCATCCTTAAACTGACGGTCAAAGTGAGGTAGTTAACCGAACATTGGAGATGTACTTAAGATGCTTCACAAGTTCTAGGCCGAAAGAATGGACGAAATGGCTGTCATGGGCAGATTACTGTTAAAACACAAGTTGGCATTCAGCTATTAACAAGACTCCATTCGAAGTCGTTTACGGGCGAGAGCCACCAAAGCTATTGAATTACATTCCTGGTACGGCTAGAGTAGAGCAAGTTGAGCATGAATTATTGGAGCGGGATAAAGTTCTCAAGGAGGTACGAGGCCATATTTCACGAGCTCAAGCTAGAATGAAGCAGGTTTATGACTTCAAACACCAAGAACGTGAGTTTTCTGTGGGTGATTGGGTGTTTTTGAAACTTCAACCACATAGGCAAATGTCTCTTGCAGCACGGAAAAATCACAAGCTCTCTCCTAAATTTTATGGGCCATTCCAAATTTCAGAAAGAATAGGAAAGGTGGCGTACAAGTTGGATTTGCCTTCGTCTTCTCGGTTGCATCCGGTGTTCCATGTCTCAATTCTCAAGAAGAAGATTGGAGAAGAGCAAATGGTGTTCAAAGATTTGCCAACTTTGAATGATGGGGAGGTGTTTGAATCTTTGCCTCAAGCTGTGCTAGGATCCAGATTGAAGAAAGGGAAGACTGAAGTATTAATTCATTGGCAAGGACTTTCTCCTTCTGACGCCACGTGGAAAGATCATACTTCCATCAAAGAGCGATTTCCAGAATTTACCCTTGAGGACAAGGGTGTTTTCTAAGAGGGAGGGAGCTGTTACGATGCCGCTAGAAGAAAAGCTTATCTCTAGAGTAGTTGTTATTTTATTCCTTATTTTTCTCTGTTTAATATTTGAATTAGTCATAGTTGTTTAATCATTGAATTAGTTGTAGACGTGCGAACGTGTCTATTTTCAGTTATTGTTTCCTACTTTTATGCATGTGAACGTTAAACAAGTCATTATATAAGACTTGGCTGATTCTAAATAAAAGGGCATCGAACAATTATTTGACTCTTTGAGTTATTGGGAGGCATTGGTTCCTCATATAAGCCAATAAAGTTTCACTTTTTTCTTTCTTTAGTTGCTGAACGTATCAGTCCTCTTGGTATCTCCTCTCCTTCCAACCACAAGAGAGTAAAAAAAAAAAAAAAAAATCTTGATGTTTGATCAATTTTATAGGAAAATCTTACTTATAACCTCCTAAATGTCTCTCAAGTGATCAAAGTATTTGTGAGACTTAACGTGCTATTTATATATATTGGAAGGTCTTGTTTCCGCAACCCAAATAAAATTCAGATTCAAAATCGCGATACAAATCGCATTAAGGCTATGTCTACATCGCACCTTCTAATTTTGCTTTTATCTTCATTCATTAATTTTTCGTTCTCTGTTATTTGCTTAGGTTTTAGGCAAATTTTCCCAACGTTCACTACATAGATCAGGAATCAACTCTTGTGTTCCTTTATTCATGTTCATTTTCATGTCCCTCTAATAATATTGTGACACGTCAATTAAAATGCCACATAAATTAAAATTATAATATAGTATGTTATTATTGAGAAAACACATAAAAAATAGGAAAAAGGAGACATATGAACTCAATCCCATAAAACAAACACATAGCGTTGAACAATTTTACTAGTTTCGCAATTTTACTTTTGGTCAGTTTATGCCACTTCGCGTTGAACAATAATACTATATATATACTTGCTTCGAATCTAATAATTATAGAAAGGTGTAACTGTATTTTTATACATTTTATTCCATGTCTAATTATTACCTTTACACATTTGTGGTATGCTGTGCCGGGAATATTCATAGGGAAGGATATTGAACTTTATACATTCAGGATTTCCAGTGAACTTCTCGCTTAGATTTACAGATGATTTATCCTAATTATAGTAAGATAAAAACTTTTAATCATCAAGTCATTATATCCAATCTCATTTCAAATTCAAGAAAACATATAATTTAATAAAAAATGACAAAAATCTCAGTATTAAAATAAACTAAGTCTCATAGATAGAATATTTTTCATACTTACCGAAAAATTCTAAAAATATAAGGTGCGTTTTCACAAGTGAGATGCTTCTCAATCTAAATGAAGAGCAACTATACATAGGAGATATATACTCACAAACACCAGCACTAATCTCACAAAATTTTCGTCCAAAATAGAATCGATATTGCTTAGCATCATTTTGTTGGTATTCTTAGAATTAGTAGCTTTAATTCTACACTACTAACAATAATAAAATTGCAGAAGAAAATACACACGTAACAACATGAAAAATTTATAGTGGTCCACTTTTAAGGTCGATTTAAATACTTTCTATGTTTAAGGTAATAATCATCAGAGTAATAATTAGACTTTACAAATGAACATGGATATATATAACGTACAATACTCAAATATTTATCCATTAATGGATATCGTTATTGTAACCGTAATATATTAATCCGATAGTTATAATAAATTTGATAATTGATCAAAATTCTACATTTAGTAGTAACTACTGATGGAAATGTAACCATTAAAAACTTTGTGTATATATATATATAGTATTGTTGCAATTAAATCACGTGCATAAAGATAGCTTAGCAAAAATACCAATGCATTTTAGTAATTTTCACTTGTCGAATTGCTTTAAAACTTAACACTGAAAGGGCTTTTTTGACTTCAACACAAGCCTTATTTCACCATGAATTTAGAGATTTGCTGATGAACTCTTCTAACGTACTTTTGGGTCAGCAGAATACCACAACTGGGTGACCCACTAAACTTGTTCGAAAAATAGGCCCATATCTAATGAAAGAAAGAAATAAATTAAAAAAAATCAGAAATACTATTTAAGATGGTAAAAAAAATATTATTATGTCAATCTACTTGAAAATAAACTACTGTTATTCAATTATTAGAGAGGGAAAAAAAAAAAAAACAGAAAGGAAAGCGCATCAAACCAGGAGCACAACCAAGTCCATATAGATTCTATAGAAGATATATATACTTGGTGATGATATTATGTGTGTGTGTGTGTGTGTGTGTGTATATATATATATATATATATATATATATATATATATATATATATACCTTAGTATTCTGGATTTGATGAACGGATGAAGATCTAAAGAGTAACTTGGAACCAAGAGATGGAGAGTCTCTCCAACGAAAGGAAAGCCCATGGAACCAGGAGGGAGCCAAAATTTGAAATGTAATTAAAATGGCTATAAATAGAAATGACAATATGAGAAAATAAAGTTGTACACTTGTCATCAACAAAGTCTGGAATATTAATTAATATCTGGGCTCTCTTTTATCTATAATTTATAATCTATAATCTGTTATTAGTGATATTAGTGACGGAGCCAAAATTTAATGCCAGTGGAGTACTGAAAATTTATATACTAAAATAAGGAAAAAATATACTTCTTTTATGCTTAAAAAAGTAAAAATAAAAGTTATTACGTTAACAATACATTAAAACTACTATATAAAAATGACATGATCGCTGTATTTTCTTTATTCAAACCAGAATGCATAGTATTACGTTCAGTCCAACTTATTTTTTACTTTATTTTATTACTTTTTTCTTTTTTGCATAAATTGTACGCTTTAGATGAAATGGTCTTTTTTATTTATTTATTTTTTTTATTATTTTAAAATATCAGAGACATAAATTTTTTATCTTTTCCAAATGTCAACTAAGCCAACTCATTGCTTAATAACTTAATCAAACACGAATTTTACACGCCATACGAATTTTACACGCCATACCTGTATGCAATCGCGACATCTTTGAAAACGAAATATGTGTTTAATTGAATCAATACTATTGTCGTCTATAGGACTTCAACCTCCCTTCAACATTTTACCTGGTAACAAAGAGGTTGGTACCAAACTACCTATTGCTTGGCTATAAAAGAACCTCAGCCCTGCTCTCTTATATTATACCAAAAGTAAACTGATGAATAAAAATGAAGTACTTTGCATTGTCTTCATTGTTTGCAAAAATTTTGATCGTTCTTTTTTCAACTTCGTTAGCAGATTTGGAACACACTCATGACGGCTTTCTTCAGTGTCTTGTTACACGTCTGTCTCCCTCTACCCACAATCCCCAACCCATAATCTACACTCCAAATAATCCATCGTATTACAGTGTACTAAATTCATCCATAAAAAACCGTCGGTTTTCTTCTCCTTTCACCCCAAAACCATATGTTATCGTTACACCATTTACTCCAACTCATGTTCAAAACACTGTTTACTGCTCCGAGAAACATGGCATGCAAATCAGAACACGGAGCGGTGGCCATGATTATGAGGGCCTTTCATATGTGTCCAAAGTTCTGTTTGTTGTAATTGACTTGAGAAACCTAAGCTCGATTAGCGTAGACGTGGAGAGCAAATCTGCGTGGGTTCAAGCTGGAGCTACGCTTGGTGAACTTTATTATAGAATTGGAGAGAAAACTGGAAATCTTGGCTTCCCAGCTGGCGATTACCACACTGTGGGTGTTGGTGGACAGATCGGTGGAGGAGGCTATGGCTATTTGGCACGAAAATATGGCCTTTCTGCTGATAATATTCTTGATGCGAAATTCATAGATGCTAAAGGAAGAGTTCTTGATAGGAAATCCATGGGGAAAGATTTGTTTTGGGCTATACGTGGTGGTGGACCATCAAGCTTTGGAGTTGTTCTTGCATGGAAACTTCGATTAGTTCCGGTGCCACCAATAGTGACTGTGTTCGATGTTAGTAGGAACATGGAAGACAATGCAACAAGAAAGTTCGTTCATCAATGGCAACTTCGCGCTAACAAAGTCGATGACGATCTATCAATATACATCACATTCCAGAGTAACAGTTCTATTGATAAAGAAGGGAATAAGAAAATTATCCTTGAAGCTTCTTCTGTCCGAGCCACTTACCATGGTGGTATTGATAAACTCCTTCAATTAATGCAAGAAGAGTTTCCTGAGTTAGGTTTGCAAAGACAAGAGTGCACTGAAATGAGATGGGTTGAATCCTTTCTCTATTTCAATTACTTCAGAAATGGAGAATCCTTGGATGCTTTACTTAGTAGAACTTCTTATTCCAATTTGTCATCGTTCAAAGCAAAATCTGATTATGTTGAAAAGCCAATTCCAGATGACGTGTTTGAGGGAATGTTAAGAAGGTTGATTGAAGAAGAAGTCGGACAAGCTCGGATTGATGTATTTCCTTGTGGGGGAAAATTGGACGAGTTTCCAGAATCCACAATCCCATATCCGCACCGAATTGGAAACCTCTATGTGATACATTACCTCGTGGGTTGGCCAGAAGAAGGAAATCTTACAGCGTCCAAAAAGCATATAACTTGGATAAGAAGGCTTTATAATTACATGACTCCTTATGTGTCAAAAAATCCGAGGGCTACGTATGTCAACTTTAGAGATCTTGACATTGGGATGAATAAAAATGAGGATGGCCACACAAGTACTCCTGATAATATTGCAAAAGCAAAGATTTGGGGTAGGAAGTACTTCAAGAATAATTTCAACAAGTTGATTCGTGTAAAAACTATAGTGGATCCAACCAACTTCTTTACACATGAACAAAGCATCCCACCGATTCTTAAGCATTAAAATATGATTTAGGATCCTTGGGATTAAGTTTAAACTATTGTCATCTTTAAATAAAGGTCTTTATGTGACCATAACTATCATAACCGAGAAATTTATCAAAATTATTGTATAGAAAAATATTTCCTAGAATCCTTTGTATTATTAATATGAATACTTTTATGGTAAGTATTTGTTGATATAATTATGGAATAGCATGTTATAAGTTAAAGTTCAGAAATTTTTTAACTACGACGCAGTTACCGATTTTCAGACTCTATTTAAAAAAGAAGTATGGAATGTTGTGTTAAGCCCACAAGTGGGTAAACACACAAATGATAAGTTTATGAAATGGAAAAGAATTGAAAGACATCAATTCTAGGGTTTTAGAAACAATCGGAACGAAAAATGGGTTCGGAAGGCCGAACTGAGAAAATTGGGGTTTCGACTAATTTAAGTTGAACGAGTGAAAATTTTTTGACCAAGATTCGACCAAAATGACGCTCTTGAAATGTTAGTCAAGAATGGTCAAGGTTGACTAAGTTGACCATCTCTCATAAAAACGTGTAAAAAATGCGTACTGGATAGGAATTAAACTGAACCCGAATAGGGTAATTATTAAATGATCAATGGTTGATATTAAAAGTGAAAAATTGGATGGAAGGCTGAAATTGAGCAATGTAGTATCCTAAGGTGGCCGGCCAAGACTTAATGGAGAAGAAAATGGAAGATGTTTTTGGGATATTTTGTGGAATTTTGCAAAAAGGTGCTTGAAAAAGATAAAATTGCATATTGGCTTTTACTTTATGTATGGTCAGTTCATTGATGGTATATTATGTGAAAAATGTTTGATTCTCATGCAAAAGAACATAGAACATCAGCCAAGAGAGAAAGAGAGGAAAAACAAATTTCAAAGTGAGGAAAAATGAGATTTAAGCGGAAATAGACAGAATTACTGAGGAATAGCATTACCAGAGCTTGTTCTTCATTCTTAAAGGTGAGATTTAAAATTTCCCTCTCATTTATTTACTATGGCCGCACGAGGGATGTTGTAGAAAGCATGAGGAAAATTTCAGATAAGTATGGTAGTTAGATTTTAATGGTTAAGGAACTTAAAAATTGATGAATCAAGGATAGATTCTAGGTTAATTGACCTTTGTTTCTATCAATTTTTGATATGGAGAAATATTATGGAAATTTGAAGAAACCCTTGAATTGTGATGTAATTGAAAGAAAAAGTATGTGAATGGTGTTTGATGGTGGAAACAACGGGTAAAACGTGCTAAGGATAGCTCAGGAAACATGTAGAAATAGGCGGAATTCTGCCGAAATTTAGTTTGAGTATTTTGAACTAAAATCGGATTTCAAGTGGAATAAGTGATTAAAGTATAAAAAGAAAGGTGATTCGATAATCGGTAATGTATAGAAACTGACAACAATTAGAATTCACAGTTCTGGAACGAAATTGAAAAATTAGGCCTATGACTGAGGAACTTGCACTGTTTTAGTGCAAATTCGTGAGATAGAAAATATTTTGGGGTTGAATACCAAATATAAGGATTATAGACCTTTCCGAATTAAATTTTAATGTAATTATTGATCTTAGATTTTGAATCTAACGATCGAAAATTTATGCAATAGGATTGATTAACGATCAAAGTCGAAAAGAATCAAGTGAGACAAAGGATGCATCGTTAGCAAAACTTTGGTAAGTACAATAGTTTTTCTATGTCGATATCACGAACGAGCTTACTTTTCTATGTTGCACAAAAATTGTGCATATGGTAGAATTTTGAATGTTAGATACAATGTTATGCATGTATCTACAATGTTAAGCTTACTTTACTTTTCCTGTGAGAAATATGTATCGACGTCAAATTAAGGTCAAGTTATGAGAAAAAATTAAGTTAACAAAAAGTTAATCTCATGATAAGTAGCTCAAAAATGCACAAATTCATAAGATTTAACTAAAGTTACCGTTTCAATGAGAAAATTAATAAACGGAAAGCGACAAAACATCCTGTTTGTACCAGCCTTCGAAGGAAAGGTTATTATGTCACTATGAAAGAAGTGAAACCGTGACTGAGTTGAATCCGTTAGCTACCCCACTCCTCACTGGTTATGCGCGCTATGGTCCAACAGGACATGGCCCATAAGAAGTAAAAGACAAGAAAATGAAAAATAAAAATCGATCCATATAAAGGTATGGTATCTATAAAGAGGAACGAGAAGAATGGGAAACATAATATAAGAGCGGTTCAGAACGTGAAAATACAATGTGAACGACTAAAGTGAGACGAAAGCATAACAAAACATGTAATGAAAGAAGAAGAACATAAGCAATATGTGATTTAATGGTATGAAGTATCTTAGTATCTATGACATGAGTGCATATATGTGTATGCATAATTATTGCATCTATTATGACCTACTGTTACTTACTGAGTGAAAGCTCATTAAGTTTGTTTGTATTGTAGGTAGTTCGGGTAAGGCACTGGCTCCCTGAAACTGATTGCCAGGCATGCATAGAGGATGTAGCAGTGGAGTATGAGCAAGTGGGTTGTGGATGCATCACGTATTTTGTGTAAAAAAGTAAATAGTATTTTATGAATATAGATGACTTATGTACCGAAAGTTGAGTTTACGAGATAGTCACAAGGTATGGTTAATGTAACAGAACGCTAGTAAAATGCTACAACATTTTATGAATGGTTGAAAACAGAATGCTTGCTAAAATATTTTACGAATGGTTGAAAATAAAATGCTAGCTAAATGTTACGGCATTTTATGAATGGTTGAAAACAGAATGTTAGCTAAATGTTACAACATTTTACAAATGGTTGAAAACCGAATGTTAGCTAAATGCTATAGCATTTAGATGTACATGGCAAAAAAAAAAAAAAAATGGCCTGAATTTTTAAGAGGTTATAACTAATAAGTAGTAGAGATTAAGTAATCTTAAGTACGAATATAGGATGATGATCAAAAGTTAAGGTCGTCACAATAACATACAAGTGTGCAAAGCTTGCAAAAAAAAAAAAAAAAAAAAAAAATCCTCAATTTGGTACGGCATTTAATTGCGTTCCACTTTCATTAAGTTTATGTAATCTAATCACGACTAATACGACTATTGGCATTTCATATAACAAAGACAGAGCAAATATAGTTTAGACATATGCATAACAAATATTTCACATGGAACATGAAATTAGTCGCATGCATGTTCATACATAGTTGAAAACAAAGTTTCGTAGTGTGAGTTTTGTATATGTTTTGATTCTGTTATCAACATCTTTTCTAAAACTATCTTTCGCTTGTAATTATCGTATGACTTGTGTGTTGATTGAATTGACACCCGACCGTAAGGGAGTTCTCGGGCAGTTTGGGATTTTTTTTTTTTTTTTTTTTTTTTGTTAAAAAAAAATCTACATACAAAACCAAAAATACAGTTTTGGGGCAGTTTTTTTGTTTTTTTTAAAAAATTACATTATACCACATTACTTATAAGCGGATTAGACAATTTATGTTTTGGGCTAAAAGCATGTTAATGAGAATGAGAGAGAAAAAAGAATGGGAAGAGCCTAGTATTTAATTATGAACTTTTAATATTAAGTGTGGTAGAAACATTTTACTAACTTTGAACGATCTTTTATAACCAATGAAAATAACATATATAGACAAATATTTTAAAGATAAAAAAATGTGTAGGTGTTTTTTTAGGCAGTTAATTTGGGAAGTCAAAACCACTAACCAAGACATCGGACAAAATTAATGTGAAAATTTTTCTAAACTGACCAATAATCTAAATTTTTTTAATAATTTAGTTTGGTTTAATTTGGATCAACAGATTCACAGTTTGTCAATTTTTTTAAAACCCTTACCAACCGTTAAAGTACAATTTTATGCTCATGTGTTGATCAATAACTTTTAGTTAATTTGGACTAAACTTATAAATTAATTGTGGTGCACTTGACCCCATTCTAATTAGTTTATCTAATTAGTTCTTGATCTTCCTCAATAAATAATTAACTGAATCATTTCCAATTAATTATCAACGGATAAATCTGAGAGGACAATTTAATTCTAACCATTTAACCTTTATTTGGCGGTTAATCACTTCCCATTAACTATAAATTATTTATTTATTAATTCCTTTTTTTTATACGGATGTCCTCAACTATTTGAATTTGACAATTGATCGTAATTATATTTTTATGAAAGTTAACTCCGTCAAGTTGGAAATCTTTCCAATTAAGGACCTTTTAATAATTTTTTTTTTTTTTAAATTGCAAATGAATTTTGGCATGTGATTTGCACATGACCTCTTTTTAGGGATATTGGTTGTCATTTTTTTGCACCAAAATGAATAGAAGATGAAAAAGGAACAAAAAATAAAACTGAAATACCAAAGAAGAAAAAACCCAGTCCCATCCCTTTGGACTCCAAGTCGTTTTCCCCAAACGACACATCCAGACCTATTTCTTGGAAATCCAGCTTCGTTATCTTACAAAGCCACAACCTCCTTCTCCACCGATTCCACTCTCAACCTTGAATTGGGCTATGGAATTTGGGGGCTAGGATTTCCTCCGCAGCAACGCTCCGCCGTGGACGAGTATTACAGTTTAGTGATTCCGCCTCTTTGTGTCGCCTAGCCGCAGGGGTTTCTCAAGCCAACGGCTTCTATGCTAGAAAGTACAGTAAAATATTATGTTGCGAAGTTTTAATTTTTTTTTTTTTAAAAATAACTATAAGTCGAACCGTGTTCAGGAGGCTATATATTATAAATAACAAAAATAAATCATTCTTCTAGAAGATTAGCAGTAGCACTTCTGATAGAATTGCAAGATCAAGAAAAACGACTAGAAGAGTTTCAACTAAATGAACTTCTTTATTATTTTCTTTTCCACAACTAGAATGCAAGTGGGCGAAGTTCCTTCAATGTTCTCTTGGTATCTCCTCTCCTTCCAACCACAAGAGAGTAAAAAAAAAAAAATTAATCTTGATGTTTGATCAATTTTATAGGAAAATCTTACTTATTACCTCCCAAATGTCTCTCAAGTGATCTAGGTATTAGTGGGACTTAACACACTATATATATATATATATATATATATATATATATATATATATGAAGGTCTTGTTTCAGCAACCCAAATAAAATTCAGATTCAAAATCGCGATACAGATCGCATTAAGGCTATGTCTACATGGCACCTTCTAATTTTGCTTTTATCTTCATTCATTAATTTTTCGTTCTCTGTTATTTGCTTAGGTTTAGGCAAATTTTTCCAACATTCACAACATAAATTAGGAATCAACTCTTGCGTCCCTTTATTTCTGTTCCTTTTCATGTCCCTTTAATATTATTGTGACACGTCAATTAAAATGCCACATGAATGAAAAATTATAATATAGTATGTATTGAGAAAACACATAAAAATAGGAAAAAAGAGACATATGAACTCAATCCCATAAAACAAATACGTAGCGTTGAACAATTTTACTAGTTTCGCAATTTTACTTTTGGTCAGTTTATGACACTCAGCGTTGAATAATATTACTATATATATACTTGCTTAGAATCTAATAATTATAGAAAGGTGTAACTATATTTTTATACATTTTATTCCACGTCTAATTATTACCTATAATATATAATCTATAATCTGTTATTAATTAGTGATATTAGTGATGGAGCCAAAATTTTATTCCAGTGGGGTACTGAAAATTTATATACTAAAATAAGGAAAAAATATACTTCTTTTATGCTTAAAAAAGTAATAATAAAGCTTATTACGTTAACAATACAATAAAAATGACAAGTACCAGAATGCAGAGTGTTACGTTAACTTAATCAAACACGAATTTTACACGCCATACCAAACTTGACATCTTTGAAAACGAAATATGTGTTTAATTGAATCATTGCTTGGCTATAAAAGAACCTTAGCCCTGCTCTCTTATATTATGCCAAAAGTAAACTGATGAATAAAAATGAAGTACTTTGCATTGTCTTCATTGTTTGCCAAAATTTTGATCGTTCTTTTTTCAACTTCGTTAGCAGATTTGGAACAGACTAATGAAAGATTTCTTAAGTGTCTTGTTACACGTCTGTCTCCCTCTACCCACAATCCCCAACCCATAATCTACACTCCAAATAATCCATCGTATTACAGTGTACTAAATTCATCCATAAAAAACCCTCGGTTTTCTTCTCCTTTCACCCCAAAACCATATGTTATCGTTACACCATTTACTCCAACTCATGTTCAAAACACTGTTTACTGCTCCGAGAAACATGGCATGCAAATCAGAACACGGAGCGGTGGCCATGATTATGAGGGCCTTTCATATGTGTCCAAAGTTCCGTTTGTTGTAATTGACTTGAGAAACCTAAGCTCGATTAGCGTAGACGTGGAGAGCAAATCTGCGTGGGTTCAAGCTGGAGCTACGGTTGGTGAACTTTATTATAGAATTGGAGAGAAAACTGGAAATCTTGGCTTCCCAGCTGGCGATTACCACACTGTGGGTGTTGGTGGACAGTTCGGTGGAGGAGGCTATGGCTATTTGGCACGAAAATATGGCCTTTCTGCTGATAATATTCTCGATGCGAAATTCATAGATGCTAAAGGAAGAGTTCTTGATAGGAAATCCATGGGGAAAGATTTGTTTTGGGCTATACGTGGTGGTGGACCATCAAGCTTTGGAGTTGTTCTTGCATGGAAACTTCGATTAGTTCCGGTGCCACCAACAGTGACTGTGTTCGATGTTAGTAGGAACATGGAAGACAATGCAACAAGAAAGTTCGTTCATCAATGGCAACTTCGTGCTAACAAAGTCGATGACGATCTATCAATCTACATCAGATTTCAGAGTAACAGTTTTATTGATAAAGAAGGGAATAAGAAAATTTTCCTTGAAGCTTCTTCTGTCCGAGCCACTTACCATGGTGGTATTGATAAACTCCTTCAATTAATGCAAGAAGAGTTTCCTGAGTTAGGTTTGCAAAGACAAGAGTGCACTGAAATGAGATGGGTTGAATCCTTTCTCTATTTCAATTACTTCAGAAATGGAGAATCCTTGGATGCTTTACTTAGTAGAACTTCTTATTCCAATTTGTCATCGTTCAAAGCAAAATCTGATTATGTGGAAAAACCAATTCCAGATGACGTGTTTGAGGGAATGTTAAGAAGGTTGCTTGAAGAAGAAGTCGGACAAGCTCGGATTGATGTATTTCCTTGTGAGGGAAAATTGGACGAGTTTCCAGAATCCACAATCCCATATCCCCACCGAATTGGAAACCTCTATGTGATACATTACCTCGTGGGTTGGCCAGAAGAAGGAAATCTTACAGCGTCCAAAAAGCATATAACTTGGATAAGAAGGCTTTATAATTACATGACTCCTTATGTGTCAAAAAATCCGAGGGCTACGTATGTCAACTTTAGAGATCTTGACATTGGGATGAATAAAAATGAGGATGGCCACACAAGTACTCCTGATAATATTGCAAAAGCAAAGATTTGGGGTAGGAAGTACTTCAAGAATAATTTCAACAAGTTGATTCGTGTAAAAACTATAGTGGATCCAACCAACTTCTTTACACATGAACAAAGCATCCCTCCGATTCTTAAGCATTAAAATATGATTTAGGATCCTTGGGATTAAGTTTAAACTGTTGTCATCTTTAAATAAAGGTCTTTATGTGACCATAACTATCATGACCGAGAAATTTATCAAAATTATTGTATAGAAAAATATTTCCTAGAATCCTTTGTATTATTAATATGAATACTTTTATGGTAAGTATTTGTTGATATAATTATGGAATAGCATGTTATAAGTTAAAGTTCAGAAATTTCTTAACTATGATGCAGTTACCGATTTTCAGACTCTATTTAAAAAAGAAGTATGGAATGTTGTGTTAAGCCCACAAGTGAGTAAACACACGAATAATAACTTTATGAAATGGAAAAGAATTGAAATACATCAATTCTAGGGTTTTAGAAACAATCGGAACGAAAAATGGGTTCGGAAGGCCGAACTGAGAAAATTGGGGTTTCGACTAATTTAAGTTGAACGAGTGAAATTTTTTTGACCAAGATTCGAACAAAATGACACTCTCGAAATGTTAGTCA
This sequence comes from Morus alba, assembly GCA_012066045.3. Lineage (NCBI taxonomy): Eukaryota > Viridiplantae > Streptophyta > Magnoliopsida > Rosales > Moraceae > Morus > Morus alba. The sequence continues at coordinate 60,288,381 of CP050224.2, forward strand.
AGAATGGTCAAGGTTGACTAAGTTGACCATCTCTCAGAAAAACGTGTAAAAAATGCGTACCGGATAGGAATTAAACTGAACGAGAATAGGGTAATTATTAAATGATCAATGGTTGATATTAAAAGTGAAAAATTAGATGGAAGGGTGAAATTGAGCAATGTAGCATCCTAAGGTGACCGGCCAAGACTTAATGGAGAAGAAAATGGAAGATGTTTTTGGGATATTTTGTGGAATTTTGCAAAAAGGTGCTTGAAAAAGATAAAATTGCATATTGGCTTTTACTTTATGTATGGTCAGTTCATTGATGGTATATTATGTGAGAAATGTTTGTTTCTCATGCAAAAGAACATAGAACATCAGCCAAGAGAGAAAGAGAGGAAAAACAAATTTCAAAGTGAGGAAAAATGAGATTTAAGTGGAAATAGACATAATTACTGAGGAATAGCATTACCAGAGCTTGTTCTTCATTCTTACACTACAACAAAAATACACATTTGCGATGGCATTTGTCGTCGCAAATATTCAATATTTGCGACGACATGTCGTTGCAAATAACTCCCGTTGAAAAAAATTGCAACGTCGTCGCTAATAATTTTTTTGTCGTCGCAAATACTCTATTAGACGAGGGGGAATGGGCGGGAAAAATAATTATTTGCGACGACATTTTTTATTGTCGTTGCAAATACTCTATTTGACGAGCGAGAATGGGCGGGAAAAAAAATTATTTGCGACGACTATCAAGTTTTTTGCGACGACAATGTCGTCGTAAATAGTTCTTATTTGCGACGACATTTTAATTGTATTTGCGACGACTTTGTCGTCGCAAATAAGTGACCTAATTATATCCGCCCCTCCTCCATTTCTCCCGATCTCTCTGCAACAAAAAAAACTGAAATCTCTCTCTCTCCTATCCCTCGCCGCCTCCTCTTCCCGTCGCCGTCGCCGCCACCGCCGCTCCCGGCCATTCTTCTCTTTCTTCCCTCTCTCTTCCCTTCTCCCTCTCTCTCTTCCCTTCTTTCTCTCTCTCTTCTTCACCTTTCCTTCCGCCGCCGCCGCCGCCTCCCCCTGCCGCCGGCCGGCCCTCCCCTTCCCTCTTTCCCCTTGTCACTCTTCCGTGTTCTCTCTCTTCCCTTCCCTCTCTCTCTTCTTTCCCTTTCCCGTCACAACCCGTCGCCGCCGCCGCCCTGCACTACCGCCGGCTCCCTCCCGCCGCCGTGATTCCGGCGCCCTGCTCCCGCCGCCCCAGTCCCACCTCCCCGATCCCGCCGCCCCCGCCGTTCCGTTCCGCCCCAGTGTGTATATATATACACAAAAAAGTTTTTTTTTTTTTTTTTTTTATTAATATAAAATTATTTCTTAAACATTATACTTGAAACTAAATGAGTAGAATTTAGAATTAGATGACTATATTATATTCATGACTTAGATTATACTTAGAACTTAAAATATTTTTTTAGGCATTATACTTATTATTGTGTTTATATGTTTCTCTAGATGTTAATAAAATATTAATATTGATGTTTGAAAATTATGTTTGATGTTTTAATTTGATGTACTTATGTAGGTGTTTGAGTTTTCGCCCTCGTCCTTGTTTGCACGGTTCCTCCGACGTAATCCTTCTTTTTTCAGCCCCTGTTTAGTGGGTTTGAACTTTGTAAGTTTTTTATATTTATTTAGCTTAAAATTGTGGTAGTTGTATGAATTCATGATTATGTTAAAATTTAATATATGTTTATGATTCTTGTTACGGGTGGCACATCTTGAAGCTATGGTGTGCGAAATTTTTTAAAGTTGTTTTTCTCAGGTTTTGATTTTTGGATTATGTGAAAAATAAGTCGTTATCTTTCTTCAAAGTTTAGTTAGGCAAAATTTAGGAAACCAGAATTTTAATAAGTTCATCAACACAATTTAATTAATAAATCTTAATTGTGTTAATTAAGAATAAAATATTAATTAAGAATAAAATTAAAATTAACCAACACATTAATAAATTGTTATGTCCATTGTCGTTTATAGTTGAAATGCCGATTGACAAAAGTTGGACTTCTTTGAGGAACCAATTGTCGGACGAATATTGGAATGGATTATCTGCTTTTATTGAGGTCGCAAAAAATTATCAAACTTCACTTGGCCATATCAGCTGTCCTTGTATGAAATGTAGAAACCATTTAATGCATCCAGTAGAAACGGTGAGGGCGCATATACATCGATATGGTTTCGATCCATTGTATAGAACATGGATTCACCATGGTGAAGTAGAGGCAGTTTCAGGTGTAAACCCAATAGTTAATAACCAGTAGACGAGATGTTTGCAGTCTTAGAAGACGTTGCCGGGATTAATGATGACCGTGGAATGTTGGATGAGACGCATGTGGATCTAGAAGATGCACAATACTCTGAATTTAAGGATCTACTTTCTGAACTTCAGGTGGGATTGTATCCGGGCTGTACTAAGTATTCATCTTTAAATTTCTTAGTGAAATTAATGCATTTAAAAGTGTTATACAAGTGGCCTAATGAGTGTATGGATGCCGTTTTAAGTCTATTGAAAGATGCATTTCCGGATGTGAAGTTACCTTCTTCTCATTATGAGTCGAAGAAGCTCCCCGAAACTTGGATTGGGTTACGAAGCAATTCATGTCTGCAAGTACGATTGTGCTTTGTTTTGGAAGGAGAACGCTGATCTAGAAACTTGTCATGTATGTAAAACATCACGTTGGAAGAAAAAAAAGACAAAGGGTACTAAACAAGTCCCGTGGAAAGTACTACGTTATTTCCCGCTAACGAGATCGATTGAAGCGTCATGCGGTTCTCGTCACACGGCTAAAGATATGATGTGGCACCAGCGTGGGCGTTCAAATGATGAGGATTTAATCGTCATCCAAATATGGTATTGAATGGAAGGAAATAGATGAAAAATATCCGAATTTGCACGTGAGCGAGAAACGTTAAACTTGGGTTGGCGATGGTTTCAATCCTTTCGGTAACATGAGCCTCTCATACACAAGTATGTGGCGGTGGTTTTAACGGCCTACAATTTGCCTCCGTGGTTATGCACGAAAGATCCTTATAAGATGTTGACATTGTTGATTCCTCGCCCCAAATGCACCCGGAAAGGACATAGATGTTTTTTAGGCCTCTTGTGGATGAGTTAAAAGATTTGTGGAATAATGGAGTAATTGTATGCGTGACGCAGTTTGAATACTTCATTTCAGATGCGAGCTATGTTGCTTATGACCGTTAATGATTTTCCTCCGTCGTAGTAGTTTATCCGGATGGAGTGGTCGGGGCTATTTAGCATGCCCAACTTGCAACGATGCAACTCCTTCAAAGAGGATAACAAGTAAGACTTGTTTTGTTGGCCATCGGCGATGGCTTCCTATTAAACATGGGATGAGAAAAAATAAAAAGTTTGATGGTACGGTTGAGAAACGACCTCCTCCGGCTCGAAAATCTGTTCACCAAATCTTAGCTCAACTACAAAATGTGTCTTGCAGATTGTTTGGTAAACATGACAAGTATGGTGGGAAGAAGCGAAAAAGACATGCAAGCGAGCTTAATTGGACAAAGAAGAGTATCTTTTGGGAGTTGCCTTATTGGAAGTCATTGTCGTTACGTCACAACTTAGATGTTATGCATATTGAGAAGAATGTATGCGATAGTTTATTGGGCACAATTCTTGACATTGACGGAAAAAGTAAAGATACGGATAAGGCGAGAATCGATCTGCAAAATATGGGGGTGCGCAAGGAGTTGCATTTGTACAAAGACGGTGATCGTTGGATGAAACCACATCGTCTTATACACTATCTCCCGACGACGAGAAAAAGTTTTGTGATTTTTTAAAATCGGTAAGGTTTCTGATGGATTTGCTTCAAACTTAAAGAAAAATGTGATCGATGGGAAAAATAAAATTTTTGGGCTAAAATCGCATGATTGTCACATCATAATGCAACGATTATTGCCAACAGGGGATACGACCATTCATGAAGAAAGAGATCGTTGATGCAATAATGTAATTGAGTAATTTTTTTTTGAGTTAATATGCTCCAGGACATTGCGGAAAAGTGATTTAGAGAAAGCTCAACAAGATATTGTGGTTATTTTATGCAAGTTAGAAACAATTTTTCCTCCTGCATTTTTTTGACATAATGGTACATTTAGTTATACACTTGCACTGAAGAAGCCATTCGAGGAGGACCAGTTCACTTAAGATGGATGTATCTGTTCAACGTTTTCTTGGATCGTTAAAGAAATATGTCAAGAATCGTGCACGTCCCCGAGGGTTCGATTGTCTTGAGGCTTACATTGTCAACGAAGCTCGACTTTTGTTTGATGTATTTAATCGAGTTGAAACACGGTTTAACCGGCTTGCCAGAAATTGGATAGATGATGAAGAGCGTATTGTTAAAAAGATTTCTGTATTTGATACTCATTGTCGGCCAATTGGGAAGATGACCCCTGTCACATTGGATACTGGTTTGCGAGAGAAAGCCGAGTGGTACGTCCCTACGTAACTGCTCGGAAATTCAGCGGTTCATTGAGTACGTATTACTTTCACCTTTGTCACTTAATTGTTCATAGATTGCGTCGCATCATATACAATTATGTCATTTATTTTCATTCTCTTTTAAACAAAGGACCATAGGAAAGAGATTGATACCGATCATTTAATCATACCATTGGATGAAATTCAATCGAAAGAGTTTCCAAAATGGTTTAAGAATAAGGTACGTTTATAATTAATTTGCATTAACATTGTTAAGGCATTAAAAAGTGACGTTTTATAAAATATTCATGTCTCATTGCAGATTTTCAATATTCGAAAGTAGAATGAACCAGAAGAAAATGATCAAATATTTTCGCTTTCAAGTGGTTCAAGCTTCTCATGTCGAAGTTATCCTGGTTGTGTGGTCAACGGTGTAAAGTTTCTGACACGCAATCGGGATATGAATCGAAGCACTCAAAATAGTGGTGTTTGTGTTCGCGGACCTGATAACCAAATGTTTTATGGAGTTTTGGAGGACATTTATGAGCTGTCGTACTTGAATGACAATTCTGTTACGCTTTTCAAATGTCTGTGGTTTGACACTCGTCCGGGAAAGAAAAGGATTCAACACTACAAAAATAGAATAAGTGTTTTCGTTAAAAAGACGTGGTACGAGAATGAACCTTTCATACTTGCATCGCAAGATGAACAAGTTTTTTACGTAGACGATTTATTTAACGGTCCAAACTGGAAGGTTGTAGAACACTTTAGACATCGCCATATTTGGGACATTTCAGAACCTGACAATGATGACGTGATGATAGCTCAGGATACAAAATCTACAAATATTGAGTTAGTAGTGGAACTACCAGAGATTGACTCATTTGTATTGAATCGAGATGATGGAGCGTCTAATGTTGTCACTTCCGATGTTGATGCAATTATGAAAGATAAGTCTCCCGTAGGTGATGACTTTATTAATGATGAAGACGATGAAATTTTAGAGGAGTACGTTGAAGATGAAGTCATCGAATCTGAAGACGATGATGACATAAATGATGATGTCGAGAATCAACAATGTAGCAAAATGACGATGAGTAGAACTACAAATAGAGTAATCTTTGTCGTTTTATTATGATTTCGTTTTAATATTGCTATTTTCATTGAATTTATAAATGTTATTAATATTGTACTTTTCTTTTAATATTGTCATAGATATTGATGGCTGAAACTTTAGCGACCTGTCTTTGGATCTTCGGGGGAGCGCAGCCCACCTCCCCGGTCCCTCACAGTAGTCCCCGCCACTCTTGAGTCCGGTATGTTATTCGACTTTTTCCTCGCTCTATCATATAGTAAATAAATGTAGTAATACATGTTGATTTGAAATGCTTTCAAATGCTTACAGCACCTGAACCTCGACAACGTAGAGGTCGAGGTGGGGCAAAAGGTTTTGAAATTGCCCAAAAGGTCATGCAAGATGGGAAGATCACAGTGGAATTTGATGAGGCGGGAGGTACGTGGAAGGCGCTTGGTAAATATGGTGCCTGGTTTGAAAGTGCGGTTGGTATTCATACTAGGGACATATGCGAGCCCTTCCACGATGCTTGGAAGGATGTTAGCGACGTGGACAAGAGGACAATTCAGGACCGGATGCTGGTATTTTTTTATGGTATATTTTGTATAGTTTATACTATAGTTAACAATGCGTTTTAACGATGTGAAATTGTTTTGCAAGGATTGGTTTAACGTGGACTATAACTACAAGAACGACATTCTGAGGTCCGTTGTTGATAGGGAGGCAGCAAAGTGCTACAAGGACTGAAAAAGTTTCTTGCACCGCTACTACAAACGGTACGGTCGAGAAACTCTCCCGGCTAATTTGAGAAATCAAGCTCATTGGGATCGTTGTTGCGATAGGTTCTCCGGCGACAAATTTCAAGTAATTATAGATATGTTAGAACTTTATGATTTTTTATATATAATTTCAAGTAACTATTACTTATTATAGTTAATCATAAACAGAAAATATCAGAGACAAATAGAAGTAATCGCAGCAACCTAAGGTATCCAAGCGTACATGGTCGCTTATCATACTCGCAACATCGCAGATAAGAAGGTTAGTACATTTATTTTTGATCATTATCGTATTTATATGTTTATGATTCTTGTTACGGTGGCACATCTTGCGCTTATGGTGTGCCAAAATCTTTTAAAGTTGTTTTTTACAGGTTTTAATTTTTGGATTATATGAAAAATAAGTCGTTATCTTTGCACGAAATTTAGTTAGAGTTTAAGAATATAAATATGTGTAATTTATTTCACAAGGCAAGACAGAGACCCAAGAGCCGATGTCCGCTATAGACAATAGGGGCGGACATGCATCGTCATGGGGGACTCTTGGGTTAATACTGATGCGGAGGCAGAACTTTTGTAAGCATTTTACTTGTTAAATTTTTATATATTAAAATAGTGGTTTTATATCACGTAAAAATACTTATAATGTCTTATTATGTAGAACACTCTGGAGGAGGAGAGACATAGAACACAGACTACTGCAAGCGCGACTGGATCTCCCCTTGATGAGCATAGGATTTTGGAGCAAGTTCTTGGCACGCGTAGAGGACATAAGAAAGGAGTGGGTCCGATGCTCTCCCAAAAGCATTACTATGGGGCTTCTCCTTCATCCGTTGGTTCATTCTCGGACGCAGCATCATCAGCTCAACCTGAGGCTGCGCGTATGGATCGTTATTTAAAGAAATCGTATAAGGAACAGATGAAGATTTATGACAATCAGGTAAAGATGTTAGAGTTATGGTCTAGATTGCAGCCTAACATCCAATTACCTACGATTTCTCATCCAGAACCAGTTAATCTAGACGCTCCTCTGCCTCCTTCAGATGATGACATTCCTGATGATGACGTTGTTGGTGATGCTGCAAACTTAGAGGAATAGTTTTGTATGATTTTTCACTTTATTTAGACTTTTATATTTTGTTGAACATTATATATGCACTTTATGTAGTATTCATAACATATTTTATAAATTTATTTAGATTTATTGTTTTTAATATTAATTTATATTTTACTTTTAACGTATCTTAAAAAATTATATTTAGTATGTTATATAATAATGTTTAATTAAAATTATTAAAAATTATTTAATTGCCATTTTTAAAAAAAATCGGGAAAAAAAATTATTTCCGTTTTTGCGACAACATCATTATAAATGTCGTCGCAAAAAAGTTGACTATTTGCGACGACCTTTTGCGACGACAAGTTAAAATGTCATCGCAAAAAAATTTAAATTATTTGCGACGACAATCGTCGCAAATAATTTAAAACACGACAAATTAACCAACGAATTATTTGCGACGACGGTCGTCGCAAAATATAAATGTCGTCGCAAATGTATTTGCGACGACACTCTGTCGTCGCAAATAAATTATTTGCGACTACTTTTTTGCGGCGACAGATTTGCGACGACGTGTCGTCGCAAATGCTATTATTTGCGACGACATGTGGGTTTTTGCGATGACTTTTTGTCGTCGCCAAACCCACTTTTTCTTGTAGTGTTAAAGGTGAGATTGAAAATTTCCCTCTCATTTCTTTACTATGGCCGCACGAGGGATGTTGTAGAAAGCATGAGGAAAATTTCAGATAAGTATGGTAGTTAGATTTTAATGGTTAAGGAACTTAAAAATTGATGAATCAAGGATAGATTCTAGGTTAATTGACCTTTGTTTCTATCAATTTTTGATATGGAGAAATTTTATGGAAATTTGAAGAAACCCTTGAATTGTGATGTAATTAAAAGAAAAAGTATGTGAATGGTGTTTGATGGTGGAAACAACGGGTAAAACGTACTAAGGATAGCTCAGGAAACATGTAGAAATAGGCGGAATTCTGCTGAAATTTCGTATGAGTATTTTGAACTAAAATCGGATTTCAAGTGGAATAAGTGATTAAAGTATAAAAAGAAATGTGATTCGATAATCGGTAATGTATAGAAACTAACAACAATCAGAATTCATAGTTCTGGACCGAAATTGAAAAATTAGGCCTATGACTGAGGAATGTGCATTGTTTTAGTGCAAATTCGTGAGATAGAATATATTTTGGGGTTGAATACCAAATATAAGGATTATAGACCTTTTCGAATTAAATTTTAATGTAATTATTGATCTTAGATTTTGAATCTAACGATCAAAAATTTATGCAATAGGATTGATTAACGATCAAAGTCGAAAAGAATCAAGTGAGACAAAGGACGCATCGTTAGCAAAACTTTGGTAAGTACAATAGTTTTTCTATGTCGATATCACGAACGAGCTTACTTTTCTATGTTGCACAAAAATTGTGCATATGGTAGAATTTTGAATGTTAGATACAATGTTATGCATGTATCTACAATGTTAAGCTTACTTTACTTTTCCTGTGAGAAATATGTATCGACGTCAAATTAAGGTCAAGTTATGAGAAAAAATTAAGTTAACAAAAAGTTAATCTCATGATAAGTAGCTCAAAAATGCACAAATTCATAAGATTTAACTAAAGTTACTGTTTCAATGAGAAAATTAATAAACGGAAAGCGACAAAACATCCTGTTTGTACCAGCCTTCGAAGGAAAGGTTATTATGTCACTATGAAAGAAGTAAAACAATGACTGAGTTGAATCCGTTAGCTACCCCACTCCTCACTAGTTATGCGCGCTATGGTCCAACAGGACATGACCCATAAGAAGTAAAAGACAAGAAAATGAAAAATAAAAATCGATCCATATAAAGGTATGGTATCTATAAAGAGGAACGAGAAGAATGGGAAACATAATATAAGAGCGGTTCAAAACGTGAAAATACAATGTGAATGACTAAAGTGAGACGAAAGCATAACAAAGCATGTAATGAAAGAAGAAGAACATAAGCAATATGTGATTTAATGGTATGAAGTATCTTAGTATCTATGACATGAGTGCATATATGTGTATGCATAATTATTGCATCTATTATTACCTACTGTTACTTACTGAGTGAAAGCTCATTAAGTTTGTTTGTATTGTAGGTAGCTCGGGTAAGGCACCGGCTCCCTGAAACTGATTGCTAGGCATGCATAGAGGATGTAGCAGCGGAGTGTGAGCAAGTGGGTTGTGGATGCATCACGTGTTTTGTGTAAAAAGGTAAATAGTGTTTTATGAATATAGATGACTTATGTACCGAAAGTTGAGTTTACGAGATAATGAGGCTGTGCATAGCAACCTCTAGTCACAAGGTATGGTTAATGTAACAGAATGCTAGTAAAATGCTACAACATTTTACGAATGGTTGAAAACAGAATGCTTGCTAAAATATTTTACGAATGGTTGAAAATAAAATGCTAGCTAAATGTTACGGCATTTTATGAATGGTTGAAAACAGAATGTTAGCTAAATGTTACAACATTTTACAAATGGTTGAAAACAGAATGCTAGCTAAATGCTACAGCATTTAGATGTACATGGCAAAAAAAAAAAAAAAAAGGCCTGAATTTTTAAGAGGTTATAACTAACAAGTAGTAGAGATTAAGTAATCTTAAGTACGAACATAGGATTATGATCAAAAGTTAGGGTCGTCACAATAACATACAAGTGTGCAAAGCTTGAAAAAAAAAAAATCCTCCTCATTATGGTACGGCATTTAATTGCGTTCCACTTTCATTAAGTTTATGTAATCTAATCATGACTAATACGACTATTGGCATTTCATATAACAAAGACAGAGCAAATATAGTTTAGAAATATGCATAACAAATATTTCACATGGAACATGAAATTAGTCGCATGCATGTTCTTACATAGTTGAAAACAAAGTTTCGTAGTGTGAGTTTTGTATATGTTTGGATTCTGTTATCAACATCTTCTCTAAAACTATCTTTCGCTTGCAATTATCGTATGACTTGTGTGTTGATTGAATTGACACCCGACAGTAAGGGAGTTCTCGGGCAGTTTGGGATTTTTTTTTTTTTTTTTGTTAAAAAAAAATCTACCTACAAAACCAAAAATACAGTTTTGGGGCAGTTTTTTTGTTTTTTTTTAAAGATTACATTATACGAAATTACTTATAAGCGGATTAGACAATTTATGTTTTGGGCTAAAAGCATGTTAATGAGAATGAGAGAGAAAAAAGAATGGGAAGAGCGTAGTATTTAATTATGAACTTTTAATATTAAGTGTGGTAGAAACATTTTACTAACTTTGAACCATCTTTTATAACCAATGAAAATAACATATATAGACAAATATTTTAAAGATAAAAAAAAGTGTAGGTGTTTTTTTAGGCAGTTAATTTGGGAAGTCAAAACCACTAACCAAGATATCGGAAAAAATTAATGTGAAAATGTTTCTAAACTGACCAATAATCTAATTTTTTTAATAATTTAGTTTGGTTTAATTTGGATCCGCAGTTTCACAGTTTGTCAATTTTTTTAAAACCCTTACCAACCGTTAAAGTACAATTTTATGCTCATGTGTTGATCAATAACTTTTAGGGGGCGTTTGGTATGGGGTAATCATAAAGGTGGGAATAAAAATCTTTCAGATTCCCATGTTTGGTACAATTATTAGACTTTTTTAAAACCCAGAAAAGTGAAACCCATGGGTTTCACATTACCCCATTTTGGAGCAATCCTAATCCTACCTAATAGGGTGTTATTCAAATTCCCAAGAATCTCAAAATCATGGGAATCTCATAATAATAATAATAATAAAATAATAATAATAATAATTAATATTAATTATTATTATAATAATAATAATAATTATTAATATTATAATAATAATAATTATTATTATTAATATTATAATAATAATAATTATTATTATAATATTAATTATTATAATTATTATAATTATAATATTAATTATTATAATTATTATTATTATAATATTAATTATTATAATTATAATATCAATAATAATTATTATTAACATAATAATATTAATTATTATAATTATAATATTAATAATAATTATTATTATAATGTTAATAATAATAATAATTAATAATAATAATAATAATAATTATTATTATTATTATTACTAATATTATTATTATTATATTACTAATAATATTATTATTATTATATTAATAATAGTAATAATTAATAATTAATATAATAATAATTATTATTATTATAATAGTAATAATTATAATAATAATAATAATTATTATTATTATATTAATAATTATAATAATTATTATAATAATAGTAATAATAATTATTATTATAATTATAATTATAATTATAATTATAATAATTATAATAATTATTATTATTATAATAATAATTATTATAATAATAATTATAATTATAATAATAGTAATTATAATTATAATTATAATAGTAGTAATAATAGTAATAATTATTATTATTATAATTATTATAATTATAATTATAATTATTATAATAATAATAATTATTATTATATTAATAATTATAATTATAATTATAATTATAGTAATAATAATTATAATTATAATAGTAGTAATAATAATAATAGTAATTATAATTATAATTATAATTATAATTATAATTATAATTACTTATAATTATAATTATAATAATAATAATTATTATTATTATTATTATTATTCATTTAAAAAAATATTTTTTAATTCACAACATTCTCATGCACAACCAAACACAGTAATGTAATATTCTTAAGAATTTGAGAAAGATTCCTGTATAGAACCAAACACAATAATGTATTATTCCTAAAAATCATATTACCCGCCATCACTTTCCTGGGAATATGATTCCTTATGATTATCCCATACCAAACGCCCCCTTAGTTAATTTGGACTAAACTTATAAATTAATTGTGGTGCACTTGACCCCATTCTAATTAGTTTATCTAATTAGTTCTTGATATTCCAAAATAAATAATTAACTGAATCATTTCCAATTAATTATCAACGGATAAATCTGAGAGGACAATTTAATTCTAACCATTTAACCTTTATTTGGCGGTTAATCACTTCCCATTAACTATAAATTATTTATTTATTAGTTCCTTTTTTTTATACGGATGTCCTCAACTATTTGAATTTGACAATTGATCGTAATTATATTTTTATGAAAGTTAACTCCGTCAAGTTGGAAATCTTTCCAATTAAGGACCTTTTAATAATGTTTTTTTTTAAATTGTGTTACACCACGGTCGAAGGACAAGCGCCGAAGGAGCCACGTGTTGGGGACGCCGAGGGAGCCACGTGTCAGAAGGGCCGAAGGACTCCCTACGGAGGACCGGTTGGGGACGCCGAGTGAGCCACGTGTCAGAAGGGCCCTTTGCACGTCGAGAGGTAATGTATGCGGATATGCGTCGAGGAAGTGTCCATGTGCCTCTGAGTCGACGCCGAGGCTTTGCCAAAGTCAACTCTGCTGTCAGACCTTGGGAAGACGCCTTTAACGACCTACCACCACCGCAAGGTCGAGGGCTCGGATATTGGGTGAGCGGTGGTTGTCCCGACCGAGGCGTTGACGACCAGGGATATCCGACTGCCAAATCCCCAAAATTAAGGGAAAAAGCTGGCTACCTCGGGATACACAGGGGTTCTCTCATATGTGCACCTATAAATAGAGACAAAGAAGCTCATTATATTTTTTAGAAACATTACTACCGGAATTTCTACAGGACTTCTTGTAATCTACCACATATTAATGCAAACACAAGTGGATGTAGGCATAAGATTTTTAGCCGAACCACTATAAACCCTTGTCTTCTTTATTGTTTTTCAACTCTTAATCTGCGATCGTTTTGGAGGGATTAACGTGAGTGTCCTTGGAGTGAAGTAATTACTTGTTGATCAAAATTCACCATCAACAATTGGCGCTAGAAGGAGGGCCTCAGGAACCCAGAATCAATCCAGCAGTAAGCATGGCTCCAAGGAAGACCCGCAGCATGACGGCCACTCAGAAAGGCCAAGAAGGCCAAGCCTCGACCCAAAGGGGGGGAAACCAGGTGGACCCACCAAACGGTGGCTCAAACCCGCCAATAACGACCCTAACAACAGGGCTCACCACGCACCGCGGAACCCCTGCATCACCGACTTGCTTCAACGTCAAGTGGAAACGCTTACCGGGCCAGAGAGGATGGCCACGACCCTCCGGGCGGGCAGGAGAGGCCGCCGATGCCACCCCTAGAGACGCCAACATGAACCCGGTGAACGCCGCTGTGGGGAACCAGACACCGGTAACCAAATTGGTGACTTTGAGAGGATTGTGACATATATCATATCATCCTTTAATAAATGGTAACAAACATTACATTAAGAAATGGTCTAAGTGGGTTCTGAGGAAGAAAGAGCTCAAGAAAGGGCAAAGCGGCTGGAAGTGGATAACGAAAGGGGGCTTTCAATATATATAATATCCCATATAAATATAGACGCTGCTCGGTAGAGTCATACTCCGCTAATTTTATGATCCGCGAGAACGAGTGAACGCCGGGCGTATATATATATATATATATATATATAAGAGTTCTAACTGCAAGTTTGAAGTTCGATGAGAAAAACCTCAAAATGGAAGACAGAGGAAGGATCGACTGAACAATCTTTGATGTAGTTTAGCAAAAGTTTCTAATTCTATTGACGTCGGAGAGCTAAGATGTATACCTTTTTTTCTTTTGTTTCCCTTGACAGATTGAAATTATCCGGTTCCACTTCCCGACTTAGCAAACCGTCCCATCCCTTGGAACAGATGTAGTGTTGACTTCGGGCGCGGGCATGCCTGATGCCCGAATTTTTTCGGCTCGGCGAGCCCCCTCGCTGCCCAAAATGCTTTTTCTTGAACACGGGCTCAGTAGCCCGGTAAAATGGTGTGCCCAAACAGCCCACCGCCGTGGAGAAAGCGAACCCCCTTTTCGCCGGATTTTTTTTTGAATTTTCCGGCAAATACCGAAGTTGCCCGACCTGCCCGAATTTTTATGCAAAATGCCCGAATTTTTTGTGACCGTTGTCTGAATTTCAACCCGGTGCCGAAAAAGCCCAAATTTTTGTGACCACCGCCGAAAATTTGCCCGAATTTTGAAAAAAACAGTCTTTGCCCGAGCCCAACCGAACCCGATTTTGCCTGAATTTTTGAACCTAACGGTCGAATTTTGAACCGTTTGCTTGGTTGCCGAAAATTTTGTAGCCGTTGGACCCGAATTTTTGGGGGAAAATTTTTATTTTTTCAACCTAAAAATTTTCCTATAAATACCCCCCTCCCCCCAACCATTTTCCTCACCCCAAAACTCTCATTCTCTCTCAATTTCTCTTAATCTCTCTCAATTTCTCTTAATCTCTCTCAAATCTCTCTTAATCTCGCTTCAATCTCTCTCAAATCTCGATCTCTCTTAAGCTCTCTCTCAGTCTCTCTTATTTTTCATAATGGCTTCTTCTCGTTATGGTGGTGGTGATGATATTCCTATTGATGCCCAATTTTACATCAAGAAGGGCAATTTCCTAATATTTTTCAATCGCAGAAATCGCAAACTATGGAAAGAGATCTTTGATCAAGCGCAAATCCGACCCCTGGTGGACGTACTAGAGGTCGGGGACGCAATGGTGGTGGCACAAGTGGCCGTGGAGGAGAGGCAAGCGGTAGTGCTAGTGCAAGTGTTGCAAGTTCTAAGAAGAAATGCAAGCGCACCTCAGCAGTTTGGGAGCACTTCAACACATTCGAGGAAGTCGACAATAACGGTAACATTAAATACGTAGCTCAATGTAAATATTGTGGTGAGAAATTACAAGGTAACACTATTCACGGCACTACACACTTAAGAAGACACTCAAGTGTCTTCAAAAGCAAGGAGGCGGAGATCAACTCCGCCAAACACAATTATCGTTTGACCACCAAACCGGCGGTCTAAGCACGTGGAAATACGATCCGCAAGTTGATCGTATGGAAATGGCACGATTAATAGCCACATTAGATCAACCACTAAGTTTTCCTGAACAAAGAAATTGGCAACGTTATATTAAAATTGTACATAATCCTAATGCACAATTTTTTTCTAGAACTACTCTTAGGAAAGATGCATTAAAATTATATAAACAAGAAAAAGAAGCATTAATCAACCTTCTACACTCTACTAGTGGTTGCGTTGCGTTAATCTATGGATATTTGGTCCGCCGTTGCCAACAAGGATTATTTAGTCAGAACGACATTATTATAAAGGTTTTGATTTGGATAAGAGAATCTTAGGTTTCAAATGTGTTATAGGATCACATACTTGCCAATTTAATATATAACACAATTTTATCTGTTTATTGATGAATATAGTTTAAGAGATAGAATAATGGCCATAACATTAGATAATGCAACTCACGAATACTAAAGCAATAGAACTTTTTGAAAATGATTTAAGTTTATTCGGTACTAATGATATTTTCCACCAACGTTGTGCATGTCATATAATTAATTTAATAGTAAAATCCGGTTTAAAAATCAATGTCGGGTCATATTAAAAGAATTAGAGATAACATTGCTTGGATTCAAGGTAGTAATCAAAGAATACAAGATTGGTTTAGATTTCTACAAGCATGTAATCAAAATCCTAGAGCATTAGCCTTAGATATGCCCATAAGATGGAACTCTACTTACATAATGCTTGAACAATGCATCCCCTATAAAGATGCTATAACAAATTATGTTAGTGCAAAATTAGGAACAGGATTTATAGATGAAACCGATTGGCAAATTGCCGAACTTTTTTGTATAACGTTTTAGGTAGATTTCATGAAGTTACCTTAAAACTTAGTGGAACTTATTACCCAACTTCACCATTAGCATTAGGAGAACTTTTAAGAATGTCCATTTTATTTAGTGAATTTAGGACACATGAGGTTTTAGGAGTTCCTATCGCCTCTATGGAAAAGAAATTTAAAAATATTGGTCTAAATTACCCATGTTGTATGGTTTCGTGTTATTTTTGACCCTAGATTAAAATTAGAAGGTTTAGAAAGTGGATTAGATAACTTAGGTGAATTTTTAGCTACGACACTCTTGACCAAGATCCTATTATAAAGGAAAAAATATATTCTCTATATATCTCTTATGAAAGTAGGTTTAGAAACACACCTCGTGTTGAACAACCAAGAACAACGAGATTTACAATCCACATTCATTCTTGAATGTTTTCGGGTTGTCTAAGAAGAAGAAGAAGACGACGACGACTCAAAGGTCAAGAAGAATGCGGGAGTGGAAGTGGATCTTCATCAAGAGGTGGCGGCGGATTCAACGAGTTAATGGCGCACCCGAGTGAGGGCTTAGTTGTAGACAGTGAGTGAGGTGTTTGATTTGGTTGAGTGGTGGAGGGCACGAGCATTAACTTGGCCGATCCTAACACGATCGGGCAATGGATATTTTTTCAATCCCAGTCTCCACTGTTGCAGCCGAACAAGCATTCAGTACAACGGCCGAATACTTGAAGAACGGAGAAACGCATTGCAGCAGGATATTGTTGAAGCTTTGGTGTGCATCAAGGATTGGGACCGTTCCGACCAACGCTTACACGATACAATCTCACCGGCAAACCAAGAATGGATCGACGGATTTAATAGATTAACTTTTAATTTTCAAGATGATCCTTCTGCTTCATCTTGATAATTTCTTTGTAAATATTTATTTACTTTGTAATTTCTAATTTGTATAGTGTTTTTCTTGTAATTTGTAATCTTGTATAGTTGTACTTGTATAGAGTCTATAGACTTTGTAAATTCATCAAATTTGTAATTGTCCCACAATGATTGCACTCTTTTTCCTTACCAAGTTTTTATCCCAATTGGGTTTTTCTTGGTAAGGTTTTTAATGAGGCAATCATGAATTACAAATTTAAAAATCAATGAAGAAGTAAATTTTTTTATATCGCTCGTTAGGTCGTGTGTGTTCATTTCATATGTCAAATTGTAATATACACAACACATTGTAATTATACAAATACTTATTTCAAACAACATAAAAATATAAAAAAAAAAAAAAAATCGGGCAGCCGGTCGGGCATCGGGCAGCCCGACCGGGCACGGGCAGGCTTCAGCTGCCCGAAGCCCGTCCATGGGAATTTTCGGGCCGGGCCGGGCAGCCTGAATTTCTGGGCAGATCGGGTTCGGTCATCGGGCAAAAAATCGGACTTTTCGGTGGTCACGGGTGGCCCGTCCAAAGTTTCAGCACTACCTCTGTACGACGGAAGGAGCGACCCTGACGACCACTTGGAGGTCTACACGGGGCACATGGTCCTCCACGGATATCCCGAAGAGGTCATGTGCCGCGCATTCAGGAACCACCTCTCGGATTCTGCCCGGAGATGGTTTAGGTCACTAAAACCTAACTCCATAACAAGCTGGGATGATCTGAAGAACGCCTTCCTGACCCAGTTCATAGGTGTCAAGAAGTATATTCCCCAAAGCAGTAATCTCTCGGGGTGTACCAGGACCAAATGAGTCCCCTCAAGGATTGATAGCTCGGTTCGGAGAGCAGGTGGTCAAGCATCGAGGGAATCTCCGGCGAGGTGGCCCTGATGGGAGCCTTTATCGGTATGAAAAAATGATATCCCATACAAGACCGACCTTGACCGGAGGCCACCGCAAACCTACCAAGAGTTCCTGGCTAGAGCCCAGGGATTCATTAACGCGGAAGAGGCCAAAAGGGCCTTAAAGAGCAAAGTGGTGGTCCCCGCCAAAGAAGAAGCGGGCCAATCAAGCAACGAGCAGAACGGGAAGAAGCGTCGAGGAACCCCTCAGGTGCAGGCTGAGCCGAGGTATAACCCGGCCCCCGGCAATAAAGGTGGCAACACCTCGACGTGGCAGGGTGCCACCAAGCGGGCAAAGCCACAAAAGTATGACGCCTGCACCCCACTAACCATATGGATTGAGGACGTCTACCATGAAATCACCTACCTTCAGGTGTTGCGTCGGCCTCCGCCGTTGAAAAATGGCCCAGCAAAAAGGAACCAGAACAAATATTGCAGGTTTCACGGCGAGAACGGACACACAACAGGTGAGTGCATCGACCTCAGAGATGAAGTCGAGAGGTTGATCCGTGATGGGAGGCTCAGCGAGTACCGAGCCAACCACCGGGGCCACCATAATAGGAGAAACCACGATCGCCGAGAGGACCCGAGGCCAGACCAACCCCCAGAACCCGTCGGCGTGATCAGGACTATCTTCGGCGGCCCATACCTCGGCGGCGCCTCTCGTCGAGCGCAGAAAGAGTACGCGAGAGAGGCCAAGGAAAAGTTCAACCAGAGGGTTTTGACTGTTTCGGTAGAGAATCAAAGGCCGCAAGGTTCGAAGATGCCGAGATAACATTCTCGGAAGCAGACGCGAACGGGGTCCATTTCCCACAGAGCGACGCTCTCGTAGTGGAAGCTATGATTGGCAACCACACGGTCTGCCGCATCCTCATCGACAATGGCAGCTCAGTGGACATTTTGTACGCCGATTGCCTCGACAAAATGGGAATCCCACGGGCGAGGCTGCAGAACAGCCCACAGCCGTTGTATGGCTTCACGGGAGACTGTGTCATCCCCGAGGGAATTATCGAACTGCCAATGACAATTGGGGACCGACCACATACCTCGACCGTAATGTCACGGTTCCTGGTAGTGAAGGGAGGTGACCAATATAATGCCGTCATCGGTCGACCGACGTTGAGGGCACTGAGGGCTGTCACATCGATTTACCACCAGTGGGGTTGGAAAGGTTCGCGGAAATCAATACGAGTCGAGAATTACGTATTCTGAAACAATCCGTCACTACGCCGAACCAACCCAAACCAGACGGGAAATGAGGATCGTCTCGACGGGCACTGACGAGACCGACCTAGACCCACGACTCACAGAAGAAGAAACGGGAACCGGGCCAGTCGAGGAGCTGATCGAGATTCCTGTCGGTGAGATAGAACCGACAAGGAAATTGAGGATTGGCTCGGAGCATAAGGAGAAGGCCCAACAGGAGCTGGTCACGTTTCTCAAAGACAACCTCGACATTTTTGCCTAGACCCATGATGACATGGAGGGGATCATCCCTGATGTGATGAGCCACAGGCTCAATATAGATGAAAAATACCCCCCGAAGAGGCAAAAACGTCGACCGATGAATGCCGAAAGGTACGCTGCTTTACGGGAAGAGGTCGACAAACTAATTAGGAACAACTTCATCTGGGAAGTTCTATACCCTGAGTGGGTGTCAAACCCTGTCTTGGTACGGAAACCCAATGGGAAATGGCGGACATGCGTCGACTTCAGCGATCTCAATAAAGCGTGTCCAAAGGACAGCTTTCCCCTCCCAAGGATAGACCAGCTGGTCGACGCCACCGCCGGGCATGAGCTACTCAGTTTCATGGATGCCTACTCTGGCTACAACCAGATACCAATGTTCCAGCGTGACGAAGAGCACCGTCGTTCATCACCGATGGGGGGCTTTTATTAAGAGGTCATGCCCTTCGGCCTTAAGAACGCGGGAGCGACATATCAACGCCTGGTTAACAAGATGTTCGCAGACCAGATAGGTAGGACCATGGAAGTGTACATGGATGATATGCTGGTCAAGAGCAGGGGGTCTAGCGACCACGTGGCGGACCTCAAGGCGATGTTCGACGTACTCCGGAAGTACAGGATGAAGCTGAACCCCCTAAAATGTGCATTTGGGGTTAAGTCAGGAAAATTCCTAGGTTTCATGGTGAGTAGTTGAGGGATCGAAGCCAATCCTGAAAAGGTTCAGGCACTCCTCGACATGAAATCGCCACGGAAGCCTAAGGACGTCCAGAAGCTAACAGGTTGCATATAGCACTCAACATATTCATATCCCGAGTCTACGAACAAATGCATCCCATTCTTTGACACCCTTAGGAAGCAAGCCGTTCCAATGGACGGAGGAGAACACGCGTTCCAGCAGTTGAAGGAACACCTTGGAAAGCCACCACTTTGTCCAAGCCTATGGAAGGAGAGGTGTTGAGCCTTGCACGGCGGTCTCTGAACACGCCCGGCTCGGTGTTAGTCCGCGAAGGGATAAGGTGCAACTGCCTGTGTATTACACAAGCAAGTTGCCTCCTCGACCAGATATCCAAAATGGAAAAGCTCGCCCTCGCGTTAGTAATAACGTCGAGGAAATTGCGCCACTATTTCCAGGCTCATAGTGTTCAGGTCTTGACAAATCAACCCTTAGGTAATATTGCAAAAGCCGATGCTTTTGAAGACTCCTCAAATGGTCAATAGAGCTCGCCAGTTCGATGTGACTATAAGCTGCGGATGGCCATCAAGGGCCAAGGCCTTGGCGATTTTGTTGCGGAATCTACGGACCGTCCGACTGAAGGAGGGGCAGTCGAGGTGACACCTCGATGGAAGCTCTACGTCGATGTTCCGGCCAACGACAACGGCAGCGGGGCGGGTTTAGTGCTGTACACCCCCGAAAGGTCACAAGATAACCTCTGCCATTAGGTTAGAGTTCCCGGCGTCCAACAATGAAGCGGAGTACGAGGCCTTGCTCAGGAGCCTCAGATCGGGCGCGGAACATTTAAAGGCAGAAGCCGCAGACATTTACAACTCACAGTTGCAGCTTGGTCGTGAACAAAGTGAAAGGTCAGACCAAACCAAGGGACGAGAAGATGGTCAGCTTATCTCAAGAAGGCAAAAGAAGCCTTAGAAAGCTCTCGACATATGATATACGAAGAAAAGCCGAGGGCAGTAGAATAGTAACGCGGACGCACCGCCAAGTGGCCACCTTTGAAGGACGCCGAGCTACTCAAGTTAGTACCTATGGAGGTGTTGAAAGTCCCCTCCACGAAGGAGAATCCCGAAGTCCTTTCCCTGAACATCCAGCCGAGCTGGAAAGACCTGATCATAAAGTACTTACTTGATGGTTAACTTCCGGATGATAGACAGGAGGCAAAGAGGTTGAGGTACCAGGCGGCAAGGGATACAATGCACGACGGGATCCTCTACCGACGGGGCTTCTCGACCCCCTTACTCAGATGCCTTAATGACGAGGAGGTGAAGCTGGTACTCTCGGAGGTGCATGACGGGGTATGTGGCAATCACGCGGGTGGACAGTCCCTGGCTTACAAAATCTTGAGGCAGGGGTACTACTGGCCCAACCTTAAGAAGGACGCCTCCGAGTACGCGAAAAAATGCGAGAGTTGCCAAAGGTATGCTCCCATCCTCGACAAAGACCCGAGGATTTGACATCCATAGTCTCGCCATGGCCATTTGCCAAATGGGGATCGACCTCATTGACCATTACACAAGACCCCGGGACAAGTACGCCGATTGTGGCGGTCGATCACTTTACGAAGTGGGTCGAGGCGGAGCCTTTATTCATTTCTATCCGAGGAGAAGTGCACCAATTTCATATAGAACAACATAGTCTGCCGATTTGGTGTCCCACATTCTCTCGTGTCAGATAACGGGAAACAGTTTAACAATGACAACACCAACCAGTTTTGTGAGTTGCTAGGTATCCATAAAAACTTCTCCTCTGTCGTGTATCCTCAGTCTAATGGACAGGTCGAAGCGGTCAACAAAATTATCAAGGTTACGCTGAAGCGTCGACTTGACAGCTACAAGGGAAAATGGGCCGACGAGCTGCCTAAGGTCCTATGGGCATACCGAACGACCAGTAGGATAACCACGGGCGAGACACCATTCTCGATGGGCTACGGAATGGAAGCAGTCCTTCCGGTCGAGGTATCAATTCCCACGAGCAGAGTGACTGAGTATGACGAACAGCGCAACGTCGAGCGAATAGGCCTAGAGCTCGACCTCCTTGAGGAAAGGCGCACAGATGCCTAACTAAGGCTCGCCTCCTATCAGGCTAGGACGGCCAGGTATTACAATAAGAGGGTCAAGCACAAGCAATTCAACGTGGGGGACCTCATCTTGCGAGTAGTAACTCCCAACACCAAACCTAAAAACTCGGGTGCATTGGGCCCGACTTGGGAAGGGCCCTATCGGATAAAGGAAGTTGTTGCAAACGGCTCCTATCGACTCACCGAGGTTACCGGTCGAGACATCAAGCACACTTGGAATGCCGACCAGTTGAAGCTCTACTATCCATAGTAAAGTTATCGCTCGACCTTGATGTAACTTCAGCACTTAGATAATTTTTTGTTCAAATTTTGTATACCTCTACAAGACTAGGGGGTCGACGTTTTGTATACGAGAATAAAAGTTCAAACTTTTTTAAATCTTTATGGAGTGTCATGCTCGACTATTATACATCTATGCATGTCGGCTACTGCGGACTTACATACTCGGCGTCGAAGATATGTCGCGACTATCTTCGACGAGGGGGTAGTAAGGACAAGGCTAAAGTCTACCGGAAGCCTCTAAAGGCGGAAGAACATGGTAAGCCTAGCTAAAGCATGTTCAACAAATAAATTTCTCTAGCATGTTCAACAAATAAATTTCTCTAAGGCATTCATCAATATGCATTAACCAATATAGAAAGGAAGCATGCAGAGAAATGCATATATGTATAAATAGAAATTGGATGTCTCGACCTTAGGGCCGTTACAAAACCAAATCAATGTCTCGGCCTTAGCGGCCTAAAAAAAAAAAAAAAACAAAACAAACAAACATCATCTCATGGAGTGACCTCCTCCCTCGGCGTCTGCTCCTCCTCCGCTTCTGGCTCCACGGCCGCCGCATCCAGCCTTTGCCCGCCGTCATCCGTCGCCACCTGCTCCGCGGGCACACCCTCGACAGGCACCACCTCCTCGCTGTCAGAGTCGTCGAGGAAGGACAAGTCAACGTCCGGTCGCTTCTTCCGGAACCGGTCGAGAATCTGCTCGCCAGCTGCCTTCATGAGGTTGAGTTGAAGCTCCTCGAATTCGGCAGAGTCTTGATAGTCCTCGAGCCTTTGGGAAACCAACTCCTTAAAATCCGCCGAGGACTTGAATTTCTCGACGTCCTCAGCGACCGCGTCCTTGAACTCCTGGGACGCCTTGAAGGATGCAATAAGAGAGGCGACTGACCGATGGTATTCCTCAGACCTGAGGAACTCCTCGACCGCCTCCTTCCTCTTCTTCTGGAAATCGTCAGAGGCCAGGAATTTTTTGACTCCCTTCGAGCATCCCTCTTTGAAGCTGTCGCTCTTTTCCCTGGCTATTGCCTCTTCCAAGGATTTCACCTTGGTCTTCTCTAGGTTGAGCGACGACTGGAGCTCATCCCGAAGGATCCCCAAGGAAAGTATCTCCTCTTGAGCAGCCCTCGACGGGGTTCCCTTCTCCAGAAGGGCAGCGACCTCCGCGTAGTTTAGGAGCGTGGCCTCGAGAGCCTGCAGAGAAGGAGAAAAATGTTAGCCGGGGGTAAACAAGTGCCGCAAACGTGGTCGACCAACCAAAAAAAAAAACCAACAAAAAGAAGGAAAAAGCACAACTTACAGAAATTTGGCGGATGACGGCAACGCGGTGGCGGTCGAGCAGGTCCATCTTTGTAAACTTCTCCCAGGAGTCCGGGTTGAAGTGTGAGTAAATGGCCTGGATGGGCAGGCTGAAGCGGTCTGGAAGGCGCAGAGCGCTGCTTAGGTGGCGGTCGGCGACGTCCGTCACGAGGAACATGGGGTCGTCTACCTTCGACCCCGGCATCTGGAGAGGGTCCCCAGTCAACGTTGGGACCTCCTTCCCCTTGTCTCGACGTCAGGGCTGACGAGAGGGTCCCTCGACCCCGGTAAGGTCGATCGGTTCCTCGACCCTTGGCCTTTTGGAACGAGGGGTGATGACTAAGACGCCCCGCGACTGGGCCTCGGTGGACCCTGGCGTAGGGTCGGCGCGGGTGTCGGGTTGGCTCGCCGACTTCGAGCTCGTGCTCCCACTCCTCTTCCTCGGCCTGGGGGGGACGTCGAACTTCATCTCCAAGGGGACGGCTGTTAACCCATGAAGACAGTGTTAGAATACATCATCTCTCGACGTTTATATAACTGCATCCTAAGACATTTTGGGTAAGTCAACACTCGACTTACCGCTGAGAAGAAACGCAGGTGGGACAACCGGCTCGACGGGGGGTTGGAGGATGACCGACAGCCCGTAGAGAAGCCGATTCTGGGCTGTGTTTAAAACGGCCGTGCTCCGCAGAGACTCGTCGAGGGAGAGGATATGCTCGACGTGTCCAAGCTTGGCTGTCGAGAGCCTCGGCCGGTCCACAACCTCACCTGCACAGCACACGAAGTGTGTGAGATCGACGTCAATTAAATAGGCGACAGAAAGTGATAACATAGATGCACCTACAGTATTTGTTAAAAACGCTCTGCGTCCCTGAAGGACGCCCGAGGTCGAGAGGGTGAGGGTTAAAGTTGCCACCAAGGAAGAAGAACTGCGGCTTCCATCCATGGCAACTCGTAGTCTTCTCGATTTATTTATGGCGGGACCTGTGGTTTGGCCTTATTGTTCGCCCTAAGGTAAAAGAAACCCCTTGACGGGAGACTTCCCTGAGGGAAATAAGATAAAAATTCCTCGACGCTGTGTCGAGGCGAGGTACTTCCTCCACAGGATGACCATGGAGTTTATTATGGCCTGTGCCACTGGGACAATCAAGGTGGAGATCCTATAGCGGGTTAAGGTAGGGCCTTCACGAAAGGATGGAAAGGCACCGGCCTGTCCTAAACTAAGTGACCGCGGTAAACGGTCACATGGCTGGGCGGGGATCGTGGCCCTGTCGCCGCCGCCGAAACCCAAGGGTAGAAGTGACGGGCGCGATCCCCGCCCCCGAAAGCCTTTTAAGGCGGCCGAGGGCGGATCTTTCGAAAGGCTGACGCCTGCCGCCATCTCCCGTGACGCCATCCGATGGTGCTCGGCGACGCGCTGCATCCCTGCTGTTCGACCTCCGCATCTTCTTCCACCGCAGCAGAAATCACGAGGTCGCCCGACCAAGGGCGTACAATGACCGGGCGGCTTCCCGCCCACCGGGCGGATAAGTGAATCACCGGCTGCCGATCAACGAGTCGCCGACGTCGCGCCTTCCTCCGGGTCTTCCCCGACCCTAGAGGTAGAAGCCTCCTAACCCCCCAACCTTCCTAGGCGCATGATCCAAAACAAGAAAAGGAAGGTCGAGGATGAGAACCTAATGGTTGAGAGGCCAAATCTAAAAATAGGGACGTGAGTTCCTAATTACGGGCCAAAAACCCTCGACGCCGAGCCCACGGGCCGGAGAAGGGCCAGCCTGCAACAACAAGGGGAGCCTTGCAGGCCCCCGACCCGTAACAAGCACGACAACCCCGATTATGGTCGACTCAAACCCAGACGGTTGATACCACGGCAATATTATCCAAACAGCACACCCCGCAGAGGTATGCAGTCATTTTATTTCTAACCCCTTTTGTTATGTAGGAACACAGAAGAAAACCGGACTCACACCGGAGAAAACAATGAAGTTCAGAGAAACCTACCGGTATTTGCGAAAAGCTCGGGAAACTGAGAACGGAAAGCCTGAAACACGGAATGTGAGCGGCGGCCGAAATCGCAAACGGCAGTTTTTGGCAAAAATCCGGCAGAGTCACGGCGTAAGCAGGAGAAGGTAAATAGAAGAAATGCGATATAAGGGGGTATTTATAGGCCTGGATGCAGCGGTTTGAAGGGCGACGAATTCAAACGACGCCAAATCTCGACCGTCGAATTTGAATCGCCTTGATCTAACGGCACATCCGAATAGGCGTGATCCAAACGGCTGGGATAAGAGCCAGATTAATGAGTACAATCGATGGTCTCGGGTTCCCCCCTCGACTGCCAATGTGTTGCCTGGATGTGGAGAGACTGTTGACATGACTGGACCTAGATCGCTTCCATTACCCGAGACCCCTACAGTAATTATAGCACAGTAATGATGACCTAGTACCCCCACGGCCGCCATAGCTGGGCGAAGGAATCTTCCACGGGATGTCTCGATTACCATAGCCCAGGGTGACGCCACACGACGCCCCAGGCTAGGGGGTAATTGTTACACCACGGTCGAAGCTATTTCGACCGTCCCTCCGTGACAAGCGCCAAGGACTCCCTACGGAGGACCGGGGTCGGGACGCCGAGGGAGCCACGGTCGGGCGGCCCTTGCACGCCGAGAGGTAATGTAGATATCGCCGAGGAAGTGTCCATGTGCCTCGAGTCGACGCCGAGGTTTTGCCAAAGTCAACTCGCCGTCGACCTTGGGAAGACGACTATTCCACCTACCACCACCGCTGTACGAGGCCTTTACATTGGGTAGACAGTGGTTGTCTGACCGAGGCGTTGACGACCAGGGATATCCGACTGCCAAATCCCCAAAATTAAGGGAAAAAGCTGGCTACCTATAAATACACAGGGGTTCTCTCATATGTGCACCTATAAATAGAGACAAAGAAGCTCATTATATTTTTTAGAAACATTACTACCGGAATTTCTACAGGACTTCTTGTAATCTACCGCATATTAATGCAAACACAAGTGGATGTAGGCATAAGATTTTTAGCCGAACCACTATAAACCCTTGTTTTCTTTACTGTTTTTCAACTCTTAATCTGCGATCGTTTTGGAGGGATTAACGCGAGTGTCCTTGGAGTGAAGTAATTACTTGTTGATCAAAATTCACCATCAACAAATTGCAAATGAATTTTGGCATGTGATTTGCACATGACCTCTTTTTAGGGATATTGGTTGTCATTTTTTTGCACCAAAATGAATAGAAGATGAAAAAGGAACAAAAAATAAAACGGAAATACCAAAGAAAAAAAAACCCAGTCCCATCCCTTTGGTCTCCAAGTCGTTTTCCCCAAAGGACACATCCAGACCTATTTCTTGGAAATCCAGCTTCGTTATCTTACAAAGCCACAACCTCCTTCTCCACCGATTCCACTCTCAACATTGAATTGGGCTATGGAATTTGGGGGCTAGGATTTCCTCCGCAGCAACGCTCCGCCGTGGACGAGTATTACAGTTTAGTGATTCCGCCTCTTTGTGTCGCCTAGCCGCAGGGGTTTCTCAAGCCAACGGCTTCTATGCTAGAAAGTACAGTAAAATATTACGTTGCGAAGCTTTAAAATTTTTTAAAAAATAAATAACTATAAGTCGAACCGTGTTCAGGAGGCTATATATTATAAATAACAAAATTAAATCATTCTTCTAGAAGATTAGCAGTAGCACTTCTGATAGAATTGCAAGATCGAGAAAAACGACTAGAAGAGTTTCAACTAAATGAACTTCTTTATTATTTTCTTTTCCACAACTAGAATGCAAGTGGGCGAAGTTCCTTCAATGTCCTCTTGGTATCTCCTCTCCTTCCATCCACAAGAGAGTAAAAAAAAAAAAAAATTAATCTTGATGTTTGATCAATTTTATAGGAAAATCTTACTTATTACCTCCCAAATGTCTCTCAAGTGATTTAGGTATTAGAGGGACTTAACACACTATTTATATATGTATATATATATGTATATATATATATATATATGGAGGTCTTGTTTCCGCAACCCAAATAAAATTCAAATTCAAAATCGCGATACAGATCGCATTAAGGCTATGCCTACATGGCACCTTCTAATTTTGCTTTTATCTTCATTCATTAATTTTTCGTTCTCTGTTATTTGCTTAGGTTTAGGCAAATTTTTCCAACATTCACTACATAAATCAGGAATCAACTCTTGCGTCCCTTTATTTGTGTTCCTTTTCATGTCCCTCTATTATTATTGTGACACGTCAATTAAAATGCGATGAATGAAAAATTATAATATAGTATGTATTGAGAAAACACATAAAAATAGGAAAAAAGAGACATATGAACTCAATCCCATAAAACAAACACATAGCGTTGAACAATTTTACTAGTTTCGCAATTTTACTTTTGGTCAGTTTATGCCACTCAGCGTTGAATAATATTACTATATATATACTTGCTTAGAATCTAATAATTATAGAAAGGTGTAACTATATTTTTATACATTTTATTCCACGTCTAATTATTACCTATAATTTATAATCTATAATCTGTTATTAATTAGTGATATTAGTGATGGAGCCAAAATTTTATTCCAGTGGGGTACTGAAAATTTATATACTAAAATAAGGAAAAAATATACTTCTTTTATGCTTAAAAAAGTAATAATAAAGCTTATTACGTTAACAATACAATAAAAATGACAAGTACCAGAATGCAGAGTGTTACGTTAACTTAATCAAACACGAATTTTACACGCCATACCAAACTTGACATCTTTGAAAACGAAATATGTGTTTAATTGAATCATTGCTTGGCTATAAAAGAACCTTAGCCCTGCTCTCTTATATTATACCAAAAGTAAACTGATGAATAAAAATGAAGTACTTTGCATTGTCTTCATTGTTTGCCAAAATTTTGATCGTTCTTTTCTCAACATCGTTAGCAGATTTGAAACACACTCATGAAGGCTTTCTTAAGTGTCTTGTTGCACGTCTGTCTCCCTCTACCCACAATCCACAACCCATAATCTACACTCCAAATAATCCATCGTATTACAGTGTACTAAATTCTTCCATACAAAACCGTCGGTTTTCTTCTCCTTTCACCCCAAAACCATATGTTATCGTTACACCATTTACTCCAACTCATGTTCAAAACACTGTTTACTGCTCCCAGAAACATGGCATGCAAATCAGAACACGGAGCGGTGGCCATGATGCTGAGGGCCTTTCATATGTGTCCAATGCTCCGTTTGTTCTAATTGACTTGAGAAACCTAAGCTCGATTAGCGTAGACGTGGAGAGCAAATCTGCGTGGGTTCAAGCTGGAGCTACGCTTGGTGAACTTTATTATAGAATTGGAGAGAAAACTGGAAATCTTGGCTTCCCAGCTGGCGATTACCACACTGTGGGTGTTGGTGGACAGATCGGTGGAGGAGGCTATGGCTATTTGGCACGAAAATATGGCCTTTCTGCGGATAATATTCTTGATGCGAAATTCATAGATGCTAAAGGAAGAGTTCTTGATAGGAAATCCATGGGGAAAGATTTGTTTTGGGCTATACGTGGTGGTGGACCATCAAGCTTTGGAGTTGTTCTTGCGTGGAAACTTCGATTAGTTCCGGTGCCACCAACAGTGACTGTGTTCGATGTTAGTAGGAGCATGGAAGACAATGCAACAAGAAAGTTCGTTCATCAATGGCAACTTCGTGCTAACAAAGTCGATGACAATCTATCAATCGACATCACATTCCAGAGTAACAGTTCTATTGATAAAGAAGGGAATAAGAAAATTATCCTTGAAGCTTCTTCTGTCCGAGCCACTTACCATGGTGGTATTGATAAACTCCTTCAATTAGTGCAAGAAGAGTTTCCTGAGTTAGGTTTGCAAAGACAAGAGTGCACTGAAATGAGATGGGTTGAATCCTTTCTCTATATCAATCACTTCAGAAATGGAGAATCCTTGGATGCTTTACTTAGTAGAACTTCTTCTTCCAATTTGTCATCGTTCAAAACAAAATTTGATTATGTGGAAAAGCCAATTCCAGATGACGTGTTTGAGGGAATGTTAAGAAGGTTGCTTGAAGAAGAAGTAGGACAAGCTTCGATTTTTCTATATCCTTGCGGGGGAAAATTGGATGAGATTTCAGACTCCAATATCCCATATCCCCACCGTATTGGAAACCTCTATATGATGCAATACATCGTGAGTTGGCCAAAAGAAGGAAATCTTACAGTGTCCAAAAAGCATATAACTTGGGTAAGAAGGCTTTACAATTACATGACTCCTTATGTGTCAAAAAATCCGAGGGCTACATATGTCAACTTTAGAGATCTTGACATTGGGATGAATGAAAAAGAGGATGGCCACACAAGTACTCCTGATAATATTGCAAAGGCAAGGATTTGGGGTAGGAAGTACTTCAAGAATAATTTCAACAAGTTGATTCGTGTAAAACTATAGTAGATCCAACCAACTTCTTTACATTCGAACAAAGCATCCCACCAATCCTTATGCATTAAAATATGATTTAAGATCCTTGGGATTAAATCTAAACTGTTGTCCTCTTTAAATAAAGGTCTTTATATGACCATAACTGCCATGATCAAGAAATTTATCAGAATTATTGTATAGGAAAATATTTCCTAGAATCCTTTGTATTATTAATATGAATACTTTTATGGTAAGTATTTGTTGATATAATTATGGAATGACAAGTTATAAGTTAAAGTTCATAAATTTTTTAACTACGATGCAGTTACCGATTTTCAAACTGTATTTAAGAAAGAAGTACGAAATGTTGTGTTAAGCCCACAAGTGGGTACACACATGAATGATAAGTTTAAGAAGTAGAAAAGAATTGAAAGACATCAATTCTAGGGTTTTAGAAACAATCGAAACAAAAAACGGACGAAAAAAGGGTTCAAAAGGACGAACTAAGAAAATTGGTGTTTCGACTGATTTGAGTTGACCGAGTCCAATGTTGTTGACCAAGAGTCGACCAAAATGACACCTCAAAAAGTTAGTCAAGAAAGGTCAAGGTTGACTAAGTTGACCATCTCTCCGAAAAACATGTATAAAACGCGTACCGAATAGGAATTAAATTGAACCAGAATAGCGCATTTATTAAATGATCAATAGTTGAGATTAAAAGTGATAAATTTGATGGAAGACTAAGATTGAGCCATGTGGCATCCTAAGGTGGCCGGCCAAGACTTAATAGAGAAGAAAATGAAAGATATTTTTGGAATATTTTTTGAAATTTTGCAAAAAGGTCATTTAAAAAGACAAAATTGCATTTTTGGCTTTTGCTTTATGTATGGTCGGTTCATTGATGGTATATTACATGAGAAATGTTTATTTCTCATGCATAAGAACATAGAACATCAGCCAAGAGAGAAAGAGAAAAAAAAAAAATTCCAAAGTGAGGAAGAATGAGATTTAAGCGGAAATCGACGGAATTACTGAGGAATAGCATCACCGAAGCTTGTTCTTCACTCTCTAAGGTGAGATTTAAAATTTTCCCTCTCATTTCTTCACTGTGGCTGCACGTGGGATGTTGTAGAAAGCATGAGGAAAATTTCAGTTTAGTATGGTAGTTAGTTTTTAATGGTTAAGGAACATAAAAATTGATGAATCAAGGATAGATTCTAGGTTAATTGACCTTTGTTTCTATCAATTTTTGGTATGGAGAAATTTTATGGAAATTTAAGGAAACCCTAGAATTGTGATGTAATTAAAGAGAAAGTGTGTGAATGGTGTTTGATGGTAGAAACAATGGATAAGACGAGCTAAGGTTAGCTCGGAAAACATGCAGAAATATGCGAAATTCTGCCAAAATTTAATTTAAATATGTTAAACTAAAACCGGATTTCAAGAAGAATAAGGGATTAAAGTGTGCAAAGCCCATCAAACCAGGAGGCAGAACCAAGTTCACATAGATTCTATAGAAGATATATATACTTGGTGATGATATTATATATATATATATACCTTAGAATGCTGGATTTGATGAACGGATGAAGATCTAAAGAGTAACTTGGAACCAAGAGATGGAGAGTCTCTCCAACGAAAGGAAAGCCCATGGAACCAGGAGGGAGAACCCCACTATTATTATTGTCGCAAGAGTTGAGATATTTATGACTCTTACTCCTAATCCACTCAACACTGCAAATCACCACCAATCCCTCTACGCATAATCCAGCCGTATTAAGTCCACATTATTTGCCAAACCTCTCATAAATTTTTCTTCTTCTTGTTTTTTTTTTTTTTTTTTTTTTTTTTTTTTTTTATACGAAGTAGGGTGTATGACACACCTTTACTTTACAAAGGAAATCGTTTGAACTCTGGTGGACAGACACACACTCACACAAGATTTGTAATGTAATTAAAATGGCTATAAATAGATAAGATGGTTGTATCATTATGTTTTCACGTCCCAAAATGATGCAATCATGTATATCCTCTTTTCACAATTTAAGTGACAATATGAGAAAATAAAAGTTGTACACTTGTCATCAACAAGGTCCGGAATATTAATTAATATATGGGCTCTCTTTTATCTATAATTTATAATCTATAATTTGTTATGGAACCGAAATTTAATTCCAGTCGGGGCACTGAAAATTTATATACTAAAATAAGGAAAAAAAAAATACTTCTTTTATGCTTCAAAAAGTTATAATGAAATTTATTATGTTAACAATACATTACAACTATTCTCGACAAATTTTGATATTTTTATTTTGCATTAATATTATTTTTCAGCTACTTCTGTACAACCTTTAGATATATAAAATTCAAGAAGAACATTTGATAAGGCAAAACTAGTTTATTGTATTGTACCTATTTCAATAGAAGAATATAAATCTAACAAAATAAAAATATAATCATTAATCTCGTAATAAGGAAAGTTCAATGTTAGATAATAATGCCTAGGAATTAAAAGTAGAAAGGTTGGTATTTTTGGAGAACTGATGTATTTATAAAGTGAGAATAATTATGCATCATGAAAATAATTTTTTATTCTATGTCATTAAAATATTTTTTTCTCAAAATATTTAAATATCTTTCTTAAAATGTGGTCTTTATAATAAAAATATTGAAATATCTTTCTAACATTGTGGTCTTTATAAATACTTTTTTAAACTGCCTACTAAAATTTTTTAATTGTCTGCTAAATACTCTTTTTAATTGCCTACTAAATTTCTTTTAACAAAAATCATTCTCACATTTTTTTTTTTTTTTTGTTATCGTTTTCAACATATTTACTAATCAAATTTGATTATAGTATGTTAAAAATACACAATATACTCCAACCTTAACAAAGAGCTCACACATACAAAGCACGTGAATTTAACTAGTTGGAATAGAAAAATGATCAATCATTTGGAGTTTTGTTCAACGGTGATTAATTTAGCAGTATGCCTTTAAAGTTATACCGAATTAACAATAAGAAATAGCAGACGTCACGATATCTTTTTATTTTTATTTTTTATGTTTTTATCTATAACCCCAGTGGAGAGGCAAAAAATAAATTGTGCATCGATAAGAATTTAAGGTTGTGTAGTAATCAAAGAATCGACAAGAATTTATTTTCTGATCAATTGTGTATTGATAAGAGTACGGGAGTTATTATAGGCATAAACTAATTGTAATTCCACAACTTACACCATCAAGTACCGAGTTTGAATACCTCCACCGTTCCACGTCAGGGTAAAAAAGAAAAACAAGAAGCCATTAATACATGTAAAATTCAATCAAATAACGAAAATAAAATGAAATAAAATGGAATTGTTATTTATTTTCACTATAAGAAACATAGTTATTAGCGACGACAAAAAATCGTTGCAAAAAACGCAAAGTCGTCGCAAATATATTTTTAGCGACCATTTATTGTCGCAAACCTGTCACCACAATTGAGTCGTCGCAAAAACAATTTTTGCGATAATAAGCAGTCGTTGCAATTATATTTATGACGACAATCGTTGATCTGAATGAGAAAAAACGGAGCCTGGACCAGAAGGCGACAAATTAAAAGACTAAAGAATTAAATGCAAAACCCATTGATGTAACAGATGTAAATTATTGTAATTTTATTTCCTTTATTTATTTCAATTGGGTTGTGATTTAATTGTCCATGAAACCAGGTCAAATTCATCTCAATAGCCGATTGTATATTTTATATTTCATGTGATGATTATATATTATATGTCCATGCATATAACATGCAATATAGATTTAGTGTGTCTAGTCGTATGTTTATAACATGTCATGCATACACGCGCATAGTTTAATTATTTATTTATTAAAAAGAGTTTTATAAATTAAATAATTATATTCTCAAAATTAATTTAATGAGATTAAATTGATTTTGTAGCAAATTGGATTTGTAAAATTAATGTAATCGTGTGAAATTGATTTTAACAATTAAAATTTCAAATTTCACATATCTAATAAGATAAATTGTTTATTTTATTGGAATTTGTAAACATGAGATGATTTACAAAGTAAAATACATAATTTGTAAAATATGAGGATAATATTTAAGGATAATAATCGAAAACGATATTCATAATGAATTTAATTAAAGTTTCAGAATTTTTAATTAAAACATTACTAATACATGTTATTCTCATTAAGAATGGAATGGTGTTATGGCATCATTAATATAGAGGGATATTGAATGAGTGTATTATGCATAATGAGATTATGTAGAACTAGGATACATAGACAATTTGATTTTCTGGTCATTTCCGTTATGCATAGAAAATCATATTTGAGTCTACCGATGGTCATATATTGAATAATCTTAATCCTGAGTTATTATTAGACTCCTATTTAAATCCTAAATCCTATTCCTTATATCTTGGGAATATGATGAAATTGATAGCCGAGAATGTTAATATACAAGATGAAATCCATTCCTTCTTCTTTGAAGAAGCAGATAAATAATTGATTCGATACTTGAATAAGTAACGAGCTCATATTCATGAATGTGTTTTATGAATATACTATTCAAGGATGAAGATGTAATTATAGAGGTTAGCATATTTTACCTAACTCTAATTTTGAATTATTTATGGAGGATCGATCTATATATAGTGACTATATCAATGGACACATCAAGTTCTTAGAAGTAAATTATGTTTGCAATTTCGAGAGTGTAATTCCAAGTTTTTAGTGGAGTAACTTTTAGAATTAATTAATTATTTATAGAGTTTAATTAATTATTAATTTTATTAGAGCTTAGAATTATAGGTCTATAAGTCCCCCATTATCCTTGTATTACTTGCAAGACAAGATGAATTATCAGGATTTTATTTCACTCGAGACTAATTAATGGAGAATTAACTATATATTAAATAATGTGATTATTTAATTATTTTGTCACACGCTGTGGTGAGACCACAGTGGGCGTGTGACACTAGGAAAACTCTCATTGGAATTTAAATGCTTACTCTCCAGGTATTCCAGTTTACTTGTTCGACAAGTTTTCAAATTAAATTCAAAAAGGAAAGTAATATGTTACTTTATTTGGAATTGAATTTGAATTAAAATTGAAAACTGGAGAAAACAAGAAATTTTCTCTCTCTCCTTCCTTGATATGGCCGGCCCCTATAAGCAAAGAGGGAAGGAAAGTTTGTTTCCTAAATCAAAAGGGAAAGGAAAGCTTGTTTCCAAAAGAAAAAGAGAAACTGTATTTTAATGAGATTAAAATACAATAGTTACCAATTTCCTATTTGCTTTGTCTACAAGCGAATTTTTTTCCTAATGTTCTATAAATAGGAGACAATATGAATTGGAGAAATTGATTTTTTCTCTTAATTTTCTTTGTCTTGGCCCTATTCCCTAAGAGAGAAAAAGAAAAGAAAAGTTCTTTCAATATTCCTAATTCTTGCACATACATGTGCTGATAGTGAAAGAATACAAAATTAGCGAGTGACCGTTCCGATAGTTTATACCTCGAGCCCACACTCATCGTCTTGTGATATCAAGGAGTAGACGAGGAACGCTTAGGTGCTCTAAGAAAGCTTTGGAGCGAGAAATGTTCGTTGGCCAAAGACTTCAAGATATCATCCTAATCGTCGGCAAGGTATCTATCGCTATAAATTAATGAGATTAATTTATTATTGCATAAATTAATATAATCTATAGCTTATTCAAAAAGTTTTGTGAAAACTTTTGTTATACATGGTCCGCACTACCACGCTTCCGCACTTTAAAAATGTTTCAAAACCAACAGTGGCGGTATCTCCTTAAGTTAGAGACATTATGCTTTGCAACTTCTTTCAGACACTGGCTATCTTGGGTGTAAAATGAGAAAAATACCTCTAGATCCGAATGTCAAACTTTTCAAAGATGAAGGATAGTTACATGATGATCTGACTTAATACAAAAGGATTATTGGCAAGTTGTTATACCTCACGATAACCAGACCAGATCTTTCATATTTCGTGAACATATTAAGTCATTTCTTTGCAAAACCAAGAGTTTCTCATTTGCAAGCTATTCGGCGAGTATTGCAGTATGTCAAGACAATAGTTGGTCAAGGTCTACTTTTCTCTACTACTTCATCTGTCAGTTTGAGACGTTTTACAGATTCTGACTAGGCTGTTTTCCCAGATAGTAGGAGGTCCATTAGAGGTTTTTGCATTTTTATTGGAGATTTCTTGTTTTCTTGGAAATCCAAGAAGCAGCATACTGTAGCAAGATCTACTGCTAAAGCTGAGTATAGATCAATGACAAATGCAACCTGTGAATTCACGTGGCCGCTCTCTCTTCCTAAAGGCATCAACATTGAACATCCGAGACTAGCAGTTTTGTTCTGTGATGATGAAATAGCCTTATACATAGCAACAAATCCCGTTTTGAACGAGAGAACCAAACATATAGAGATCGATTATCACTTTGTGCGTGAAAAGATTCAAAATGGAAGATTGAAGACCCTTCATGTTGCATCTCAGCACCAAATTGTAGATTTGATGACCAAACCGTTATTTCCTACACAGCTCAATTTTCTTTTAGGCAAGAAGAGAATTCATAATATTCATTCTCCATCTTTGAGGGGAAGTATTAGAGTTAGGGTTAAAAGTGTAAATTTGTAAATAAAGCACTTAGTTGGGAAAATTATTAGATTAGTTTTTTTTTTTTTCTTTTTTCTTTTTCTTTTGAACTGGAGCTTTTGTAACAAATTCGTAACAAACCTCCGCTCCACCTTTTGTATAAATTCTTTTTCCTCTTTGACATTTCTTCAAGCAATGAGATTGTTTCATTTTCCCATTTTCTCTCTTCTATATTTTTCTCCTTTTCGTAATATTCTCTTCAATGCTAATATGCAATAGGGATTTCCACTGTGTAACACGCGGATAAAATAGTTGTATACAAGATCAAACAATTAATCAAACGGTTTCTTCCACTAAAGAACATGGTAGGATTTCTTCAATGTGGAATAAATATAATAATTAATCAAACGGTTGCTTCCACGTACTAAAGAACATGGTAAGATTTCTTCAGTTTGAATAAATAAAACAATTAATCAAACGATTGCTTCTACTAAAGAAAATGGTAAAATTTCCTCAATTTGAAATAAATAAAACAATTAATCAAACGGTTGCTTCTACTAAAGAACATGGTAAAATTTCTTCAATTTAGAATAAATAAAACAATTAATCAAGCGGTTGCTTCTACTAAAGAACATGGTAGGATTTCTTCAATTTGAATAAGTAAAACAACAAATTAAACGTTTGCTTCTACTAAAGAACATGGTAAAATTTCTAGAATTTGGAATAAATTAAACAATTAATCAAACGGTTGCTTCTAATAAAAAAACACGGTAAATTTTCTTCAATTTGGAATAAACAAAACAATTAATCAAACGGTTGCTTCTACTAAAAAACAAATAGTAGGATTTCTTCAATTTGGAATAACTAAAACAATTAATCAAACAGTTGCTTCTACTAAAGAACAACGTAGGATTTCTTCATTTTGGAATAAATAAAACAATTGATCCAACGGCCTTGCTTCTACTAAAGAACATCGTAAAATTTCTTCAATTTGGAATAGATAAAACAATTAATCAAACGGTTGCTTCTATACCAAAGAACATGTATGGTAGGATTTCTCCAATTTGAAATAGATTAAACAACTAATCAAACGGTTGCTTCTACTAAAGAACATGGTAGAATTTCTTCTAGGGGTGTTCAAAAAATATGTTAAACTATCCAAACAGCTCAATTCAAATTAAACCGAACCAAATCATTAATTACTTTTAAATTGTTGGGCAAATTGGTTATTTTTTATTTTTATTTTTTGGCGGTTTGGTTTGTGGTTTGGACTTCTCAAACCGCCCAATAATCCGCCAAAAAACATATACATGTTTTTTTTTAATTTTTAAAATATTTTTTTAGTTTGATTTTTTTTGGTCATAATAGAGGTTCTACACTTATAAAATACACACTATCACATTTTTGTTGGTTCATATTAAAACTTTAAATAGTGAATTTTTAGTTATTTACTATTTTTGAGTTATATTGTAAACTTGAATCTTATTTTATTTTTTATGGATTAAGGATTTTATTACTTTTGTAAATTATTGAAAAAAAATTAGTCTTAACCTCAGCCCAAACCAAACTATCCAAACCGCTTATAAATAATTCAATTTAATTTAGGTTTTCTCAAAATTATCAAACCTCCCATACCGCCTAAAAGAAAAAATTATTTTTAATTTGGTTAGTAATTTTAATAAATAAAAAAAATGGCTCAAATCAAGTGCGAACACCCCTAATTTCTAAATACACTCTTCTTTCAATTGTACAACACTAACTCTATAAATATCTATCTATTCTCTACATAGAAAGGATAATGATGGGACATTCTCTAATATTTTGCTCCAACCTACTTGTGCGCTTCACCTATATGCTTGGTTTTTTTTTTTTTTTTTTTTTTTTTTACCTTTTTAATTCTACTGAATCTAATTATTTAAATTTTCTCTCTTTTAATTTAAATTACGTCCATTGATTTCATTTTTTTACCTTCCTTGTTTAGCTTTTTGAATTTCAATTACTATTTGACTATTATTTAGCTTGTTGTATTAATATCATTCATATATTAATAATATTTATTTTTTACATTTGTTAATTATTATTATTTGTTTATATGTTGATATTAACAAAACTTTGATATATCAATATCAACTATAGTAGAGTGAATATTACTTTGCTCTCTTTTTTATTTTTAAGATTTTTTCTTCTATGCTTTTTCTTAATACTAATATACTCCTTTCCTTTAACTTTTTTTTAAATATTTTTTATCATAATATTAAAAAGATACGCCAATTATTATTGCTAATTTTTTTTTAATATAACTTTTCTCATTTTAATTTTGATATTTCAATCATTTTTTCATTATTATTAATGTTAAAACCCCATTTTTTATGTCTATAAACGGGACGTGCCTCCCTTAATGCTAGTATATACAAAAGATGAATCTTCAACTCTTTTAAAATACATTTTGCCTCTAGTAAAGATTCATAATTCTCATTGATATGGTACTGAACATATTTTTGACGTTATCTTCTGCTTCTCCATCTCTGATACTCAGAAACTATAGATTTGACGATAAACCACAAAAAAATCAAAAAACAAAACAAAACAAAACAAAACAAAAAAAGACTAAATAGGTAATTACTACAACACAAATTAAGATCTGAATAACATTTATGAGAACATATATTTTTATAGAAAAATACTGAATCATAAAATTCTTTTCTAAAAAATAGAACATATTCTACGGGTGGGAGAGATCAGTAATTCCCTCGCCGATTGAAAATGGGGATGAAGATGAGAATAATTCTGAACATTATATAAGAGAGTCACTAAATCGTTAAGGATAATAAAAGAATGGAGCGACCAAATTGTTACATATCAAAACAATTCTGAAACCACTACAACAAAAAACTTATTTGCGACGATTGAATGTCATCACAAAAGAGTATGTTGTCGTCGGTAATATTATATTTGCAATGACATGTCGTTGCAAATTAGTTACAAAAAATTA
Organism: Morus alba; assembly: GCA_012066045.3. Classification (NCBI taxonomy): domain Eukaryota; kingdom Viridiplantae; phylum Streptophyta; class Magnoliopsida; order Rosales; family Moraceae; genus Morus; species Morus alba. Next base: position 60,328,331 of record CP050224.2, read on the forward strand.
GACCCAAATAATATATTTACAGCGATAAAGTTTTGAGATGTCGTCGCTAATACATTAACAACGACTGTCATCGCGAATAATTCATCATGAATGTTCCGTCGAATATGTCATTGAAGATGACGTGTTCAGTTATATTTACAATGATATATGTCATCGCAAAAGGGTTAGATGTCGTCACTAGTGATTTAGACGATTTGCGACAACTTTTTTTAGATTTGTCGTCGCAAAAAATGTTTTCCTTTTTTTCCTAATTTCCTAATAATATTTGTAACACCCTCAAAAATTAATTGAGATTAATTAAGGTAATTGAAATTATTAGTGTGCCTAATCTGATTTAATTAAATTAGAGTTTAATGATTCTAAGGTATTTAAATTATTCACAGTAATTTATTTTAATCCAGAAGTGTGTATGAGCGCATTTCTCGACTGTTATTTTAAAATATTGTACACATGTCATTTTCATTTTTCTTTTTCCTTTTCTTTTCTTTTTCCTTTTTCTATTCTTTCTTTTCTCTCTTTCCTTTTTTTCCTGTGCCTTCTCTCTCTCCTTCCCTCTCACTCCCGCTCACACTCTCTCTCTGTCTCTCTCTCGTTTTTGTCCCAAATCAAATGGATCTTGAGCCAAAGAAGAGTTTCAAAAGATTACTGAAAGAACCTCTCTTGAATCTCAAGTTTTTGAATTTCAAAACTTATTTTGGTTCAAACCGGATTTTTGACGATTTTGAGTAAAACTAGAGTAGAAATTGGAGATCTTGGGTTCTTTGGACTTGTTTTAGGACCTAGAACCTGGATCTAGTGGTTTCCCTTTGAAATATTTGGATTTGGGACTGAATTTGCAGGTTTTTGGACTGATTTCCGCGAGCTTCTCTCGCGCAGTCGATTCCAACGGTCGACCTGTGCGGTCGACCGGATTACAGGCTGATCGGTCGACCTGTCCAGTCGACCGATGTGCACACTACCAGTCGACCAGTAGTGTTGCACTGCTTTGTCACCGGTCGACCGGTGTACACGGGGTTTGACCCTGTTTGGACTGAAATTGTTGTTTTGACCCCTGTTTTCGGGGAGAACCCAAATTAGCTTCATTTGGGGACTTGGAATAAAAGGATTAGCATCTTTAATCCCTGATTTGATATTTAAAACCCTTGGAATGGAATTGAAACATGAAAATGGATTAGGGCACTCTAATTGAAAATCTTGGTATATAAGTGAGATTGGATTGCTTTAGGAATGAGAATTGACCCTAAAGTGTTATCTTGTATCAGTGCTCACTGTGGATTCATACTGAAGGGGCTTGAGGAAGCGGAAGCTGGAAAAGGGCAACACTAGTCCCAGGTTTGATTGTGCGAGGTAGGATTTCTATCCCTTTTCCTTGTGAGCCTGTTTTCAAAAAGGATTTTGGCCTTGAAAAATGTTTTAATGAAAGGGATTGGTTTGCGAAAGAAAAATGTTTTAAAAACCATGGCTTGTTAGTTTATGGAAATCCTTGGCTTGTCCTGTCCATGGAATCCATAGCTTGTCTACTCATGGAACCTCATGGCTTGCCCAGTCATGGGGCCCGCGGCTTGAGTAGTTCATGGGGTCGTATGAACGATTTCATAATGTTAAATGAATGATTTCTTAAGATAAGAGATCTTGTGAACTGGTAATAGAGTCTATTGCTGTAAGCCTAGATAGGATGCGGAGAGTGCATCCTCAGGGGCAGAACCCGAAACCGGTCCGGTTAGGCGAGACACTTGGTGAGGTGAGTAATTTGTACTAATTACTTGCTGAAACTTGTAATGTGATTATTTTCTGTTATATTTCCTTTGAGAAAAAGGATGTGAGGTTCCGGCTGTTCTGTCGGGACTGAATGTCTTATTTTATTCATTTATGCACTCATTTATTTTAAGTATTTTTAAATTATATCCTACTGGGCCTTTCGCTCATGTTTCAAATGTTTAAAACCCCTCCCAGGAGACTCTAAGAGTGGGGCATAGTAGCAGGAGTAGCTGAGTGGTGCTACGGAAAAGATCAAGTAAAGATTGTGTTCATCCTCTGTTATAAAATGTAAGGAAATTGAGAAAGGTTATGTAAACTTATTTAATATTTGGATTTACTAGACTGTGGTTGATGTCTGTTGTCATGATTATTTACATGAGCATGTATGTATGATACTGTATGTTCTGTGGGGTGGAGCCCTGTGTGTTAGAGGCTCCTAGATTATGTAAATTATTTTTATTTTTAATGCGGCTAAGTGTGGGACCCGGTTGGGAATCTGCTTTATTAATCTCAAATCGAGTTCCACGTCACCCACCCCAGTTGGGGGCATGACAGAGTGGTATTAGAGCCTTAGTTAAGAACCCTAGGATTGTACATACATGTGTGACATATGTTATCCACTGAACAGTCTAGTTTTATATTAGTTGAAGGAAATGGCACCTCGCCATAGACTAGGCACTCAACCGGAACAACCGAATCAAGGGTTCTTGGATGCCTTGTATGCTGCCTTTCAAGGCATGGTCACTAGAGCTCGGAATGAGCGACCGGCTGAGGATTGAAAACAAGGGTATTTTCAGGAATTCAGGCGAGCGCCCATCCCCTCGTTTAACAGTGAGGGAGGACCCCAGGAAGCGGAGTTCTAGATTGACTCCATAGTCAAGCACTTGAGTACCATGGAAGGGTTAGCAAACACCTAGTGGAAACAAGTTAAGAGGAGAATGGATGTTACGGGACTAACTTGGGAGCAGTTTGAGACGCTCTTTAATGACCAGTATTTCCCTCAGAGTTACATGGAAGAAAAAGCACTGGAATTTATATCGCTGCAGCAAGGTGACATGTCTGTGAGGCAATATGAGGCTAAGTTTAATGACCTATCCCGGTTTGCGCCATCTCTGGTGGAGTCTGAACACATGAGATGTCTTAAGTTTGAGAAGGGCCTCAAGAACTTTGTGAGGAGATCCTTGGTGGCTCTAAGACTTCAAAACTTCCGGGATTTGGTAGCTGCTGCTACAAGGGTGGAGCAAGATAACTTGGCCTATCGCCAAAGCAAAGAAGAAGAGACGGGTTGAGTCTCCGTCTCTAGTAGACCTTCTGTTTTAGGTGGACCACAGCGGAGTGGTAGAATGAACCACAACTAGGGACAGATGGTTGGGGAAATGGCAAGCGGTGGTAGTAGTTCATCCAGGGAGTGATAAAAGTGCTCTATACGGGCCCAGGTGTCACCATTGTGGGCATGTGGGCCATATTAGGAGAAATTGTCCTAATCGGCCGCCGGCTCAACAAGCCCAAAGTGACGCTTCCTACAGCCAAGATGGGCCACCACAGTACATGCCACCATATCAGCTACAACAGATGCCATACCCTCCTGCGCCGACTTATCAGCCGCCTCAGTATACACAGTTCCGGCCTCAAGCGCCGAGACCGGCACAACTACCTCCACCACAATAGTATAGACCTCCGGCACAGCAGCCTAATGCTGGTGACAGCGGAAAGAGAAAAGTACAGGGACAAGCTTATACCCTAGTAGGAGGCAACTCTGGAGGTCATACCAGCAACGCGATGCTTGAAGGTATGATTCTAATCTCTCATTCTTTTGCTCACGTGTTGTTTGATACAGGTGCCACACACTCGTTTATATCAAGTTCTTTTGTTCAGACTTTGAAACTGAAGAGTGAGAATTTAGAAGTCCCGATGACTTTGAACTCCCCACTGGGATGTGTGGAGGTGATGAGTATGCGTAAGTCGTGTGAAATCACAATTGGTGGTGAGCGATTGAGAGCATAATTGATTATCCTTCTGATAACCATGTTTGATGTGGTACTCGGAATGGATTGGCTGTCAAGGCACGGTGCAATTGTTGATTGCTACCGTAGGAAAGTGACCTTGATGACGGATTCCGGAATAGTAATTTCTTATCAGGCAGAGATGAACCCAGTCCTTGGGGAACGACTGTTGAAGTACAGCGTTGGGGGACGGAAGAATCTAGCCTGTTTCTCTTCCCTTCTTACCTTAGAAGGTGAATTTGAAGTGATCAGAGATAGTGCGGGAATCCCTGTAGTGGATGAGTTCATTAATGTATTTCCTGATGAGCTACCTATTTTACTGCCAGATCGGGAGATTGAATTATGTATTGATTTGGTTCCGGGAATGGCACCTATCTCCATTCCTCCATTCCGGATGGCTCCAGCGGAGATGAAGGAATTAAGAACATAGCTTGAAGAGCTGGTAGAGAAGGGATATATCCGGAATAATACTTCCCCTTGGGGTGCACCGGTGCTATTTGTGAAAAAGCACGACGGATCTCTTCGGTTATGCATTGAGTACCGTCAATTGAACAGGGTAACTGTGAAGAATAAATACCCATTGCCGAGGATCGATGAGTTATTCGATCAGTTGGGTGGATCACAGTTTTACTCTAAGATTGAGTTGAGGTCCGGGTACCACCAATTGAAAATCAGGGAAGAGGATATTCTGAAGATTGCTTTTCAGACTCGATATGGACACTTTGAGTTCCTGGTAATGCCATTTGGGTTGACAAATGCCCCTACTGCATTCATGGATTTGATGAACTGAGTTTTTCGGCCGTACTTGGATCGGTTCATCATTGTGTTCATTGATGACATCTTGGTGTAGTCGAAGACTTGGGAAAACATGAACATCATTTGAGGATTGTTCTTCAGACTCTTTGTGAACACCAGTTGTATACGAAGAAGGAGAAGTGTGACTTTTGGCTGACAGAGGTGAAGTTCCTTGGCCATGTGATTTCAGGACAAAGAATTTCTATGGACCCTTCCAAGATTGAGACTGTGTTATAGTGGGAAAGGCCGAAGAATGTGGCAGAAATTCGAAGCTTTCTCGGACTCGCGGGGTATTACCGGCGTTTTGTAAAGGATTTCTCGAGTATCGCTGCACCGATGACTCGATTGACCAAGAAAGAAGTCAGATTCGGGTGGGATGCTGAATGTGAACATGCCTTTTAGGAATTGAAGTTAAGGTTGACAAGTGCACCGATTCTGATGATTCCTAATACCGAGGAGCCATACGAGGTGTACTTTGATGCCTTGTGGGTTAGGCTTGGTTGTGTCTTGATGCAAGGCGGACATGTAGTAGCTTACTCATCTCACGAACTGAGACCGCATGAGCGGAACTATCCCACGCATGACTTGGAGTTAGCAACGGTAGTATTTGCTCTGAAGATATGGAGATGTTATCTCTATGGAGCAAGGTTTCAGGTCTTCTCTGATCATAAGAGCGTGAAGTACTTGGTTTACTCAGAAAGATCTGAACCTCAGACCGAGGAGATGGGTAGAGTACATGGAAGATTATGACTTCACTCTGTAATATCATCCTGGAAAAGCTAATGTGGTGGCTGATGCCCTTAGTAGGAAAACGTCAGGGACTCTGGCGTCATTAGCTTTGGAGGATTGGAAGAGGACTGAAGTAGTGAGTGAGTATGATTCTTCAGTACCATGATGATTATAACTAAGCTGTGGTGTATAATCTAATCTCCGCACCAGCTCTTGTGTAACAAGTCAAGCAAAATCAGTGGCAAGATTCTCATCTTCAAGGAATCTGGACTCGAATCAAAAATGGAGAATAGTTTGAGGATTGGAGAATCCGAGAAGACGGGACGCTGTACTTCCGCGACCGCCTCGCTGTTCCTAAAGTGGGTGAGATTAAGAAAGAGATTCTGCAAGAGGCACACAAGTCGAGGTGTGCTATTCATCCAGGGAGTACAAAGATGTACTAGGACCTGAAAAGACAGTACTAGTGGAGAGGCATGAAAAGAGACGTTCGTGAGTATGTCTCGGAATGTGTGACTTGCCTCCGGATTAAAGCTGAACACCAGAAGCCAGCGGGAGAGTTGCAACCTCTTCCTGTCCCTGGATGGAAATGGGAGCACATCACGATGGATTTTCTGAAAGGACTACCGAGAACTAAGCATAGGCATGATGCCATCTGGGTGGTGGTAGATCGGTTGATGAAATCTGTGCATTTCATACCATTCCGTGCAACCTATTCTTGGAAGGTTTTGGCAGAATTGTACCTAGAACATGTCGTGAAGTTCCATGGAGTACCATTGTCGATCACGTTCGATCGTGATACGCGTTTCAATGCAAGGTATTGGACAAGTTTCCAGGAAGCCATAGGAACAAAATTGAACTTCAGTACAACATTTCATCCTCAGACTGATGGACAATCTGAAAGAGTTATTTAGATTCTAAAGGATATGCTTCATTGTTGTGTTCTAGATTTTGGTGGGAACTGAAGAAATACCGCACCTTCTTTCAATTCGCATACAATAATTATTTATCGTGCCAAGATCGGTATGGCACCGTTCGAGGCGTTGTATGGTCGTCCTTGCAGGTCATCTGTGTTAGTTAGAACCAGAGGATCGACTGAGCACTGGACCGGAAGTCATTCAAGAGAATAACGAGAAGATAGTTGTGATTCGAGAACGTCTATTGACAGCTCAAAGTCATCAGAAAAGCTATGCTGACAGAAGGCGTAGGCCTTTGGAATTCCAAGAACGTGTCTTTATTCTGTTGAAGGTTTCCCCACGTATGGGAGTTACTTGGTTTGGTATGAAAAGGAAGCTTGCGCCGAGGTATATTGGACCATTCCCGATCGTGCAGCGAGTCGGTGTTATGGCGTATCGTCTTGCCCTGCCGCCTGAATTATCTCATGTGCATGAAGTGTTCCATGTCTCCATGCTTCAAAAATGTCAACCCGGCCCGGAGGCTGTAGTGCAATGGTATGACGTTTCGATATAGGAGGACACGACGTACGATGAGGTACCGGTTCAGATTATTGACCGGAAGATGAAGAGTCTACGTCATCGTGAGATCCCATTAGTGAAAGTACTGTGGCAGCACCACGGTGTTGAGGAAGCAACATGGGAGCTTGAAACGATGATGCAGAAACGTTATCCGCATCTGTTTGCACTTTGAGGTGAGTTTTAATTTCGGGGACTAAATTGCCTAAGGGGTGGAGTCAGAACACCTGAAAAATTAATTGAGATTAATTAAGGTAATTGAGATTATTAGTGTACCTAATCTGATTTAATTAAATGAGAGTTTAATGATTCTAAGGTATTTAAATTATTCACAAGAATTTATTTTAATCCGTATGTGTATGGGCGCATTTCTCATTGTTATTTTAAAATATTGTACACATGTCATTTTCATTTTTCTTTTTCCTTTTCTTTTCTTTTTCCTTTTTCTTTTCTTTTTTTTTTCTCTCTTTCCTTTTTTCCCCTTGCCTTCTCTCTCTCCTTCCCTCTCACTTCCGCTCACACTCTCTCTCTTTCTCTCTCTCGTTTTTGTCCCAAATCAAACGGATCTTGAGCCAACGAAGAGTTTCAAAGTATTTTAAACATCAAGAGAAGGATTCAAGGTAAGATTACTGAAAGAACCTCTCTTGAATCTCAAGTTTTTGAATTTCAAAACTTATTTTGGTTCAAACCGGATTTTTGATGATTTTGAGTAAAACTAGAGTAGAAATTGGAGATCTTAGGTTCGTTGGACTTGTTTTAGGACCTAGAACCCGGATTTAGTGGTTTCCCTTTGAAATATTTGGATTTAGGACTGGATTTGTAGGTTTTTGGACTGATTTCCGCGAGCTTCTCTCGCGCAGTCGATTCCACCAGTCGACCTGTCCAGTCGACCGGTGTGCACACTACCGATCGACCGGTAGTATTGCACTGCTCTGTCACCGGTCGACCGATGTACACGGGATTTGACCCTGTTTGGCCTGAAATTGTTGTTTTGACCCCTGTTTTCGGGGAGAACGCAAATTAGCTTCATTTGGGACTTGGGATGAAAGGATTACCATCTTTAATCCCTGATTTGATATTTGAAACCCTTGGAATGGAATTGAAACATGAAAATGGATTAGGGCACACTAATTGAAAATCTTGGTATATAAGTGAGATTGGATTGCTTTAGGAATGAGAATTGATCATTTCTCTGTTTACATACTTCTTGCAACTCCGATAGTAGTATAGGGGTGTGAAAGTGGGATGAAGTGTGCATACTTGGAAAGTCTATCAACGACAATAAAAATAGAAGACTTACTATTTGACACAGGTAGGCCTTCAACAAAGTCCATTGATATATCTTCCCAAATTTGTTGTGGAATTGGAAGTGGTTGCAACAATCCCGCCGGTTTAGTGTGGTCAGTTTTATGGTGCTGACAAACATCACATGCACGGATAAATTCTTTGACTTGTCTTCTCATTCCCTTCTAGTAAAAATTTGCCTTGATTCTTTGAAATGTTTTCACATACCCTTCATGTGTACTTCCATGAAATTCTTGGACAATATCATGTGTGAGGTGAGAAGCAGATGGAAGAAAAATACGTTCTTTATACAAGATTAATCCATCCACTATCTTCCATGGCCCAATGGCTTCACCCTGTTGAATTTGATCCCTGAGCTCCTCCATATAAACGTTGGCCTTAAGCTCTTCTTTAATGGCATCTACCCAATGAGGTACTAAACTTGAAAACGCTGAAAGGGACCCGACAACTGGTTCAACTTCATGGCACCTTGACAAGGCATCAGCAACAATATTATCTCCTCCCTTCTTGTATTCAATATTGAAATCAAACCCCATAAGTTTGTACAACCACGGTTGTTGAGCTGTTGTGGTAATTCTTTGAGTCCAGAGGTGCCTCAAGCTTTGATGATCCGTACGAACCACAAATTTCCTACCCAAAAGATAGGGTCGCCACTTTTGTACTGCCAAAACTAAAGCAAGAATTTCTTTCTCGTATGTAGAGAGAAGAAGGTGTTTCCCATGGAGTACTTGGCTAAAGTAAGCGATGGGCCGTTCTTGCAATAGCACTGCACCTACACCGATCCCGGAAGCATCGCACTCGACAACAAAGGATTTCAAAAAATCGGGAAGGGATAATACCGGAGCTTGTGTCATGGTGAGCTTTAGCTTCTCAAATGCCTCCTCTGATGCCGGTGTCCATTCAAATGAATCTTTCTTCAACATATTGGTGAGGGGGGTAGCAATTTTCCCATAGTTTTGAATAAACTTGCGATAATATCCTGTAAGCCCTAAAAATCCCCTTAGTGCCTTAAGTGTTTTCAGCTTTGACCACGAGATCATAGCTTCAATTTTAGATGGATCAACAGCCACTCCACAATGAGAAATAACATGTCCCAAGTATTGCACTTCTTCTTTTCCAAACTGACATTTCTCAAGCTTAACTCGCAATTGATTAGTTTTCAAGAGTCAAAGACAATTTGCAGGTACAACAAATGATCATTCCAATCACTACTATATATAAGGATATCATCAAAAAATACCAACACAAATTTACGTAGATAATCCTTAAATACCTCATTCATTAAAGCTTGAAATGTTGATGGAGCATTGGTTAGGCCAAATGGCATCACCAAAAATTCATAGTGACCTTGGTGCATCCTAAAGGCGGTCTTTTCAACATCTTCTGAATGCATTCACACTTGATGGTAGCCGGAGCGCAAGTCCAATTTTGTGAAATAACGGGCTCCTGTTAATTCGTCAAGGAGTTCATCAATCACAGGAATAGGAAACTTGTCCTTCATTGTTATCTTGTTCAAGGCACGATAGTCGACACACATTCGCCATGAGCCATCATGCTTTTTGACCAACAAAATAGGGGACGAGTAGGGGTTGGTACTAGGGCGAATAACTCCAGTTACCAAAAGTTCTTGAACAATTTTTTCAATCTCATTTTTTTGGAAATGAGGATAGCGATATGGTCGTACAACTACCGGTCCACAATCTGGAAGAAGTGGAATTCGATGGTCCTGTGGACGTTGAGGAGGAAGACCTGTGGGTACTTTCAAAACCTCTGGATATGATTGCAAGATATCCTTGATTAGAGGTGGAATGTGATCTGGCGTAGTGCTTGGACTAGTGACGTCCAAAGCATGGAAAATAACCCCTTGCTTTTGTTTGTTGAGCTTGGTAATTAGAGTAGCATCTAAAACCTTTCCCTTTGAATTTATTCCACGCAAGACCACCTATTTATCATTCCAAGTAAACTTCATAAAAAGCTTTTCAAAATCCCACTCAATAGAGCCTAGCATTCTCAACCACTGTGTTCCAAGTACAACGTCATATCCCTCCAATGGTAATACAAAGAAATCAATAACAAGTGGGATTTTTTGAAGCTTTAGATGCACTTGAGTACACTTGCCTGGGCTCACTAATTTCTCACCAGAAGCTACCATAACTTCCAACCTTCCGTTTAAATTTGGACATAAATTTGCATGTTGAGTGACTCACGAGTTGATGAAATTGTGAGTGCTTCCTGAATCAATGAGAACAATTACCGAATGTCCTTGTAAACTACCCCAAACTTGCATAGTTTTAGGTGCTTGTACCTCTGCCATGGCATGCAAAGAAATTTTGGGTGTCATGTTTTCATTCGCTCCATCGACCTCCATTTCAACATCGCCATCATCATCGTCCTCGGCCCAACAACCTTCGATCCGAAAGAGCTTCGCACAATTATGACCGGGGACATACCTCTCATTGCAATGAAAACACAATCCCTTCCGTCGTCGTTCCGTCAACTCTTCTGTCGTCATGCGCTTGACTGTAGGGGCACTCGTTGAATTGCGCTCCAGGACACTTGGTGCGACTTGTTGAGGCTGCATTGGTCGGTGATTAACGCCCAAAAGTGATGTTCACAAGCGGTCAATTGTAGCACAGAAGGACGGTCGTATCCACAGAGAGATAACAAAATAACAAGAACGATTAACAGAATAAGAGCATTAGAGAAAAGTGAATTAAAGAAAAAGAATAGTTTTTGAGATTTTTGTTGCAAATATAATAAAAATATGGGAATTTGTATGAAGAAAATTTAATAATAAGAACGGTAAGGTGTCGAGAATCCCTAATGTTTCGTTCACCAATTCCAGTTTTGATTCACAAAATAAAAGAACTGAATAGATTAAATCTCTATGTTGACTCCGGAAATATTATTATTACAATTATCTAAAATCGACAATATATCAATCTGACAATATTGCAGTAAAAGACAATTTGTAAAATAATTTGATTAACAAAATATTTTGAAAAGTAATAGAAAAATAGATGAGATTTAATTCATTCAGATGTTGAACTTTACAACACAAGGAATCAAAACCCCGAATTGGGTCACTCAACAGAAGTTCATCTCTAACCTCACCAAATGAACTCTAGCCTATCTTGCAAAACATTCTCACAAGTTCTAGAGAGAAAATATGAGACTGACAGCAAGACGACAGAAAACTGAATAATTAAAAGCTTCCCAAACCTTAGGCCAACCCCTCTATTTATAATGTTCAGAGGTTGCCTGTCAAATAAGGAAATAAATTGTAAAACTAGAAAATTACAAAAGAAAAGGAAACAAAATAAAATTACACATAAATTAGGAGAAATCACATATTTAATTTTGGGGAAGAAATCTGGTAATTTGCTCTGATTTTTGGGGAAGGAATTCGGATTCAAAGACCAACGGGAACACGTGTCAAAGCTTGATTGAGGAAAGGAGAAAAGGTCGCCACGTGTCGCGCCATGAATGGTGAAGCTTGTCAAGCGGTTGGAGACACCGACCCGTCACGTCACGCGACCACCTAGGCCACCGTCACGACGGAGAGGCGGACCGGCCGTCACCGCAGACGCTGGTCCCACGCCGATTAAGCCTTGGACGCTACCGGTGTTGGCGTGAGGGAACGCGCTCTCCGAGTGGGGCGTGATGGTGACGCGCAAGGCGCGAGAAGGCAGAAAGAAACAAAGGATTTCCGCCACCACCGGCAAAGCGTGGCTCACCTGTCGCGCCTCGGCTCGGCCGACACGGCTCTCACGTGTGGCTCTCGGCCGAAAGGCTTAAAATATGGCTTTCATGGCTTCTTCTTGTGTAGCTTTTACATCGCTTTCATCAAGAAATAATTAAGCAAAAACTAGACAAATTCCAATTAAAAATATTATGAATAAAAATAATGGAATTGCTTAATTAAAGCTTAAATATTTTAATATTATATAAATCAAAAGCAGTATTTAAGGTGCATTTTCATGCACTGATCAGTCGGTTTGCTTGATTAGTTGGCTTCTTCAGTGCAAAATCACGAGCTTCATATAATTTTACCAAGCCAATTGCCATCGTAAGCGTACCGGTTGGTTAGCTTTTACGTCCGTACGAATACTTTCCTTCAATCCGGTGACAAAAAAACTCACCTTCCTCTATTGAAAGAGAGAACCAATCTTAGCTAATAGCTTCTCAAAATTTCCTTGATAATCAATCACCGAACCAGTTTGTCAAAGTCGAATAAGCTCACTAAACGGATCTTCAAATTGATTGGGGCCAAAACGAGAGAAGACTCCTCCCTTGAGATCTTCCCAGGTAACATAAACAAGTTCTCCTTCTAATATTTGGAACCAAAGCTGGGCATCCCCCTCCAGATAGAATGAGGCCAAAGTGACCTTATCAGATTCAACAATTTCATGGAGTGTAAAATACTTTTTTGCCCTACACACGCACGTCGTAGGATCGTTGCGGCCATCGTAATGGGGAAAATCAATCTTTAAGGCCTTGTTTCAGGGCGATTTTTTCTGGGCAGTTTCTGGGGATCTTCAAAGGCTTCAAATTTGATCTTCAAGGCCTCCTTTTGATTCAAAATCAAAACCCCAATTCTACCCAAAACCTAGAATTACAATAATTCTAATCCCGAATTAAATTATAAATAATTTAATTTGAACGAATTTAATGCGATCCATGGAACCATATAATTAACGACCAAATCCATACATTCATCATCATGAATCAAATATAAACATCCATAAATGAAAGTGCCTACCCATCACATACATACAGAATTAAATATCATATATTTAATATTGATTATGAAATAATTGGAGCATAAATTAATATAGTCTATAGACCGCTCTGATCCAATTGTTGGTTGCCGAATCAAATTCGGACGTGGAAGCGTGGCGGGGAGGGTGGATCGTGTATAACAAAAATTTTCATAAAACCTTTGAGATACTCTATAGATAATATTAATTTATCCTCCATAATTATATCAACAAAATCCTTACCATAAAAGTATTCATATTAATAATACAAAAGATTCTAGGAACTATTTTTCTATACAATAATTCTGATAAATTTCTCGGTCAAGACAGTTATGCTCACATAAAGACCTTTATTTAAAGATGACACCAGTTTAAATTTAATCCCAAGGATCTTAAATAATATTTTAATGCGTAAGGATCGGTGGGATGCTTTGTTCATGTGTAAAGAAGTTGGTTGGATCCACTATAGTTTTTACACGAATCAACTTGTTGAAATTATTCTTGAAGTACTTCCTACCCCAAATCCTTGCTTTTGCAATATTATCAGGAGTACTTGTGGGGCCATCCTCATTTTCATTCATCCCAATGTCAAGATCTCTAAAGTTGACATATGTAGCCCTAGGATTTTTTGATACATAAGGAGTCATGTAATTATAAAGCCTTCTTACCCAAGTTATATGCTTTTTGGACGTTGTAAGATTTCCTTCTTCTGGCCAATTCATGAGGTAATGTATCATATATAGGTTTCCAATTCGGTGGGGATATGGGATTGAGGATTCTGAAAACTCATCCAATTTTCCCCCGCAAGGAAATACATCAATCCGAGCTTGTCCTACTTCTTCTTCCAGCAACCTTCCTAACATTCCCTCAAACACGTCATCTGGAATTGGCTTTTTCACATAATCAGATTTTACTTTGAGCGATGACAAATGGACATAAGAAGTTTTACTAAGTAAAGCATCTAAGGATTCTCCATTTCTGAAGAAATTGAAATAGAGAAAGGATTCAACCCATCTCATTTCAGTGCACTCTTGTCTTTGTAAACCTAACTCAGGAAACTCTTCTTGGATTAATTGAAGGAGTTTATCAATACCACCATGGTAAGTGGCTCGGACAGAAGAAGCTTCAAGGATAATTTTCTTATTCCCTTCTTTATCAATAGAACTGTTACTTTGGAATGTGATGTAGATTGATAGATTGTCATCGACTTTGTTAGCACGAAGTTGCCATTGATGAACGAACTTTCTTGTTGCATTGTCTTCCATGCTCCTACTAACATCGAACACAGTCACTGTTGGTGGCACCGGAACTAATCGAAGTTTCCATGCAAGAACAACTCCAAAGCTTGATGGTCCACCACCACGTATAGCCCAAAACAAATCTTCCCCCATGGATTTCCTATCAAGAACTCTTCCTTTAGCATCTATCAATTTCGCATCAAGAATATTATCAGCAGAGAGGCCATATTTTCGTGCCAAGTAGCCATAGCCTCCTCCACCGAACTGTCCACCAACACCCACAGTGTGGCAATCGCCAGCTGGGAAGCCAAGATTTCCAGTTTTCTCTCCAATTCTATAATAAAGTTCACCAAGCGTAGCTCCAGCTTGAACCCATGCAGATTTGTTCTCCACGTCTACGCTAATCGAGCTTAGGTTTCTCAAGTCAATTACAACAAACGGAACATTGGACACATATGAAAGGCCCTCATAATCATGGCCACCGCTCCGTGTTCTGATTTGCATGCCATGTCTCTCGGAGCAGTAAACAGTGTTTTGAACATGAGTTTGAGTAAATGGTGTAACGATGACATATGGTTTTGGGGTGAAAGGAGAAGAAAAGCGACGGTTTTGTATGGATGAATTTAGTACACTGTAATACGATGGATTATTTGGAATGTAGATTACGGGTTGGGGATTGTGGGTAGAGGGAGACAGACGAGTAACAAGACACTTAAGAAAGCCTTCATGAGTGTGTTCCAAATCTGCTAACGAAGTTGAAAAAAGAACGATCAAAATTTTGGCAAACAATGAAGACAATGCAAAGTACTTCATTTTTATTCATCAGTTTACTTTTTGTATAATATAAGAGTGCAGGGCTAAGGTTCTTTTATAGCCCAGCAATGCTTCACATCTTCACATTTATTAACCAATAGCTAGTTTGGTACCAACCGGATTGCTACCAGGTCAAATGTTCAGGCGGGGTTGAAGTCCTTTAGACAACAATAGTATTGATTCAAATTAAACACATATTTCGTTTTGAAAGATGTCACGATTGCATATCGGTATGGCGTGTAAAATTCGTATTTGATTAAGTTACGGAATGAGTTGGCTTAGTTGACATTTCGAAAAGACAAAAAATTTATGTCAAAAAAATAAATAAAAAAATAAAAAAACACCCTTTCATCTAAAGCGTGCAATTTATGCCAAAAAGAAAAAAATAATAAAATAAAATAAAAAAGAAGTTGGACTTAACATAACACTATGCATTCTGGTTTGAATAACGAAAATACAGCGAACATGTCATTTTTATATAGTAGCTGAAAAATTATATTAATAAAAATATAAAAATTTGTCGAGAATAGTTTTAATATTATTGTTAACGTAATGAGTTTTATTATTACTTTTTTAAGCATAAAAGAATTATATTTTTCCCGTATTTTAGTATATAAATTTTCAGTACCCCACTGGAATTAAATTTTGGCTCCATCACTAATATCACTAATAACAGATCATAGATTATAAATTATAGATAAAAGAGAGCCCATGTATTAATTAATATTCCGGATCTTGTTGATGACAAGTGTACAACTTTTCTTTTCTCATATTGTTACTTAAATTGTGAAAAGAGCATATACATGATTGTACATTTTTAGGTTATTTTAATCTGAAGATTATGAAATCATTTTGGGAGGTGATAACATAATGATACAACCATCTTATCGATTTATAGCCATTTTAATTACATTACAAAGCTTGTGTGAGTATGTGCGTTTGTCCACCAAAGTTCAGACAATTTTATTTCTTTTGTAAAGTAAAGGTGTGTCATACGCCCTACTTCTTATAAAAGAATAAAAGAAAAAAAAAAAAAACAACAACAACAAGAAAAAAAATTTTATTATGAGAGGTTTGTTATTGTGAGAGAGCTCTTTGTTATACTTTCTTACTGAGGTTTCAAAGTGAAATCACTTATAAACACCATATTGGCTTGACTTCTAGCTAATGTGGGACTTTTATAATTTTTTTTCTATATTTGTCATTCTAAGTACCATACTTAGACTATCAATTTCTCATTCACCCAAAATCCATTTTGAGTGTATGAATACTTGATTTTAATCTCCTCGCGACGAAGAACGTAAATCTATCGAGACCCGTCTTAAAAACCTATTGGGCTCCATTCGAATATGGGCCTCAAAACGGGCTTTTAAAATGGCTTAATAAACCATTTTTTTCCAACATATATAGCATCATGAACATGGTTTGAATTATAATTATTTATTTTTTAAAAAATTTTAAAACTTCGCAACATAACGTTTTACTGTATTTTCTAGCATAGAAGCCGTTGGCTTCAAAAACCCCTACGGCTAGGCGACACAAAGAGGCGGAATCACTAAACTGCAATACTCGCCCACGGCGGAGTGTTGCTGCAGAGGAAATCCTAGCCCCCAGTCCAAAGGGATGGGACAGGGTTTTTTTTTTTTCTCTTTTGCATTTCTGTTTTATTTTTTTTTTCCGTTTTAATCTTCCATTCATGTTGGTGCAAAAAAATGAAAAACAATATCCCTAAAAAGAGGTCATGTGCAAATCACATGCCAAAATTCATTTACAATTTAAAAAACATTATTAAAAGGTCCTTAATTGGAAAGATTTCCAAATTGACGGAGTTAATTTTCATAAAAATATAATTAGGACCAATTGTAAAATTCAAATTGTTGAGGGCATCCGTATAAAAAAAAGGCGTTAATAAATAAATAATTTATAGTTAATGGGAAGCGATTAACCGCCAAATAAAGGTTAAATGGTTAGAATTAAATTGTCCTCTCAGATTTATTAGTTGATAATTAATTCGAAATGATTCAGTTAATTATTGATTGAGGAAGATCAAGAACTAATTAGATAAACTAACTAGAATGGGGTCAAGTGCACCACAATTAATTTATAAGTTTAGTTAAAAGTTATTGATCAACACATCAGCACAAAACAGTACTTTAACGGTTGGTCAGGGTGTTAAAAAAATAGACAAACTGTGAAACTGCCGATCCAAATTAAACCAAACTAAATTATTAAAAAAATTTAGATTATTGGTCAGTTTAGAAATTTTTAACATTAATTTTGTCCGATGTTTTGGTTAGTGGTTTTGACTTCCCAAATTAACTGCCTAAAAAAACACCTACACATTTTTTATCCTTAAAAGATTTTTCTATATATATGTTATTTTCATTTGTTATAAAAGATGGTTCAAAGTTAGTAAAATGTTTCTACCACACTTAATATTAAAAGATCATAATTAAATTCTAGGCTCTTCCCATTCTCTTTTCTCTCTCATTCTCATTAAAATGCTTTTAGCCCAAAACATAAATTGTCTAATCCGCTTATAAGTAATTTGGTATAATGTAATTTAAAAAAAAAAAAAAAAAAACTGCCCCAAAAACTGTATTTTTGGTTTTGTAGGTAGTTTTTAAAAAAATAAAAAATAAAAAAAAAATACCCAAACCGCCCGAGAACTCCCTTACTGTCGGGTGTCAATTCAATCGACAGACAAGTCCTACGATAATTACAAGCGAAAGATAGTTTTAGAAAAGATGTTGATAACAGAATCCAAACAAATACGAAACTCACACTACGAAACTTTGTTTTCAACTATGTATGAACATGCATGCGACTAATTTCATGTTGCGTATGAAATATTTGTCATGCATATGTCTAAACTATATTTGCTCTCTCTGTGATATGAAATGCCCATAGTTGTATTAGCCATGATTAAATTACATAAACTTAATGAAAGTGGAACGCAATTAAATGCTGTATAGGATTTGTTTTTCTTTTTTTTTTTTTCTTTTTTTTACACAAAACACGTGATGCATCCACAACCCACTTGTCCGCACTCCGCTGCTACATCCTCTCTGCATGCCCAGCAACAAGTTTCAAGGAGCCGGTGCCTTACCCAAGCTTCCTACAATACGAACAAACCTAATAAATTTTCACTCAGTAAGTAACAGTAGGTCATAATAGATGCAACAATTATGCACACCCATATATGCACTCATGTCATAAATACTAAGATACTTCATACCATGAAATCACGCATTGCTTATGTTCTTCTTCTTTTATTACATACTTTGTTCTGCTTTCGTCTCACTTTAGTCGTTCACATTATATTTTCACATTCTAAACGACTCTTCTGAATGACTCTCATATTATGTTTCTCATTGTTCTTGTTCTTCTTTACAGATAACATACCTTTATATGGATCGATTTCTGTTTTTCATTTTCTTGTCTTTTACTACTTATGGGCCATGTCCTGTTGTACCATAGCGCGCATAACCAATGATGAGTGGGGTAGCTAACCAATCCAACTTAGTCACGGTTTACTTCTTTCATAGTCTCATAATAACCTTTCCTTCGAAGGCTGGTACTAACAGGATGTTTGGTCTCTTACTGTTTATCAATTTTCTCATTGAAACGGTAACTTTAGTTAAATCTTATGAATTTGTGCATTTTTGAGCAATTTATCTTGAGATTAACTTTTTGTTAATGTTTAACTTTTTCTCTCACGAATTTGCACTAAAACCGTGCACGTTCCTCAGCAATGGGCCTAATTTTTCAGTTTCAGTCTAGAACTGTGAATTCCCATTGTGTTCGGTTTCTATACATCACCGAATATTGAATCACCTTTCTTTTCACACTTTAATCCCTTATTCCTCTTGAAATCCGGTTTTAGTTCAAAATACTCAAACTAAATTTCAGCAGAATTTTGCCTATTTCTGCATGTTTCTCGAGCTAACCTTAGCTCGTTTTATCCGTTGTTTCTACCATCAAACACCATTCACACATAGTTCAGAAATTTCTGAACTTTAACTTATAACTTGTTATTCCATAATTATATCAACAAATACTTACCATGAAAGTATACATATTAATAATACAAAGGATTCTAAGAAATATTTTCCTGTACAATAATTTTGATAAATTTCTTGGTTATGATAATCATCCCTCCTCAAAAATTTTCGTCCAAAAAAATTAGAACAGATGGGGGTACTTCGTTCTCATCTCATTTTCATGTTCCCATGTTGCGTCTTCTACTTTTTGATTCCTCCACAGTATCTTTATAAGTGGAATACTTCAACTCTGAAGACGCTTCTCTTCTCGTGCAAGTATTTGTGCCAGTTGTTCCTCATAAGTTATGTCTTTGTGAATCTGAATCGGTTCATGTTCTATAACATGGGATGGATCGGGCATGTACCTCTTTAACATCAAGACGTGGAATACATCATGTACCACAGCTAATTCTGGCTGTAAAGCCAATTGAAAGGCCACTTTCCCTATTCATTTGATAATCTAGAAAGGTCTTAAATACCTTGGGCTTAATTTGCCTTTCTTGCCAAAACACATGACACATTTCATGGATGCGATCTTCAAGAAGACTGAATCTTCTTCACTATACTCCAAGGGTCTTCTACGCTTATTAGCATAGCTTTTCTGACGGCCCTGTGTTGTCCTCATCCTTTGATGGATTTTCTGGATAAATTCAACCGCCTCCTGAATGAATTCTGTCTTATGCAATTGCTTTTCCCAGGTTTCATACCAATGAGTGGGAGATCTGCACTTTGTTCCATACAAAGCTTCGTATGGTGGCATAACGATTGAAGCTTGATAATTGTTGTTATAAGAGAATTCAATCAATGAGAGTTTCTTATTCCATGCTCCTTTAAAATCCATCACACATGCTCTAAGCATATCTTTTAAATTTTGGATGGTACGTTTCGATTGTCCATCAGTCTGAGAATGAAAAGTTGTGCTAAATCTTAATTCTAGGCCCGTGGCTTCTTACACACTCTTCCAAAACATTGACGTAAAGCGGCTATCCTGATCTGAGACAATGGATAAAGGTATTTCATGCAGTCTAACTATGTTGGTGACGTACAACTCTACTAACTTTTCTAGGGTATACGTCACTTTTATGGGTACAAAATGGGCAGATTTATTCAATCTATCAACAATTACCCATATTGCATCAAAACCTTCACTTGTTTTGGGCAGTCCCAACACAAAATTCATGGTTATATGCTCCCATTTCCATTCTGAAACATCTAAAGGTTGCAGCTCTCCAGCTGGACGTTTAAGCTCAGCTTTAATCTTTTGACATGTTAAACAATGACTAACATAGTCCACGATGCCATTTTTCATGTATCTCCACTAAGAGTATTATTTTAGATCTTGATACATCTTAGTCGCTCCTGGATGTATCGAATTAGGGGTATTATGAGCTTCAGAAAGAATTTGACTCTTAAGATTTTCATCTTTTGGAACACAAATTCTTCCCCGAAATGTGAGTATTCCCTTATTAGAGACTTTGAATTCTGTCTCTTTTCCTTCCTCAGCTTATTTCCAATACTTGTCTAGAGTAGAATCTTGACGTTAAGCTGCATCCATCTTGTCAAAAATAGATGGTTGTATCTATAGAGCGGCTAATTTGACTGTAATTAGCTCCAACCCTAATGAATGAATATCCTTTTGTAAAGGTGATGGAAATCTATCCAATGACATATGACTTAATTCTTTAGTCTTATGACTTAAAGCATCAGCTACCTTAATGGCTTTTCCAGGTGATAAAGGACTTCACAATCATAATCCTTTACTAACTCCAACCATCTGCGTTGCCTCATATTATGTTCTTTCTGAGTGAAGAAATACTTAAGGCTTTTATGATTAGTGAAAATCTGACATTGTGCACCACATAAATAATGCCTCCATATCTTTAAAGCACAAACTATTGTTGGTAACTCCAGATCATGAGTAGGATAGTTTCTCTCATGAGCTTTCAATTGTTGAGATACATACACAATTACCTCTCCATTTTGCATCAGTACTGCTCCCAATCCGAATTTGGAAGCATCATTGTATACGTAAAACTTTTCTCCATCCTTTGGGATAGTAAGGATTGGTGCAGTAGTTAGCTTTCGTTTCAATTCT
The DNA here is from genome assembly GCA_012066045.3 of Morus alba. Lineage (NCBI taxonomy): Eukaryota > Viridiplantae > Streptophyta > Magnoliopsida > Rosales > Moraceae > Morus > Morus alba. Next base: position 60,349,339 of record CP050224.2, read on the forward strand.
TGGAAACTTTCCTTAAACTTCTCAGTCCATTCATACTTCTTTTTTTTTTGCATGAAGGTAGTGAGTGGTGCAGCTAGTTTTGTAAAACCCTCTACAAATCTCCTGTAATATCCAGCCAAAGCTAAGAAACTATGAATCTCTGTTACGTTTCTTGGTGCGGCCTAGTTACTAACAACTTCAATCTTTGCTAGATCCACCGAGATTCCATCTTTCGAAACTACATGCCCCAAGAAATGAACTTTATTGAGCCAAAATTCACACTTGGAGAATTTAGCATATAGCTGATGTATTTTTAGCATTTGAAGGGTAATTCTCAAGTGCTTTTCATGTTCCTTATAATTCTTTGAATAAACTAGTATGTCGTTGATAAAAATGATAATAAATTTATCCAAGTACTCTTTGAAAACACGATTCATCAAATTCATAAAAGCTATTGGGGCATTAGTTAGTCCAAATGGCACAACTAGAAACTCGTAATGTCCACAACGCTTTCTAAAAGCCGTCTTTGGTATCTCTTGTTCCTTAATCTTCAATTGGTGGTATCCAGATCGCATATCAATCTTTGAGAACATTTTCGCCCCTTTGAGTTGGTCGAATAAGTCATCAATCCGGGCCAGAGGATATTTATTCTTTATCGTGATCTTATTGAGCTAACGATAGTCAATACACATTCTTAATGTGCCATCTTTCTTCATTACAAACAATACAGGGGCTCCCTAAGGTGAATAACTTAGTCGGATAAATCCTTTGTCCATTAACTCTTGCAATTGCATTTTTAACTCCTTAAGTTCTACTGGAGCCATTCTATAAGGAGCGTTAGAAATCGGTGTCGTTCCTGGCAAAAGTTTGATATCAAACAAAATCTCACGTTCTGGTGGCAAACTAGGTAATTCTTCTGGAAAGACTTCCAGAAAATCTTGAACTATCGGCACATCTTTTGGTTGCAAATTATCATTTTTAGTCGTATCTACAATATGTACTAAATATCCTTCGCAACCACTAGTAAGTTATTTTCTTTCTTCTATTGCATTAATTACTTTCTGGGGGTACGCTTAGAGTGATCAACATACTCAAAAGTTTCTTCCCCATCGGGTTAGAAAATCACCTTCATATTACGACAATCGATAGTAGCTTGATATTTCCCTAATAAATCTATTCCTAGGATGACGTTGTAGTCAATTATCTTTAATATGACTAGATCTGTGTATAGCTCCCTATTAGCTATGACTATCGGTACATGTTCTAGCCTAAAATCATACAATAGAATTTCCCCAGAAGGCAGGGTCGTCCTAAATGTCTGACCAATTCTATTCTTAACATAATTTAATTTCTCAGCAAATCCATATGATGCACCGGAATCAAATAATGCGTATACTGAGTACTAAGCAATAGTAAGCTGACCTATCATAACTCTTGATGTGCCAACTTCTGTATCATTTCTCGTGTATGCCAGCAACTTTGCATTGGTTTGTGATGGGGCTTCTACTTTATCTTGTTAAGGTTACATTTCCTCAACTCTTATCTACATCACGTTTTGTAACGACCTTTCATGGGCCGTCATAGTTATGTTAACTTTCAAACATTTTCCTCTAAAAAAATACGAAAAATAGTTAAGTTTGAAACACTTTACTTTGAGTGACTTGAAGAAATCCTAATTTTTTTTTTCATATTATAACTTTAAAAATTTTAAACCTCATCAAAGAAAAATAATCTTTAGCTTCAACTCATTTATTAAAATCCATACCGTAAAATAAACTTATAAAAAGATTTTAAGTATTCTTCAAATTAAAACCACCATAAACCAAAGTTCCAAAACAATAACAATAAAAATTTAAAAACTTGTTTAACATAAGCAAAGGAAAAGGAGGCATTCAAAAGTGCACTTTGGAAGAAGGTGGCTACTCTACAAGAAAAAGGTAGAGGAAATGTGCAGGGACTACCTTACGTAGAAGCAGATTAGGGCTAATGGAGACATGGCTGTCAGACAAGGTTTGGCTAGGGACACCTGAATCCAACATCTACAATGGTTCAAGGGATGGTAGGGAGCTGGATAACTACTTGTGGCAGCTAGAGCGCTCACTTTCATTCAATGACCGTTTCTCCCATTTTCCTATCACGCACTGCTCGCATCTACTCCAAGATTCTCCATGGCTACATCTTACCCTTTAGATTGTCTGCAACATGAAATAACTTAAATAAGCAAGGGCTTAGTATGACACTTAATTCTCACAAATTTAAATGAATATTTTTATTCATCAACAATAAACATCATCGTGAGAATAATTATTTTTGAACATGTTTAAACTTTAAAATCCATCATATCTTAGGCCCGATATTGTACCATCATAGCGCGCTAACCACAGAAAGCATGTGGTGGCAAATTCCATACCAACCGTGACAATAAGACCACTCACCGGTCACCATCAAGGGTGTACAACGCCATTTAAAAACATAAAAATACTTATATATTTTTTTCTTCAAAACGTCATCATATGAGAAATATTAAAGGTGTCATAACATCATCATAAACACCAAAATCATATACTTCTCAATTTTTCAATTCATGTTGCAGGAGAGAGTGTACTTATATGAGCACCTTACTTAACCCTTTAAAATTTCGCAAGGGTGACGCGACGAATGAGGTCCTCGGGTGCTCGCTCTAGAACCGTTCATGCCGTAAATCATAAATAAGATTACTTAAAAGCCTTAATAACTCATCAAATACATTGATCACATTAAAACAACATCTAATATACCATTCTCACTATTCATTAACATCAAGACATAAAAATCCCAATAATTACATCAGTTTTCCAAATCTTACAAAAACTGACAGCCTGACCATTATCTCTTCAAAAATTCATAATAAATCACAGAAAACTCAAAAGGATCTGAAAAAATAGACATCAAGATCTTTTTAACAGCACCTTATTTGTTACAAATGAAGTTCATTTGGTCCCTCAAACATTGTTTTAAACTCAGATCATATTAGCTAGAAAATTCCAGCACAGTAAACTCTGAAAGTACCAAAATAAATTCATTACAGATAAAATCAATTCCAACCATATGTATACTTTAACCAGCCCTAAGACATGTTCCTAAAACATTCAAATTACACATTCTATAAAAATTCTCATGGCAAAGTGAACTAGAAACATCAATATGACCATCAAAATTCACATATCTTGCAACTCGAATCCAAAAACAATATGCTAACTCATGTTTCAATGAAATCACAATTTATAACATAAAAAGGAAACAACAAATAAGAAAATAAGATAATTGCTAACATGCCTCTCTAGAATTTATCAAATTATGAAGACACCAAAACACCCAAAACAATAACCGTGTCATACATAATTATCTAAAAATAAAACATATGGTCATGAACATTAAAACCTCACCTAAATCACATATGTCATCCCTTAATCTTCAACCCAAGAAAATTATTCATTATCTCTTTAAACCAACACCCAACATCAATGGAAATCACCTAATAAGCATGAATACTAAAATAGAGATGGAAAATACCTTGAAATCTTCTTGATTGTGGCTTAGAAGAACCAAAGGTTTACCATAAGGGGTTCAAATAATGGAGGTTTGATGGCTGGTCTTGGAGGCTCTCTATTGTGGTGTTCTTGGATGTTAAAGAAAGAAGAAGAAAGAGGGGAAGAGAGAGTAAGAGCTTGAAAATGTTTATTGGCTCATAAATCATATAAAATTAAAAGTGATTAATTTGATATTAATTAGGGATTAATTTTGTCATTAAAACACACCTTAACAGCTGGGGGAATGACTGTCATTAGGTTGTAAAATCGTGTGGAAGGCAAATAAAAGAGTTAGGTCAACTTCTAGAAAATGGTTCTTTTGTCTAACAAGAAAAATCAAAGAAAAACTTAGAATTTTCCTAAGACACTTAATTTCATGCATTATAACATAAAGTACATCATATCATGAACATATATATAATTTCTATAAAATGGCATGAACTTGTTCTTAGCACCTCGAGTCCTCATCGCGTTCACATGTAAAATATAACTCAATGTGATGTTAGAATTAATTAATTATAATACCATAACATTATTCCAGTTAATTTCTAACGTTTATTTCTAGGAATTTTGTCAGTTAGAAAAAATGGGTGTTATAGCATTTGCCTGGCTAGTAGGCTATGTATTTGAATTCTGAGAACAATTCCAGGAATAATGGCCCTCTTTGCCGCTGCACTTAGAACACTCAACTATATTCGTGTTGCGATCTTGCCTCTGTTGTGGACTTTGAGAATTAAAGCTTCGATTTCCATCAAAATTTATCTTCCTCTTATTCGAGTTCTGGTTATTCTGTGGATGACTCTGTAAGGGTCGATTTCCTTGTCCAGTTCTATTAGCTTGGTTGCTCTAACCAGCTTGATTATTCCTTTGATTCCCCTTTTGGGTTTGCTTTGCTTGTGCTTGATCAATTTTCTTGGCTTCCCAGATTTTGGCTCTTTCCTCCTTAGCTTGGGCCAAATGATACTCTGCTCGAACTGCTCTACATACACAATCCGCCACTATTGTGGGTGGTCTTTCCCTACTGTCTACCACGGTACCTATTTCAGGGCGAAACATTACTAGCATTCACCGCACCTTTTCCATTTCTGTTGGCACTAGCTGAGGGCATAGCCTTGCCAATCGATCAAACTTACGACAAGCCTCTATAATAGTCATATCACCTTGCTTCAAATTATTGAATTCATTTTGTTGAGTTCGGAGACCTACAGTATCGTAGTACTTAGCCTGAATTCCCCCAAGAATTCATTCTAAGTCATTATTGCCACATTTCTTCTCATTACCACTATCTCCCACTAGTAGCAGACATCTTTCTTTAACACATACGAGGCACAAAAAACTTTTTCTTGCTCCATTAGATTCGTGAAATCCAGAATCGTTTGGAATGAAGTTAACCACTCCTCAGCTTCTAGTGGCTCAGTGGAACCTTCAAATTCTGGTGGCTTCATCCTATGAAACCGCACATATAATGGTTCCTGGTTAGCAACTAGCATAGCTTGAGGCACCATTTCTGGCATCGCTGCTGCCTCTGGTTGCGGTGCAGGTTGAACAGGTGGCGCCCTTCTTTACTCCGGTTCCTGGTCTCTTTGCTCTAACTGTGCCCGTAAATTTCTATTTTTGTGCTCTTGACCCTCCTATATGGCTCATAAGTTAGCTATGGTGGCAGCTAAATCCACCCCTATTTCTTGAACCAAACGTTACCTTTATGGACGAACCATGTTTCCGTGTGCCTACATAAGAGGAATAATGGTAAACATGGTTAACTTTCCAGATATGTGTGTACATATAAATCTAAATAAATCTTAGCATCATCTGATAACATAAAGTTGTTTTAAAATAATACAACTTTGATTAAATGTGATAGCATTATGGTAGCATTTTAACTACACTTATCATTTGAAAAAAAACATGCATTCCTCAGGTAACAACATTTTTTCCCTATATTTGATTCATTTGTATACCTGTATACATATACATACACATATCCACTCAAACATACATATACATTCATCATTCATTACTTACATAAGACAGGAATGATTATCTTATACACTTACAATATGTTTTTACATTGCTACAATGTAACATCACCATCTAAACGTTACATCATATTATACATCTGCATAATTCCCATTGGCCTCCCCAAAATCCTCCTCTGGATCATCTTCCTCACTTGTATTTACAGTGTTTTGGGGATCCACGTTTGCTTGTCCCTCTTGTTGGGGTGATGATGTTGTTCGAGCTTCTATTCCAGAACACACCTCCACTGATCTATTTCTACGTAGGTATTCTCTCTGTCTATGTTCAAACTTCATTCGACGCTCATTATCGCGTCGTTCTTGTTCCTCTCATTCAATAGCCAATGTTTCTTCTAATTGTGTTACTTCCTCTACAAATTGTGCAAGGGTATATGTAACTTCCCATCATGGAAATACCATAGTTCGTAATTCTTCTATTAACCCCCTCCAAAATATGAAACATGCATGTTGTTCTTTTAACTCAATAGTGCGATCAGTGATAATCTCACGAAAGAACTGTTCAGCATAAATTGTCATGGTGTCATAAGCTCGCATCTTAAATTTATCCACCTTATGTATATAGTTCTCCATTCTCTTAAATTCGATCTCCCCAGTATGTGGTTAAGCCTATGAGGTAGAGGCAACCTCTGGTGCTATCCTTACGGGTGCCTCTCTTGGTGGAAATTGAGCTAGCAGCATACTACAAAAATTGCCCCGAGGCACCTCATACGCATTTCTCATTTCCATCGCACCTCTCCAAAACAGTCTAGCGACGGACTCCAATAGGTCGGCTGCTAGAATCACCCAATCACTCTCATCAATATCATAGGCTATCATCAAATATTTAATTTAGTGTAGCTAGTCTTGTAATTTTGTTAGGGAGCCTGACCATCATACATTGGTGGATTACACTAATGAAGTGCAAAAGCAGCTCTTGCAGCGACCTTAGATCCTATTGGGTCCCTAATCATAGCTACTTGCACTTCCCTATCAATCGGGGGTGGCTCAGCTACTCTCTTAGGTCATATGGGTTGCAAAGGTACCTCTAAAGGAATAGGTTCCACTTCTTGTATTGAAGGTAGACTATGTTGGTTGCCGAATCGAATTCGGTTGTGGAAGCGTGGCGGGAGGCAGATCGTGTATACTAAAAATTTTCATAAAACCTTTGAGATACTCTATAGAATATATTAATTTATGCACAAATAAATTAATCTCATTAATTCATTTATTAAGAACTCAATTAGGAAAAATACCTAGAGGCCGACTCGGTTGATAACTTGAGTTGTTTGACCTCGAACAATCCTTGCTTCAAAGCTTTGTGTTTAGAAAACAATGTCTTCCATGTCAATTCCTAGAATCCATGAAGACGTGTGTGTGGGCACACATGAGACAAAATGGGTTACAATAAACACTCGAATTTCCACAAACACCAACGCATGCATGATGTCGAATTTTTAGAGAAACATTTTTTCCTTCCTCTCTACCTTGAGAATTTCGGCCAACCTTATCAAAATAGGGCAAAAATTGTTTCAAAAAATTGTATTCACAATTTTCCATCATTTTCATATTTAAAGAGTACAAGTCAAACTTCAAAAAGGAATCAAATCTCTATCACTAAGATAAAGCTTGTTAATTATATCCTATTTGAATTTGGAACAAAATCTCCTCTTATCCTTATCCATTATGGCCAGCCACCTTAGGGGATCTTCATCCCTGTGTGGTGCCAATTTGCAGATAGGGAAGGAAGAGAAAATCATCCTTTATCCTGTAGTCCAATTTTGACTCAAATTCAAATTCCAATTTAAGTCAAACTTAAATTAATTTGAATTCTAAATTGAACAACTTATCAAATAAGTTTAAAAGGATAAATCTAGATGTGTTCAAATTATTATTTAAATAATCATTATTTAAATAATAATTAATTCTCAATTAATTATTTTTTAGTGTTTAATTTTAGAATTTCATAATTCTAAAATTCCCATTTTGCCCTTTGTGTCTGGCAGAATTACTAGGACGACACAGGGACTAATGGACCTATAATCCCGAGCTCCAATAAAATTAATAATCAATTAAATGCTTTAATTAATTAATTAATTCAATTAATTCCAATAGTTACTCCACTATAAACTTGGAATTGCACTCTCGAAATTATAGACATAAATTACTTCTAAATTGTGAAGTGTCCATTTGATATAGTCATTGCATATAGATCAATCCTCCATAAATAATTCATAATTAGAGCCAGGTAGAATCCGTTAACCTCTCTAATTATATCTTTATCCTTGAGTACCATTGATTCTCTAATGGACAGTGATTCATAAAACACATTCATTAATCAGAGCTCCTAGTGGTCCATGTACCGAATCAACCCTCAAGAGAATTATTTATCTACTTCTTTCTCAAGAAGGAATGGATTCAATCTCATATAATAACACAATCTCGGCTAACTACTTCATCATGTCTCCAAAATACAAGGAATAGGATTCAGGGTCTTGGAATGCGTACCGAGTAAATCAAAAGATACAAATTCATAAATAGGAGTTTGTTAAGAACTCAGGATTAAGATCATTCTATATATGACTATCGGTAGACTCAATTAGAATTTCTATACTTAACAGAAATTATTAGAAATTCATATTGTGTCTGTGTCCTTATTCCACATAATCTCATTATGTCAAATACACTCATTCAATATCTCACCATATTAACAGTGCGGATAACACCATTTCATTTTAAATAGGAATGACATGTATTAATAATGTTTTAATTAAAGATTCTGAACTTTAATTAAATTCATTATGAACATTGTTTTTTTATTATTATCCCTAAACATTATCCTCTTGTATATAACACTTATATACAATGTTTAAGGTTACATAAATAATCATGGAATTTTCATTTGATATTCATAAATATTCATAAATATATGCACATAAAATAATGGAAAAACTCTTTTATTAAATAAATAATAAATATTATATTACATCTCATGCTTCTAGGACACGATTCCCAATAGACTATGTAGATGTCTTCCCCTTCGTGGACCCCAAATACTTCTTTTATGCAACCCTTGGGGTACCGTTTGAGTTCGTTTTGTTCGAACCATATTGTATATCCTATAAGGACAAAATTCACACACTAAATTCTAAATTCAAAAGAAAAATAACTTACTTGGACAATGTAGAGTCAGATGCTCAGAAATTGTGGGTTGGTGGCAAAACCATCGCTCTAATACCAACAGTGATGACCCTAATTTTTGATCATCATCCTATGTTCATACTTAGCATTACTTAACCTCTACTACTTACTAGTTATAACCCCTTAAAAATGCAGGCCAATTGTTTTTTACCATGTATGTCTAAATGCTATAGAATTTAGCTAGCATTCTGTTTTAAACCATTCGTAAAATGTTGTAGCATTTAGCTAACATTTTATTTTCAACCATTCATAAAATGTTGTAGCATTTAGCTAGCATTCTATTTTCAACCAGTCGTAAAATGTTGTACCATTTAGCTAGCATTCTGTTTTCAACCATTCCTAAAATGTTGTAGCATTTTACTAGCATTCTATTACATTAACCATACCTTGTGACTAGAGGTTGCTATGCATAGCCTCATTGTCTCGTAAACTCAACTTTTGTTACATAAGTTATCTATATTCAGAAAACACTATTTACTTTTTTTACATAAAACACGTGAAGCATCCACAACCCACTTGTGCACACTCCACCGCTACATCCTTTCTGCATGCCTAGCAATAAGTTTTAGGGAGCCGGTGCCTTACCCGAGCTTCCTACAACAAGAACAAACTTAATGAGCTTTCGCTCAGTAAGTAATAGTAGGTCAAAATAGATGTAATAATTATGCATACCCATATATGCATTAATGTCATAAATATCAAGATACTTCATACCATTAAAATACGTATTGCTTATGTTCTTCTTCTTTCATTGCATACTTTGTTATGCTTTCATCTCACTTTAGTCGTTCACATTGTACTTTCATGTTCTAAACGACTCTCATATTATGTTTCTCATTCTTCTTGTTCTTCTTTACAAATATCGTACCTTTATATGGATCAGTTTTGTTTTCATTTTCTTGTCATTCACATTGACAAGTTGCTACACATTAACTCTTAATGATAAAATTAGCAATCACACTTTGCTAATAACCTTTCTTGTCGTGACTCCTTCACCTAGTGAGAACACAGACTTGGATGTTGACCCTCAAAATCCATGTATGACTCATAGTCAAAGTCTATGTATCTAGTGAAAGACAACTCTTTCACTGACTAAACTATCTTATAGTTTCTTTATTTTCCTTATATACTTAAGGATACACTACACGGCTGCTCAATGATCGAATCTTGAGTTCAATTGACAACGAATGACTACTCCCACTGAATATCATATATTCGGGCTTGTAAAGAATAAGAACATCTTCTTTTCTTTTGTTTGAAACATCTTGGATTTGATCAAATCCATAAGACTTAATAGCCTCATCAAACCTGATATTTCATGATCTACAAGTTTGCTTTAATCCATAAATGGATCTCTACAGTTAGCAGGCTTTCTGCTTTAGGTCTTTCTCTATGTAACCCTCTGGCTAATCGATATAGATGGTTCCCTCAAGATAGCCATTCAGAAAAGCTGTCTTGACATCCATCTGCCATATCTCATATTAAAAATATGTTGTTATGGCTAAGAGTATTCGGATGGACTTAAGCATGGCCTCTGGTGAGAAAGTTTCCTCATAGTCAACTCCCACTTTGTGGTTGTAACCCTTAACCACTAGCCTTTGCTTTATAAGTCTCTACTTTTCCATCCATTCATCTTGTTCTCTTGAAGATCCACTTGCATCTAATGGGTTTTACCCTTTCAGGTAGATCTACAAGTTGCCAGACTGAGTTAGAGTACATGGACTCTATCTCGAGTTTCATAGCTCCTTGCCACTTTTCCTTATTAAAATCATCCATCGTAGCCTTAAAGGTCAATGGATCCTCCTTACCGTCATCAGCAGTAACGATACGTGCTTCCTCAGTATACCAGTCAAGTAACTTGCTTACCCTCCTGCTACGATGAGGTGCCACTGGAGTTTGATTAGGAATCGTGGTCATTCTTAGTGTTCCAACAACTCTTGTCGGTTGTGGTCCAATCTTATTGGAAAGTATCTTTTCTAGAACTACTTTCCTTCTGGGCCATAAAAACTATCATATAGTCATGCTTCAGAAAACGTGGCATTTGTCGATACAATTACCTTTGATTCTTATGACTATATAAAATAATCATTCTTTTGTCCCCATTGCATATCTCACAAACATGCATATTTATGATCTTGGTCCAACTTCCCAGTCTATTGTTTCATCACATGAGCCAGACACCCCCATATGCGAATATGCTTTAAACTAGCTTTCAAGCATTCCACAACTCTAGGGGTGTCTTTGGTACATACTTAGATGGTACTAGATTCAAAATATACATAGTTGTTCTTAGGGCATAACCCTAGAATGAAGCAGGAAGTGAAGAATAATTCAACATTGATCTTGTCATGTTGAGCAAAGTCCAATTTCTCATTTCGGCTACACCATTCTGTTGTGGTGCACCGAGTGTAGTCAATTGGGATACCACACCTTCTTCAATCAAGAAATCCTGAAACTCTTAGTCCAGGTATTCATCCCCTCAATCTAATTGAACTGTCTTGATTATTTTACCTAACTGTTTTTCAACTTCTGCTCAGAATTCTCTAAACTTTCTAAAACTTTCAGATTTTCGTTGCATTAGGTAAACATAACCATATCTCAAATAATCATCAATAAAAATGATGAAATATTGGTAACCTCCTTTGTCTTGGACGTTTAACGATCCTCATACATCCGAATGTATTAGTTGAAGAGGTATTGCGGCTCTTTCTCCTTTCGACATGGAAGGTCCGTGGTCATTTTGCGTCCTAGACAAGATTCATAGGCTGGACGCTCACTAACTTTTAGTTCGTGTAAAGGACCATCCTTTACTAGTCTTTAAATCTTGTTTAGGCTAATGCGACCAAGTCTAAGATGCCACATATATGTGTTATTTATCATGAGAGATCTTTTGCTCCTTATTCTTAGGTTCGGCAACTTTTGAAATTTTCAATATTTTACAGTGAGCCAGGCATTGGTTTAAACGGTATAAACCATTTTCCAAATATCTAGAACATATATCAGAACCATACCAAAAGATGTGAACTAGATTTTTATTTAAAGGCAATTGTTCAAATAATTTGGAATTAGAAATCAAATTTCTCTTTATGCTTGGAGGGAAATAAACATTGTTCACAACAAGGTATTTCCAAAATTGAAGTCTAACTTCTCCCACTGCTTTTGCCAATATCCTCGCGGTATTCCCACTTTCATCGTGTAATCCCTGATGGCAAGTTCTTTGTAAGAACTAATATTTTGCAAAGAAAATTAAATCATGATTAGTTGCTCCCGAATCAACTATACAGGACGAGGAATCACCCTCTACTAAATATGTTTCTAGAATTAGTAAATCTTATTTACTTTGATTCATTTTCTTTGTTTAGGTGGAAACAATTTCCATTTAAGCGCTAAAACTTAATAAAGAAAACAAACATGAGTAGCAACTCCCGAATCTACTATCCACGAATAAGGGATCACCCTTTTTACTAAACATGTTTTTAGAACTAGCAAATCATATTTGCTTGAGTTCCTTTCTTTATTTTGGGAAACAATTTCTTTGTAAGAACTAAGACTTAATAAAGAAAACAAACATGAGTAGCAACTCCTGAATCTACTATCCAAGAATAAAGAATCACCCTTTTTACTAAGCATGTTAGGAAATCATATTTGCTTGATTCTTTTCCTTTATTTTAGTGGAAACGACTTTCCTTTTGTCTTTTACTCAGGGCTCTTACAGTATTTAGCCAACCCTTTTGTTTCCAGATACGGTATCTGATGACTGCATTATCTCATAAGCTGTCTCCGTGCCTTCATACTTCTTGTGAATTACCACGCATAAAGTAGCTAACAGTTAGCTACTATGTTTTCGTTAAGGACATGAAGACAATCCTCCATTTGGGACAAACTTATATTCATCACATGAATATAGGTTGTTTATGTTACTTTACCACTTCGCAAAGTTTATCTCTAGTCAGTGTTTCAGTTTTGTATAGTACGATTATAGGATTTGACATATTGTTGGAAATAAGTAGAATATTCATCTAATCAATTTATGTGCATGAATATCAAAACATGTGAATTTGGGCACAATTAAATATGATGCATGATGCACATGAAAAATACATAAATCATGTTCTAATTTTAAGTGCCAACGATAATCCAATTTACCACGAATATAGTGCCACCATAGGATAGGTAAAAATATCGTAAATTGAACCCAGACCTTCTCAATTAATAAATATAATCAAAATATCTCATATTTTCATATTTATCAACTATCGTTATTTTGGTCAAAAATATAATCAACAATTTGATTATATTTTCATGAGTGTAACCCATCATTTCAGATTCTACAGAGTTAACTCCGGAGTGCCGCCGTAGGGTAGGTCAAACCAAAAATACATCTTTGAATCCTATCACAAGGAATTCAACCTTGTTATTGATCCGAAAGAACACTTTCCATAGGGAGTGCGGAATCGGTGCCGCCACGAAGCCCCTTTCGAATCTCACGGTGTTAAACTAAAGATGGAGACCATTGGGTTGTATTGTCATACAACCCTCTCCCACTCATTATTTTGCAAATATGTATTTTATTTGAAAATCATCTCATGTTTTTCCAATCCCGATAAATAAACAATTTATTTTTTGGATTTGTGAAATTCTAAAATTTAACTCTTAAATTCAATTTCACATGTATCTTTATTTTTCAAATCAATTTTACAACTTAAATCCATTTAATCATATTAAATCGATTGTAGGGCATAGTTCTTATTTTTATTTTTTCCTTTTAAAACTCTTTTAAATAAATAAAATAAATAATTATAAATGCACGTATATGCATAGCATGTTATAAAACATATGAGTAGGCACACTTTATCTATATGGCATGTTATATGCATGGACATATAAAATATAATTATCAAAATAAAATATAAATATATGCAATTGGCTATTGTGATGGATTTGACTGGGTCTCATGGAAAATATAAATTACAACCGAAATCGAAAAAATAAATAATTACAATAATTATTTTCTTACATTACATCAACGGGTCTTCGATTCTTAAACTCTTCATTCTTTGGCTTTGTTCTTCGTCTTCGGGTCGGATTTCACCTTCTCCAGTGTCAAGAACTCTTCTGGGTCTCTCAACACGCATTACGAGGCTTTCAGAAACCTTCGGGCCTATTCGGGGTTCATTTGATCGCATCTTAAATTATTTATCCTTTACCATTGATAACCATACGCGAATCATCATGGGTGCACGCATTCCCATTTACCTACTTCATCACGTATCCAAAATACAAGGAATAGGATAATAGCCGCCATAAATAAGAGTTTGTTAAGAACTCGCGTGGCGATCATTGTGATTATTCCTTATTAATCTAGCCGCACACGCTCTATGTTCTTGGCTGATGCTCACTTTGGAATTTTTTTTCCACTCTTAATCTCTTGGCTGATGCTCTATGTTCTTACGCATGAGAAATAAAAATATCTCAATAATAAACCATCAATGAACCAACCATACATAAAGCAAAAGCCAAAATGCAATTTTGTCTTTTTCAAGGACCTTTTTGCAAAATTCCACAAAATATCCCAAAAATATCTTTCATTTTCTTCTCCATTTAGTCTTCGCCGGCCACATTAGGATGCCACATTGCTCAATATCAGCCTTCCATCTAATTTTTCACTTTTAATCTCAACCATTGATCATTGAATAATTATTCTATTCTTGTTCAGTTTAATTCCTATCTGGTACGCATTTTGTACACATTTTTTAGAGAGATGGTCAACTTAGTCAACCCTGACCATTCCTGACTAACATTTTGAGAGCATCGTTTTGGTCGACTCTTGGTCAACAAATTTTGACTTTATCCTAAAAAATTATCCTCTCGTCAACTTAAATTTTTAAAATAATGAATAAACTTTTTCATTCCAATTGTTTCTAAAACCCTAAATTTATGTATTTCAATTCTTTTCCCTTTCAAACCACTTACCCACTTTTCAATAATAACACAATATTCCATACTTTTTCTTAAATAAAATTCCACAAAATTTCTAAAAATCATTTTCTTCTCCATCGTAGTTAAGAAATTTCTGAACTTTAACTTATAACTTGCTATTCCATAATTATAGCAACAAAATCCTTACCATAAAAGTATTCATACTAATAATACAAAAGATTCTAGGAAATATTTTTCTAAACAATAATTCTGATAAATTTCTCGATCAAGACAGTTATGGTCACAAAAAGACCTTTATTTGAAGATGAGACCAGTTTAAATTTAATCCCAAGGATCTTAAATCATATTTTAATGCGTAAGGATCGGTGGGATGCTTTGTTCATTTGTAAAGAAGTTGGTTGGATCCACTATAGTTTTTACACGAATCAACTTGTTGAAATTATTCTTGAAGTACTTCCTACCCCAAATCCTTGCTTTTGCAATATTATCAGGAGTACTTGTGGGGCCATCCTCATTTTCAATCATCCCAATGTCAAGATCTCTAAAGTTGACATATGTAGCCCTAGGATTTTTTGACACATAAGGAGTCATGTAATTATAAAGCCTTCTTACCCAAGTTATATGCTTTTTGGACGCTGTAAGATTTCCTTCTTCTGGCCAATTCATGAGGTAATGTATCATATATAGGTTTCCAATTCGGTGGGGATATGGGATTGAGGATTCTGAAAACTCATCCAATTTTCCCCCGCAAGGATATACATCAATCCGAGCTTGTCCTACTTCTTCTTCCAGCAACCTTCCTAACATTCCATCAAACACGTCATCTGGAATTGGCTTTTCACATAATCAGATTTTGCTTTGAACGATTGCAAATTGAAATAAGAAGTTTTACTAAGTAAAGCATCTAAGGATTCTCCATTTCTGAAGAAATTGAAATAGAGAAAGGATTCAACCCATCTCATTTCAGTGCACTCTTGTCTTTGCAAACCTAACTCAGGAAACTCTTCTTGCATTAATTGAAGGAGTTTATCAATACCACCATGGTAAGTGGCTCGGACAGAAGAAGCTTCAAGGATAATTTTCTTATTCCCTTCTTTATCAATAGAACTGTTACTCTGGAATGTGATGTAGATTGATAGATCGTCATCGACTTTGTTAGCGCGAAGTTGCCATTGATGAACGAACTTTCTTGTTGCATTGTCTTCCATGTTCCTACTAACATCGAACACAGTCACTGTTGGTGGCACTGGAACTAATCGAAGTTTCCATGCTAGAACAACTCCAAAGCTTGATGGTCCACCACCACGTATAGCCCAAAACAAATCTTCCCCCATGGATTTCCTATCAAGAACTCTTCCTTTAGCATCTATCAATTTCGCATCAAGAATATTATCAGCAGAGAGGCCATATTTTCGTGCCAAGTAGCCATAGCCTCCTCCACCGATCTGTCCACCAACACCCACAGTGTGGCAATCGCCAGCTGGGAAGCCAAGATTTCCAGTTTTCTCTCCAATTCTATAATAAAGTTCACCAAGCGTAGCTCCAGCTTGAACCCATGCAGATTTGTTCTCCACGTCTACGCTAATCGAGCTTAGGTTTCTCAAATCAATTACAACAAACGGAACATTGGACACATATGAAAGGCCCTCATAATCATGACCACCGCTCCGTGTTCTGATTTGCATGCCATGTTTCTCGGAGCAGTAAACAGTGTTTTGAACATGAGTTGGAGTAAATGGTGTAACGATGACATATGGTTTTGGGGTGAAAGGAGAAGAAAAGCGACGGTTTTGTATGGATGAATTTAGTACACTGTAATACGATGGATTATTTGGAGTGTAGATTATGGGTTGGGGATTATGGTTAGAGGGAGACAGACGTGTAACAAGACACTTAAGAAAGCCTTCATGAGTGTGTTTCAAATCTGCCAACGAAGTTGAAAAAAGAACGATCAAAATTTTGGCAAACAATGAAGACAATGCAAAGTACTTCATTTTTATTCATCAGTTTACTTTTGGTTTAATATAAGAGAGCAGGGCTGAGGTTCTTTTATAGCCAAGCAATGCTTCACATCTTCACATTTATTAACCAATAGCTAGTTTGGTACCAACCGGATTGCTACCAGGTCAAATGTTCAAGGGGGGTTGAAGTCCTGTAGACAACAATAGTATTGATTCAAATTAAACACATATTTTGTTTTGAAAGATGTCACGATTGCATATCCGTATGGCGTGTAAAATTCGTATTTGATTAAGTTACGCAATGAGTTGGCTTAGTTGACATTTCGAAAAGACAAAAAATTTATGTCAAAAAAATAAATAAAAAAATAAAAAAACACCCTTTCATCTAAAGCGTGCAATTTATGCCAAAAAGAAAAAAATAATAAAATAAAATAAAAAAAAGTTGGACTTAACATAACACTATGCATTCTGGTTTGAATAAAGAAAATACCGCACTGTCGCAAATATATTATTTGCGGCGAACTATCATCATAAATATTTTATTTGCGATGACAAATCAGTTATTTGTGGTGACATAGCATTGTCGCAAATAAGTTTTTTTGTTGTAGTGTTCATAGATATTGTTGTTACCTCCATGCAACACTTTTCTTAACACTTGTTTTTATGTTGTCAACAGTTGCAGAATTAATTCATTTTCTTGGGCAGAATCATAAATCATAAATCAACATTACTTCAAGGAACATAAAGAAGAGAAAAGTACTATGTTGTTATGCTCAAACTGTGAAATAATAAAAGGTACTTTGTTTGGGAGAATTTTTCAAATAATCATAGATAAGCCTGCAATTGAATTTCGAACGCAATGAGGAATGAAATCAACCAATTTTTGTAATTTGTTAATTCGTATTTGATTAAGGCAATGAGTTGGCTTATTTGACATTTGGAAAAGACAAAAAATTTATGTCTCTGATATATTAAAAAAATAAATAAAAAAATAAAAAACACCCTTTCATCTAAAGCGTACAATTTATGCAATAAAGAAAAAAAATAATAAAAAAAAAGTTGGACTTAACATAACACTATGCATTCTGGTTTGAATAACGAAAATACAGCGAACATGTCATTTTTATATAGTAGCTGAAAAATTATATTAATAAAAATATAAAAAATTTTCGAGAATAGTTTTAATGTATTGTTAACGTAATAAGTTTTATTATTACTTTTTTAAGCATAAAAGAAGTATATTTTTCCCGTATTTTAGTATATAAATTTTCTGTACCCCACTGGAATTAAATTTTGGCTCCATCACTAATATCACAAATAACAGATCATAGATTATAAATTATAGATAAAAGAGAGCCGATGTATTAATTAATATTCCGGATCTTGTTGATGACAAGTGTACAACTTTTCTTTTCTCATATTGTTACTTAAATTGTGAAAAGAGCATATACATGATTGCACATTTTTGGGTTATTTTAATCTGAAGATTATGAAATCATTTTGGGAGGTGAAAACATAATGATACAACCATCTTATCTATTTATAGCCATTTTAATTACATTACAAAGCTTGTGTGAGTATGTGCGTTTGTCCACCAAAGTTCAGACGATTTTATTTCCTTTGTAAAGTAAAGGTGTGTCATACGCCCTACTTCGTATAAAAAATAAGAAAAAAACAAGAAGAAGAAAAAATTATCAGAGGTTTGGCAAATAATGTGGACTTGTACGGCTGGATTATGCGTAGTGGGATTGCAACAATACTATATATATATATATATATATATAAAAGTTTTTAATGATTATATTTCCATCAGTAGTTACTACTAAATATAGAATTTTAATCAACTATCTAATTTATTACAATTATCAGATTAATATGTTACCGCTACAATAACGATATCTATTGATGAGTAAATATTTGAGTATTGTACGTTATATATATCCATGTTCACTTATAAAGTCTAATTATTGCTCTGACGATTATTACCTTAAACATAAGTATTTAAATCGACCCACTATAAATCTTTCATGTTTTTATGTGTTTATTTTCTTCTGCAATTTTATTGTTGTTAGTAGTATAGAATTAATAAAGCTACTAATTCTAAGAATACCAACAAAATGATGCTAAGCAATATGGATGCTATTTTGGACGAAAATGTTGTGAGACTAGTGCTGTTGTTCGTGAGTATATTTCTCCTATATATGTCATTTGCTTATTCGAGTTTCATTTTGCTTGATTGAGAAAACAATCTGAACTTTTTGCTACAGTGAAAACACATAAAATCAAATCTTATATTTTTAGAATTCTTTGCTCGATTGAGAAGCATCTGAAGTATGAAAAAAAAATATCCTATCTATGAGAATTTGAGTTTAAAATTTCAATTTTGCTATAGTAAAAAATTTTTAAAAACAGTCACATTTAACTATTTTGCTATAATAAGATCTCACATAAACTCATATATCAACTCAAATTAAAAACTCAAATCAGTAAACTAAAAGGCCTTTAGTTTATTTTAATACTAAGATTTTTATCAATTTTTATTATATTATATGTTTTCTTGAATTTGAAATGAGATTGGATGTAATGACTTGATGATTAGAAGTTTTTATCTTACTATAAGTAGGGTGCTGTTTTCAATATCCTCATATCGTTTTGATTTATTGTTATGACAGATGCTCATAGATTTTAGTGCAAAGAGAATATGATCAGCTACGATGCTGAAAAATCATCTGAAAATCGTGAGTTCACAGGAATCCTAAATGCTCTTATATCCTTCCATTCCCGGTACAGCATACAACAAATGTGTAAAGGTAATAATTAGACATGGAATAAAATGTATAACAATATAGTTACACCTTTCTATAATTATTAGATTCTAAGCAAGTATATGTATAGTAATATTGTTCAACGCTAAGTGGCATAAACTGACCAAAAGTAAAATTGCGAAACTAGTAAAATTGTTCAACGCTATGTGTTTGTTTTACAGGATTGAGTTCATATGTCTCATTTTCCTATTTTTTATTTTTTTTCTCAATAAAACATACTATATTATAATTTTTAATTCATTTGACATTTTAATTGATGTGTCACAATATTATTAGAGAGATATAAAAAGGAACAGGAATAAAGGAACACAAGAGTTGATTCCTGATTTATGTAGTGAATGTTGGGAAAATTTGCCTAAAACCTAAGCAAATAACAGAGAACAAAAAATTAATGAATGAAGATAAAAGCAAAATTAGAAGGTGCCATGTAGACATAGCCTTGATGTGATTTGTATCGCGATTTTGAATATCAATTTTATTTGGGTTGCAGAAACAAGACCTTCCTATGTATATAAATAGCGCGTTAAGTCTCACTAATACTTAAATCACTTGAGAGACATTTGGGAGGTTATAACTAAGATTTTCCTATAAAATTGGTCAAACATCAAGATTTTTTTTTTTTTTTTTTCTCTCTTGTGGTTGGAAGGAGAGGAGATACCAAGAGGACATTGAAGGAACTTCGCCCACTTGCATTCTAGTTGTGGAAAAGAGAATAGTAAAGAAGTTCATTTAGTTGAAACTCTTCTAGTTGTTCTTCTCGATCTAGCAGTTCTGTCAGAAGTGCTACTGCTAATCTTCTAGAAGAATGATTTAATTTTCGTTATTTATAATATATAGCGTTCAACTTATAGTTATTTATTTTTTAAAAAAATTTAAAACTTCACAACATAACGTTTTACTGTATTTTCTAGCATAGAATCCGCTGGCTTGAGAAACCCCTGCGGCTAGGCGACACAAAGAGGCGGAATCACTAAACTGCAATACTCGTCCATGGCGGAGCGTTGCTGCGGAGGAAATCCTAGCCCCCAAATTCCAAGTGGAATCGGCGGAGAAGGAGGTTGTGGCTTTGGAAGATAACGAAGCTGAGGATTTCCAAGAAATAGGTCTGGATGTCTCCTTTGGGGAAAACAACTCGGAATCCAAAGGGATGGAACTAGGTTTTTCTTTTTTTTCTTTTATATTTCTGTTTTATTTTTGTTGCTTTTTAATCTTCTATTCATGTTGGTGCAAAAAAATGACAAACAATATACCTTAAAAGAGGTCATGTGCAAATCACATGCCAAAATTCATTTACAATTTTAAAAACATTATTAAAAGGTCCTTAATTGGAAAGATTTCCAAATTGACAGAGTTAATTTTCATAAAAATATAATTAGGACCAATTGTCAAATTCAAATAGTTGAGGAGATCCGTATAAAAAAAGGCATTAATAAATAAATAATTTATAGTTAATGGGAAGTGATTAACCGCCAAATAAAGGTTAAATGGATAGAATTAAATTGTCCTCTCAGATTTATTAGTTGATAATTAATTGGAAATGATTCAGTTAATTACTGATTGAGGAAGATCAAGAACTAATTAGATAAACTAATTAGATTGGGCTCAAGTGCACAACAATTAATTTATAAGTTTAGTCCAAATTAACTAAAAGTTGTTGATCAAGACATCAGCATAAAATTGTACTTTAAAAAAATAGACAAACCGTGAAATTGCCGATCCATATTAAACCAACTAAATTATTAAAAAAATTCAGATTATTGGTCAGTTTAGAAATTTTTCACATTAATTTTGTCCGATGTTTTGGTTAGTGGTTTTAACTTCCCAAATTAACTGCCTAAAAAAACACCTACACATTTTTTATCTTTAAAATATTTTTCTATATATGTTATTTTCATTGGTTATAAAAGATGGTTCAAAATTAGTAAAATGTTTCTCCCACACTTAATATTAAAAGTTCATAATTAAATACTAGGCTCTTCCCATTCTCTTTTCTCTCTCATTCTCATTAAAATGCTTTTAGCCCAAAACATAAATTGTCGAATCCGCTTATAAGTAATTTGGTATAATGTAATTGTTTTTAAAAACGAAAAACTGCCCCAAAAACTGTATTTTTGTTTTGTAGGTAGTTTTTTTAAAAAAAAAAAAAAAAAAAAAAAAAAAAAACCCAAACCGCCCGAGAACTCCCTTACTGCCGGGTGTCAATTCAATCAACAGACAAGTCCTACGATAATTACAAGCGAAAGATAGTTTTAGAAAAGATGTTGATAACAGAATCCAAACAAATACAAAACTCACACTACGAAACTTTGTTTTCAACTATGTATGAACATGCATGCGACTAATTTCATGTTGCATATGAAATATTTGTCATGCATATGTCTAAAGTATATTTGCTCTGTCTTTGTGATATGAAATGCCAATAGTCGAATTAGTCATGATTAAATTACATATAATTTAATGAAAGTGGAACGGAATTAAATGCCGTACCAAAATGAGGAGGACTTTTTTTTTTTTTTTTATACACAAAATACATGATGCATCCACAACCCACATGCCCACACTCCGCTGCTACATCCTCTCTGCATGCCCAACAACAAGTTTCAGGGAGCCGGTGTCTTACCCGAGCTTCCTACAATACGAACAAACTTAATGAATTTTTGCTCAGTAAGTAACAGTAGGTTATAATAGATGCAATAATTATGCATACCCATATATGCATTAATGTCATAAATACTAAGATACTTCATACCATTAAAACACGTAATGCTTATGTTCTTCTTCTTTCATTACATACTTTGTTATGCTTTCATCTCACTTTAGTCGTTCACACTGTACTTACCAAAGCTTCGCTAACGATGCGTCCTTTGTCTCACTTGATGCTTTCCGACTTTGATCGTTAATCGATCATATTGCATAAAGTTCCGATCATTAGATTCAAAATCTAAGATCAATAATAACATTAAAATTTAATTCAGAAAGGTCTATAATCCTTATCTTTGGTATTCAATCCCAAAATATTTTCTATCTCACGAATTTGCACTAAAACAGTGCACGCTCCTCAGTCATAGGCCTAATTTTTCAATTTCGGTCCAGAACTGTGAATTCTGATTATGTTCGGTTTCTATACATCACCGATTATCGAATCACCTTTCTATTCATACTTTAATCCCTTATTCCACTGAAATCCGATTTTAGTTCAAAATACTCAAACTAAATTTCGGCAAAATTCCACCTCTTTCTACATGTTTCCCGATCTAACCTTAGCTCATTTTATCCGTTGTTTCCACCATCCAACACCATTCTCATACTTTTTCTTTCAATTACATCACAATTCTAGGGTTTCTTCAAATTTCCATAAAATTTCTCCATACCAAAGATTGATAGAAACAAAGGTCAATTAACCTAAAATCTATCATTGATTCATCAATTTTTATGTTCCTTAACCATTAAAATCTAACTACCACACTTATCTGAAATTTTTCTCACGCTTTCTACATCCCACGTGCAGTCATAGTGAAGAAATGAGAGGGAAAATTTTAACTCTCACCTTAGAGAGTAAAGAACAAGCTTCGGTGATGTTATTCCTCGATAATTCCGTCAATTTTCATTTAAATCTCGTTTTTCCTCACTTTGGAATTTTTTTTCCATCTTTCTCTCTTGGCTGATGCTCTATGCTCTTATGCATGAGAACATTTCTCACATAATATACCATCAATGAACCGACCATACATAAAGCAAAATCCAAAATGCAATTTTGTCTTTTTCAAGGACCATTTTGCAAAAATCCACAAAATATCCCAAAAATATCTTTCATTTTCTTCTCCATTAAGTCTTGGCAGGCCACCTTTGGATGAAACATTGCTCAATCTCAGCCTTCCATCAAATTTTTCACTTTTAACCTCAACCATTGATCATTTAATAATTATCCTATTCTATTTCGGTTTAATTCCTATTTGGTAAGCATTCTTTACACGTTTTTCAGAGAGATGGTCAACTTAGTCAACCTTGACCATTCTTGACTAACTTTTTGAGAGCATTGTTTTGGTCGACTTAAATCAGTCAAAACCCCAATTTTCTCGGTTCGGCCTTCCGAACCCCTTTTTCGTCCGTTTTTCGTTCTGATTGTTTCTAAAACCCTAGAATTTATGTATTTCAATTCTTTTCCATTTCTTTAACTTATCATTCATGTGTTTACCCACTTTTGGGCTTAACACAACATTCCATACTTATTTCTTAAATACAGTCTGAAAATCGGTAACTACATCGTAGTTAAGAAATTTTTAAACTTTACCTTATAACTTGCTATTCTATAATTATATCAATAAATACTTACCATAAAAGTATTCATATTAATAATACAACAGATTCTACGAAATATTTTTCTATACAATAATTTTGATCAATTTCTCGGTCATGATAGTAATGGTCACATAAAGACCTTTATTTAAAGATGACAACAGTTTAAACTTAATCCTAAGGATCTTAAATCATATTTTAATGGGCAATGATCGGTGGGATGCTTTGTTCATGTGTAAAGAAGTTTGTTGGATCCACTATAGATTTTACACAAATCAACTTGTTGAAATTATTCTTGAAGTACTTCCTACCCCAAATCCTTGTTTTTGCAATATTATCAGGAGTATTTGTGGGGCCATCCTCATTTTCATTCATCCCAATATCAAGATCTCTAAAGTTGACATACGTAGCCCTCGGATTTTTTGACACATAAGGAATCACGTAATTGTAAAGCCTTCTTACCCAAGTTATATCCTTTTTGGACGCAGTAAGATTTCCTTCTTCTGGCCAATTCACGAGGTAAGGTATCACATAGAGGTTTCCAATTCCGTGTGGATATGGGATTGTGGATTCTGAAAACTTGTCCAATTTTTCCCCACAAGGAAATACATCAATCCGAGCTTGTCCTACTTCTTCTTCAAGCAACCTTCCTAACATTCCCTCAAACACGTCATCTGGAATTGGTTTTTCCACATAATCAGATTTTGCTTTGAACGATGACAAATTGAAATAAGTTCTACTAAGTAAAGTATCCAAAGATTCTCCATTTCTGAATAAATTGAAATAGAGAAAGGATTCAACCCATCTCATTTCAGTGCACTCTTGTCTTTGCAAACCTAACTCAGGAAACTCTTCTTGCATTAATTGAAGGAGTTTATCAATACCACCATGGTAAGTGGCTCAGATAGAAGAAGGTTCAAGGATAATTTTCTTATTCCCTTCTTTATCAATAGAACTGCTACTCTGGAATGTGATGTAGATTGTTAGATCATCATCGACTTTGTTAGCACGAAGTTGCCATTGATGAATGAACTTTCTTGTTTCATTGTCTTCCATGTTCCTCCTAACATCGAACACAGTCATTGTTGGTGGCATCAAAACTAATCAAAGTTTCCATGCAAGAACAACTCAATCCAAAGCTTGATGGTCCACCACCACGTATAGCCCAAAACAAATCTTTCCCCCCGGATTTCCTATCAAGAACTCTTCCTTTAGCATCTATGAATTTCGCATCAAGAATACGAACAAACTTAATGAATTTTCACTCAGTAAGTAATGATAGGTCATAATAGATGCAATAATTATGCATACCTATATATGCACTCATGTCATAAATACTAAGATACTTCATACATTGAAATCATGTATTGCTTATGTTCTTATTCTTCTATTACATACTTTGTTCTGCTTTCGTCTCAATTTAGTTGTTCACATTATATTTTCACGTTCTGAAGGATTCTTATATTATGTTTCTCATTCTTCTTGTTCTTCTTTACAGATACCTTACCTTTATATGGATTGATTTATGTTTATCATTTTCTTGTCTTTTTCTTCTCATGGGCCCTGTCCTATTGTACCATAGCGCGCATAACCAGTGAGGAGTGGGGTAGCTAACCAATCCAATTTAGTCACGGTTTCACTTCTTTCATAGTCTCCTAATAACCTTTCCTTCAAAGGCTGGTACAAATAGGATGTTTGGTCTTTTACCGTTTATCAATTTTCTCATTGAAACTGTAACTTTAGTTAAATCTTATGAATTTTTACATTTTTAAGCAATTTATCTTGAGATTAACTTTTTGTTAACATTTAACTTTTGTCTCACGAATTTGCACCAAAACCGTGCACGTTCCTCAATAATGGGCCTAATTTTTCAGTTTCAGTCCAGAACTGTGAATTCCCATTGTGTTCGGTTTCTCTACATCACCGAATATCGAATGACCTTTCTTTTCACACTTTAATCCCTTATTCCTCTTGAAATCTGGTTTTAGTTCAAAATACTCAAACTAAGTTTCGGCAGAATTCTACCTATTTCTGCATGTTTCTCGAGCTAACCTTAGCTCATTTTATCCGTTGTTTCTACCATCAAACACCATTCACATACTTTCTCTTTTCATTACATCACAATTCTAGGGTTTCTTCAAATTTTCATAAAATTTCTCCATAACAAAAATTGATAGAAACAAAGGTCAATTACTTAGAATCTATCCTTGATTCATCAATTTTTAAGTTCCTTAGCCATTAAAAACTAACTACCATGCTTAATTGAAATTTTCCTCATGCTTTCTATAACATCCTATGTGCAGCCATAGTGAAAAAATGAGAGGAAAATTTTGAAATCTCACCTTAGAGAGTGAAGAACAAGCTTCGTTGATGCTATTCCTCAATAATTCCGTTGATTTCCGCTTAAATCTCATTTTTCCTCAATTTGGAGTTTTTTTTTCCTCTCTTTCTCTCTTGGCTGATGCTCTCCGTTCTTATGCATGTGAAATAAACATTTCTCAAGTAATATACCATCAATGAACCAACCTACATAAAGCAAAAGCTAAAACTACAATTTTGACTTTTCCAACTATCTTTTTAAAAATTTCACAAAATATCCGAAAAATATCTATCATTTTCTTCTCCATTAAGTCTTTTCCGGCCACCTTATGTTGCATGTTGCTCAATCTTATCCTTCCATCCAATTTTTCACTTTTAATCTCAACCATTGTTCATTTAATAATTTTCCTATTCTAGTTCGGTTTAAATCCTATCCGGTACGCGTTTATACGCGTTTTTCAGACATATGATCAACTTAGTCAACCTTGACCATGTTGGGAATAGTGTCTTAGAAGCATGAGATGTAAAAGGATATTTATTATTTATTTAATAAAAGAGTTTATTCATCATTTTATGTGCATATATTTATGAATATTTTATGAATATCAAATAAAATTCCTTGATTATTTATGTAACCTTAAACATTGTATATAAGTGTTATATACGAGAGGATAATGTTTAAGGATAATAATCAAAAAGCAATGTTCATAAGGAATTTAATTAAAGTTCGGAATCTTTAATTAAAACATTATTAATACATGTCATTCCCATTTAGAATGGAACAGTGTTATCCGCACTGTTAATATAGTGAGATATTGAATAAGTGTATTTCGCATAATGAGATTATGTGGAACATGGACGCAGACACAATATGAATTTCTAATAATTTCCGTTAAGTATAGAAATTCTAATTGAGTCTATCGATGGCCATATATAGAATGATCTTAATCCTGAGTTCTTAACAGACTCCTATTTATGGATTTGTGTCTTTTGATTTACTCGGTACGGATTCCGAGACCCTGAATCCTATTCCTTGTATTTTGGAGACATGATGAAGTAGGTAGCTGGGAATGTTATTATACAAGATGGAATCCATTCCTTCTTGAGAAAGAAGCAGATAAATAATTCTCTTGAGTGTTGACTCGGTACTTGGATTAGTAAGAGCGCTCTGGTTCATGAATGTGTTTTATGAATCACTGTCCATTAGAGAATCAATGGTACTCAAGGATAAAGATGTAATTAGAGAGGTTAACGGATTCTACCTGACTCTAATTATGAATTATTTATGGAGGATTGATCTATATGTAATGACTATATCAAATGGACACTTCGCAGTTTAGATGTAATTAATGTCTATAATTTCGAGAGTGCAATTCTAAGTTTATAGTGGAGTAACTATTGGAATTAATAGAATTAATTAATTAATTAAAGTGTTAATTAATTATTAATTTTATTGGAGCTCAAAATTATAGGTCCATTAGTCCCCGAGTCATCCTTGTAATTCTACTAGACACAAAGGGCAAAATGGGAATTTTAAAATTACGGAATTTTAAAATTAAATATTCAAAAAATAATTAATTGAGAATTAATTATTGTTTAAATAATGTGATTATTTAAATTTGAATTTGAACATATCTAGATTTATCCATTTAAACTTATTTGATAAGTTGTTCAATTTAGAATTCAAATTAATTTAAGTTTGACTTAAATTCGAATTTGAATATGAATTAAAATTGGACTGCTGGATAAAGGATAAAATCTCTTCCTTCCCTATCTGATATAGGCGCCACACACAGGGATAAAACCCTAGAGTGTGGC
Source organism: Morus alba (assembly GCA_012066045.3). Lineage (NCBI taxonomy): Eukaryota > Viridiplantae > Streptophyta > Magnoliopsida > Rosales > Moraceae > Morus > Morus alba. Next base: position 60,377,259 of record CP050224.2, read on the forward strand.
CGGCCACCTTGTGGATAAGGGGAAGGGATTTTTTGTTCCAAATTCAAAATTAGAGATAAGGATTTGATTCTATTTTGAAGTTTGACTTCTACTCTTTAAATATGAGAAAGATAGAAAATTGTAGACACAATTTTTGTAACAAATTTTCAGCCCTAAATTGAGGGTGGCCGAATTTCTCATAGAGGAAAAATAGAGAGCAAAATTTTTCTCCAAAAATTCCACATCGTGCATTCGTTGGTGTTTGTGAAAATTCGAGTGTTTCAGAAACCTATTTTGTCTCACGTGTGCCCACACACATGTCTACGTGGAATCAATGAATTGACATGGAAGACTTTGGTATTCTAAACACAAAGCTTGGAGCAAGGACTGTTCGTGGTCAAAGAATTCAAGTTATCATCCGAGTCGTCTTCCAGGTATTTTTCAGTTGATCCTTGAATCATATAAATTAATGTGATTAATTTATTTGTGCATAAATTAATATAATCTATAGAGTATCTCAAAAGTTTTATGAAAATTTTTGTTATACATGATCCGTTATTTTCCCCCCACGCTTCCACCGCCAAATTCAATTCGGCAACCAACAGACCATGCTTGACTAACTTTTCAAGGGCGATGTTTTGGTTGACTCTTGACCAACAAATCTTGACTTGGTCAACTCAAATCAGTCGAAACCCCAATTTTCTCGGTTCGGACGTCTGACCCCCTAGAATTGATGTCTTTCAATTCTTTTCTATTTCTTAAACTTATCATTCATTTTTTTACCCACTTGTTTGCTTAACACAACATTCCATACATCTTTCTTAAATACAATTTGAAAATCAGTAACTGCATTGTAGTTTATAAATTTCTGAACTTTAACTTATAACTTGTTATTCCATAATAATATCAACAAATACTTACCATAAAAGTATCCATATTAATAATACAAAGGATTCTAGAAAATATTTTCCTATACAATAATTTAGATAAATTTCTCGATTATGACAATCACCACTCCTTAAAAATTTTTGTCCTCGAAAATCAGAACAGATGGGAGTTCTTCATTCTCATCTCATTTTCATGTTCCCATGTTGCTTCTTCTACTTTTGATTCCTCCACAGTATCTTTATAAGTGGAATACTTTGATTCCGTAGACGCTTCTCTTCTCCTGCAAGTATTTGCACAGTTGTTCCTCATAAGTTATTTTTCATGAATCTGAATCGGCTTATGTTCTATAACATGGGATGGATAAGGTATGTACTTCTTTAACATCGAGACATGGAATACATCATGTACCGCAGCTAATATTGCGGTAAAGCCAATCGATAGGCTACTTTTCCTATTCGTTTGATAATCTAGAAAGGTCCTATATACCTTGGGCTCAATTTGCCTTTCTTGCCAAAACGCATGACACCTTCCATGGATGCGATCTTCAAGAAGGTTGAATCCTCTTCATTAAACTCCAAGGGTCTTCTACGCTTATTAGCATAGCTTTTCTGACGGTCCTGTGTCATCTTCATCCTTTTGATGGATTTTCTGGATAGATTCAACCGCCTCCTGAATGAATTATGTCTTATGCAATTGCTTCTCCCAAGTTTCATACCAATGAGTGGGAGATCTGCACTTTCTTCCATACAAAGCTTCGTATGGTGGCATACCGATTGAAGCTTGATAACTGTTGTTACACGAGAATTCAATCAATGACAGTTTCTTATTCCATGCTCCTTTAAAATCCATCACACATGCTCTAAGCATATCTTCTAAAGTTTGGATGGTATGTTCCGATTGTTCATTAGTCTGAGGATGAAAAGTTGTGCTAAATTTTAATTATGAGCCTATGGCTTCTTGCACACTCTTCCAAAACATTGAGATAAAGCGGCTATCCCGATCTGAGACAATGGATAAAGGTAGTCCATGTAGTCTAACTATGTTGGTGACGTACAACTCTGCTAACTTTTATACGGTATACGTCACTTTTATGGGTACAAAGTGGGTAGATTTAGTCAATCTATCAACAATTACCCATATTGCATCATAACCTTCACTCGTTTTGGGCAGTCCCATCACAAAATCCATGGTTATATGCTCCCATTTCTATTCTGAAACATCTAAAGGTTGCAGCTCTCCAACTGGACGTTTATGCTCAGCTTTAATCTTTTGACATGTTAAACAATGACTAACGTAGTCCACGATGTCATTTTTCATGTATCTCCACCAAAAGTGTTATTTTAGATCTTGATACATCTTAGTCGCTCCTGGATGTATCGAATAAGGGATATTATGAGCTTCACAAAGAATTTGACTCTTAATATTTTCATCTTTTGGAACACAAATTCTTCCTCAAAATGTGAATTCTGTCTCTTTTCCTTCCTTGGCTTATTTTCAATACTTGTCAAGATTAGAATCTTGATGTTAAGCTGCAGCCATCTTATCAAAAATAGATGGTCGTATCTGCAGAGCAGCTAATTTGACTGTAATTAGCTCTAACCCTAATGAATGAATATCCTTTTGTAAAGGTGTTGGAAATCTATCCAATGACATATGACTTAATTTGGTAGTCTTACGACTTAAAGCATCAGCTACCCTATTGGCTTTTCCAGAGTGATAAAGGATTTCACAATCATAATCCTTTACTAACTCAAACCATCTGTGTTGCCTCAAATTAAGTTCTTTCTGAATGAAGAAATACTTAAGGCTTTTATGATTAGTGAAAATCTGACATTGTGCACCACATAAATAATCCCTCCATATCTTTAAAGCAAAAACTACCACTGCTAACTCCAGATCATGAGTAGGATAGTTTCTCACATGAGTTTTCAATTGTCGAGATACATACACAATTACCTCTCCATTTTGCATCAGTACTTCTCCCAATCCTAATTTGGAAGCATCACTGTATACGTCAAATTTTTCTCCATCCTTTGGGATAGTAAGGATTGGCGTAGTAGTTAGCTTTTGTTTCAATTCTTGAAAACTTTCCTCACACTTCTCATTCCATTGATACTTCTTTTCTTTTCGCGTGAGGATAGTGAGTGGTTCAGCTAGTTTTACAAAACCCTTTACAAATCTCCTATAATATCCGGCCAAACCTAAGACACTACAAATCTCTGTTACGTTTCTTAGTGTGGGACAATTACTAACAGCTTCAATCTTTGCTGGATCCACCGAGATTCCATCTTTCAAAACTACATGCCCCAAGAAATGAACTTTATTGAGCCAAAATTCACACTTGGAGAATTAAGCATATAGCTAATGTATTTTCAGCATTTGAAGGGTAATTCTCAAGTGCTCTTCATGTTCCTTATAATTCTTTGAATAAATTAATATGTCGTCGATAAAAACGATAACAAATTTATCCAAGTACTCCTTGAAAACATGATTCATCAAATCCATAAAAGTTGTTGGGGCATTAGTTAGTCCAAACGGCATTACTATAAACTCGTAATGTTCATAACGTGTTCTGAAAGCCATCTTTTGTATATCTTGTTCCTTAATCTTCAATTCGTGGTATCCAGATCGCAAATCAATCTTTGAGAACATTGTCGCCCCTTTGAGTTGGTCAAATAAGTCATCATTCCTGGCCAAAGGATATTTATTCTTTATCGTGACCTTATTGAGCTCACAATACTCAATACACATTCTTAATGTGTCATCTTTCTTCTTTACAAACAATATAAGCGCTCCCCTAGGTGAATACTTAGTCGGATAAATCCTTTGTCCATTAACTCTTGCAGTTGCATTTTTAACTCCTTAAGTTCTGCTGGACCCATTCTATAAGGAGCCTTAGAAATCGGTGTCGTTCCTGGCAAAAATTCTATTTCAAACAAAATCTCACGTTCTAGTGGCAATCCTGGTAATTCTTTTGGAAAAACTTCTAGAAAATCTTGAACTATCGGGACATCTTTTGGTTGCAACTTATCAGTTTTAGTCGTGTCCATAATATGTACTAAATATCCTTCACAACCACTAGTAATTAATTTTCTTGCTTCCATTGCATTAATTACTCGTCTGGGGGTACGCTTAGCCTGATCAACATACGCAAAAGTTTCTTCCCCATTAGGTCAGAAAATCACCTTCCTATTACGACAATCAATAGTAGCTTGATATTTCCCTAAGAAATCCATTCCTAGGATGACATCGTAGTCGATTATCTTTAATACGACTAGATCTGTGTATAGCTCCCTATTAGCTATGCTATCGGTACATGCTCTAGCCTAAATTCAGACAATAGAATTTCCCCAGAAGGCAGGGTCATCCTAAATGTCTGACCAAATCTATTCTTAACATAATTTAATTTCTCAGCAAATCCATATGATGCAAACAAATGTGATGCACCGAAATCAAATAATACGTATGCTGACTACTAAGCAATAGTAAGCTGACCTGTCATGACTCTTGAAGTGCCAACTTCTACGTCATTTCTCGTGTATGCCAGCAACCTAGCATTGGTTTGCGAAGGGGCTTTTACTCTTTCTTGTTAAGGTTGCATTTCCTCAACTCTTATATGCATCGCGTTTTGTAACGACCCCTCACGGGCCGTCACAGTTATCTTAACTTTTAAACATTTACCTCTAAAAAAATACGAAAAATAGTTAAGTTTGAAACACTTTACTTTGAGTGACTTGAAGAAATCCTAATTTTTTTCATATTATAACTTTTAAAATTTTAAACCTTATCAAAGAAAAATAATCTTTAGGTTCAACTCATTTATTAAAATCCATACCGTAAAATAAACTTTAAAAATGATCTTAAGTATTCTTCAAATTAAAACCACTATAAACCAAAGTTCCAAAACAATAAAAATAAAAATTTAAAAACTTTGTTTAACATTAAGCACTTTCATTCAATGACTGTTTCTCCCGTTTTCCTATCACGCACCGCTCGCATCTACTCCAAGATTCTCCATGGCTACATCTTACGCTTTAGATTGTCTGTAATATGAAATAACTTATATAAGCAAATGCTTAGTAAGACACTTAATTCTTACAAATTTAAATGAACATTTTTATTCATCAACAATAAACATCATCATGAGAATAATTATTTTTGAACATGTTTAAACATTAAAATCCATCATATATTAGGCCCGACATTGTACCATCATAATGCGCTAACCACGGAAAGCATGTGGTAGCAAATCCCATTCCAACCGTGACAATAAGACTACTCACCGGTCACCATCAATGGTGTACAACGCCATTTAAAAACATAAAAATACATATATATATTTTTCTTCAAAACGTCATCATATGAGAAATATTAAAGGTGTCATACCATCATCATAAACATCAAAATCATATACTTTTTAATTTTTCAATTCATGTTGCAGGTGAGAGTGTACTTACATGAGCGCCTTACTTAACCTTTTAAAATTTTGCAAGGGTGACGCAACGAATGAGGTCCTCAGGTGCTCGCCTCTAGAACCGTTCATGTCATAAATCATAAATAAGATTACTAAAAGGCCTTAATAACTCATCAAATACATTGATCACATTAAAACAACATCTAATATACCATTCTCACCATTCATTAACATTAAGACATAAAATCCCAATAATTACATCAATTTTCCTAATCTTACAAAAACTGACAGCCTGACCTTTGTCTCTTTAAAAATTCATAATAAATCATAGAAAACTCAAACGAATCTGAAAATGAATCCAAATTAAAATAGACATCAAGATCATTTCAACGACACGTTATTTGTTACAAACGGAATTTGTTTGTTCCCTCAAACGTTGTTTTAAACTCAGATTATATTAGCTAGAAAATTCCAGCACAATAAACTCCGAAAATACCAAAATAAATTCATTAAAAATAAAATCAATTCCAACCATATGTATACTTTAACCAGCCCTAAGACATGTTCCTAAAACATTCAAATTACACATTCTATAAAAATTCTCATGGCAAAGCGAACTAGAAACATCAACATGGCCATCAAAATTCACATATCTTGCAACTCGAATCCAAAAACAATATGCTAACTCATGTTTCAATGAAATCACAATTTTAACATAAAAAGGAACAACAATATAAGAAAATAAGATAATTCCTAACATGCCTCTCTAGAATTTATCAAATCATATAAAATTAAAAGGGATTAATTTGATATTAATTAGGGATATATTTTGTGATTAAATCACCCCTTAACAGCTGGGGGAATGGCTGTCATTAGGGTGTAAAATCGTGTGGAAGGTAAATAAAAGAGTTCGGTCAACTTCTAGAATTTCCATTCTTATTCGCGTGCAGTAACCTGGTCGGAGACTGCTGGATATCCGGATGGTATACTGGCCACATCTTCTTGTTCCGATGTCCGATTTGCGCAAATGAGAAGGCGTTGCAAAGCTTATGAAAAGTTCTAAAACTTTGTATAAACTAATAGAATAATTTCAGGATTTTAAAGGTCTAAAATAGAGCTGGAAATTAACGTCATGAAAATGGTTCTTTTGTCTAACAAGAAAAATCAAGGAAAAACTTAGAATTTTCCTAAGACACTTAATTCCATGCATTATAACATGAAGAACATCATATCATCAACATATATATAATTTCTATAAAATGGCATGAACTTGTTCTTAGCACCTCGAGTCCTCGTCACGTTCACCTGTAAAATATAACTCAATGTGATGTTAGAATTAATTAATCATAATACCATAACATTATTCCAATTAATTTCTAACATTTATTTCTAGGAATTTTGTCAGTTAGGAAAAATGGGTGTTATAGTATTTGCCTAGCTAGTAAGATGTCTATTTGAATTCTAAGAACAATTCCAAGAATAATGGCCCTCTTTGCCACATGTATAGCAATTGTTTGTTCCAAAATGGCGTAGACCTGAATGTTTCTTTCCGCACTTAGAACACTCAACTATATTCGTGTTGTGATCTTGCCTCTGTTGCGGACTTTGAGAATTAAAGTTTCAATTTCCATCAAAATTTCTCTTTCTCTTATTCGGGTTCTTGTTATTATGTGGATGACTTTGTGAGGGTCGATTTCCTTGTCCAATTCTATCAGCTTGGTTGCTCTGACCAGCCTGATTATTCCTTTGATTCCCCATTTGGGTTTGCTTTGCCTATGCTTGATCCTTTTTCTTGGCTTCCTAGAATTTGGCACTTTCCTCCTTAGTTTGGGCCAAATGATATTTTGCTTGGACTGCTCTACCTATACAATCTGCCACTATTGTGGGTGGTCTTTCCCCACTGTCTACCACTGTAGCTATTTCAAGGTGAAACATTACTAGCATTTACCGCACCCTTTCCATTTCTATTGGCACTAGCTGAGGGCATAGCCTTGCCAATCGATCAAACTTACAACAAGCCTCCATAACAGTCATATCACCTTGCTTCAAATTATTGAATCATTTTGTTGAGCTCATAGACCTATAGTATCATAGTACTTAGCATTGAATTCCCCCAAGAATTCATTCTAAGTCATTATTGCCACATTTCTTCTCATTACCACTATCTCCCACCTGTAGCAGACATCTTTCTTTAACACATATGAAGCACAAAAAACTTTTTATTGCTCCATTAGATTCATGAAATCCAAAATCATTTGGAGTGAAGTTAACCACTCCTCAGCTTCTAGTGGCTCAGTGGAACCTTCAAATTTTGGTGGCTTCATCCTACGAAACTGCACATATAATGGTTCCTAATTAGCAACCGGCATAGCTTGAGGCACCATTTCTGGCATCGCTGCTGGTTCTAGTTGCGATGCAGGTTGAACAGGTGGCACTCTTCTTCGCTCCTATTCCTTATCTCTTTGCTCTAACTGTGCCCGTAAATTTCTATTTTCGTGCTCTTGAGCCTCCTGTCTAGCTCGTAAGTTAGCTATGGTGGCTGCTAAATCCACCCCTATTTCTTGAACCAAACGTTCTCTACGTGGACGAACCATGTTTCCATGTGCCTACATAAGAGGAATATTTTTTTTCTATATTTGATTCATTTGTATACCTTTATGGATATACATACACATATTCACTCAACCATACATATACATTCATCATTCATTACTTACATAAGACAGGTATGATACACTTACAATACGTTTTTACATTGGTACAATGTAACACCATCATCTAAACGTTACATCATTATACATCTGCATAATTCCCATTGGCCACCCCAAAATCCTCCTCTGGATTATCTTCCTCACTTGTATTAATAGTGTTTTGGGATCCAAATTTGCTTGTCCCTCTTGTTGGGGTGATGATGTTGTTCTAACTTCTATTCCAGAACACACCTCCACTGATCTTTTTCTACGTAGGTATTCTCTCTGCCTATGTTCAAACTTCATTCGACGCTCATTAATGTATCGTTCTTGTTCCTCTCGTTCAATAGCCAATGTTTCTTCTAATTGTGTTACTTCCTTTACAAATTGTGCGAGGGTATATGTAACTTCCCATCGTGGAAATACTATAGTTCGTAATTCGTCTGTTAACCCCCTCCAAAATATGAAACATGCATGCTGTTCTTTTAACTCAATAGTGCGATCAATCATAATCTCACTAAAGAACCGTTCAGCACAAGTTGCCACGGTGTCATAAGCTCGCATCTTAAATTTATCCACCTTATGTATATACTTCTCCATTCTCTTAAAGTCGGTCTCCCCAGTATGTGGCTAAGCCTGTGAGGTAGAGGCAACCTCTGGTGCTATCCTTACAGGTGCCTCTCTTGGTGGAAATTGAGCTAGCAGTAAACTACAAAAATTACCCCAAGGCACCTCATGCGCATTTCTTATTTCCATCGCACCTCTCCAAAATTGTCTAGCGATAGACTCTAATAGGCCGGCTGCTAGAATCACCTAATCACTCTCATCAATATCACAGGCTACCATCAAATATTCAATTTAGTGTAGCTAGTCTTGTAATTTGGTTGGGTGAGCCTGACCATCAAACATAGGTGGATTACACTGATGAAGTGCAAAAGCAGCTCTTGCAGTGACCTTAGGTCCTATTGGGTCCCTAATCATAGCTACTTGCACTTCCCTATCAATCGGGGGTGGCTCAGCTACTCTATTAGCTCGTAGGGGTTGCAGAGGTACCTCTAAAGGAATAGGTTTTGCTTCTTGTATTGAAGGTAGACTATGCAAACGTCTTCCCCTTCTTGGACCCCGGATACTTCTTTTATGCAACCCTCGGGGTACCATTTGATTTTGTTTTGTTTGAACCATATCGTATATCCTATAAGGACAAAATTCACACACTAAATTCAAAATTCAAAAGAAATAATAACTTTCTTGGACAATGTAGAGTCAGATGCTCAGCAGATTGTGGGTGGGTGGCAGAACCGTCGCTCTGATACCAACAATGATGACCCTAACTTTTGACCATCATCCTATGTTCATACTTAACATTACTTAACCTCTACTACTTACTAGTTATAACCTCTTAAAAATTCAGGCCAATTTTTTTTTACCATATACGTCTAAATGCTGTAGAATTTAGCTAGCATTCTGTTTTAAACCATTCATAAAATGTTGTAGCATTTAGCTAACATTCTATTTTCAACCATTCATAAAAAGTTGTAGTATTTAGCTAGCATTTTGTTTTCAATCATTCATAAAAAGTTGTAGCATTTAGCTACCATTTGGTTTTCAACCATTTGTAAAATGTTGTAGCATTTTACTAACATTCTATTACATTAACCATACCTTGTGACTAGAGGTTGCTATGCATAGCCTTATTGTCTCGTAAACTCAACTTTTGTTACATAAGTTATCTATATTCAGAAAACACTATTCACTTTTTTTACAAAAAACACATGATGCATCCAACAACCCACTTGCCCACACTCCGCTGCTACATCCTCTCTGCATGCCTAACAACAAGTTTTTGGGAGCTGGTGCCTTACCCAAGCTTCCTACAACATGAACAAACTTAATGAGCTTTCACTCAGTAAGTAAAAGTAGGTCAAAATAGATGTAATAATTATGCATACCCATATATGCATTAATGTCATAAATACTAAGATACTTCATACCTTTAAAACATGTATTGCTTATGTTCTTCTTCTTTCATTACATACTTTGTTAGGCTTTCGTCTCACTTTAGTCGTTAACATTGTATTTTCATGTTCTAAACGACTCTCATATTATGTTTCTCATTCTTCTTGTTCTTCTTTATAGATACCGTACCTTTATATGGATCAGTTTTTGTTTTTCATTTTCTTGTCTTTTACCTCTTATGGGCTCTGTCCTGTTGTACCATAGCGCGCATAACTAGTGAGGAGTGGGATAGCTAACCAATCCAACTCAGTCACGGTTTCACTTCTTTCATGGTCTCATAATAACCTTTCCTTCAAAGGCTGGTACAAACAAGTCGTTTGGTCTCTTACCGTTTATTAATTTTCTCATTGAAATAGTAACTTTAGTTAAATCTTACGAATTTGTGCATTTTTGAGCAATTTATCATGAGATTAACTTTTTGTTAACTTTAAATTTTTCTCTTAACTTGACCTTGATTTGACATCGATACATATTTCTTACAGGATAAAATTCTACGGCTACTTAAGCCTTGTAGATAAATGCATAACATTGTATCTAACATTCACATTGTATCTAACATTCAAAATGCACAATTTTTGCGCAACATAGAAAAGTAAGCTCGTTCATGATATTGACATAGAAAAACTATTGTACTTACCAAAGTTTTGTTAACGATGCATCCTTTGCCTCACTTGATGCTTTCCGACCATACAAGCTTCAATGATGCTATTCCTCGGTAATTCCGTCGATTTCCACTTAAATCTCATTTTTCCTCACTTTAGAATTTTTTTTTTTCCACTCTTTGTCTCTTGGCAGATGCTCTATGTTCTTATGCATGAGAAATAAACATTTCTCACATAATATACCATCAATGAACCGACCATACATAAAGCAAAAGCCAAAATGCAATTTTGTCTTTTTCAAGGACCTTTTTGCAAAATTCCACAAACTATCCCAAAAAAATCTTTCATTTTCTTCTCCATTAAGTCTTGGCCGGCCACCTTAGGATGCTACATTGCTCAATTTCAGCCTTCCATCTAATTTTTCACTTTTAATCTCAACCATTGATCATTTAATAATTATCCTATTATGGTTCAATTTAATTCTTATCCGGTATGTGTTTTTTACACATTTTTCAAAGAGAAAGTCAATTTAATCAACCTTGACCATTTTTGACTAACTTTTTGAAAGCGTCATTTTGGTCGACTCTTGGTCAACAAATTTTGAGTCAGTCAACTCAAATCAAACGAAACCTCAATTTTCTCAGTTCGGCCTTCCGAACGCCTTTTTCGTCTGTTTTTCATTCTGATTGTTTCTAAAACCCTAGAATTGATGTCTTTCAAATCTTTTCCATTTCTTAAACTTATCATTCATATGTTTAACCACTTTTGGGCTTAACACAACATTCCATACTCCATTCTTAAATACAGTCTGAAAATCGATAACTGCGTCGTAGTTAAGAAATTTCTAAACTTTAACATATAAGTTGCTATTCCATAATTATATCAACAAATACTTACCATAAAATTATTCATATTAATAATACAAAGGATTCTAGGAAATATTTTTCTATACAATAATTTTGATAAATTTCTCGGTTATGATAGTTATGGTCACATAAAAACCTTTATTTAAAGATGACAATAGTTTAAATTTAATCCCAAGGATCCTAAATCATATTTTAATGCTTAAGAATCGGTGGGATGCTTTGTTCATGTGTAAAGAAGTTGGTTGGATCCACTATAGATTTTACACGAATCAACTTGTTGAAATTATTCTTAAAGTACTTCCTACCCCAAATCCTTGCTTTTGCAATATTATCAGGAGTACTTGTGGGGCCATCCTCATTTTCATTCATTCCAATATCAAGATCTCTAAAGTTGACATATGTAGCCCTCGGATTTTTTGACACATAAGGAGTCATGTAATTGTAAAGCCTTCTTACCCAATTTATATGCTTTTTGGACGCTGTAAGATTTCCTTCTTCTGCCCAATTCACGAGGTAATGTATCACATAGAGGTTTCCAATTCGGTGGGGATATGGGATTGTGGATTCTGAAAACTCGTCCAATTTTCCCCCGCAAGGAAATACATCAATCCAAGCTTGTCCAACTTCTTCTTCAAGCAACCTTCCTAACATTCCCTCAAACACGTCATCTGTAATTGGCTTTTTCACATAATCAGATTTTGCTTTGAAAGATGACAACTTGAAATAAGAAGTTCTACTAAGTAAAGCATCCAAGGATTCTCCATTTCTGAATAAATTGAAATAGAGAAAGGATTCAACCCATTTCATTTCAGTGCACTCTTGTCTTTGCAAACCTAACTCAGGAAACTCTTCTTGCATTAATTGAAGGAGTTTATCAATACCACCATGGTAAGTGGCTCGGACAGAAGAAGCTTCAAGGATAATTTTCTTATTCCCTTCTTTATCAATAGAACTGTTACTCTGGAATGTGATGTAGATTGATAGATCGTCATCAACTTTGTTAGCGCGAAGTTGCCATCGATGAACGAACTTTCTTGTTGCATTGTCTTCCATGTTCCTCCTAACATCGAACACAGTCACTGTTGGTGGCACCGGAACTAATCGAAGTTTCCATGCAAGAACAACTCCAAAGCTTGATGGTCCACCACCACGTATAGCCCAAAACAAATCTTCCCCCATGGATGTCCTATCAAGAACTCTTCCTTTAGCATCTATCAATTTCGCATCAAGAATATTATCAGCAGAGAGGCCATATTTTCGTGCCAAGTAGCCATAACCTCCTCCACCGATCTGTCCACCAACACCCACAGTGTGGCAATCGCCAGCTGGGAAGCCAAGATTTCCAGTTTTCTCTCCAATTCTATAATAAAGTTCACCAAGCGTAGCTCCAGCTTGAACCCATGCAGATTTGCTCTCCACGTCTACGCTAATCGAGCTTAGGTTTCTCAAGTCAATTACAACAAACGGAACATTGGACACATATGAAAGGCCCTCATAATCATGGCCACCGCTCCGTGTTCTGATTTGCATGCCATGTTTCTCGGAGCAGTAAACAGTGTTTTGAACATGAGTTGGAGTAAATGGTGTGACGATAACATATGGTTTTGGGGTGAAAGGAGAAGAAAAGCGATGGTTTTGTATGGATGAATTTAGTACACTGTAATACGATGGATTATTTGGAGTGTAGATTATGGGTTGGGGATTATGGTTAGAGGGAGACAGACGTGTAACAAGACACTTAAGAAAGCCTTCATGAGTGTGTTTCAAATCTGCTAACGAAGTTGAAAAAAGAACGATCAAAATTTTGGCAAACAATGAAGACAATGCAAAGTACTTCATTTTTATTCATCAGTTTACTTTTGGTTTAATATAAGAGAGCAGGGCTGAGGTTCTTTTATAGCCAAGCAATGCTTCACATCTTCACATTTATTAACCAATAGCTAGTTTGGTACCAACCGGATTGCTACCAGGTCAAATGTTCAAGGGGGGTTGAAGTCCTGTAGACAACAATAGTATTGATTCAAATTAAACAATATTTTGTTTTGAAAGATGTCACGATTGCATATCGGTATGGCGTGTAAAATTCGTATTTGATTAAGTTACGCAATGAGTTGGCTTAGTTGACATTTGGAAAAGACAAAAAATTTATGTCAAAAAAATAAATAAAAAAATAAAAAAAAAAACACCCTTTCATCTAAAGCGTACAATTTATGCAAAAAAGAAAAAAATAATAAAATAAAATAAAAAAGAAGTTGGACTTAACATAACACTATGCATTCTGGTTTGAATAAAGAAAATACCGCGCTGTCACAAATATATTATTTGTGGAACTATCGTTGTAAATATTTTATTTGCAATGACAAGTCAGTTATTTGCGATGACATGGCGTTGCCGCAAATAAACTTTTTTGTTGTAGTGTTCATAGATATTGTTTTTACGTCCATGCAACACTTTTCTTAACACTTGTTTTTATGTTGTCAACATGCAGAATGAATTCATTTTCTTGGGCAGAATCATAAAATCACAAATCAAGATTATTTCAAGGAACATAAAGAAGAGAAAAGTACTTTGTTGTTATGCTCAAACTGTGAAATTAGATAAAATTCGTAACACGAAAGGTACTTTGTTTGGGAGAATTTTTCAAATAATCATAGATAAGCCTGCAATTGAATTTCGAACAAAATGAGGAATGAAATTAATCAACCAAATTATGTACTTTGTTAATTCGTATTTGATTTAGTTAAGCAATGAGTTGGCTTTAGTTGACATTTGGAAAAGACAAAAAATTTATGTCTCTGATATATTAAAAATATAAATAAAAAAATAAAAAACACCCTTTCATCTAAAGCGTACAATTTATGCAAAAAAGAAAAAAATAATAAAATAAAATAAAAAAGAAGTTGGACTTAACATAACACTATGCATTCCAGTTTGAATAAAGAAAATACAGCGAACATGTCATTTTTATATAGTAGCTGAAAAATTATATTAATAAAAATATCAAAATTTGTCGAGAATAGTTTTAATGTATTGTTAACGTAATAAGTTTTTTTTTATTTTTAGTTTTTTCCAGTCCCATAAAGAATTTTGGCTCCATCATTTTTCACTTTAACATTTAGATTATAAATTTCCAAAGAGGAAAATAGGAAAATTTGCCCAAATTTGAAAAATTAATAGGCCAATAGTTTAAATTTTAGGCTCCATCACCATAATATCACTAATAAGTTTGTCCATAACTTATCAACCAGATTATAAATAACTAAAAATTAGGAATAGGAAAACTTTTCATAACCTATTTTCTACTATTTCTCATTATAAATTATAGATAAAAGAGCCCATATTGTATTAATTAATATTCCGGATCTTGTTGATGACAAGTGTACAACTTTTCTTTCCTCATATTGTTACTTAAATTGTGAAAAGAGCATATACATGATTGAACATTTTTAGGTTATTTTAATCTGAAGATTATGCAATCATTTTGGGAGGTGAAAACATAATGATACAACCATCTTATCTATTTATAGCCATTTTAATTATATTACAAAGCTTGTGTGAGTATATGCGTCCGTCCACCAAAGTTCAAACGATTTTATTTCCTTTGTAAAGTAAAGGTGTGTCGTACACCCTACTTCGTATAAAAAATAAAAAAATAAAAAAAAAAAAAAAAAAAACAAGAAGAAGAAAAAATTATGAGAGGTTATAATGTGGACTTATATGGCTGGATTATACGTAGTGAGATTGCAACAATACTATATATATATATATATATATAAGTTTTCAATGGTTACGTTTCCATCAATAGTTACTACTAAATATAGAATTTTAATCAACTATCTAATTTATTACAATCTATTAATGGGTAAATATTCGAGTATTGTACGTTATATATATCCATGTTCACTTATAAAGTCTAATTATTGCTCTGATGATTATTACCTTAAAAATGGAAAGTATTTAAATCGACCTACTATAAATCTTTCATGTTTTTATGTGTTTATTTTCTTCTGCAATTTTATTGTTGTTAGTAGTATAGAATTAATAAAGCTACTAATTCTAAGAATACCAACAAAATGATGCTAAGCAATATGGATGCTATTTTGGACGAAAATTTTGTGAGACTAGTGCTGGTGTTCGTGAGTATATTTCTCCTATATATAGTTGCTCTTCATTTAGATTGAGAAGCATCTGACTTGTGAAAACGCACCTTATATTTTTAGAATTCTTCGGTAAGTATGAAAAATATCCTATCTTTGAGAATTAGGAGTCCTAAATGCTCTTATATCCTTCCCTTTGAATATATTCCCGGTACAGCATACAACAAATGTGTAAAGGTAATAATTAGATATGGAATAAAATGTATAAAAATATGGTTACACCTTTCTATAATTATTAGATTCTAAGCAAGTATATATATATAGTAATATTGTTCAACGCTAAGTGGCATAAACTGATCAAAAGTAAAATTGCGAAACTAGTAAAATTGTTCAACGCTATGTGTTTGTTTTATGGGATTGAGCTCATATGTCTCATTTTTCTTATTTTTCTGTGTTTCCACAATAATAACATATCACATTATAATTTTTTCATTAACGTGACATTTTAAGTGACGTATCACAATATTATTAGAGGAACATAAAAGGAGACAAGAATAAGGGGACACAAGAGTTAGTTCCTGGCTTATGTAGTAAATGTTGAGAAAATTTGCCTAAAATCAAAGCAAATAACAGAGAAAACGAAAATAAAAGCAAAATTTACACCAAAAATTTCATACATACTCACCAATTTGACTACATCTTGTTTCTGCCACCGCAAATTCCATTTTCTATTAAAAAAATTAGTTACAGAGAAAATCACTCTATCTCACTTTGTGTTTCTCTCCCACATAACAGTATTTCCTAACCTCACACTTCAAATTTCTCTCTCAAAATTCATAATATTACTAAGTCTCCATAATATTAGGCATTTATAAAGTACAAGAAAAGCCCAAAAAATAACTCAAAACGGACCTAAAATCACCCTTGGCGCTGTGGCGCCACTTTGATCTCTCCCAAACGCTCGCACTGCAGCGCACAAGCCGAATTCTCGAGCGCCATGGCGCTGGACTGCTGCAACCTTCAATCCGTGATTAGGCTCCACATCTCTCCAACAGTGAAGTAATTAATTACTAGTTAATGTCATTTAATTATGCTTCAAGCATATTTTTTTAAGATCAAAATCAGAGTTTCGTCTGATAAACATTGAATAAACTATGACTATTTATAATTAATTGAGATTAAGAGGAGGTAACTAACTAGAAAGGTTCCATATCAAAGTAGAGAAAAATGAAATTGAGTCAAAGTTAATAGGAGATTAGAAGTGGAGGAGTTAATAATTGAATTTGGTTTACATTAGAGTCCTGTTGATTTCACCAATTCGAATTTAAAATTTAAGTTTACCACAGTAAAAAACTTTCAGAAATAGTCATATCTAACTTTTTTACTACTGTGAAAAGCTCTCGCATGAAGTCACATATCAACTCGAATTAAAAACTTGAATTAGCAAACTAAACGGACCCAAACTTGTCGATGTTTGAAAACTTAAGATACCAAATTTTCTGTTTGGACAAATAGAACGTCTAAGTTTGAAATTCTGATGGAAATGTCCCAATATTTTTACATAAATACACCTTTTTTTGTTGGTTAGCAACCCTGAACTTTTTGAACTTTGGCATTTTGGACCCTAATTACCGTCCATTAATTGATTTCCATTCTCGATTGAACTACATTACCAAGGCATTGAAATGTACATTTAAAAATGTTTTTCATGCTAACTTGCAAAAACTCAAAAAAATCAAAGTGAATCTGAGAAACAAATAAATAAATAAATATTTTTCATGCTAAAACTCAAAATCAAAGTGAATCTGAGAGCAAAAGATTCATTTCTACATACGTCAATAACCCTGCAATAAAAATTGAACTGGTTCAGTGTTTATTGACCAGGACAAAGAGAAGTTAAAACTATATACTGAGAAATATTCTAAAGCAGCGATGCACGGGCGTGTCACGTGACTGTGAGACATACCAAGGAGACGCCCTAGATCATATCATCAAGGACATAAATGTAAGAAAGTTTTTATTTCATTGTCAATTTGCTTTTTGTGATCTTGATAGCTTCCACTGAATCAATCTCAATAGTGCTTTCATTAGTTCTCAAGCTACTTTTAGACCATCCTTTGGTGATAGAGGATTCGACGGCATGTTAACATATATATATATATATATATATATATATATATATATAGAGAGAGAGAGAGAGAGAGAGAGAGAGAGAGAGAGAGTTATTAGCGTTGTCAGTCCTTATATTATAATTATTGTGTTGCTTTGGTTTCTAAATTTTTAATTTTAACAAATTATTCTTTTAATTCCTCATATAAAAATTGGCGAGTGACTTCTTAAATTTCCCACGGATAACATTACTAATAACACTAATATATATCACATAATTAAGAATCAAGTTATCTTTTCTTTTGTTTTATTTTTTGTAACCAAAATATTACAAAAAAATTGGGTTTTATATTTCATTACCTACTTTATGAAACTCACTTGTACATAAATTGTCATCTATCAGGCGGAGCATGAAGAAATTCTTAATAAGAGAGAGAATCAAAGTTCCGGACTCACATGGGATGATCGATAACGTTCACTCATCATCAAGTTAGTTTTTTTTTTTTTTTTTAACAATCGAAAGTGTACATTTCTACATAAAATTATCATTAGTGTATTTTTACGGTAGGATATATATATATATATATATATATATATATATTCAATTGATAGGATTCTGTTTTGAAGCATTATAAATTATATGTACAAATTATCAGTTTTACGTACTTTTTTATTTTAATATAATTTTGATTATATTTAACGTTCGAAAAAATTGCGCACACTTTTTTAGATAGCTCCTATAATAATCCAACTAGGGTTGTTATTATGTTTTCTTGTTATTAATCTTAGTAGACATTTGATTCACAAATTTAGAACTATGATCCAGAACCATTCTCGATTTATGTATATTTTTTTGAGAGAAAATACTGTAGTGAACTAGTCACGAACCATGACATGAATTCTCATACCAAACACCCTCTTAATTTTCTTTTTCATTAATAAACTCAATAAGCAGACACGTGATAGGGTCTCTCGTTGAATGCCTAACTTAATTGGTTTTGCCATATGAATAGTTTTCCTTGATGTTTGAGGGTATCCAATTATTTATTATTTTTTTTTTTTTTAGATTTCTCTGGTAGGCACAGAAAAATATAAACTACTAAAATGACTGTTTTCAAAAAA
This sequence comes from Morus alba, assembly GCA_012066045.3. NCBI lineage: Eukaryota > Viridiplantae > Streptophyta > Magnoliopsida > Rosales > Moraceae > Morus > Morus alba. The sequence continues at coordinate 60,396,042 of CP050224.2, forward strand.
GATGTATTTTATTTTTTATTTTTACATGTCTTTTCAAATCTCATATGATTTCAAAGCAGTGAAAGATATCACAGTAAAAGGTACATGCGCAGCTGTGTATTTTTCTTTTGGGATACAAAATGAAACAAAAATTCCATACTAAGACTTTAGTAAATTACAATAATAAAATAAAATAAAATAAAAGGTTATATATACTTTCTTGTGGTTTTAAAATAACTGACCCTTTTAAGCCTTTTGTTAATAAATGGCCAGAGTTTCGTTAAATTAAGAAAATATGCAATTTTAAAATTGGCTAATTATTGAATGATTAATTTGTGATTTGTCACGGATTAACTTGGGGGTTTCTCACCGATAAACCAATATTAGTATTAATCAGTAATATATTAGTCTATCATAAGACCCTGTAAAAAAAATGACCATTCATCTAAAAAAAAAAAATTCTGTTATTAATTAAAGGCGTGATCAAACCATCATCCAGCTAATTTCTATCCTCACTCTTTTGACTCTCTTTTTTACATTTTAAATCGTTATCATCACTTGTTTTTTCTCTACAAATGAACAAACCCTAGAAATGAGTTTATTTAATATTGTTGTTTGGCTGCCTGTTTTAGAGTTTTTTTTTTAATTTAAAAAGAATAAGTACAATTTTTCACTACGAACTACACAAAATTAAAAATTTAAAATGGTATTTGGGGAAGAAATTTTTTAAGTAGAGTTGTATTATGCTCTTTCAATAAAAATTGGGATATTTACATTTTTATACCCTATATTTTATTTAAAATTTATTCAAAATCTATACCTTCAGTTTTTGATCTCATCAAATGCATACCTTCAAATTTAATTTAATATACAAATCTAACTCTTATCTCAATCAATAATTGATTTTGACTTTTAAAATGACCACCCTATCCTTAAAAAAACAGAGAAAATAAAACTAAAACTTTCCAACAAAACAAAAATTAAAAATTAAAAACAAAAAAAAAAAAAAAAAAACCAAAAACCATTTCAATTGTATTTTGGATTTTTTAATGTCAAAACCGTAAGTTTAACTTTTTTTTCTTTTTCCATTTTTATTTAAGGGGTACTTTAGGTATTTTATGCTTAAAATCGAGAGAGTTGACTGTGAAAATGTATAAATTTGAGTATTAAATATAATTTGAATGTATATATTTGATGAGATTAAAAACTCAATGTATATTTTTTGAATAAATCCAAAACACAAAGTATAAAATGTAAATATCCCAACAAAATTCCTAAGCGCTCGTGCATGTGGTTTTCAGGAGTGGTAATTCCAGCAAGTTGGACGATTATGCTCGTCACTGCAAATTCACACTTGAATTCCAACACTTTCCATAATCCCCTTAATTACTTCAATCCTTGGCGTTGGAAGGTTCCAATTCTCTCCATCTTTTTTTTTTTCCAATTGTAATGAATTTTCACCCTCATTAGACCAAAAAATAAAAAATAAAAAGTTTTAGGAACCTAATTTTAGTTTTGACATTTTTTTTTTTTTATGGAAATTAGTACCTTGAGTCGGATGTTATATCGAAGAATTTTATGCCACTTGGTCGAGGATTTAGACAATGTCCGGGGGCGGAATACACTAGGACTTTCATGGCTGCATTTCTCCATGTCTTGGTCTCCAAATATATAAGGTATTACACATCTTCCCTCAACTTGTCACATTTTCTAAAGAGCAGTAAAAGTATACATCTATCCAAAGATTTGTTTCAAGATTAACAATAACATGTTATTTTTAAAAATAAAAATAAAAATTATAGGTGGACAAAAATCAAGGGCGGAGAGATCAAAAGAAATCCTAGATGTGATTATTTTTTAGCGCTTAATTCATCCACCCCTTTACACCTAATTCTTCAACATCTATGATTGGCCGTTCTCTACTTTTTTTGATACGTGATTTTGCAAACCATTTTTCCCTCTTATGAATAACCAAAAACAAGGGCCATTACTTGAGGGGCAAAAGCAAAAACAAAAACAAAAAAAAAAAAAAAAAAAAAAAAAAAAAAAAAAAAAAAAAAAAAAAAAAAAAAACAAAACAAAACAAAACAAAAAAAAAAAAAAAAAAAAAAAAAAAAAAAAAAAAAGACAACAAAAATGACATTAAATTTTCAATGCTTGGCTGTATTTGGCACTTGCACCATCAAGTTACAGCGACACTATGGTTGATGGAGGCAAAAGCAAGAAGCTCATCGTTGCTTTCAAATATGCCCATCTCTTGTTTTTCTAAGGTCACCAAAGCTTCGATCCATCAACGTAATTGCGTTCATGGAGGACAATCCACAGGTCGATTTCCCCCACTCAAAGTCCACTTCACAGAATGGAAACTTGCACCAACTACTACAAAAATACATATTCATACCCATATTTACATAAGGTTTAGTTCATAGGTTCAGAACCATGATTCATAATTTTAATTTTTAAAATTTAAATTTTTTGTGATAGAAAAACATTGTAAAAAATTAAGAATTGTGATTTAGAACTAAAGACGAACCCTTGAAACAAACATCTCATTAAAGATTCTCCGACTTTAAATGACTCAAAAATGAACAAATAGCCATCTTTGCCTTTTAATCTATTCACCTTATCTTTTGACAAATTGTCAATCCTTTCCTCATCCTAGCCACAATATCCCTAACTTCCATCTTACTTCCCTCTTTGACCACAATATCCTAGCCACAATATCCCTAACAGAAACATTCTTGGCTAAACATGAATATGTTTAGTTCATAAATTCATAATTATTCTCGATTTATGTGTATTTTTTGTAAGAAAAAATAATGTACTAAGCCACGAACTATGATCCGAACCATAACACGACTCATTGCTCTAAACGCACCATAAGTGCTTGTTTTGGTAGAGGGGTTTGAACCGCAATTCAAAACAGTTATGCTTTAGTGCTTTTTCTTATCAAATTTAAATTTTAGTTCAAACTATCTGGTTTGAACCCACGAAATAAACAAACCGTTAAGAACCCATTGCCCCCACCTAAATATGATCTTATCCCCCAAGATTGATGGATCACAGTACAACCTTAGCATGTGAAGTGGTTTAGCTTTTGTCTTTTGTCTTTTTTTTTTTTTTTTGTGGTTGAGAGTGGTTGGCTTTTAGGTGTGGATTACAAAAGTAAAAGTATATAAAACAAGGGTTAATTAAGTATCAAAAACTTTAAATAATAATCCCTTAGGATATTCTTTGTGGAATTGATATGTCCGACGCTATGTTTAATGCACACCCAACTTCTTAGAGCACGTTTCGGTGCGTTTCTCTCTCTCTCTCTCTCTCTCTCTCTCTCTCTCTCTCTCTCTCTCTCTCTCTCTCTCTCTCTCTCTCTCTCTCTCTCTCTCTCTCTCTCTCTCTCTCTCTCCTTTGCTTCTTTTCTTTTAGCTCTACTATTTTTTAACCTTTTTTTCCATACCTTTTTTTCTTAATTATTTCCGTACCCTTTGGTGCTTCATCTTCTTCTTTTTCTTCCTTTTTTTTTTTTTGAATCTTTTAATTTATTTCTTTCTTTTGTAAACCATACCCCATTGAATTCGAAAATCTTAAATCTTAAATCCTAAATATTAAATATATAAAGAGTAAATACTTGATTATTGTTCATCCTTGATAGTTTAAAAGGGTGAGCTTTTAGCACTAAATTTATCTTTGTTTCCTTTTATTTTTAAGTTTTAACTCCATTATTATTATGGAAATAGTAGAAAATAGGTTAATATAAAAAGCTTAAGAAAGTATATAGGCTAATTTTTAATTATAGAAATTAATAGGTTATAACTTGTCAAGTTATGGTTTATAACCAGATAAGTTATGGACAAACTTGTCAAGTTATGGTTTATAGTCAAACAAGTTATAGATAAAAACCGTGAATTATAGACAATAATTTGTCAAGTAATGGTTCATAACCGGATAAGTTATAGACAAAAACAGTAATTTAGCCTATTTATTAACTTATATAAACTATTGGCCTATTAATTTTAATTCATCTCAAGTCTTGGCTTATTTTCCTCTTTCTCCCTTATTATTATTGTTGTTGCTGTCATGATTGTCCGAAACAATGAGTTTTATGTTCTTTGCATTTTTCCCTTTTCTTTTTCAACTCCTTTATTTATTTTTTTTTATTTTGTCACTTTCAATTTATAATGTTTCCTATATTTCTATGATGTGCAACCCTTTGACTTAAACTACTATTAATTTATATTCTTTTTTTTTTTCCATTAACCGAGACACTAGGAAATTAAATTCATTGAACTTCTACAGCTTGAGAGCATATCTTATAATTTGAACACTTGATAAAAACGCTATAAATTAAATATCACTTTAACCTTGACTATAAAGACTACCGATTCTTAACTTTAAGGTGTATTGTGTTTTGGATGAGAAAGAAGATGTAAGATTAGGTGCAGGCACACAAAAGGAGAAAATAAAGAAGAGAATGAAGAATGGGGCTCATATGCATGCTATATACATATATATATATATATATATATATATTTATATATATATATATATATATATATATATATATATACACTCTTCTAAGTCAAAGCCTATTATGAAACTTCTTTTTTTCCTTTTTCTTATAAATATAATCTTATATATGTGGCTCGACAACATTAAGTTGACTTCGGCTTATATATAAATTATTTAAGATAATAAACATAAACATAAACAAACTCTAATATTCTAATACATATATATATAAAAAAATAGATATATATATATATACACAAATTAATTAAATCATAATAAACAAAAATTGGTTTAATAAATGTAAAGCTAAAGGCCATTATAAATATGAAAATATAAACGTTAGTACTAATTTGATTTGGGCACCTAACATCATGTAAAAATCATAATTTAAACAACATAACATGTCATAATCGTATCACAATGTGCACAAACAAAAATTAAATTCCAATTCAACATACAAATTTGACATCAACACTTCGAGTACATCAGTCCCTTGTAGCTTTCACCAGCGACATGACGACATAAAACATCAGTTTATCTAACATAACTCGTAGATGATAATTAGATGTCATATTAAACATTACGCTTTCTAAAATATTCGTGAATAGAAATGGCAGGCGTAACACTTATCTCTGTGGGCACTTTAAAATTCTTAAGGGGATGTTTGTTTCTTATATCCGTCACAAAAAATACATGTAAAACGAGAATAGTTCTAAATCATGACTTTAAATACATAAACCAAACGTCCTCTAAGTACTTCGAACCTGGTTTGTAACCGTATTCTTATTTTGCTTGTTTAGAACACTTTATGTTTGGAACTATAAGTTATTTTTATTTCCGTTTAACTAGATGCAAAGCAAAAGAAAAGTTGTTAAAATAAAATAAGCTTTCAAAAAAAAAAAAATATTTCCTAAAATTTTGAGTATGTCAGTTTACAAATTAAATTAGTAAAAGAGGTCATCAAAAATATGTCATTGTAAGTAACAACTCAGAAAAACTTGTAAAAGAGGTCTTCAAAAATATGTGATGACAGGAAACTGGGTCGTATAATAACACCACATAATCCTCCGCGCCGGTTGTTGAACTTGTAGTGGTAAATGTTTAACTGCCCTACATCAATCATGGCATCACAATAAGACTTTGTTATACAGTCAACATTATCTAATTCGTATCCCTTCATACCTAATTCTTCAACATCCTTGAATTGGCCTTTCACGCTCATTTCTTTTTTTCTTTTTCTTTTTTTTTTTTTTTTTTTTTTTTGAGAATTCACGCTCATTTCTTTTAAATACGTGATTTTTGCACACCACTTTTCTTTTATAAAAATAACTCTGAACAAAGATCATTATCGGAAGGACAATAGCCATGGATTTTCACTGCTTGTCTATACTTTGCACTTGTGCCATTAAGTTACAACGACACTAGGGTTGATGGAAGGAAATGCAAGAAGCTCGTCGTTGCTTTCAAACATGGTCATCTCTTCTTTTTCTGAGGTCACCCAAGCGTCAATTCCCTCCCCACTTTTTGTATCCATCAATGTAATTGCGTTCATGGAGTACATTGGACTGGTAATAATCAATGCTGGCTTCCCCCACCCAAAGTCCGCTTCATAAAATGGAAACTTGCACCAACTACTACAAACATAAATATTCATGCCCATTCAAAGATTCTCCGACTTTATTGAGAGACTCGAAGTCGATGAATAATCATCTTTGCCTTTGAATCGACTCGCCCTCTAATTGGAAAAATCTGTCAATCCTTTCCTCATCCTAGCCATAATATCGCTAACCTCCATCTTACTTCCCTCTTCGACCACCTGCGGCATCATTCTCGCGCACAAGTTCACAGTTTGGTATAATAGCGACGGTTTTAAGCACCCTGTTGTGGATTGACAAGCTGCAAATAGCACATCTCAATAAAATTGCAGAAACTAGTTCCACGTTTGTAGGGACATGTTGTGGAACTCCGCTGCAAATTTTTGCTTTGAGATTGGTTTACTTTGAGACATCAAACACAAACCTCTTTGTGATGAAACTTGCACCTGGGGCCTCTAACCTCCCCTCGATAGACGACGGCTCCATTGTGGGCCGCAACATAGATGCTCCAAGGAATTCCGGACGCACAAATTTATCACGATCACGAGCCACAGCTGCCCAGCTCTTGATGAATTCACAAATAGATGATGCATCTGCAATCTTGTGAGAGGTGCAAACAGAAACAGCAATTCGTCCACAGTTGAAAACCGTCAGTTAAACAAGCAAAACAACTTTCTTGACTAGTGGTGGAACTTCGGGAGGTGGACGTGCACGAAGCCCGAAAATTTTCAGGCTCGGCGGGCAGGCACCCATTGCCACCAGTCTAAGTAAATTTTCCGGGTTTGGGCTCGGACAGATTCAGTCATTGGGTAAAAATTTAAAATTTCATTAATCACAAGCTATCCGTCTAAAATTTCAGCACTATTCTTGACTAACTCAGCCGCTTTAGGATCAGTAGTGGGAAGGTAGGCTAAGCAAGTTTGGAACAGGTTCCTTAAGGAAGTCAGAGAGCTGGCAATTGATCCGGGCTTCGATGAAGCAAGCTCCCTCGTCGTTGCACTCGATGCAGGCCCCACCTAAATATGATCTTATCTCCTAGATTGATGGATCAAGGTACAACTTTAGCAAGTGAAGGGGTTTGGTTTGTCTTTTTTTTTTTTTTTTTTTTTTTTTTTTCCCCTTGAAAGTGGTTGGCTTTTCAGGTGTGGATTACAAAAGTAAAATTGTATAAAACAAGGGCTAATTAAGTAGCAAGAACCTTGAATGATTATGCAAATAGCCCCTTTATGTATAAGATGTGTGCATCAACATACATATTACTTTACATATATTCTCACTCCATCCTTTTAGAATATTCTTTGTAGAATTGATATATCTGACACCATGTGTAACGCGGACCCGACTTTATTAGAGCATATTTAGTAAAAGGAGTTCAAACTCAACTTAAATAATTTTATTATATTATTTTTTCTCATAAAAATTTAAATTTTAATTCAGGTTGTTACTTTTAAGTCGGCAATAAGCTGCATCCCAAGAGTCAAAGACACGTGTGAAACCAGCCTTCTGCAGCCAATTCTTTTAAGGACAATCAAGTTAATAAAACAACTTTACAATTAGTACGACAAACTTGGTTCCTAGGTCCATGAAATGTAGACGGTGAACTGCTCTATTTTAATATGACCCTGATAATGAAACGAAAAAAGGAGTGATTTTCTTTCCATGACTTTTACCGGGCAAACAAAAGCAAGCAGTTTTTGGTAAATGACATGAGAATAAGGGTGTTTTCCCTCGTCTTAAATCAACTGCTTTAGACATTACCTAAAAAAAATAAAAAATAAAAAATTGTCTTAGATGGTCAGAACATCCCTTTTATGAGAATTTTTATACTGGAGAAAGCTATTTTACTCTAACTATAAGAATTATTATACGCATTTAAAATTCGTTTCAAAATAATTTTATTTTTTTGTATGAAAATAAAAATAAAAACGTTTTCAATCTCAAACATAAATCATTTTTAAAAATGTATTTGATAGCTTTATTAAAAGATTATTTTCAGTATAAAACACTCATTAATGTCTCTCTTTCTCTCTCTTCACTCGAGAGATGAGAAAATAAAAAAAAAAAATAAAAAATGACTAAAAGTGATTTTTTATTTCTCTATCATTTTACACTAAACTAAAAAATTATTTTTATTTCTATTTTTTGTATTTATTACGTCAAACGTCGTTTTAAAAACGTTTTCATTTTTTCTTTCTCAAAAAACAAAATCAATTCTAAATACGACCGTTGTTTTTAACCATTAGATTAGTCTTCAACAATCAAATCTATACATATATGTAATAAAATTTTACAACATGCCACGCATAACTATTTCTACCGTAAATTAAACCATTAAAAAACTAATCTAACGTTAAAACACAATTTCTACTGGTGGAGTCTATCATGATGCATCTCTCTTCATTTATGGGTAATGAAGGGAGGGAAAAAAAAGGTGGCATTGGCTTTCTCCTATCCTATTGCCAAGGGTCAACGTGTTGGCCAATTATGTGCCAAGGACAAGCACAGTGGCTGATAATTGTTATTGAGGTGCTTTACCTTTTCTCAAAACTCAAAAGTGGCAGCCAGATTCAAATCTATTGTACATTTAACTCCATCTTTGTCTATTCTTAAGGGCATTCATGCTTTTCTTTCTCATCCATAGCTTTGATATCAAGAAAGTACCTGAAATTAGGATCTCCACTTACAATTCAACCTTTTTGCTACATAACTTTCTCTAACATCACTTTTCAACTTAAGTTTTCAACTCAAACCGGAGAAAAGAACGGGAATTTAATAATCTAGAGCTCCATAGCAAGTTATCATTCCTCTCTAAACAGATGTCAATCATTGCTGCCTGGGGTTTTTTAGCCACATTGTTAGATATTCAACCCTAGTCCAGATATTTCCGTGACCAAATGACAATTAATTTAACAGTCTGTACATCTCTTCCTAAAACTTGAGAAACCTAAACAAAACATATTTATTCGAACACCTCTGAAAGCAACATTGAAATAAAACATTCTTCACTTACCCTAAATTCCAATCTCCAGCTCAAAGGTTCTGGAAGAATCTATTGAGTCTCTTTCCAGGAAATAATGAGGTATCTCTTTCTTTCCCTTTCTTTATAGGTTTAGATATCTTTTTCTTTCCCTTTCTTTATAGGTATAAGTAAACTAATTAACAATAAAAGGAGCTTCAACAGGTTTTTTCCGGTACTTTGAAGCAGTCATCCTTCTCCGAACTGAAGCTTTCAATTTAAATGTATAAAACACTAGACTGGTTCATTGGTTTTCACTGCACATAATCTCCTAAACTCCATATATCATAGAATGCCTTTGCTTATAATTTTCTATAGATTCCCTTCCATCGTATAAGCCTGTGCTTATAATTTTCTGTAGATTCCATTCCATTATATAAAACAAATAAATAAATAGATAAATGATACAAAAAGAAGGAGAAGAAGGGAAGTCCCGGAAAGAAAAGGGCAAAACGTCTCACAAGTCATAACCATTTAACAGCATAAAAGATCCCAACAAGACCCTTCTAAACAACATTCTGAAAATACCTACTATTTCTTCCCCTCTCTCGAGAACAGGACCACTTATGAAATATTGCAACTACAGAAACAAACAAAAAGTTCACGGTGTCACTAATAAAGTTAGACTGGATCCAAATAAAATTTTGGAAATTGCTAAAATAACAAGAATTATTGCTGACGTAGTTAGGCACGACTTTCAAGATCTAGGGTTTTAAGAGGGTCTCGCGTTTAATAGAGCAAACTGGAAACGAGAAATCCATATAGCCGGCCCCAATTAATTTGGGATTAAGGCTTGTATTTGTTGTTGTTGTTGTTGTTGTTGATAAAATAACAAGAATGAGAACTATTTGAGTATAGAAGAACTTTCTAGCACATAGTTTTTGAATTCCATCATCATGCTAAATATTTGTGTTCTCTACATCTAACACAGCCAAACAAAGAGTATAATTTCATGATGGAAAGTTGTATGGATGTTTGGAGCATATGAGCAATTTCCAAGACTTATCCTAAGTACAATTATTGTATCCCTCGAGTGTTAGCTATGCTTCACGCCAGCTTGCTTCTAAATTTTCTTTTCACCAATAATCGTAAGTGTTTTCTCCATCCCCGGTCTATAAAGTTTTTATGATCCAAACAGTCATAGCCTGGTAAAAGCAGTCTACATTCTATGAAGACAAAATATACTACGAATTTCAAGAGAATTTTCATTTAACTAATCTTCAGCACTTCCTGATAATAGAATGAATCGATTCATGTCTAAAGTAAAAGATAATCAAATAATAAGAAAACAATTGAACATAACGTTGAAACTTTGCATGCTAGAAAAGAGTTTTATAATCTTCCTTTTTTTTTTTTTTTCTTATAACTATTATGAAGAATAATGTCCAACCAGAGAAGACACACCAAAGTATGTAACAAAGTTTAAGATCATTGCAGATTGGTTTACTCATAAAGAATAAAATTGTGATTCAACTGAAAAATTCATCCAAACGTACCATACAAATGGCAATAACATATTTCAAAAAAATACACAATACCTTCTAAGCATAGTATCACTAATTTGGAAAGTACTTATACACCACAAACAAATTCTACTTCATGCTAATAATGCACATTTTCATTTCCTGTAGTTCCAGATAACAAAATAAAAAACCTGCTATGCCTACAGTACTTCAATCGCTCAACAACAGAAAGTTGCAGCTACAAGTAAACAGACAAACTTCACAAATCAAAAGAGGAATAAACCTGCTCAGGTCTAAGATGATGATGGAGGAGGAACAGTCGGTGACATCGACAAGGTTTCTCTTCGGAGTTCCTTGACAACAGCAGCCAAAGCCTCAGGGTTGAGGCCCAAATCGCATAAAGCAATGAGCACAGAGAGGGTGTGGCGATCAAGCCCCGTCTCGAGTACATTCGACATGTGAAATGCCAGGTCCAGAGACTCCCGGGCGGTTTTTGCAGCCTTCGAATCCATGTTCAACAAAGCTTAATTTCCTAAAATCAAAGGCCATAAAAGAAAGATTTCTATCTCGAATTGGAAATCCCATTTCAATTGGTAAAAATCGTCAATGAAACTCAATAAGAAAACCCTAAAAAAAAAACCTAATCAACTAGACTAGTCCACATCAATGGCATATAACATAAAAACACAACATTTTGCAACCTTAATTTCCTCAAAGTTGAATTCAACTACAAAACTTAAACCTGGAACACAATTGGAAAACAAAACAAATCGAATCAATTATGCGACTATGCTACTCCACATTAATAAGATATAATCACAACAAAAGCGACCTTAATTTCCTTAAAACTAAAATCAAACATTCAATTCCCATTTCAAGTCGCTCGGAATCTTTCTCCAAATGGGGAAATTCTAAAACAAATCAAATTGCCAAAAAGAAGTAATTTTATTTCATCTAAGTTATAAAAAGGAAACCAACCAGGAGAAAAAGTGATCGAGAAATAAAAAGCAAATTAAATGGAACGAGGGATTCCAGGGGTTGGAGACAAAGGGATAATATAAGTTGGTGCGAGAATCAAATTCCGAAATATGAAAAGGCAGGAAATCGAATCATGAAGATTGATGACTCGAAATCCATGAAACTGTAAGAAATAATGGGGAAAAAAAATTTGCTTACCGGGGAATTTAATCAAACACTTAAGGCCATGTTTGTTTCATATCTCAAACTCAAATCATGAACACTATTTTTCTCCCACAAGCAAAAACAACACTCCCAAAAAACAATTTTAACATACACAGTCTTCATTTTCCCAAATTTCAACAGTTTCAGAACCCCATTACCAAAAACAAAAAAAAAAAAATCAACTTCATCAAATTAACACATAAAATGCACACCTTTCTCCACACCCAAAACGCTCACCACAACTTTTTGTACTGATGCTTTTTTTCTTTTGCCTTGGTTTGCAGAACGAATGAATTTGTTCAAGAAAGAATGAAAAAATCTGCTGGTTTCAATAAAAATTCAAACTTTCAGCAAGCTAAGGCCAAAAAAAGAAAAAAAAAAAAAAAAAAAAAAAAAAAAAAAAAACACACACGCGCACAAAAGGAAATCTTCGGAGAGAAACAAAATTTGCACAAAGTAAAATGGGAAACTCAAAGCTGAGAAGATACCTGATCTGGGTGAAGAAAATCCCCAAATTCGGAAATGAAATTTTGCGAGAGGATTCTACTCTTGTGCGATTTTCTGTTTTGAACCCGTTTCGAAGCTAGATTCAAAATTCGTAACAGAGTATAACTTTTTTGACTGTTAATATTTAATTTTTAATGGTCAAATATATAATAATTTTTAATATCAAACTTGAATAGATTTAATTTTAAAAAACTTAATTTAATAATTAAATGTAAAGATCTTACCAGTTGTGTTTTTTAGATCTCACGGTAAAAAAAAAAAAAAAAAAAAAAAAAAAAAAAAAAAAAAAAAAAGCCTATAAAGATTTAAATTTTCTTCAAAAATTTTACATTTTTAACTTATTGTTCCTTAAGAGATTAGTTTAATAAAAATTAAAAAAAAAGAAATAGAAAAAAAAAGTCAAGATAAAAGAATCATGAAAATTTTTAAAAAAATAAGAAAAGAAAAAAATGATGAAATGTGTCAAAGGGAAGGAGAATCCTTCTTAAGACATATGCAAGAAAAAGGAGAAATCTTTTGACTTTTTTATACATGTAATGATGTAATGTAAAAATAAAGAATATAAAATTTTTCTATTTAAGTATATTTCAAATATTTTAGGATTCTTTAAAAAAATAATATTTTAGAATTAATATCATTGATACTTCTTAAATTTTAGGGTTACGTTCACTTTCCATCTTAAATTTTAAAAATTCTTATTGTCTCTTAAATTTTAAACTTTTCTCATTTAAATCCTTTGGTAAGAATGTTTGTTAAAATTAAACGGAAAAATAAAAAGTTAAATGTGAGTATTTAGTTTTTATTCTTTTTTAACATAAATTTAAACGGTTAAGCCACATAATTACATTACTATCTTTTTTATATTTTTAATAGAAATTATAACAAAAAAAGTTAAGTGAGAATAACTCAAAATTCAGAAAACAAAATAATAATTTTAAAGTTGAAGAGACAAACGAAAATTATTTTAAATTTAAGAGATACTAGTGATAATAATTTAATATTCTAATATTTTAAGATCAAAATTGAGTATTTAAAAAAAAAGTCTAAATTTGTGTATCAAACCTTATCTAATAGCATATATTTTATAAGATAAAAAATTAAAAACATTCTTTCTAAATAAACTTAAAAGGCGATTTGTGAAACGAATAAAACTTCTAACTTAGAAACAGTTCTTTTGGTCTACTCTTTTATTTTTATTTTTGTGTTTGGTCAGCTCTTTTGGGGTTGAACTTTGAAGAGGAAAACGTTTTTTTCCCGCTTTTCTTTTGGGGTTTTTTTATTATTTTTTTAAAAAAATTTAGTTGATTTATTTTTAAAAAAATTTTATAAGTCAAATCTTATTTATTTATTTTTATTATTATTCTATAATAGAATCATTTTTATTTATTTAATTAGAAATTGGATATATTTAAATAATTTGTAATGGCATGCTTCAACTAAACATCGGTATCAGTAGAAATATCAGTATTCCAGTTTTACAAAAATTTTAGAACAAATATCTATATAAGTTGAAATATTAGAAAATGTTATGGAAATTTACATTATAACATATTTCTAACACTTCTTGATAGAATATACATTAAAAAGATACATAAATAAACAATTTTTACATAAAAAAACTTCATACACATTACACTTCCTAATACAAAAAGTAAATACTATGAGGCTCAAATATGGTCGAGATCCCATCTTAATTTAAATAATATTAGTACTATGAAATGTTATTTAAATAATATCAAACATAATTACGAACACGACACAATAAGGATAATTGTAATTTCCATATTCATCATAGTTTCTAAAATTATTATTAAATGGATAATAAATGTTAAGAGTCTCGTTGGAGGAGCTGCAATAATTGAAAATTTAAATTCATTGATTGTGAACTCATGAAAATTTCTAATGCCAAATACTTTTTTATTAAAAAAAAAATGCATTGTTCTAAAAAAAAACAGAGTTTTTATTATAGAGGTTATTATATAAGCATAGCATGTAAACCAATTTGAAACATTTAAATTTATTTTGTTGATGTATGTACTGCATGCATTCTAATATTTAGTGATCCAATGTTGTTTGTGCAATTTTTGCTAAGTATATTTTAATTTACTTTTAGAAATTACCAAAACAGAGAGCAAGTTAGATGAAATTTTCCTAACAAGAATTATTCTCAATTAGTATACATATATATAGAAAACTTACCTCAACTATGTCAGAGGCTCAAATTTTGTAGCAAATAACCATATGCCAAAAGGGAGTCAGAGAAAAAGCACGAATGACAATTTCGTTTATGAAGAAGGATGAAGAAAAATGGTGTAAATAAACATGATTTTATATGGGGGAAAAAAAAGAAGAAGAAGAAGAAGAGTTTGATGTGTATACGGTAAAAATTATTAAGATGGGATTCGAGTTTTGCTACAGTAAAAAGTTCTCACAAACAATCACATCTAATTTTTTTTACTATAGTAAAAAACTCTCATATAAAATCACATCTCAACTCAAATTAGCGAACTAAACGGAAATCCTGCAAAACTTTAGCGACACGTTCAACACTTGCTTTTTCTAAAGGAAAAAAAAAATGAAAAGCTAAAAGATTCTTTACTAAGTTATGCAAAATTTGGTGACTGCAAAAATACTGACATTATAAAGTAAATTAAAAAAACAAAAAAAAAACTTTATAATTTTCATTTTTGAAATTACACTGAAATTTCTCTAAATACTCATATAATATTTCTTTATATTAATAGTGCGGATAACATCTATTCATTCTTAATATAAATGACATGTATTAGTAATATTTTAATTAAAAATTCTGAAACTTTAATTCAATTTATTACGAACATGTTTTGATTACTATATTTAAATATTATCATCTCATATATAACTCTTATATACAATATTTAAGATTACATAAATAATTATGAAATTTTTAATAATATTCATAAAATATATGCACATAAATAATGAAGTTTCTCCATCTATAAAAGAAATTCCGAGTCATCTTAATGGAACAAGAGGCGTGTAACCCAATTCTACTATGATAATGAGCATAGCTTCACAAACGACCATAAATTCAATGCCACACAACTCTGTAATTAGGCCAGACCTTTCCAAAATATATCCCTCAAAAGGCAGATCTTGAAGTAGATCAGTTTCTCACTGTTGCTAATGCTGAAAAGCCGTTTGCTATAGATGGTGCATGGGGCAGAGTTGATCATCAACACTATAATGGCTGCTGAAAATGCTAAGGACACACTTAAGAGTATGTTTGGTAGGAAAGAAAAGTAGAAGGAAGAAAGAAGGTGGAGGAATTTTGGGAGGAATAATGAAAAAGTAGGTTGTTTGGTAGGGAAAAAAAAAAGAGAAATGAAGAGAAAATGAAGTGAAAAATAATACATGTAGGCCCTACTATTTTTTTTCTTTTCATAAGTCGGCAGAAAATGGAATGAAAAATAAGAACAACTCATTAAAGTGAGCAAAATTATTAAACTATCATTTTCACCATCAACATCTAAGCAAAAAATTTAAGGGTATAAAAGTAATTTACGAGTAAAATTTTTTTTTCTCTCAATTTAACTTTTAATACCAAACAAGTGAAGATAAGCTTATTTTTTTTCATCTTCTCGTACCAAACAACATAAAAAATAAATAAATAATTTTCTTTTCATCATTATTATTTTCTATCACTTCTATATTTCTTTTTCTATCTTATTTTCTTTCCTTCCTACCGAATATAGCAAGTTACAACTTCTGGGATGTTGTTGCTGATGCTGAAAAGCCATTTGCTATAGATGGTGCATGGGCAGAGTTGATCATTAACGAGATAATGGCTGCCGGAAATGCTAACGGCACTAAGTTACAACTTATAGGTAATTTCTGATTGGAAGAGAACTTATGGCACTTAAAGCCACTGGAAATCCTCACTCCCTGCCAATTTTTTTGGTAAACAAACAAAAGCACAATCACACAAACAGAAGATCGACCACAAAGGCCGTGGACCTATAAATGGACCTTACTACTAAGTTACAACTTTTAATGTCTCACTCACTTTGTAGATTTAAGTTTTTAATTTGAGTTGAAATGTAACATTTTTCTGAGAGCTTTTTACTGTAACAGAAAAAGTCAGATGTGATATTTATTAAGAGTTTTTTACTGTAAAAATCTAAAATTAAAAATTTAAATCGATAAAATAAATGAGATCTAAATAATTACTGACTGGAAGAGAACTTTTAACCTAACCAATGTGAGACTCGCCAAAGTGGCTACCAATTTTTTTGGTAAACAAACAAAAACACAATCACGCAACCAGAAGATCAACCACCAAGAGTCGTGGACTTATAAGTGGACCCCACTAAGTTAGAGCTTTCAAGGAATTACTGACCGGAAGAGAACTTCTGACACTTATAAGCCACTGGAAATCTACACAAAAGCACAATCACACAACCCAAAAGGCAGATTGACCACAATAGCCTTTGAGAGGACGTCAACCTAGTGGACCCAAGAGTAGACCCTACTAAAGTCTCGTTTATTTTATTAATTTGAGTTTTAATTTTAAATTTTTACAATAAAAATTTTCAAAAAATATTACATCTAATTTTTTTTTTGTTATAGTTAAAAATTCTTAAAAAATATCACATCTCAATTCAAATTGAAAATTTAAATATACAAAATAAAGATGCCTAAATTACAATTTCTAGGCAAATGCTGACTAGGAGAGAACTTTGTGGCAGTTATAAGCCGCTAGAAATCCTCACTCCCCACCGATGTGAGACTTACCAAAGTGACTATAATTTTTTTGGTAGACACACAAAAGTACAATCACACAATTTAGGAGGCAGATGGACCACAAGAGTCTTTAAAAAGAGGTTAAACCTAGTGGGCCCATAAGTAGACCCCACTAAGTTACAGTTTTCAGGAATTGCTAACTAGAAGAGACCTATGGAAATTCTCTCCCCGCCGATGTGGGCTCGCCAAAGTGGCTACTAGACACAGAAAAACACAATCCCACAACCGATGAGGTAGATCGACTACAAGAACCTTCAGGAGGAGGTCAACTTAGTGGACCCCACTAACTTACAACTTGTTACACTATAGTCGAGCAATTGACCACACTCTCAAACAAAAAGTGCCGAGGCCTCCCCTTTGAGGATCGGGCGCTCGCGTCGAGGGAACCGCTGTAGCTAAAGTGCCCTTTGGACGTCGAGAACCCGTACATGGCGAGACGCGTTGAGCACCATGACACGAATTCTAGTGGCCATTACATCGAGGCAATATGTCCAGTCAAATTCATCAACTGTCTTGTGAACTCAGGGAAGGAAGTATTGTTCCAACTGCTACTGCAGGAGTCAGGAAATCAAGCGGCTAATGAGAGAGATCAGTCGTATTTCCTGAGGTTGTCATCATGAAAACGCACCTACTTCGCCTGTAAATCGAGGGATAGAAGATGGCTTCCTCTTCGGGAATGCAAAAGGGATAATCACATGTAAATACCTATAAATAGAGTCAAGAAAACCCATTAAAGGGTTAGGCACTATTTCATTACTCCAAGAGAGCTTGTAATCCCAGAAGATATTAGTGCATTCCACAAGGAGATTAGGCAAAGAGTTCTTGCCGAACCACTATAAAGCCCTGTCTCCTTTACATTATTTTTCAGCTTTAATCCTTAATTAAGCCACGAGTGTTACTGAGAGTGTCTTTAGAGAGTAAATCACGTGTTGTCAGAAAAAACACCGTCAACACAACTTCCAAGCAATTGCTGATTGGAAGAGAACTTGTGACACTTATAAGCCACTGCAAATGATTTTCTCACCTCTGTTTCATGTATATTTCTCAAGGTCCTTTTATGGTATCGGGAGAAAAATTCCCAACAATGATAATTTGTAAAATTTTACGTTAAAACTTATAAACTTAAATGAAGAAGTTACAAAAGTTATGATAAACATAATGTTTAAAAGAATACGATAATTTCTAAATTTTATG
Organism: Morus alba; assembly: GCA_012066045.3. Classification (NCBI taxonomy): domain Eukaryota; kingdom Viridiplantae; phylum Streptophyta; class Magnoliopsida; order Rosales; family Moraceae; genus Morus; species Morus alba. Next base: position 60,414,269 of record CP050224.2, read on the forward strand.
TTATAATTTACAAACTCGAACGATTCATTGTATTCTTTCAAAATTTATAAATTTATCATAATTTTTGTAATTTTATCATTTAAATTTATAAGTTCTTAAAATTTTGTAAATTATTATATCTCTCAACACAATACCACGGATAATTTTTCTCCCCAGCGGCATAAAAGCTTCCTCTTTCTCATCTAAAAAAGGAGAAATATATTATTTATAATTGTGAGATGTGGTTTGCCACGCAGCACCAGCCTGTACTCCTCAGTCCTCATCAGACCAAAATCATAACCAGAGAAAATCCTCATTTGTTGTCCAACCAATTAAGTACTCTCGAAATGACGAAATGAGCCATATGGTCATCCACTATATCACACACCGACCATGGACATTCTAGTAATTTCATATGAAACATAGCGTTACCCGCCACATTTGCCTTCTTCAAAAATACAACCTTATTCTTATAGCTTTTCCCAGTCCCCATATTTTTCCAGCTCCATACTTTCAATGTCATTTAGGAAAAAAAAAAAAAAAAAAAACTAACAAATACAAAATTACGAAACTACCCCTCTCTTATCTTCTCTCCATGTTGTTGCGAACATTTTGGAGAGAGAGAGAGAGAGAGAGAGAGATTGTTGGCTGTTTTTTTGGTTGTTGGAATGACGTGGTTACAGCGAAGAAGAACATTTTCAATATTGTCATCCTAGTTTTTTTTTTTTTTTTTTTTTTTGTTTCTCTCGACTTTCTCTCTCTAACTTCTGGGGGTGATTGATGGGAACGTTTCAGAGCTTCAGGAAGGCCTATGGAGCTCTCAAAGACTCCACCAAGGTTGGCCTTGCAAAAGTCAACAGCGAATACAAGGTAAATTTCAAATATTTACGTAACGCTTTTTTATTATTATTATTATTTTTTTTTTCCAATCTTGATACCATTTTTTTTTTTTTTCATCATGTTTTGTTTTATAAGGATTTGGATATTGCCATTGTTAAAGCCACCAATCACGTCGAGTGTCCCCCAAAAGAACGCCATGTTCGAAGTGAGTTCATCAAATATACAATATATATATATATATATATATATATATATTCTGTTTTTTTGATCGATTCAATATTTATATTTATTTTCTCTATCAATATTATTGTTTTGTTCTGTGTATATGAACCACAATTTAAATCTTTTTGTTAAGATATTTTTTCTCAACAAAATCTAAATTCTGTTCAAACTTATCGGTTAAACGGGCTATATATGAATTATTTGTTGTAAAGTGTAATACGGTTTGTTATGCATTTTTTTTTTTTTTTTTTTTAGTTCTGTTGGATTGGATTTATGTTAATAGAATTTTCTTTCTTTTTTTTTCTTTTTTTTTTTGGTAATTCTTGTGTTATCTGATTAGAAATTTTCTCTGCAACATCGGTGGTGCGTCCACGGGCGGATGTGGCGTACTGCATTCACGCTTTGGCTAAGAGATTGTCGAAGACGCGAAATTGGATTGTAATTTTTTTCTTATTCTTCTGTTTCTTCTGTTTCTTTTTTTTTTTTAATTTTATCACCTAAAATAGGCTCTATGTATAGGATCTAATTAACATTGCAGCAAAAAACAGAAATTTGATACAAATTCAAAATATGAATCTTAGAACATGTGGGTGTAGCATGGTGATGTGACACCATGTTGAGATGAGTCAAAAATCGAGAAATCGATTGACAGGGCTTATAGGCCGTCTCATTGGTATTTAAGCGTGCAAAAAAAAAGGAGAGAGAAATATTTGTTTCCATGCTTGAAATATTCTGGATTTGTAAATTAACATTTATTCTTTTAAATTCCCGTACACTCTTTATTCCCATTTAAATTGTCAGTCTTAGTTTTTAATATATCCAAAACCCACACGCCCATGAATTTTTTGTTGACTTCCCTATGTTTAATGAATTGGTAAACTAACATACTACAAAAATGCTGAATTTTTTGACTAATGAGAATCATAGGCTGTTCTCTTGGAAAGAAAAATGACTTTCGGACATAATTTTTTTTTTCTTTCTTTTTTTCCTCTTCTAAATGCTTAAATATTGGAATTGTTGTTGGAACTTGGTTATTTGTGAAATTATAGCAATCTTTAACAAGTGACTGTATGCAGGTTGCCATAAAGGCATTGATTGTGATTCACAGGACACTAAGAGAGGGTGATCCAACTTCTAGAGAGGAGCTTATGAACTACTCATATAGGGCACATGTTATTCAAATGTCCAACTTTAAAGATGAGTCAAGCCCTCTTGGTAAATTGCTTCGAAATCCGATGTCACCGTGGTGCATTTATTTTATCTTCGTACAAATTAAACGACATTCATTTCTTAGACATCATAATCTCCTTGCAGCTTGGGACTGCTCCGCTTGGGTTAGGACTTATTCGCTCTTTCTAGAGGAGCGGATGGAGTGCTTTCGTGTCTTGAAGTATGACGTTGAGACAGAGCGCTTAACAAAATATGCACCGGGAGCTTCCAAGGTCCTTGCTCTGAGGACGTTTGGTTGATGGATTCAGAATCATAATTCGATAACTATTATCGGTTTACATGTGTTTTTTGTTAGAGAAAATACTGTAATGAATTACGAACCATGATTCGAATCATGGCACGAATCTACTAACCAAACGTTATTCCATGCCTCAAATCCCACTCCAAGTCCCACAATTATCTTTTGAATAACAATATGCTTACTTCATTGCTCAACAGGTGCATAGCAGAACACGGATGTTGGGTCGCATCGAGCTGTTGGAGCAGCTTCCTGCGTTGCAGCAGCTTCTTTACCGACTGATTGGGTGTCAGGTAATGATGACAATAGATCATGTATGCAAGTATGATCCTTTGAATGTGAAATTACATGTAGAGCCCATTTAGTTCGCTGATTCGAGTTGAGATGTGACTTTATACAAGAGCTTTTTATTGTAGCAAAAAAGTTAGATGTGATTGTTTTTGAGAGCTTTTTACTGTAACAAAACTCAAATTCTAAACTCGAATCGGTAAAATGAACAGGGCCGTAGTATTTGGTTATCTTCTTCTCATCGAATTCGGTACAATTTTGTTATCCTTCGAATAGGCTATCTAACTTGCTGTGGTTTTGCAGCCTGAAGGAGCAGCTTATAGCAATTATCTCATACAGTATGCTTTGGCCCTGGTATGTTGGGACAGTGTTACTTTTTCAGAAATATATCCACACATAATTGATTGTCTATCTTGTACGCCGTCTTACTTTCAAATTTTGAGCTCGTATTGCCAATACATTCTTGTTTACCGCGAATGAATTGCTTAGATTAGAGCTTCAAACCTTAAACTTTTTGTGTCTCAAATTCATGTAATATTACACTTCTCTAATTCTTTTGCTGCAATCTAATAAATGTTCTGATGTGGTATTAATACTACAAGCATAATTTGTGGTCCCCAACCATTATACTCTCTTTTCAATACCTATAATTTTGCTAAATTTTTACTTAAATAAGAATGAATTTACACTTTCTAAGTTTCCACACTGTTATTCATGTAGGTACTGAAAGAGAGCTTTAAAATATACTGCGCTATCAATGACGGGATTATAAATCTTGTGGACATGGTAAGGTTCTACTTCAGTATCGTGTTTAATTTCTTTCAAATATGCGTTTGTTTCATAAATTAGAACTACTGCTCAAACCTTTTATCACAGTATTTTTTCTTATAAAATTTAAATTTATGTTCAAAACATATGAACCAAACGGGTTTTTTTTTTTTTTTTTGACCACCAATAATTTAGTGTAATTATACATTTTCCTACAGTTCTTTGACATGTCAAGACATGACGCAGTTCGAGCTCTTGAAATTTACAAGAGAGCAGGTCAACAGGTATAAGACAATGATTTTTTCTTCTTCCGAGAATCTGATCATTTGACGCCATCATACCGGAGAAAATGCAAAACTATATTGAATCCTGTACACAAGGTCCTTGAAACTGTCTTTATTTTCGCAACTTTTCCCTGTGCAGGCTGAAAATCTGGCCGACTTTTACGAATATTGCAAGGGATTGGATCTTGCTAGGAATTTCCAGTTTCCTACATTAAGACAGGTCTTATTTGTTCCTGAAAGTAAATTTGATCTTTTTGATACCATTGTATGGTCTCTCACGAAATTTCTCTTATCTACTTTTTAGCCACCTCCATCATTTCTTGCAACAATGGAGGAATATATCAGAGAAGCGCCGCAATCGGGTTCTGTTAACAAGAGACTGGTAAGAAAACTTTAGCCATGCATTTGAATATGGACTTTTTTTTTTTTGCTTAAATGTCTTGAATCTTAGCTTATATGAATCATGGTATGACGAATCATGGTGTATCTCAGTTCATAATATTAAAATGTTGTACCATTTCTCCTACATTATTGCATCTTTCCTTCATATTTTGTAAATGTAACTTTTATCCTTAATATTTTTCTAAAAATTTCAGTTATTTTGCCACTTTATAAGAAAAATTATAAGTATGTCCCCACTCAATCATTGAAATATACACCGATATTTTTATTCAATGACAAATTATTATTTTCTGGCGCCGCCACTTATCTTGCACATTTATTTTAGGCGAAAAATTTTGCAAAATTTAAAAAAAAAAAAAAAAAAAAAAAAATGAAAGGTTGCCTCTTCTGCTAATTTTTCTGAGGTGTGAACCTCTTATGTGTTAATGCATAACCGTGATACTATAGCATTCTATCTAATTGCCTTTATGTGATGTATGTGTTATTATGACAATAGGAGTACCGGGAGGCTGAGGCTGAGGCTGAGCAACAACCTCAGAAACTTGAAGAACCTTCAGAAACCGAAAAACAAGTAGAACAAATTGACGAGGAAAAAGCACCGGCGGACACAGTGGAAGAATCCCAACTGAAGGACGAAGTTGAGGCCCCGCCATTGATATCGATGGAAGAGACCGATTTGCTAGTACGGTCTAATTCACAAGCTGTTGTGCTTTCTTTGCAGTTGGTTTTCTGTTTCCAATAGGTGGTGGCTCTTTAATCTCTTTTTGCAGGGTCTGAAAGAAGTGAATCCAAAAGCTGCAGAAATAGAGGAAAGCAATGCATTGGCTCTTGCTATAATTCAGCCTGGTATGCTCAAATTTTTTTACTTTGTTTTTTAGTGGTTTAACACTCTTCTCCCTCTAAAAAAAATGTGGTAACAAATCTTTTTCATCTCTGAAATTACGCAGGGAATAATCCGCCATCGACAAATCAAGGTTTGAATGACCTTCTTGGCTCTTCGGGTTGGGAATTAGCATTGGTTACCGCGCCGAGCAACAACACTAGCCACGCAGTAGAAAGCAAATTGGTTAGTTTCCTTTGCCATTTTTAAGTGACTATGGAATCATTCATGGCGTGAATAGTAATCCTGGAAAATAGCTTGCCTAGTCAATTATTATTTTTAAGTGATTATTTTCTGGGGTTGGCCTTGTTATACTGTTTCATTCTTTCACAATCATTTACACAAATTTCTTGAGGCCATTTTGGCCTAAATTTGCATAGTTTATCGTATGATTTCATTTTTTTTTTTTTTTCAGGCTGGCGGTTTTAACAAGCTATTGCTCGATAGCTTGTACGAGGATGAAACAGCTAGGAGACAGATACAGCTGCAGAATGCAGGATATGGACAAGGTGGAATGAGCATCCCGAATCCTTTCGACCGCCAGCAAGACCCGTTCATGATGTCGAACAACATTGCTCCGCCGCCGAACGTTCAAATGGCGAAAATGGCCCAGCAGCAGCAGCATCAGCAGCAACAACCATACCAACATAACATGATTATGGTCCCTCACCAATATTCACCTCAATATCCCCAACAATGTCAATACCCTCAACAACATTTGCAACAAATGGGTTCTTCAAATCCATTTGGAGACCCTCTCAGCTTCCCTCCCAAGTACAACGCCACAACAAGGAAACCATGGTCTAATATAGGATTCAATTTTTTTTATTTTTTTTTTTTTTTTGAGATTTCCATTTCTTTGGATAGTTATTTTTTGCTTCAAGGCTTTTGATATGCTCATTCTTTTGGTTACTCTGTATATGTGCTTGGAGAACGCTTAATAAGTAATCAATACAACAATCTTTTATTTTTTTTTTCTTGAATTTAAGACATCGCTCACTTTCCGGATTCGAATTTTTAATTCGAGTTAAAATGTGACACTTTATGTGAGTTTTTATTGTAATAAAAAAAATTAAATGTGATATTTTTTAATAATTTTTACTTGTAAAAACTTAAAATTGAAAACTCAAATCGTTAAAATAAACGAGCAATTCAATTCTAGGTTAAATCAAAGATACAAATTACAATCCCAATGAACTTGTCGTTTAGATGCCGTCTACTTTGATGCAGCATCATGAATTCATGATATGAATATCACATCATCCTAACATGGGACGATACAAAATATGCTCTGAGTGTTCTCGCTTTCTGAATAGAATCCAGGAAAAAGGCAACTATATATATTATCTAATCACTTTTTGGATTTTGTTAAATGTTATACAGTGCACCTATATTATATTATGTTATATACTTATATTTATGTTTATATTTCGAATTTTATAATATACTTGTTTTTAGCGTGCAGTGCTTTATTTATTTAAAATAACAGCTATACAAATTATTTAAAAAAAAAAAAAAAATAGAAAGAAGAAAAAAAAAAAAGACATAAGAAATGAAGACAAAAACTAGAAATCATCTAAAGTAAAAGACAAGGAAAAATATTTTAACTTATTTTATTATGTTTTAAATTAGTACTATTTTGTTTTATTTAATTTGTTTTTTATTTAATTTGGTGTGATTTTATTTTATTTTATAGTATTTTTATTTTTGATTCAAATTACTTATAGTATTTTTATATAAGGGGTATTGAAAATTTAGTTTAAAACGGTATTAAAGTGAATAAAATAAAACCATAAATTAGTTCAAAATTAATAAATAAATATAGAAAAATTTTAAGAATTCTAACTTAAATCTCAACTAAATTTTGAATTATTGTTATCAATTTGAATATTTAAAATATTATCACGTGAATTATAATTTTTAATTTAGTAAATTTGATTTAAAATTTATTTGATTTTACATTAAAAACTTAATAAAAAATTACAGTAAAAAAATTAGATAAATTATATCTCAGTCAATTAAATATTTAAATTAAGATATGAAACGAACGTGTGTTTTTAATATTAATCATAAATATAATAATAATGATAATAATAAATAAACCGCAAATTTTTTCATGCCATTGGATCATAAGCACCGACGGTTGCGATTAGCCCATGCTTTCCACGCTCAGGCAGGGGCGCGTTTCAATGTGGTGCGGCAGCTTTCCGCGCCAGATGGGACCCGTCACTACCTCGCGCCATCAATGAATGCGCGACGCGCGCCCTGGATGTCGGTTCCGTCCGTCCGTGCGTTAACCGGTGCCGCGCAATCGAAGTGAGCTTCTTTTGGAAGCGAATAGCATGATGGCACCTCACAACCGAAATGAGAGAAATTGGGAGCCAACACGTGGATTCCACTGAAAAAGCTCACCAATTTGTGTCTAACGCATGTCGATTTCAAAGAATATTAGAACACAAGAGTGCGTTTAAAATTTATTTAAAATAAATTTTATTTTGAAATTGTTTTTAATATAAAAAAATAGAAATATTATTTAGTAATTCATTTATAAATTATAATTTAAATTAAAAAAAAATCAAATATTTAATAAATATTCATCACAAAATAATAACGTCAATAACACAATTGAAAGGCAAGAATTCATCTAACATCAATAGAATTAATTTAATTCCTCACAAATATAAGCAAATAGTAACAAAAAAAACAGAGATAGAGACAGAAAGAACAATCACAATCGAAGGGCAAGAATTCTTCTTTTTCCTTGCAATCCAAAACTCAGAATCTCAACAACCCAGAAACAATGGGCATATTCTTTTATCCATAAAATTAAAAAAAAAATAACAAAGCTTTTATTTAAATTCACTTTTTTAACAACCCATTCAAACGAAATTATAACTTAAATTTAACCAATTTACATTCTAAAATAACAACTCAGATGTCACCGTAAAACGAAGAACAAATAGAGGAGAAATGAGAGAAAAAGATGCAAATCATGGGCAAAGTCATTAAAAAGTCGAAACACCCAGCAACACAAAAATCAGAAGAAACAATCAGTCATATATGAAGTTGAGGAGAGGGATAAAGATTTCTCAAGTTTAACAAAATTTCAAACTTGAAAATTATTTCAAATCAGATTTTAATTAACTACAATCTTATTTCTTTCTCTATCTTCTCTCTTCTGCTCGCCGGAATCGTGAATGGGTGTTTGAGGTTCCGAGATGAAGGCGACAAGCACGGATGGCTTGCGACTGACAAGGAACGGCGAGTTTTGATGGGAGGACAGAAAGTTTCATAACGAGGGTCTGTAGGATCTTTGGGTCTCACAACTACGACGGCATATGTGGGCCTCACAACGATGACGATAAGTAGATCTGAGTTTGAGTTGAACAAAGAGGATATCCGGCAGTGGAGGAGAGAGGAGATTTTCAGATCTTCTGACGAACGACCACCGTCTGCGGCGGCCCAGAAAACCCTAAAGCCCGACTTATTCGCCGGCGATTGCGATGATGAGCTCGCAGCATCACCAGCGGAAAGGTGCGATTAAGGTTTTGGAAAACGAGCCGAGTGACGAAGACGACGATGAAGACACAGAGCCCGAGATTGGTGAGGTGCGAGGAAATAGTGAGGAGAAAATGAAAATGGGAAAAAAAAAATGAGAAAAAGTCGTTTTTTAGAAACTTCAAGAATTAAAATTTGAGTTTTATTAAATAAAATAAAAAATATTTTCAATTTTTTTTTTAATTGAATAATTTCACCGGAAATCACAATTCAAACAAACTATTTTCATTTTTTTTCCTCAAAAAAAATGAAAAATATTTTCAATTTTGAATTGGATTTGCAAATGGACACAATCCATTTTCATTTTGTGCTCCTCAAAAAATGTGAAAAACATTTTCAGAATGGGTTCTAAACAGACACAATCTTTTGCTTATCAGCAGCAACCAAAAAAAATAGAACCATTCGTCTATAGTAGGATGTATAGATGTGTATAGATTATATTATGTTCCTAATGATGGTAGGATTAGGGGGAAAAAAGCTTGTACAGGTGATATGGCGTATCTGGTCGTAGTCTTATATTTTAATTTTTTTTTTTCTTCAAATGAGTTTGAGCTATAAGTTTTAGGTTAGATTAAACGGGACAACTCGAGACCCACCATTGTTGGAGCCCATCCTGATGGTTTCAAACCTAAAAGTTTATTAGACCTAGCGCAAATGCCCTATTTTTAAATATTTTTTAAAAAATACCTTATAAAATGGGTAATCTTGAGAAATATTTTTGAAAGAATATGAGATATAATTTTTTATCCTTTACTCTTGATTCATAACCTTTTTAAACAAAAGCGTATTTATCAAGAGTAAAGATAAAGATCCAAACTTATGTCAAGAGTAAATTCTTAATTTTTTCATATAAAATTGAGGATTGAGCTAGCCCTAAGCATTTCAAGCATAGGCTTGAGCTGGATTATCCATCTCCCATTTAGGGGCATTTAGTCCAACCTGAAATTTTCTTTCAGGCCACCAGGCTTAGGCAAAGCTATTAAAGACAACCTGGGCTTTCACTTCTAAAACGAGTTTATGTAAAGTGTACAAAACATTTTTGTTTGTATTTCAATTTTTTTATTTTAAAGGCACTATATAGCAGTTTACAAATTGAGAAGATAATTTGTCAAAATTAAAAATTTATAATGAAATTTTGATATAGATATTAGAAGATTAAATATGATTTAGATTATCATTAGAGATAAGAGGCCTTTTAAGAATTACGATTATTTTGAAGTTTAACCAAAGGATTTAAAATTATTTTTAGGTCAGTGTTATAGAATGTGAGTCATTTTGTTCATGCTTATTTATTAAAAAATAAAAATTTATTCGAGTTTGATTTCAATTAGTATTTGTGTTCATATTTAGAGTTAATATTTACATTTTTAACTCAGTACCTTGATTCAGAGCAACAACCAAAAAAAAAAAAAAAAAAAAACCTTAATACCTTGATAATTTTTTTTTTTTTTTGAAGTGAATACATAATTAATTAATAAAAATTTTAGTTACCAAAAAAGATTTTACAACTAATTTTTTTCTCCATTGTTCTATCCTCTCACATTTTTTCTACTTCATTTGTCAATTTTCCTCTTGTTCTTTTCTCTTTCTCGCTATTCTTTCTTATCTATCTAATCTAGAATTTTATAGTAAAAACTATTATTTTATAGGAATTGTCTTCAATCCGGTAATATCGGATTGGAGCAACACATATATTTATTTTAAAAATATGTATATTTTCTTTTAAAATATGTATATTTTTTTTTAAAATATGTATAATGCAGAGAGACACCTATAATTTATTTAAACACTTATATACATGTTTTAAAAGAAAATACACATATTTTAAGAGAAAATATACATGTTTTTAAAAAAAATATACATGTATCGCTCCAATCCGGTACCAGATTAAAGACTTTACCCTATTTTATATTACCAATAGAAATTATTACGTTTCTTATTTGATTAGTTTTTTGATTTTTTAATTAGATTTAAATAGAACCTCGACCCGTTATTTATAACGAAGCAAGAATCTTGGTATAATGAAGACGCCACAAACAATGATGAAAATCCGTTTAATAAGTTGTTGTTGAACATCACAAGAATAATTCTTGATAAGTTCATATAGTTCTTCAAAGAACCAAAGAGAAAAATAACTCTTAAATTTCTGAATAATGATCTGCCTCTTTCATTCCCCTAAAACGCCTATTAATAGGCTGAAGTATTACAAAGAAAGTTCTTTATTACATGCCATCTTTATTAAGACTAAAATCTTGTAATAATAACTCTTACTTGCCTAAAAATAGAAAAGAAAACACTCAGAAAAGTAATGGTAAGTTGACTAATGAGCTAATAAAATAAAAGATGAATGATGGTTGAATATTCAGAATAAGTAAACTAAATATTTTTAGTTTCTCTTTCTTGATTCACACGCCTAATGCATGGATTTGCATGGCTGATCTGCTTAATCTGGGTTGACCTTGATGTGTGGACCAATCTTTGGTGTCCTTCATTGGTGAGCACGCCCAACTCCTCTTGCTAAACCTCCCGGATTAAATTGTTGAGTTCTTTCTTGAAGTGTTTAGCTCGAGCTCTTGCTATCCGTCCCATGGGAACTTTGATTGGATCTTCAACTTCAAGCGCCTCAGCAGCCGTGTCCTCATCATGTCGTAAATTTTAAATAGAGTTAAATTTATAAAAAGTCTCTGAGGCTCCGTTCACTTTGCCGATTCGAGTTTAGAATTTGAATTTTCCTACAATAAAAAGCTCTCAGAAACAGTCACATCTAACTTTTTTACTACAGTAAAAAGCTCTCACATAATATCACATCTTAACTCGAATTAAAAACTCGAATCAACGAACTAAACGGGCCCTGAACTTTTTTCTCTTTCTACAGTTAGTCCTCACATTGAAAAGTGTTCTAAGTTAAATTCTTAACTCTTTAAATGTCTTAAATTTAGTTCCTCAATTAATCTTTTTTAAAAAAATTTGGATGAAAATTATTAAAATAATGATGGTTAAGTTATATAATAAAAGGGCAAATGCCTTTTCCACTATTTATTGCTATAGAGAGACTAAAAATCCAATTTATTTTATAAGAAAATTGATACATTTAAATTTATTAATAATTGATAAAGTTATTAATAAATCTAGATGATTAAAAACTCATAATTATTTCAATTATTCAATTTTTAAAGGGTAAATTATTCAAATTGGATGATTACAAATTCATACATTTAAATTATTCTTCTCCTTCACTTTTTCCTTCTTCTTTTACATGTTCCCGTTCTTGTCTTCTCTTTCTTTCATTTTTGTTTTATTTTGCTTAACAAAAAAACTCATAATTAATTTTTAAGATAAATATATAAAAGATTGATATAGGTATAGAGCCTGACAATCATCTAGATAAGAAATCCAAAAAACTAAAAAAAACTAAAAGAAACTAAGGGCTTGTTTTTTTGCCGTTTTCGAGTTAGGGTGATTTAAGTGTAGATCTTGAGTTGAGTTTGAGTTATAACTTGAGTTGAAATTGTAATTTGAGTTTGTATTTAGTTGTGTACATTTGAGTTATGGTTTGAGATTAGAATCTATTTGAGTTTGTGTTTTGTTTATACTAATACTTGAGTTGTGAATAATATCCTGATTTTTTTTTTATTTTTTTAATTTAATTGATTTTATGCAATTGAATATGAATAATTAGAATTAAATATAAATAATTACGAAGAATGAGTTATTGGGTAATTAAAAAGATATATAAATAAAAGTGAATAATCTATAAGTAGCAATAAATTTAAAAACAAAGTAGGGTATGGTGTGGAAGGAAGACCTCAAAGAGAGAAAGCTTCAGCAGGCATGGCAGTCAGGGACGGATGTCACTATGTGCTCGGAGGAGGGTCAGGGATCTCTAATGTAGAAGTTCAAAGGAGTTACTCGATTAATTGGGAGACCATTAACTCGAGAATGGGTGAGAAACTCGAGTTCATTTTTTAGTTTGGTTTCGAGTAAGCATACGCCGAACTTTAACTTGGGCCAAATTTCTTCGCTCGAGTGGGCTTTCTCGAGTAAATTCATGCCCCCGAACATGGCAAAACTCAGAAAAACATAAATTATATGTCAAACCATTAAAAAACTAGGGTTGTTCTTTTGGAACAAAACTCAGAAAAAGTTTGAACTCGAGTTACAACTTTATTCAAGTTCATGTTCTTTTGTAAAATTTGAGTTTGAACTCAAGTTTAAACTCAAATTTGAACTCGAGTTTGGGGCTAAACTCGAGTTCAAGTTTTCCCTTCAACTCGAGTTCAGAAACTCGAACTCAAATTAATGAACAATATTTTTTATATTCTTAAAAATGTCATAACTTTTTCATTTTAATCATTTTTTGAGATGATTTTTTTTTATGCATTCTTTTAAAAAAAAAGACGAATAAAACCCCACCGTATAAAAATTAAAATTTTTTATCACCATTGAGTTTTTATTAAAATAAAATACAAATTTAAGTTTTGACCCCAACACAAATTCAAAAAAGATTCTCAATTCAAATCATAACTCAAATAGACATCCAAACACAAAAAGTTACAACTTCAACTTATTATAACTCAAACTCAACTCAAAACCTTATACATTTAAATTTAATTAAGATAATTAAGATTTATTAGTGTGTCTAATCTGATTTAATTAATTGGTCTTAATTAATAAATGTTTATGACATGTAATTTAAATAATTCTAAGGTATTTAAATATTTTCAGTAATTATATTTTTACCTAGAAGTGTGTATGGACACATTTTCTAGACTGTTATTTTAAAATATTTAGACACCTATTTTTTCTTTTCTTTTCTTTTTCTTTTTTTTTTTTCTTTTTTCCTTCTTTTTCCTTCCTTCCCGTGGCTGCCCATGTTCTCTCTCTTCTTCGTTCTTTCTCTTGTCTCTCATGTTTTTCTTTCATTTTTTCAAAGTTTTTATTTTCAAGAGAATGATTCAAGATAAGATTTCTGAAAAACCTCTCTTAAAATCCTAAATTTTCGGAAAAAACTTATTTTTGGTTCAAAATGAATTTTGATGGATTTTGAGTAAAACTAAGGGATCTCCTTTGAACTTGTTTTAGTACCTAGAACCCGGATTATTCCCTTGAGATATTATGATTTGGGATTGGATTTGCGATAAACACACCACCGGTCTATTTTAAAAATGCTTGTTTTGAACAAATTAGCTTCAAACCTAGAGTCAATGGATTAACATCTTTAATCCATGTTTTGGAATAAAACCTTTGGAATGATGATTTGAAACATGAAATTGAATATTAATAGGAAATTAAAGGATATGATTGAATTTGAATTACTTTAGGAATGAAATTGGAATCCTAAAGTATTGTCTTGTAATGATGATAAAGACTTTGAGTGGCTTGAGGAAGCGTTTAGTACGTCATGTAAATTAATGATTTTCAAAAAGTGTTTTGGTCTTGCAAATGTTTTAGATTCAAAAGAAAAATATTTAAAAATCGTGGCTTGTTATAGTTCAATTTTGTAGTTCATTTTGTTGTAGATCGTTCATAATAACAATTTCATAATGTTTAATGAATGATTTCTTAAGGAAAGAGATCTTCTCCGGTAAGCCCAACATGGCCTAAATTTGGAAGTCGGGTTTCACTTGGTTGTGTAAGTAATTTGTACAAATTTCTTCTTTGATGCCTTCTTTAAATTTTCATTTACATTTTCTTTGAAAAAAAAAGATTTGTGTTGGGCCCAGAATGTCTTATTTATTCACTTATTCATTTATTTATTTAACGCTTTCTTATTTATTTATAAGGTTTATTTTATATCCTATTGGCCCTTTCGCTCATTTTTTTAAAAAAATGTTAAATATCAATATTTTTTGTGTCAAAAATGTAAGAATTTGTAAATTTTTTGGATTATAAAATTAAAAATTAAAATCCTTTAGTTCATTTTAATTCGATGTGGGGGGCTAAATTGATAAAATGGGTAAAAACTATCTTATTTTTTTTTTTTTGATTTTATTTTTTTTTTTTTTTTATAAAATTTTCTGATGTTTTTTATATTTTTTTGTTTGACGTAGAATCTTTTTTTTTGCGTTTTTGGTTTTTGAAACCGACATTAACTTACAAATGTAAAGAGTTGAGATCGAGAATCGAGAGATCATGAAACGGCATTCTTAACCTCCACGTAACCCAATCTTCCATTACACACGTGACAACCCCACTACCTTGACCAGTTAACCTTTTATTTTTTTATTTTTCTGCTTGAACTTATTATTTTTAATGAAATTTAATAATTATCCCAATAAAATTAATTAATTTGTATCCACTTCGCCGTCTCCATCCATAAAATTCTCTCCTCTCTCCGAAAAAAAAAAAAAAAAAAAAACAGAGCAAAACTTTCCTTCCCTTTACTACCTTTCTAATGGCTAAACTTGTCTCCCAAACCCTCACTCTACGGCGAACACAGCTGAGCCAAAGCCAGTTCCGGCGATTCCGATCGACTCTCTCCGGCAACGGCCGTCTGACCGAGATAGAGCTATCGCCGTCGTCTTCGGAGGGCGGCGAATCGGAGGCGTTGATGCTGAAGAAGCTCGACGACATTGTGCACAGGTTCATCGTCCAGAAGGCCACTCCTGATTGGCTCCCCTTCCTCCCTGGCTACTCCTTCTGGGTCCCACCTCGCCGCGGCTCCATGAAGTTCGCCGACTTTGTAGGCAAGATCGCCGACCACCTCTCCGACGAGGAGTCACTCTCTCTCTTCTCCGATCGCGGCTGGCCTTCCTCGAGGTTCTTCGTTGACGGTACGTGTTCCGTCTCTCTCGGCTTTGTGTTGATTTGTGTTTCTGTTTGGATGGTGCAAAAGTGAGGGAAAAGGGAGAAATTATTTTTCGGTGAATTACGCAATTCAAAGAATTGGGTTGTAGTGTAAGAATGGGAAAGGTAGCTACTTTATTGTGTGTTTTGTGCTCCGTTTGGTTGGTGAGAAAATTCGGGATAGAAAAACTAGGGTTTGGATAGAAGAGGTGAAACGCTTTCAAAGAATCGTTTATGAAAAATAAAGGAAATTGTGTGTTTTGTGCTCCGTTTGGTTGGTGAGAAAATTCGGGATAGAAAAACTAGGGTTTGGATAGAAGAGGAAACTTGCATCGTTTATGAAAAAAAGGGAAAGAGGAAACTTTTAAGGGCAAGAGAGATTAGGTTCTGAATGGTCTATGCAATTCGTTTTTTATTCATTGGTAATTGGAAAATTAACAACTTGCTTGGCAAAAAGCAAAAAAGGGAACTTTTTTTCTCATGTTAATGTTTGTGTGAGATTAGCAAGTTCACGCCTCAAGTTAATAAATTTGTCCATGATAGTCTCGTTGGAGTTTCCATGGACGGTTCTTGTTGGCGCTGTAATGGTGTCTGGCTTATAAACTGAAATAAGAAAACTAACAACTTTAATTGTCTCATATTGCGTAGCATAGAGAAGAGGGGAAATCTGTTAAAGGAAATTATTGAGGGCCCTTGTGGGCATGGTGCCTCTCAAGTACAATCATTTCATGTTTATCGTCTTTACTTTGTAGGATGCTCTGTCATTGTATGATATGATCTAATATCTGACTTTGGGTTGTACAATTGAAGTTGCATAATTCAATTTACATATTCCTATGGAATCCAACTCTAGTGTAGCTCAAAATATGTTGTCTAGTGACTGCAGGCCATGGATTTGGGCAACTGGGTGTGGTCGATGTGGAGGCAGAGGAATCAGCAGATATGGAATCGGAAGTAGAAGAAGTTTTGACTGATTCAGAGGACTCGAATCCCTTTGAGGATAAGGAAGGATGATTCACGCCTCTATTTAGCAGCCAAGTTGCTGTTGTGAGTTCCCCCTTACCCTTGACTGTACATAAGAGCTATTCTTGGAAATAATTAATAGCTTTAAGAGAAGTTTTCGAGTTTGTTCTTATGCACTCATAATTCTATTGATGATTTCTTTTAAGTACCGACACTTGTTTTTTTTTTTGGTGTCATTTTCATAGTTTTATTATTTCAGTTTCAGCTCTTCCGTTAATTGGAACTTAAAAAGAAGACGGAATATGGTAATGGTGATGTTCCTTTAGCATAGTATCATTCTCTGTAAGCATGATGTGTGTATTCTCTGTTCCGTTGTAAGTGTAGCATCATTTTTCGGCGGCATCAAGTGCATGTTTTGTTTTCTTTTTAACACCAACTGACAGGAGGGCTAAACTGAAACAAACTAATAGGTTGGGGTTCAGTTTGGGATGTTTTTGGGGACCAAAGTGGATTGGGCATAAAGTTGCAGGACCATTTGTAGGATTAACCCAAATAGTTTTACGACACTGGAACTGGAGTCAAAATGTTTATTGCATATCTGACGCTGCCGCGTGATTTTTTGCTTGATCTGTCTAACCAATCTATTGTTTTACTACAGTAAGTTACAAGTGGAGGCATAGATGTGTCTGATCTTGAGTTCACGCGTCTTATGTTGTAGGTTTTAAGTTTTGTTGCTACATGCCTGCCTACCCGCCTTCTGAGCCTACGTTGATGCCTTTGAATTTTTGTTCCTCTAAATTCTAATTGTCTTAAGATTGGCATTTGCAGGCTCACTTATCTCCGTATTTTTATTCTTCCAAATTCTAATTGTCTTAAGGTTGGCATTTGCAGGAGATCGCTTCTCTCCGGGTTATCGAAAATTTGAAAAGGATGGGAGATCTTGGTTAGAATTGGCAAAGCGAGCAAGGATGTTCTACGTCCATCGCGGTTGCTTGGGGTGGGAAATATGCTTTCATTCGCTCCTTTCCAATTGAAAATCCACCCTGTTAAATTACATTAACCTTGCTGATCTATGTTATTTATGCTGTTTGTGAGCAAATCATAATATAATTATCAATCCATGTATATTTTTAACACTCATAAGCTTTATCTCTCTTCGTTTTCACTTTTCCTAGCGTTTCATATATGTGACTAAGATCCTAAGTTCTTGTATATATTCTTTATAATAGATCAAATTATATCTACCTGCTGGAAATTAGTTCTTTTGGTGATTTGTTCTTTGGCTGGAAATTCTCAGGATATTAATTCATAATCTTAAGGATTATTATCAATGATGCTCTTGAATCTTAAGGTCATTCTCAATTTGCTCCCGAATTTGAAAGTCTCATTGAATTGTTATCACTTAAAAGATATTTGGTTGGAGGGTTCGTTTATGATTTTGAATTATGATTTTGAATTATGATTTTGATTCTCTATAATATTTTTCTTTCATAAAAATTTAAATTTTAAAAATTAGAATCATGAATTATGGTTTTAAACTCATGAATTAAATGTTTTATTTATCTCTTTTGTTGTAATTTATGTTAAAAATTGATACAAAAAAAAAGAGTAATGGTGTCACTTTAACTCTCTTTTTTTGTTTGAGTTTAATATAAATTCTTACTAATTTAAAATTTTAAGGAAAAAGTGGGTGTTTTCAAAATTTATAAGGTAACGAAAAAATAATCTTAAAAGTTATGGAGCACAAGTGAGATTAATCATAATCTTAATTTTAATGGTAACGATGTGCACTTTAGGGCCCGTTCACTTCACTGATTTAAATTTTTAATTCGAGTTGAGATTTGATTTTATATGAGAACTTTTTACTGTAGCAAAAAAATTAGATGTGATTGTTTATGAGAGCTTTTTACTGTAGCAAAACTCAAATTCTAAACTCGAATAAGTGAAGTGAACGAGGCCTTATTTTGAACTGCATTTTAGCATCTAATATCCGAAGTGGATAGGCAATAATATCTGTGTTCTGTTATGAGCTGAAATTCAATCTGGTCAGTAGTCAACAATATTAGTCAATGTGTTAATTGTTTCTCAACGCTCCTTTTTATTCTCATTAGTAGTGATGATCGAATGTATTATGTACATTTGAATGTGTTAATTTCACAAATAGTTTTTGAGATTTATCTTTAGTCTCATTTTGGTCTTCGATTTTTAAAATGTTTAACAGTTGGTTCTTCAAGTTTTACTTTGGTTTAATTTCCATCTTTCTATTAGTTGCGTGTTAAATCTTTGACAAAATTTGTGAAAATTAGGGATTAAAATTTTAAAAAAAAATTTCAAGTTTAGGTACTAAAATAATACAAAAAATAAAAGTTAATTTTCACATATAGTTTTTAAATTTTAACTGTTTTTAATTTTAATTTTTTAATTTAAATAAATTTCGTCAAATATTTACCAAATCAAAACATTAAAATAAAAAAACTTTAAAGAGCAGCTGTGAAACCTTTTAGAAGGCAGGGACTAAAATGGATTCTCCTTTTAAAACCAAATACGTATAAATATATATATATATATATATATATATATATATATATATTTTTAAATTTTTTATTTGGAGAACACAACAAATTAGAAGAAACCACACTCAATATCAGAAGTAAAAAATTACATTTTGCAAATTGGCACTTGTGTTAAATTAGAAGATCAAACCTTGATCATCAAAGAGCCTAGCAGAACGATAACAAGAGAGTGTTGGAAGAAAATACAATAGAATTTTAACATTTGTAGTAAATAATTTCGATTAGAAACCACAACAATGGGTGCTGCAAAAATTTGATGTTTTTTCTTTTTCTTCTTCCTTCTCGAAATGGATTCAAGGTTTAAGGGAAAAAGCAATCCCCTTTAAGGTCGGTATTCATTTTAATTATTGTAAGCATTTTAATTATTGGCCTAATACAAAACAAGGGATAAAGAGGAAGGTTACTTAGGCCAATGGCTGATCTAGGCAAGGTGACCGGAATGAAAACAACCAAGGAAGAAAACAAGGTTGAAGAGAAAATTTATCCGAACAGCGGAGTTGCGAAAAGCTACAAGAGAATAGACATCTATGAGGCTCAGAGCTTTCATCTCCTGTTTGAAACAAGGTATTTCTGAAAAGTGATGTGAGACCGGAGACTTTTCGAATTCCAACCATGCTAGCTAGTTCTCCGGCACCGGTGATGTAATATGCCTGCAAAAGTAGTTCAAGACAGTTAAATCTCCATATTAAAGAAAAGAACTTGTTTTCTTTCCAATCCCTTGTTGAACGTATCATTTTTTATGAATAATGTGCATAACATGTTCTTTATGCTATCAATTCTAAGTTAATAGTTCAGAAGTGGTTCTTTTTGTACTTGCCTGATACCATATGGAGATTCCGAGCGCAAGCAGGAAAAGGAGGAAGATTTGCCAGGCAACCTGAGACATGAGGATGATCATGAACTTGGCAAAACCATTTAAACCATAACGTTTTGCAAACATGATACAAGAAAACACCAACCTTGTTGAGAATTCGACTTGAATTAATGCATGGAATTGAAAAGGGGAATGGGAGCGTGGAAAATCGATGCGATCATTCCATGGCACAGACGCTACGCCATCTCGATTGCTGTAGTTGCTAGGAAAACTATTCCTCCCAAAATGTAAAATGGAGCTCCCACCAGATAACAACATAAAAATCCCTATTAGCTACTGGTTTAGTGACGCTGCCTTCCTTTCCTATAGCTTAAGCACTCCAGCAATTGTTGCCCATTTTGTACTCCTTGAAAGAGGACTTGACAGAGAAGGATAACAGGAACAAAGATGTCGAGACACGTGAACCATGCTTTCCTTAAAACAGATTCGTCCCCTCCGGTGAGTGCTTGAGGTTTGTTAGACGTCCGTTTCCCAGGATACAATGATAACGACGGTAGCGCGAAGCACTATCGGAACCGTCTAGCGAACTTGAACTTGGACCTTCCCTCTATCACCAAACCGTACTACAAAGGAAAAAAAATTGCAAAAAGTACTCGAGAAGAGGAGAGAAACCGAGAGAGGAGAAGTGTGTTGAGTGAAAATATTTATTAATGTTGAAATAATATTTCACACACAACATAATTTCACCTATCATAGGATTTAACTAGAATAGGAGTTTATTATTTTTAGTTTGACCCATTCAAGATTATAAGAATAACCTCTTAATTACAATCCCTTGGTACAAGGGAAAACCTTTTGATTCCAATTAAAACGGTAAATACTGTTTTTTTTTTTTTGATTTGAGAAATTTGAGTTGATTTAAAATTGCGGCTGAACTCAATGAATTTTGTCGAGTTGCCTACATACCCCATTAAGGGATCAAGCCACTTGTAGTTTGAATTTTGGGTTTGAGAATTTGGATAATTCCTCGGTGTATGACCTTATGAGGAATTTTCGCACTTTAAAATTTGATTTAATTTTGTATTGATTTTCTTTTCTTTGAGAATTTTAGAATTGAATTTGGTCTTGAAACTGCACCTAGATTTTAGGTTGCCTACGTATCCCATAGGGAATCAAGTCAATCGTAGTTCTTGAAATTGAATTTGGATTTTGGAGAATTCCTCGATATATGACCATAGGAGGAATTCAAAGATGTTTTAAAATTTGATTTGGAATTTTACTTTAGAGTTTGGATTTGATAGTCATATTTTGATAATTCCCCGGTATATGACCTTATGAGGAATTAAAAGGATCCTTTTTGAATTTGGTGTTGAGATTTTTTTGACTTGAATTTAGGATTTGAACATTGTATTTAATCACCATATGGTTTTATGAGACAATGAACTCATTTTTTTGGGCTTAGGGACCATAAAATGGCCCAATTTATGCACTTTAATTTTTAGGGTATTTAATACTCCGAATTTTTAAAATTTATCATTTATCCCTTATTTTTTTAATTTTAAATTTCATCATATCTAAACCAATTGATTTGATTGTATGATGTATATCTCCTTTTTTTTGCTAACCATCTGATTTCAAAAGGAACTTAGGTTTCCCTCATCCTCATCCTTTCACACGTTTTCTTTCCTCTTTTTTTTCGTGTGTGTATATATATATATATATATATATATATATATATAACATCAGAGCGAGCAAGCCAGCAAGCCATTTTTTTTCCTTCCTTTTTTTTTCTACGTCATAGCAAGCCACAACAACTGAGCTCTTTGATATATATATATATATATATATATACACACACACACACACACACACAAACCATTACACTGTAAAAGTCACGGTAATTTTTATTTCTCTCCTCTTTTTCTCCAGGAAACGAAAAGAGCTACTTAACCTCTGCAAAAGTCACAGTAATTTTTATTTCTCTCCTCTTTTTAAAGTCACGATAATTTTTATTTCTCTCCTCTTTTTCTCCAGGAAACGAATATACACACACACAAACCATTACATTGCAAAAGTCACGGTAATTTTTATTTCTCTCCTCTTTTTCTTCAGGAAACGAAAAGAGCTACGTAACCTCTGCAAAAGTCACAGTAATTTTTATTTCTCTCCTCTTTTTCTCCAGGAAACGAAACGGTAATTTTTATTTCTCTCCTCTTTTTCTCCAGGAAACGAAAAGAGCTACGTAACCTCTGCAAAAGTCACGGTAATTTTTATTCCTCTCCTCTTTTTCTCCAAGAAACGAATATACACACACACAAACCATTACACTGCAAAAGTCACGGTAATTTTTATTTCTCTCCTCTTTTTCTCCAGGAAACGAAAAGAGCTACGTAACCTCTGCAAAAGTCACAGTAATTTTTATTTCTCTCCTCTTTTTCTCCAGGAAACGAAACGGTAATTTTTATTTCTCTCCTCTTTTTCTCCAGGAAACGAAAAGAGCTACGTAACCTCTGCAAAAGTCACGGTAATTTTTATTTCTCTCCTCTTTTTCTCCAGGAAACGAAAAGAGCTACGTAACCTCTTTGATATATATATATATATATAAACCATTATACTACAAATGCAAAAGTCACAGTAACTTTACTTTACACGGCAATATAAGTGATACATATATATATATATATGCGAATTTTTATTTCTTTTCTCCCCCTTTTTTTTGGAAACGAAAAGAGGTCTCTAATTTTTATTTAGGCTGCACTTTATAAGTCAGACTCAAAATAATATTTTGAATTGCACTATTATAGTCAGATTCATATATAAAGGTTCTAAATTTTGTAACCTCACAATTTTGTAGAGTTCTAAAATTTGCAACTCTATTTGATTTTTTGGAGGTTCTAAAACTTGCAACCTCATAATTTTATAGAGTTTAAAAATTTGTAACTCTATTTGATATTTTAGAGGTTCTAAAACTTGCAACCTCATAATTTTATAGAGTTTAAAAATTTGTAACTCTATTTGATTTTTAGAGGTTCTTAAACTTACAACCTCATCATTTTATAGAGTTTAAAAATTTGTAACTCTATTTGATATTTTAGAAGTTCTAAAACTTGCAACCTCATAATTTTGATTGGGTTCAAAAGTTTGCAACCCGTATGTTTAAAACATGAATATGGCTGATAATGATAATGATCGATGAACTTCTTGTCTTCAAAAAGAAAATGGATCGATAGCATGTAGATTAAGATAGAGGAGTAGATGACAATTTTTCTACTTTTTTGATAATCCTCTCTACACACGTTCACCTGCACAAAGTCTCTTTTTTCGTTCCGCCCCCTCACCTGCACACACACACTTTTTTTTTTTTTTTGTTCCTTCCTCACACACACGTTGCACCCAAAAGTCCTCCTTTTTCCTTCTTCTCCTCCTTTCTTTTTCTTCTTTTTTTTTTCTTCTTCTTTCCTGTTTACGTCCTTTATATGCCTATATATAGGCATTTTGAAGCAACCCACGTCCCTTTTTTTTTTTTTTTTTTTTCTCTACACGTTATTTTGTTTTTTTACCCAACTCCCTACTAATGCACTTCACTCCTTCACATACCCACTTCCTCTAGGAAGTTTTTCAACCTCCCACGTGTAGTTTTTTTTTTTTTTTTTGCTTAACAAAGTGAATTCTCAAAATGTTGTGTCCTCCTTCATGTGGTGCTGCCTTATATAGGCTCTTGAAAAAGAGTTTACAAAGCATGACATTATGGGGCTTAATCACGCATCTTAATGGTGCAAAATGTGCATGATGAACCTAGCCACAATTCCATAATAGGTTCGAGTTTTTATGAAGGCAAAACTGATGCCATAACCGGTCATTAAGTCCACCATTAAGCTCGGCATTAAGCACACCATTAAACCCTTTTTAACCACCACTAAGCTCATTAACCCCAAGCCAAATGGTTTTGGCTGAATGTGGAAGGTCTTGGGCCGAATAAAAAAAAAAAATCAGGGCCGTGGTTGATTGGCCAAAACCCCGAATGGTGAAAGCTCTGCGTGGATTCTTAGGGTTGACGGGGTATTATCGCCGGTTTGTGAAAGGCTACGCTTCCATTGCTGCCCCTTTGACGGATTTACTCCAAAAAGATGCCTTTGCTTCTGGCGCCCAAGAGGCATTTGTGCAGCAGAAACAAGCCTTGATTTCGGCCCCAGTCTTAGGACTGTCGAATTTCTCGTTGCCATTCGTCGTGGAAATCGATGCTTTGGGCATCGGCATTGGAGCGGTTCTCACTTAAGCCGGGTACCCCATCGCCTTTTATAGCGCCAAATTGTTCGCACAAATGTAAACGACATCCGTTTATCATCGCGAGATGTTCGCCATTACCGCAGTTGTGGCTAAGTGGCGACAATATTTGTTGGGTCAGCGTTTTGTGATCAAAACGGACCATCGTAGTCTAAAGGAGCTACTGGATCAAACTATTCAAACACCTGAACAACTGAAATGGTTGTCCAAACTCTTGGGATTTAGTTTTGACATTCAATATCGCCAAGGCAAGGACAATATCATAGCTGATGCTCTCTCACGGCAGCCAGAACAAGCCAGTTTACATTCCTTGTCCATGCTTTAGTTGAATTTGCTGTCTCTGCTAGTCAAAGAGATTGCTAAAGCAAAGGATTTGGTGGCTCTTCAAAACCAAATTCGGGATGACCCTTCCTTTGTGCCTTCTTATGTCATTCAAAATGGCTTGATATATTTCAAAAATATGGTGGTTCTATCGGCCGCTTCGGAGTTGCGCCTGCAGCTTCTTGTCGAGTTTCACGCCACGCTGGTTAGGGGCCATGCCAGGGATTTGAGGACCTACAAGCGCTTAGCTGCTAGTTTCTGGTGACCCCATATGAAGAAAGACGTCCAAACCTTCGTGGCTGCGTGCGAGGTTTGTCAACTGATGAAGTCATCGCAAATGCAGCCCTTACTGATCCCTGACCGAGTATGGGAGGATATCGCAATGGATTTCATAATTAGGCTTCCGGCATTGGGCGGTAAAACAGCCATCCTAGTTGTCATTGACAGACTAACTAAATATGCACATTTTCGCCCACTGCCATCACACTTCACCAATGCACTGGTGGCTGGCGTCTTTGTTAAAGACATCATTCGCCTACATGGGCTTCCCCACTCCATCGTGACAGACCGCGATCCGTTGTTTGTCAGTCACTTTTGGCAGGAGATATTTCGGCTCCAAGGTACAATATTGGCCATGAGCAGCGCCTACCATCCCCAAACCGATGGGCAGACTGAGGCTTGGAATCGGTGCTTGAAAATGTACCTTAGTTGTTTTGTACAAGATAATCCGGCTTCGTGGCTTAAGTTTCTGCCGTGGGCAGAGTATTCCTACAATACGGCTCATCATACAGCTGCCGGCATGTCGTCTTTTCAGGCGCTCTACGGGCGACCACCCCCGTTAGTTCACCGATACCTGCCGGGTTCTACCAATTTAGATGCGGTTGACCATGAACTGTTGACAAGGGATGAGTTGTTACGGTTCCTTAAAACCAACTTGATGCAGGCACAACAACGCATGAAGATGCAGGCCGATCATGATCGGAGGGAAGTGCAATTCGAGGTGGGAGATTTGGTTTAAGTGCGTTTACAACCCTACCGGAAGCTCTCCTTGCGGTTGCGACGAGACCAAAAGTTGAGGCCGGGGTACTTTAGGCATTTTCCAGTAATCCAGAAGATTGGTCAAGATGTTGGAGAAAAAATGAATAACAGACAGAAACAGAGGAAAAGAAAGAGATATAAAAAGTTTGAACTCTAAAAACTTCTCTTCGGTGATTTCTTCTTTTGATTAATAAAATACTGAAGCAAATGTTCCTATATATAGGCTTACAATCTAAAACAAACAGAACAGAATTTTACGGACCACTAAGTCCACTATAAATCACTAACGTAAACCCACTACAACCACTAGCATAATATTAGCAACAATATTGACTACCCAATTGACTAAACAACCTCAGAAAAATACAGACACTACTAACAACCCGAAGAGAACATGTTAGACTTTGAATCATTCTTCAACACTCCCCCTTGATTCAAAGTTGCAAACGCCAAGAAAAGCTCTGAAGTAGAAAAAACTTTACTTTCGACAAAGACTTCGTCAGTATATCAGCCAGCTACTCCTGAGTGCTACAGTACCTCAAAGTTATCTCCTTCTTTGCAACCAAATCACGAATAAAATGGAAACGAATATCTATATGCTTTGTTCTGCTATGAAATGCTGGATTTTTTTTCATAAAGAGGGTTGCCTTGTTGTCACAAAATATCTCTGTTGCTCCCTCTTGCCTTTGTTGAAGTTCAGCTAACATTCTTCTTAACCACATGGCTTGACAAGCTGCTAAAGTGGCTGCAACGTACTCAGCTTCTGAGGACGACAATGCTACTGTGGCTTGCTTCTTTGAGCTCCAAGTGATTACTCCTGATCCAAGAGTAAAAACATTTGCTGAAATACTTCGCCTATCATCCAACGAACTTGCCCAATCACTGTCCGTGAACCCACATAATTTGAAGTTGGAAACTTTTGCGTACCAAATCCCATAATCCATAGTTCCAGTGATGTAACGCAAGACCCGTTTCGCCGCTCCATAATGAAGCTTTGAAGGATGTTGCATAAACCTGGAAATCACACCAACAGAAAATGCAATATCGGGTCGAGTGTGGGTTAGATAAATTAAACCTCCAACCAAGCTTCTGAATCTTTTAGCATCAGCCATCTCTGCCCCATCTTCACACTGCAATTTTTCATTGATATTCATGGGTGTAGCTGCTTCCTTCTTCACATAGAGAGTGGGCTCATTCTCACTTCTTAAGCATCCATTTCGCTGAAAGTATCCATCAATTTTGCTATACCATGCCCGTGGAGCCTGCTTTAATCCGTACAATGGCCTGTTTATCAACTTGATGTGAAGTCGGCATTTCTAAATAGAGATCTACAAGAGGAAGTTTATGTAACTCAACCAGAAGGTTTCATGATTGAAGGCAAGGAGACAAAGGTGTACAAGTTGAGAAAGGCATTGTACGGATTGAAGCAGGCTTCTCGGGCATGGTATAGCAAAATTGATGGATACTTTCAGCGAAATGGATGCTTAAGAAGTGAGAATGAGCCCACTCTCTACGTGAAGAAGGAAGCAGCTACACCCATAAGCGTGAGCTCGTCTTCAAGGAGGACGGCCAGGAGTACGCCCAGGTCCAGCGGATGCTCGGCAATGGCCGCTGCGAGGCCATGTGCATCGACGGGACCAAGCGCCTCTGCCACATCCGTGGCAAGATGCACAAGAAGGTCTGGATCGCCGCCGGCGACATCATCCTCGTCGGACTCAGGGACTACCAGGATGACAAGACTGACGTCATTCTCAAGTACATGCCCGACGAGGCCAGGCTCCTCAAGGCGTACGGCGAGCTGCCGGACAACACCAGGCTCAACGAGGGCCTCCTCCTCGATGAGGACGAGGATGGCGCTGGCGAAGATTTAATCGAATTCGAGGACGAGGATATTGATAGGATATGAGAGGATTTGGAATGTTTAATTTGCGTCTTTTGTTTATTAGGTTTTCGTGCTTTTTTGTTTTTTCAATTTTGGTGCTTAGGGCTTGGATTTCTGGAATAGGATGGTTTTAAATAAAAAAAAAAAAAAAAAATTTGTTGGAGAAAAAATGAATAACAGACAGAAACAGAGGAAAAGAAAGAGATATAAAAAGTTTGAACTCTAAAAAATTCTCTTCGGTGATTTCTTCTTTTGATTAATAAAATACTGAAGCAAATGTTCCTATATATAGGCTTACAATCTAAAACAAACAGAACAGAATTTTACGGATCACTAAGTCCACTAAATCACTAACGTAAACCCACTACAACCACTAGCATAATATTAGCAACAATATTGACTACCCAATTGACTAAACAACCTCAGACAAATACGGACACTACTAACAACCCGAAGAGAACATGTTAAACTTTGAATCATTCTTCAACACAAGATGCCTATAGGCTCCAACTACCAGTCTCATCTAAGATGCACCATGTTTTTCACGTGTCAGTGCTTAAGAAATTCATGGGAAACCTCGGTCAGCCGCACATT
Source organism: Morus alba (assembly GCA_012066045.3). Classification (NCBI taxonomy): domain Eukaryota; kingdom Viridiplantae; phylum Streptophyta; class Magnoliopsida; order Rosales; family Moraceae; genus Morus; species Morus alba. The sequence continues at coordinate 60,442,213 of CP050224.2, forward strand.
CCGTTACCATTGCTAACGACCGCCTCAGGCCCAGTTGTTACACCGGTCGCTGTTCTTAACCAGCGACTAATTATACGCCAAGGCCACGCCGTGCCCCAAGTCTTGGTGCAATGGGAGAACCTACCTCAGGAGGACGCGACCTGGGAGGATCTAGCGTATGTTTCCCGGGCATTTCCTAACTTGAACCTTGAGGATGAGGTTCTCTCGGAGGATGGGAGTTTTGTCATGAGCTCACGAGGCATGGATGAGATGGAAAGAAGTGGCGACCTCGTTGCTGAGGTGGAAAGGAATGGTGACTTAGCTGCTGAGGTGGAAACGGTTACAACGAACTCGAACGGTGTAAGGGATGCTGCAGTAATTTACGTGATTTCCTGTGTGGCTGAGATTGGTTAACGGCATGGGGTATAAGAAGAAGGGAGAAAGCAGTGAAGGGTAGCCTGGTTGTGTATTGTGGTGTTCTTTCCCTTTCCTGCAGATTCCTCTCTTCCCTCTTTATCTCTACTTCTTCGATAATCTAGCTTTGCTGTTCTAGTTCATTATCATCACCTTAGTTGTAATTCTCTTGGTTTCATTAAGGAGTTACAGCAGTTAATAAACCATTACTATTCCCTTAGTCTTGATTGAATTGTTCCTAGTTGCTTAATATCCTTGCAGGTCATCTCAGAGAGAGACGGTGGTCTGAAAGAGGGAGAGTGAAAGAGAGGCTATATATATGGTAGGGTTAGGGGTTTGGGTTATTAAGGCATTGATGGGCATTTTAATCTTATGTGGATCAATTATAATCTTATGTGGCGCCACCATGTACAACACATTTTCAACCTCGTTCACTACTGATGTCTAATAATTTCGGCCAAAAAAAAAAAAAAAAGCTAGTGTCCCATAACTCTACGGTTCACATTTGATGTGCATATGCTTCATGCACAATAATTATCTTCCACATGACCCAAAAACATAAGGCCCATTTAGAACATATATTCAAGTCATGATTTGAGTTTATTGGAGGAAACTTTGTGAGAAATTTTTAGAATTCAAATTCTTTGTGAGATGAAAAATACTGTAACAGAATCCAAATTTAAATTTGAATATATAAAACAAACAAGCCCTAATACTCGCAATATAATTACATGATTATGTCCCCAAAGCATTGGATTCCATATTTTTAAGAGGTACTAAGAAGTTTTTAATTACACAAAAAGATTAAAATTTCAAAAGAGAAAACAAATTTTTTTACCAAAATCCAAACCCCCAATAATAGGAAAAACTATTTATTTGATCTAAATCAAAATAAATAAATAAATAAATAAGGCAAAATGATGAAACAAAAGTACAAAAGGAGAAAAAGGCATCACCTTCTGCCCAAGGGAGAGGCCTAGAAGATCACTAGACACCTTCAAAGCTTTGAATAAAATAATTTATGGGCGTATTATTTTCACAACTCAAGTTGAGAACTTGAGTTGTAAAAAATTTTATTTGAGAGAAAATAGTATAATATAAAAAATTTAATTTGAATTTTTGTGACAGAAAACATTGTAGTAAAAAAAAAAATTGAGTTGTGATTTGAGTTATGAAAAGAACATGCTCATATACATGGTTTTTCCTTTTGGACCCAAATCACTAGGTGTCTCAAATAGTGTCTAACAAATCACATTATGACACGTCACTAAATAACCTTTAGCATGGAAAAGTTAGTTAAAAGGTATTTAAAATTTTTAAAATGACGTAGCATAATTTGATTGATTAGACACTAATTGAAACACTAAAATTAGAAATGTAATTTGAATCCTTCACATCCCACCTCCTTGTTAATGCAATGGTGTCAGTTTTAATCTATTTGATTCTTTAGCCTCGTTCACTTCGCGGATTTGAGTTTTCAATTTGAGTTGAGATGTGATATTTTTTAAGAGCTTTTCACTATAGCAGAAAAAGTTAGATGTGACATTTTTGAGAATTTTTTATTGTAGAAACCTAGAACTGAAAATTCAAATCAGTAAAATGAAGAAGGCATGTGCACTATCCAAACATCCCAGGCCGAATCCAAAACATGGATCCAATGAGGGTACAGGCCCATCTAATAACGGTCCCAATAACTATATGGTGCCAAAATCCACAATTATAAATGACAATTCGTGTCAATCGTACTAACCGATTATAATTTAAACACATTAATTTTATATAAATTTCAAGTCATGTTACTGTATCATGACCTAAATTGCTACCCTTATTCACAATCTCTTACTATCTACGAAACTAATAAGGATAGTCGAATTTTTTAATTATTAGGAATGGTCAATTCTAAATAAAATTATACAATAAAAAAAAAAAAAAACTGAGAAAACTAATAATATTTTGTTTGTGTTTTGATTTTTTTTCTTGCGTATGAGAAGATGAACACTGTCCAATATTGTTTAAAAATGTAATAAATGTGGTTGCAAACATAACATTACAGTAATTTCACACTTAATTATATTATAACCTGATTGTATTATAAAGTGTAGAGTTTTAATCTCCTCACCTTGAGTTTAGTAATAATAATAGTCATAATCATAATAATCAGTACTTTAGATGTAGACACATCAATATCAAATATGAAGATCTATATATCCTTATTTTATATCCTTATCCAAATACAATTTCATATCTCCCAATAAAAAATTATTTCTTTTAATTCTAATGGATAAAGACCTACGCGGCACGCGTTGTGTAATGGTTCCAATTTCCCGTTTTTTTTTTTAATTTATTTTTTAGTATAATGATTTTAATTTTCAAGTCCCAACAAATTAGACATTGGAATCATTACTTTCTTTTTTTCAAGGAGGTAATGGTAAGTCGAAGTCTTACCAGAAAAAAAAAAAAAAAGAAGTTCCCAAGTCGAATGGTAATTGGAGGGAAACCAAAGCTTTTCTATCAAAGAAAAAAAAGAAGCACACAAAGTATTGCCACACTGCTAATGAAGTGAAGGAGAAAGCAGCAATTTCAAAATTGAAAAGAAGACTAATTTGTCACAAATGTTTAGAGGCACTACTGATATTAGACACATTTATAAAACAGACTAGGTTTTTTTTTTTTTTTTTTTTTTTTAATATATAGTAGAGAGTTTCTCTTGTGTTCTTTTCTTTTTGAGAACATTAGTGTTTCTTATTTTTTTAACTTTTAAATCTGATCAAAATCACACCAGAATGAAAAAGTATGCATGATAGACAGATTTTGAAACATCTTCGTAGTTTGTAGTAGCATCATAATTCAACAGATCATATGGTAAATTTACCCAAGAACAGATTACATAGCGAAAAAGATCCTTTTCACCAACACAGAAACGCCATAAGAAACGATTGATATCATTAACAGCATGCATACATATCTATAAAATATCAAGAGATTCTTGAAGCCATAAATTATATTGAATTAAACAACTGAATTCCGGAAATTAATTGGATCCCCAAAATCTTTAATGTTATTATTATTGTACTCTAATGTTTGAATCAACAAAAAATAGATCCAATTCTTCCAGGAAGAAAAAAAAAACAAAAAAAAGGAAAAAAAAAGTGCTATTTCTATGAACAACAAAAGTATTTTTCTTTTATAATAAACAAAAACAGGAGAAGAATTAGTATCAAGACTTTCAGGCACATTCTAACTAAGGTGGCACCCACTAAAGAATCTATTTTATACTATTTCCCATCCTAATATTATTAATATAAAATAAAATTACAAGAGTTTGAACAAAGAAAATTACATCAGCTCCCAAAAAGGACTAATCATTCTGTGGAATCTACCCAATTAAAAAAAAAAAAAAAAAAAAAAACTTTAAATCATAGACGTTACTCTATATATAGAGCTCCAAAGTTGAGCAAATCATCATCTTCATCTTTATCAAGTTCTAGTTCTGATCAACCACCACTCACATAAGGATGATCCAACAACATCTGAGCCGACCACCTTTTCCGAGGATCCCTTTCGAAGCACTTGCTCAAGAAATCCTTCCCCGTTTCCGCCATATTCTCCGGTATCTTCGGCGTCTTCTCCCTCGTAACCATCAAATGAACTATAGTGCTGGAGGCCAAACACGGCCACGCGTCGCGTCCAGTGATCATCTCCACCACAACGCATCCCAAAGACCATATATCCAACGCAGTCACAATCTCTCCACGCGGCGCCACAGCCTCCGGCGACATGTACGCCGTCGTTCCTCGGTTTTCGTCGTCATCGGTGGCCGCCTCCGATAACTCTTTCGCCAATCCAAAATCAGAAATCTTGAGCTGATATATTCCGTCATGTTCAGTAGGAAAGACAAGAATGTTGTCGGGCTTTATATCGCAATGCACAACGCCTTTTGCATGGATACAGCTAAGACCATTCAATACCATCCAAGTGTATAATCTCACGTCGATTTCATCCGGAATACAACCGCCGGATCTTTGCATCAAGTCGAATAGGGTTCCGGCGGGCGCGTATTCGAGAAGTAGATTGTAGAATTCGTGCCCGTCTTCGACGGTGGACTCGGCGCCATAGGAGTGGACGATTTCGGAGCAGTTGCGAAAATACTCGAGAATTCTGTTTTCTTTGACGAGGGTAGATGATTTTTCTCGTCTTGCTGTTTTCAGAGCAATTAGATCGTTTGTGTGTCTGTGACGAGCTAAGTAAACTGTAGCATAAGATCCTTTTCCAAGAAGTCCGACAACTTTATGTTTCTGAGATGCTGAAGAAGGCGATGCCATGGTATCTCTTCACTGCTAACCCTAATTAACAATATCTCTCAACAAGTGCCTTTCTGGACGTGTACTCGTATGGATGAGAAAACGATATATATGTATGTGTGTGTATATATATATATGTGTGTGTGTGTGTGTGTACTCACTGCTAACCCTAATTAACAATATCTCTCAATAACATAGCAACTATTAATATATATATATATATATATATATATGTGAAGTATGTGAGGATATAATTACCCTTATTTGTTATTTAGAAAAAAAGTCCTCAATTAAAAATAACACGTAAAATAAAATGCCACCCATATATAATATACGTGGGATTAACTTCAAATAATAATAATAATATACGTGGGACTGAGGCGCACACTTCCTTGCTACATTAGTTGACTTTAGTCAAAACTCATTGCAATTGTGATAAACTTATTTAAAAGATCATAATATCCAAGCAGATAATTATATTCACAGAAATAAAGTTAGGATACAAATACCTGAATCTTAAATAGGATCATCAGAAAATTCTAACCCTAAACTTTGCCACTCTCAAATTCTCTTTTAATCACTGTTGACCTATTTATTGAAAGAAATATTAGAAACACCCGCACTCTATCTAGTATGATTTAATGATTTTAGATTTTTTTCTCAATTTTGCTTACACTAGTTTTTAAAATAGATAAATTTTATAAATTTGTCCTAAACTTTTTAGCACGGTTGTCATCATCACATTCACTCTAACGTTTCATTGATACTGTTGAGAAAAAAACTTTTTATTAATATTTAGATTATCTCCGATATAAATGTTATTGTTAATTATATATAACACTAAAAAGTATGATAGCAAATATTATTTTTATGAGTGTTCCAATGCATAATGCTAGTTAAAATGATACAATCTACTTTTTCTTTATAATCATTGAGTTTTAAAAATTGTAAAAGTAAATTTAAAAGGGAGAAAGAGGAAAATAGGCTAAAATTTGAGATGAATTAAAATTAATAGGCCAATAGTTTAATAAGTTAATAAATAGGCCAAATTAAAAACGGTTTGGTTATGAACCATAACTTGACAAGTTATTATTCATAATTGTCCATAACTTGTCCGGTTATGAACCATAACTTAACAAGTTATGGCCTATTAATTTCTATAACTAAAAATTGGCCTATTTCCTTTCTTAAGCTTTTCATGTTGGCCTATTTTCTACTATTTTCCAATTTAAAATGATAAAATTTTTAAAAATTGCCAGGTTTTCCTAACCATACTTTTTCTTTTATCGCATTTTTCAATTTTGAGGATCCTCCATCACTTCTCCAAGGAGAAGCCTGAGTATTTCAAATGTTTGCCATGGTCTATTTGAATGCAAAACAAATATTTTGCTTCAGATTCCTAAACATTACCATCATGGACTTCATACCTGTTCGAAGCCTGTGACTATTGACAAGTTCATGGCAATATGTGAGGGACAAACTAAGCTTGCGAAATTGAGTTGAAATATTCAATCAGGATCGCTGAAAGAGTGTGACTATTGACAAGTTCATGGCAATTTGTGAGGGACAAACTAAGCTTGCGAAATTGAGTTGAAATATTCAATCAGGATCGCTGAAAGAGTTATTCATGTAGTGTCAAAAATGGATAACTCATTACTAGCTCGTTATCTTTCCACCTTCATTCTCTGGCAATTATTGTTTTGTTCATCAGACCAACGATGGCTTGGTGCAACCTCTTCCTCATCAGCGCGCAATCTCTTAGCTCTAATCCGTGCTTCGTGTTTAGCCACGTCGTCATCATCACCAAGTACGGTAGTGTAACCATTGGCTCTTGAAATGTACTTGATCGAATCATCAATTTTGTCCCACAGAAAATGGACCCCTGTCTTCTTCACAGTAGCTCGCACCCCAAAATCAAAAGAAATATTAACCTTATCTCCACCTTCTAACTTAAACGCATCATTTGAGAAATATCCCAGCCAAATGTTATCTTCCTCAGAGATTACTATATCAGTTGTAATTGTCATTCCTGTAGGTTCTCCCCCTTTTGTATACTTGATGACTGAAATGGTTGGAAGATCAAGAGATATCATGCCGCTGGTTGGAAAAGATGAATACACAGTACACACAACAAATGCTACCACATTACAACCCACCAATTGCGGAACTTCAATGCATACAAAACTACCCTCTTCAGAGTGGGTGAACCATTCAGGAATAATATTCCCTGGGAGAACACAAAATCCTCCAGATTCCTTGCATTCCTGTACAAATGTGAAGCATGGTGTGTAAGCAACAACAAACAAAGATAGATGTTTTACACAGTGGCCTCGTTCATTTTACCGATTCGAGTTTTCAATTTCAGTTTTGCTACAGTTAAAAGCTCTCATAAAAAGTCACATCTAACATTTTCTGTTATAGTTAAACACTCTCATATAAAATCACATCTCAACTCGAATTGAAAACTCTAATTGGCGAACTGAACGAGGCTAGTGAGTTTGTAGTTGGCAAGGTGGGGAAAAGATGGGAAAGGAGATAACCTGTAAGATGCTGTCACTAAAAGTAGAAATACTGTTGCACCTTTCCCTTTGAAGGGTTATTGCCAACTTCAATAGATTGTCCATGTCTAGGCTAGCAACAAGTTTATGGCAATTTGCAAGGGACAAGATCTGCATATTCGACATTTTTGACACATTGGGCAGGTTTTCCAATGAAGTGCAGTTTGTTGCAGTGAAGGCCTCCAAACTTGCTGGTAAATTTGGAATTGATTGAAGCATTGTGCAATTATCTAACCGAAGGTCTTTGAGATTGGAAAGGCGGCCGATGCTTGATGGTAATCTACTAAACTTATTATTTTGTAGTTTTAAAATCACCAGAGAAGGTAAGCTTGTCCCAATGTCCTTAGGAATCGCATCATCGGTTAAATGGCAATCCGTGAGAGATAATGTTGTTAGGGAAGACAAGCCTTGTAAGGAAGGAGGCAAAAAACTCGTTGGATTTGAATTCTTTCTTCCCATTAACCAAGACCAGATGAGTGAATAAAGCGGCTTAGAAGGTGATGCTTTCAAGCCACATAAAGACAAATGTGTGAGGTTCATCAGTCGTACTATGGTGAAGGGTACATTTCTTATGGCGGTGTTGTCTGCATCTAGAGTTGTCAATGACAGCATTTCCCCTAAATCTTCATCCAAATTCTCAAACTGCGAGCACCCAGAAAGAATAAGAGTTTCAAGTGATCTTAACTTGTAAAAATCTTTCGGAAGGCTTTTAAGAATTTTGCAGTCTTTCAAATTTACCAAAACAAGTTTGTCAATGTATCCTATTGAATGGTGAACCTCATATAAACTCCGACAATCTTTGAGTATTAATTGGCTAAGGTTGGGGAGTTTTGAAAAGTCTGGGGTCCGTGTTAAGTAGTGGGAATGGCTAAGATTAAGGATCTTCATCTTCTCGAGCAACTGCAGACGACAATTAAAAACAAAAAAGTAAGAAAGATTATAAGAAAATTTTTAAAAAAGACAGATTATTAAGTGGTTAGCTCGAGCAATACATACATGCTAGCATAAGTCCAACATTCATACACATGCATGCGCGCAGGTGTTGGTATCAGAAAGCTTAGACAAACATGAAAAATTAAGGAGTAAAGATCAATTATAAAACTAATTAAGAGTGTTATTTCATCATACCTTAGGATTCTTCCAAACATTTTTCAGGTTGCTATATTTCATGTTTAGAGCAACAAGATTTCCTAGATAAAACTCATTTGGTATGAACTTCATACGGAACCCATGCCAACAAAGCCATCTTAGCTCTTTAGAAAGGTGCTCGTAGCTTCCATTGAGTTTTACATAATAGAGCTGGAGCAATCTCAGTCCCTGCATTTTTGCAAATGCTTGTGTATTGAAACCAACTATATTATGTCTTTCCCGTTTCAGACTGAGTCCTTCAATTTTTTGAGTTCCCTGTCAACACACATGAAGCTTTAGATAAGAAACTACTAGTTGCAGTGGAGATCGATGATTTATAGTCTTTTAAGTGTATATCAGTATATCCAAGGTGAAAAGCTATTATGGGATAATGAGAATGATCAAGATAGCTAATCAAATAAACAAAGCACATGAAAGACGAAAATCATACATACAAGTTGTGAATGTGTTTTTTTCATTGCGGGTAATCACTAATCAATAATGATTGAAAAAGTTCTTACTGTCTCTTTTGTCAGCACATCAATTACATCTTCTTGATGCCACAGCCTACTCCTTTTTCCAAGCTTTTTGGGAGATTCTTTTCGAACAATATCTCTTCCCATATCCCGAAGCAAACCATGCATCGTAAGCTTGTTCTCCTCATTTATAGTCACAAGGCATCGTTGAAGTAGGACACTGATTCCGATTTCCGCAAAAAAACCACATCCATCCAAGATTTGCAGAACATAGCTCCTATCCATACCAACAAAGAAACAAGATATATCAAGGAACATCTCTTGTATTGTCTCATCAGTTAAAGCCTCATAACTTATTTTTAGTTTCTCTTGAATTTTGTTATGAGGAATCCTTTCTAATTTCTTTATCGCATTTTCCCACTCTGGTATGCTCCTGCCAAAGAAGAAGGAACCTAAAACCTCCAGAGCTAGTGGTAGTCCTTCACAGTAATCAGCTACATTCTTGGAAAGTTGAACATAGTCTTTGTTGGGGAAACTTCTTCTAAAAGCATGCCAACTAAAAAGCTCAAGAGATTCAGCATCATTCATTTTTTTTGGGATATATAAGATATCCACTCCAAGCAGCAGCAGTAACCGCATATTCCTCGTTGTTATAATGATTCTACTTCCAAAACCAAACCAATCACGGCTTCCAGCTACAGCCTTTAGTTGGTCAGCATCATCTATGTCGTCAACAACAAGAAGTATCCTCATACGGCAAAGTCTATCTTTTATCTCCATGATTCCTCTAGCAGGATTATTTAACTTCACTTTGCGCTTTAAGATATCAGATAAAAGTTGTTCCTGCAGTGAAGCCTTACAATTGGGTCTGTTCCAAGTCTCTCTGACATTTGCAAGAAAACATCTACCTTCAAAGCTATCATGCAATTGGTTATAAATGGCTTTGGCAATAGTTGTCTTACCCATTCCTCCCATTCCCAAAATTCCTATCATGCGTACCTCATCTTCTTCGCTAATATTTAATAATGACGTCATAACCCGCACACGAGAATCTATTCCAACAGGGTAGAGCGCTACAAATAAGTATGTGCTCTTCAGTTGCCTCAAAATCTCTTCAGTGATCTTCTTAATGAACTTTGCCTCATGCCTGGAAAGTATTTGCAAATTGAAGGGATGTGAAGGATCATTGCAAATAAGTCTAGAAAACAGATGATTTGATACGTAATATAAGACCGTCTCCAACACAATGTCTAATTAATGTGTCAGCATCTTAAATTAGCACAAACTGTACTTGGTGCCAAGTATATAACGACTTTTAGCATTTAAATTGTGAATTTCTAATAGATAGCACGTTCCCTAAATAGAATTGAGAACACATAACTTTCTATAAATAGATCTATAAATTAGAGAATGACAATTTACTTAGGGGATCATTAGGGGGGAGGGGGGCAAAAAAGTCAATACATCAACAGAGTGAAGCAATAAATATACATTAAGCATATCTTGGGTTATTTGTTTTAATATGAGTTATCTTGGGTTGTTAACAACATCAAGTTCGGTTCATGCGTATATCTGTCTATAGTTTTTTTTTTTTTTTTTTTTCTTTCTTTTGTCACTGCATCAACCAAATCCAGAAAGCAAAGGTAAATAAATAAAAGACATCCAGAAAGTAATTAGTAATTACCCATCAGCAGCGTTTCTAAGATCCCACCCAGAGAGATTTGCAGCCTCAGTAAGAGCTGATCTCCATCGAAGCACCTTTTCACTATCGAAAAGGAACCGCTTTTCATGTTCCTCAAAAGATTTAGAGAAAATCCCCGTCTGCTTCCTGACGTCCGACGGATCGACATTGTAGAAAACGGGGATCATCATCTGCCGAACGGTTCGCCTGCATTCCATGATCTTCACTAGCTCCTCCAGACACCAACTGGAATCCGCGTAGTTCCTGGAGAAAACGACGACGGAGATTCTGGACCCTTGAATGGCCCGCACGAGCTCTTCCGTGATGCTCTCACCTTTGGGAAGCTCGCGATCGTCAATGAAGACGTTGACCCCGGCGTCGGTCAACGCGGAGTAGAGGTGGCCGGTGAAGGTCTTGCGAGTGTCTTCGCCTCTGAAACTCAAGAAGACGTCGTAAGTCCACGCATTGGATGATGATGATGATGACGATGATGACGATGATGATGATGATGATGATGATGATGATGAGTCCATGGTGTTTGAGGAGGTCGGTGGCTGGGTTGAGTCGGGCAACAGAGACGATGAATGTGCAGTCTAAAGGAAGAGTAAAAGTGTTGTGGTCGGGAAATGGGTGGCATTTTCTCAGGCATTTCTAGTGGGACCGAGCGAGACCTAAGTGGCAATTAATTTTTGTTTGAGTTGTTTAAATTATTCTCTGGGATGAAATTAGGGCGGGAAGAGGACACGTATGCTTCTGCTACCCTTGTATATTATTCTCTTCTTATTTTATGCTCATATCTATTTCTTTAATCCGTTTATTTTGCTAATTTAGGTTTAAAATTTAAATTTTATTATAATAAAAAACTCTCATAAACAATCACATCTAACTTTTTTACTATAGTAAAATACTCTCACATAAAGTCACGTCTCAACTCAAATTAAAAACTCGAATCAGCGAACTAAACAGGAAGAGAATAATTCTTAAAATCTGTTTAGTTTACTGATTGGAATTGAGATGTAATTTTATATGAAAGGTTTTTAACTGTAGTAAAAAAGTTAAATGTAACTGTTAACAAAACTCAAATTGATAAAATAAATGGGACCTTATACTCCATCCATTAAAAAATAAGAGTTAAAAATAAATTCTTATAATATTATTAACTCAAACAAATTTTATTAAATTAATTATAAAATGCAGATTCCGGCCTACTATGATTTGTGAGGTGTTCAATGCTTACATTGAAAATTTTTATTTATAATTGAAAAATATTATGATTAAAGGATAGTTTCCTTATTCTTTTTAGTAGTTTCATGTTCCTTTATAACTACACGAGTTATTATATATATATATATATATATATATATATATTTTCTACAAAGACAATACACACATTATAAAATAAAAGTTCATATAATAAGGTCGGGGTTGGAGTTTGGAGAGCTTTTCCCATTCCCGCCCCGTCCCCAACATGGGGGTTAATTTTAACCCCTCATATTCGTCTCCATCCCTACAAAGAATCTCCTATACCGACCCTATTAGAGGCGGGTGCCCGCAATACGGGTATCAACGGGTACGTAAGATTGTCATCCCTAATTATTCTTATCATTGATCTTCTTTATTTTGAGAAGAAAACAAGTAGGGTTAATTCCACAAATGATTCACAAGGTTTATCACCAATCTCATTTTAGTTCTTGACTTTTTAAACTTTTTACAATTTTTTTTTTTTTCCAAGTGCAAACATTCCATAGTTAGTCCCTAAGTTTTATTTTGTTTTAATTTCAATTATTCCATTAATTAGGCCTTAAAATATTAAGGAGCAAAATTGTAAGTAGCTAAGATTTTAGTACTATATGTAAAATTAACTTTTTTTTTTATTGTTTTAGTCGCTAAACTTTATATGTTTTTAATTTTAGTTTTAACTTTTACAATTTCCATTAATATTTAACACTAAAACCTTAAAGACCATTGGTCAGATTAACTCAAATAAATAAGAAGAAACTACACTCAATATCTTTAAGAAAAAAAAATATTGGTGAAATTGAAACTTGTGTAAAATGGATCAAACCTTGATCATCATGGCGGCTGGGAGCACCATGATAAGTAGAACGTTGAATTAAAATAATATATTATAATACATGGAAGTAAAAATTTCAACTAAAAACCACCGGTGGCGTAATGCAAGGGTTATGATGCCCTTTTTTTTTGTTTCTTCTCCTCTCTCTTAAACACTATAAGTTTTGTCTCGCTCTATCTGCATGTTTAGGTTAAGAAGTCGAGTTAAAAAAAGAATTTATATGAGAAAATTACTACAGCAAAACAAATGAATTTAAATTTTTGTTAAAGAAAACATTGTAACAAAAATTTGAGTCGTGAAAACGGACTTAAAACTCCTCTTTTTAGTTTTTACAATCATATAATTTATCATTAAAAGATTTTTTCTTTTTTTTTTTTTTTTTTTTTGAGAAAACAAGTAGAAGCTTTTACAATATCAAAATAAATAAAAAAACTGAAGAAGATTTTTTTTTTCAATTTTGGGATGATAACAAAGTACTGTTTGTTAGAGAGATTGTAATACGTCTTGATTAAGATCACAAGTTTTTTTAGTGTGAAAACATGAAAAACTCATGTTAAAGGGACTTCAAAAGTGTTGTAGCGGGTTTATAAACGTTGTAGTGGACAAATTACAAACAACTATGCAGTTTGTTTCGCCCAAACCGACTGCAGCCAAATATTTTAGCTGCAGTCAAAATATTTCCCCTGCAGCAGAAAACTTCACACTATAGCACCCTTGTGTAGGCCTCTCGGGTCCGTTTGCACGCCGAAGCGGTAAAACACCCGCCGCAGCAAAAATTCCGAAAAAATAGTGTTTTCATGAGTTTATGTGATGTGAAATATTTTGAATCATTACATCCATTCATGATATGTTTTCATACATATCTGAATACCAATTAGCAATGGATATAACTATTGTAATATGTATATTAATCCATAAAAAGATATATTTACATTGAAAATGTACCTTTATGTGAATGGTTATAATGTTTAAAGATGATGTATTCATTCATGAAATGACACCTCTGTCTTTATTAATTCTCCAGAAAATTTACAGGCTGAATTAAATGTTTTGGAACTCAATATTATTGCTAGATGTTGTATTCAAGGGTTTGTTGTATCTTAGGGCTAATTTGCCATTAAAACTCATTAGCACACTTTGAAAAGTGAAGGCAAATAAAACCTTAAAGGAAAGTATTCATATACTTCTCAAACCCCTTCTTTTGTTTTCTACATTATTTTCACCCTCTACACTCAAATTTTTTAACTATCTTTAAGGTCTTAACTTGCTACAATGGAGGTTGAAAAGAACATTGATGTAATTCCTCAATGTTAATGTCCAAACTTTATTGATTTCATGGTACCAATATCACCCTATAGTATAGGAATATATTGTTCTTCCTTTCTCATAAAGAAATTAGATCACCTATATATATATATCCGATATATATATATACTTCCTCACTAAAGGAGGATGATTAAAAAAAAAAAAAAAAAAAAAAAAGAAGAAAAAGTGAAGATGATGAAGACATGGTTGTACATGCAATCATATTCTCAACATTGTCTCATGATAGGCTCTTTGATCTCTACAACTGATGGACTCTCCCATGGAACTTTGGAATGCTCTTGAATACAAATACAAACACCGAAAGGAAGAATAGCGGACAAATTTCTCATCTTGAAATATCTTGAATTTGTCATGGTTGATAAAAAAAAAAAAGAGTTCTAGATCAAATACATGAATTGCAAAGTCATTGTTACTAAGCTTCGTGAAACCGAAAGTCAGGAGTTCTATGAAAAACCTCATTCCAGAGGGGGATTTCGTAGTTTTAAATTGCCTTTTCTTGTTGGAATGGTTATAACCCATCTCGGAAAAACTCCTTCATAGGAGAATTGAAATAACTTTTGAGGAATTACAAAAAGAGTTTAGGATCGAAGAAGATAATTGAATAAAGTTTTGTGATCCCAATCATAAGATTATAGAATCCTTAAGGTTATATGTTTTGTTCAATTTTATGTTGGAATTTTTTCAGAACTTCAAAGTCAATAATGACTAGAAGTTCCAAAAGCCCGGTAATGGCCAAAAGAAATTTTTTGGAAATTGTTTCTTTTGTGGAAAGATAGGCCATCACCAAAATGAATGCAGAGACAAGAAGAAAAATGAAGAAGTTAACACCAACAAGACCAATATTGTTGAAGAAAAATCTAAAGACATATGCACTATGGTCGTGGAGATGCAAATTGGCATGATTACCGAAACTAGCATGGCTGTAACTAAATCCTCTGAATGGTGGCTTGATTTCGGTGCCACAATCCACATTTGTAATGACAAGAAATTGTTCTCATCATACAAAGTGGAAAAGGAATGACAAACAATTCTCTTGAGGAATAGTGATGCAGCAATGGTTGCTGGGAGATGTGTGGTAGAGATCAACTTTACTTCATGAAAGAAGCTTACTTTGAACAATGTTCTTCATGTTCCTGATATTAGGAAAAATCTTGTATCCGCTAGTCTAATGTGTAAGAATGGGCTTAAAATTGTACTTGAGGGTAATAATTGTAACACCTTGAAGAATTAATTGAGATTAATTAAGGTAATTGAGATTTTTAGTGTGGCTAATCTTATTTAATTAATTGAGTTTAAGTAATTCCAAGGTATTTAAATTATTCATAGTAATTTATTTTAATCCAGAAGTGTGTATAGGCTCATTTCTGGACTATTATTTTAACATATTGTGCACATGTCATTTTCTTTTCTTTTCTTTTTCTTTTCTTTTTCTTTTCTTTTCTTTCCTTTTCTTTTTCTCTCCTGTGCGTTCCTCTCTCTCTCTCTCTCACTCTCACTCCCATACTCTCTCTCTCTCTCATTTTGTCTCAAATCAAGACCGGATTCGAACCAAGAGTGATTTCAAAGAGTTTTCAACATCAAGAGAAGGATTCAAGGTAAGATTACTTGAAAGAACCTCTCTTGAATTTCAAAAGACAAGATTCAAAACTTACTTTTGGTTCCAAAATAATTTTTGATGGATTTTGAGTGAAACTAGGGTAGAAATTGGAGATCTTGGGTTCTTTAGACTTGTTTTAGTACCTAGAACCCAGATCTAGTGGTTGTCCCTTATGATTTTATGATTTGGGACTGGATTTTGCAGGTTTTTTGAACTAATTGATACTTGCGAGTTTTCATTAAGTTGGAGTTCATGTTGTAGGAAGCACGGTCGACCGGATCTTGCTATGGCCACCGCCCGACGCAAGTCCGTCCGATCGATCGATGTACACCACCATACCGACTGTGGTGATGCACTTCTCTGTCATGTAATCGACCGTGTACACGAGGTTTGACCATGTTTGGCCTGAAATTGTTGTTTTGACCCCTTTTTGTAATAGAACCCAAATTAATTTTTCATTTAATTACTTGGGATGAAAAAAAAGGCCTAGCATCTTTAATCCCCGATTTGATATTGAAAACCCTTGGAATGGAATTTGAAACATGAAAAAAGATTAGGGCACACTAATTGGAAAATTTTTTAACTATATGATTGAGATTGGATTACTTTAATGGAATGAGAAAAGATCCTAAAGTGTTATCCTCATCAATGATCAACTTGATTGATTTCATGGGGCCAATATCACCCTCCGGAAAGGCAATGCTAGTCCTTCCTTTGATTGTGAGAGGTCAAGATTTCCTATCCCTTTTCCAAAATGAGCCACTTTTTCAAAAGGAGGATGATTTGAAAATGTTTTGAAGAAAGGGATTGGTTTAAGAAAAGAAAAATGTTTTAAAAACATGGCTTGTTAGTTTATGGAATTCCTTGGCTTATCTTTGTCCTTGAAACCTATAACTGATCTAGTCATGGAACCTCATAGCTTGCCTTGAATACAAATACAAAATCGAGAAGGAAGTAGTTCGGACAAATTTCATCTTGAAATATTTCTTAATTTTTAATGGATGATTTCTTAAGATTAGAGATCTTGTGAATGAATTGCAAGTCATTGTTACTAAGCCATGAATTGGAAGTCAAAATTTATGATCATTCCAAGTGGGGGCAATTATTCCTAAATTGCCTCAAAGCACTTGGTGAGGTGAGAAATTTGTTCATTAGGAGAGATGACATAAATTTGGATTAATTTACAAATATTTCCTTTGAGGAAAAGATGTGAGGTTCGTGATCCCAAGGGTAAGATTATAGATTCCTCTAATGTCTTATTTTATTTAATTATTCATTTAAGAACTTCAAAGTCAATAATGACTAGAAGTTCAAAAAGTCCGTTTATTTTAAAGTATTTTTGGATATATCCTCTTTTGGCTTTTTCGATTGGCCATCAAAAATGAATAAACCCCTCCAAGAAGAAAAATGAAGAAGGTAACATCCAACAAGACCAATATTGTTGAAGGAAAAATCAAGAGGATCACGCACTATCCTCCGGGATATAAAATGTAAAGAATTGAGAAAAGTTATGTAAACTTATTTAATATTTAGATTTACCGAATGTGGTTGATTTCATTTGTAATGATTATTTAATGACAAGAAATTGCATGTAAAGTGGAAAAGGAAGGACAATCAGTATGTCTCTTGAGGAATAATGGAGCCCCAATGGTTGCCGGAGATGGCTCCTGGATTATGTAATTTATTTATATTTTAATTTGAACAATAAGTGTTCATGTTCCTAATTTAGGAAAAATCTTTATCCCCTAGTCTAATATCCAAGAATGGGCAAAAGTTTGGGGGAGGGACAATAATTGTATTGTTTCTAAGAATGAGGTCTTTGGGAGAAATAGATATTCTTGTGATGACATGTACAAACTTAGCATTAATAATAAAGATGATATGAATTCGATTTATATTGTTGACTCTTTTGAAGTTTGGCATGCATGTTTAGCACACTTAAATTGTAGATCTTTGAAATATATGTCTAAACATGGTTTGATTAATTGCAAAGATGTTAAACATGATAAGTGTGAAACTTGCATACAAGTAAAGATGACTAAGAAACCCTTTCCTAGAGCCGAATGAAACACTCAAATATTGGATATGATTCATACCAATATTTGTGAGTATAATGATGATGGTTTCCGTATCGAATTCAGATGCGGAAGCGTGGGGTAAGCGGATCGTCTATAACAAAAATTTTCATAAAACCTTTAAAATACTCTATAGATTATATTAATTTATGTACAAAGAAATTAATCATATTAATTTATTTACTAAGAACTAGATTATGAATTATACCTAGCGACCAATTGGTATGGTAACTTGAGTTCTTTGACCTCGAACGATCTTCGCTCCAATGCTTTGTTTAGAAAACCCAAGCCTTCCTCATCAATTCTTGAATCTATGAAGACGTGTGTGTGGGCACACCTAAAACAAAATGGATTAACAAAAAATACTCAAGAATTTCCACGAACACCAACGCATGCACGACGTGAAATTTTTTTGGAGAAAAATTTTTCCTCTCATAACACTTGTGAAAACCGGCCACTATAGAAAATGGGAGCAAAATATTCTTTTACACAATTTTCTACTATCTCTTTATTAATAGGCTAGTAGTTAGACTCCTAGATGGAGTCTTGCCTTTTATCTCTAAGATAAAACTTATCTATTTTCTCCTATTTGAATTTGAACAAAATTTTCCTTCACTTTATCCTAATTTTGGCCGGCCATAGATAAAGGATCTTATCCCTATTGTAGGTGCCAAATCCAGATAGGGAAGGAAGAGAAAATCATTCTTTATCATGCAATTCAGTTTTGACTCAAATTCAAATTTCAATTTAAGTCAAATTTAAATTAATTGAATTCTAAATTGAACAACTTATCAAATAAGTTTAAATGGATAGTTCTAGATGTGTTCATACTTTGCTTTGCCCTCACACTATGTGAACACCTTCACATAAGTGATCCAAAATTTAAATTTAAATAATCACATTATTTAAATAATAATTAATTCTCAATTAATTATCCTTAAGTGTTTAATTTTAGAATTCCATAATTCTAAATTTTCCATTTTTCTCGTAGTGTCTTGTAGAATTACAAGGACGGCGCATGGACTCATGAACCTATAATTTCAAGCTCCAATAAAATTAATAATTAATTAAACACTTTAATTAATTAATTAATCTTATTAATTTCAATAGTTACTCCATTATAAACTAGGAATTGCACTCTCATAATTATAGATATAAATAACATCTAAACCATGAAGTGTCCATGTGATGTAGTCACTACATATAGATCAATCATCCATAAATAATTCATAATTAGAGTTAGGTGAAATTTGTTAACCTGTCTAATTACATCTTTATCCTTGAGTACCATCGATTCTCTAATGGGCAGTGATTCATAAAATAAATTCATGAATCGGAGCTCCTACTAGTCTAAGTACCGAATCAATCCTCAAGAGAATTATTTATGTACTTCTTTCACAAGAAGGAATTGATTACATCTCGTATAATAACATTCTCGGCTACCTACTTCATCATGTCTCAAAAATACAAAGAATAGAATTCATGATCTCAAAATCCGATTGAGTAAATCAAAAGACACAAATCCATAAATAAGAGTCTACTAAGAACTCAAGATTAAGATCATTCTATATATGACCATCGGTAAACTCAATTAGAATTTCTATACTTAATAGAAATTATCAAAAATTCATATTGTGTCTGTCTCTTTGTTCCACACAATCTCATTATGCATAATACAATCATTCAATATATCACCATATTAAAGTGTGGATAACCCTCTTCCATTCTAAATGGAAATGCCATGTATTAATAATATTTTAATTAAAGATTCCAAACTTTAATTAAATTCATTACGAACACCATTTTTTATTATTATCCTTAAATATTATCCTTTTGCATATAACACTCATATACAACGTTTAAGGTCACATAAATAATTATAGAATTTTCATTGATATTCATAAAATATTCATAAATATATGCACATAAAATAATGAATAAACTATTTTATTAAATAAATAATAAATATCCTATTACATCTCATACTTCTAGAACACAATTCTCAACAAATGGTATTTTGACAAGAGGAGGAAAGAGATACTTTATCACATTCATTGATGATTGTTCTAGATACACTTATGTGTACTTACTTGGAACAAAAGATGAAGCCTTTGGTAAATTTAAAATTTATAAGGTTGAAGTTGAGAACCAAAAAGATAAGAAGATCAAAATGGTTCGGAGTGATAGAAAAGATGAATATTTCTCAAATGAATTTGATGTCTTCTGTGAATAGCATGATATTATTCACCAAAAGTCAGCTCCTTTCACTCCTCAACAAAATGGATTGGCTAAAAGAAAGAATAAGATTTTTACCGATATGATTAACTCTATGTTTCTTAATGCTAAATTGCCTAATAATCTGTGGGGGGAAGCTTTACTTACGGCATGTCATATTCATAATAGAATCATATCCATGAAAACACATGTATCCCCATATGAAGTATGGAAAGGAAGAAAACTAAACTTAATGTATTTAAGGGTGTGGGGTTGTCTAGCCTTCTATAGAGTTATTGACTCTAAATCATCAAAGTTAGGCGCTAGAGGAATTAAAAGTGTTTTCATAGGATATGTTGAAAATTCTAAGGCATATAGATTATTGAATCTAGATTCTAATGTGATTGTAGAATCAAGAGATGTTTTATTGAGAACAAGTTTAGCCTTGATTCTTCCACTGAATTAGAATCTAATATTGATCAACTATGTGTTGATAGTCTCGGTGCCTCTACTAATACCATTGTTTCTTAATGTAGAAGTAGATCTAAAGACATTTGGTGAAGCTATGTCTTCAAGGGATGCCTCCTTTTAGAGAGAGGCTGTGAATGATGAAATGGAATTGATTATGTCGAATTAAACTTGGATCTTGATCTCCCTCCGGGATCAAAACCAATAAGCGGCAAATGGGTGTTTAGAAGAAAGTACAACACTGATGGGTCTATACAAACATTCAAGGCTAGATTTGTAGCTAAGGGATTCAAACAAAAGCGTGGTATGGACTACTTTGATACATATGCTCCGGTAGCTAGATTAACATCCATAAGAGTGCTATTTGCAATTGCATCAATATACAATTTACATGTGCATCAAATGGATGTTAAGATGGCTTTTCTAAATGGTGATCTTGATGAGGAAATCTATATGGAACAACCCGAAGGGTTCGTATTGCCTAGAAATGAGAAGAAGGTTTGCAAGTTAGTCAAGTCGCTTTATAGTTTAAAGCAAGCACCAAAACAGTGGCGTGAGAAATTTGATAATGTCATTTTATCTCATGGTTTTAAGCATAATAATGCGGATAAATGCATATACTATAAATTTATAAATAATTTTGGTGTGATTATATGTTTATATGTTGATGACTCGCTTATCTTTGGAACAACCATGCAAGGGGTAAATGATACCAAGAAGTATCTAACTTCACCATTTAAGATGAAAGATCTCGGTGAGGTAGATACTATCTTAGGTGTAAAAGTGAGGAAGCATAGTGGGGGTTACTCGTTGTGTCAATCTCATTCTATTGATACATATGCTCCGGTAGCTAGATTGACATCCATAAGAGTGCTATTTGCAATTGCATCAATATACAATTTACGTGTGCATCAAATGGATGTTAAGATGGCTTTTCTAAATGGTGATCTTGATGAGGAAATCTATATGGAACAACCCGAAGGGTTCGTATTGCCTGGAAATGAGAAGAAGGTTTGCAAGTTAGTCAAGTCACTTTATAGTTTAAAGCAAGCACCAAAATAGTGGCGTGAGAAATTTGATAATGTCATTTTATCTCATGGTTTTAAGCATAATAATGCGGATAAATGCATATACTATAAATTTATAAATAATTTTGGTGTCATTATATGTTTATATGTTGATGACTCGCTTATCTTTGGAACAACCATGCAAGGGGTAAATGATACCAAGAAGTATCTAACTTCACCATTTAAGATGAAAGATCTCGGTGAGGTAGATACTATCTTAGGTGTAAAAGTGAGGAAGCATAGTGGGGGTTACTCGTTGTGTCAATCTCATTCTATTGATACATATGCTCCGGTAGCTAGATTGACATCCATAAGAGTGCTATTTGCAATTGCATCAATATACAATTTACGTGTGCATCAAATGGATGTTAAGATGGCTTTTCTAAATGGTAATCTTGATGAGGAAATCTATATGGAACAACCGAAGGGTTCGTATTACTGGAAATGAGAAGAAGGTTTGCAAGTTAGTCAAGTCGCTTTATAGTTTAAAAGCAAGCACCAAAATAGTGGCGTGAGAAATTTGATAATGTCATTTTATCTCATGGTTTTAAGCATAATAATGCGGATAAATGCATATACTATAAATTTATAAATAATTTTGGTGTGATTATATGTTTATATGTTGATGACTCGCTTATCTTTGGAACAACCATGCAAGGGTAAATGATACCAAGAAGTATCTAACTTCACCATTTAAGATGAAAGATCTCGGTGAGGTAGATACTATCTTAGGTGTAAAAGTGAGGAAGCATAGTGGGGGTTACTCGTTGTGTCAATCTCATTCTATTGATACATATGCTCCGGTAGCTAGATTGACATCCATAAGAGTGCTATTTGCAATTGCATCAATATACAATTTACGTGTGCATCAAATGGATGTTAAGATGGCTTTTCTAAATGGTGATCTTGATGAGGAAATCTATATGGAACAACCCGAAGGGTTCGTATTGCCTGGAAATGAGAAGAAGGTTTGCAAGATAGTCAAGTCGCTTTATAGTTTAAAGCAAGCACCAAAATAGTGGCGTGAGAAATTTGATAATGTCATTTTATCTCATGGTTTTAAGCATAATAATGCGGATAAATGCATATACTATAAATTTATAAATAATTTTGGTGTGATTATATGTTTATATGTTGATGACTCGCTTATCTTTGGAACAACCATGCAAGGGGTAAATGATACCAAGAAGTATCTAACTTCACCATTTAAGATGAAAGATCTCGGTGAGGTAGATACTATCTTAGGTGTAAAAGTGAGGAAGCATAGTGGGGGTTACTCGTTGTGTCAATCTCATTCTATTGAGAAGGTGCTTCTTAAATTCAATCATTTGAAGTTTAAATAAGCGAATATCCCATATGATTCTAGTATTAAATTACTAGAGAATGCAGGCTGAGCGGTGGCATAGCTTGAATATGCTAGTGCGATTGGTAGCTTGATGTATGCCATGCATTGTACAAGACCCGACATAGCATTTACGGTATGTAAAATGTCTAGTTTCACGAGTAACCGGAGTATTGAACATTGGAATGCAATTGTTACAGTACTTGGTTATCTTAAAAGAACCACTAATTTGGGTTTGTCATATAATGATTATCTGATAGTACTTGAATGGTACTCGGATGCAAGTTGGATAACAAGTGAAAGAGATAACAAATCTGTAACACCCTGGAGAATTAAATGTGATTAATTAAGATAATTAAGATTTATTAGTGTGCCTAATCTAAATTAATTAATTGGTTATTAATTAATAAATGTTTCTAACATGTAAAGTTGAGTAATTCCAATGTATTTAAATATTCTCAGTATTTTTATTTTAACCCAGAAGTGTGTATGGACACATTTCTAGACTGCCTTTTTAAATTTTGTAACACCTGTCCATTTCTTTTTCTTTTTCATTTTCATTTTCTTTTCTTTTCTTCCTTTCCTTTTCTTTCCCGTGCACTCTCTCTCTCTCTCTCTCTCTCTCTCTCTCACTTTCACTCTCTTGTTCTCTCACACTCTCTCTCCCCCTCGTGTTTGTCTCAAATCAAACTGGATTCAAACCAAGGAAAGATTTAAAGAAGTTTTCAACATCAAGAGAAGGATTCAATGTAAGATTACTAAAAGAACCTCTCTTGAATCTCAAGTTTTTAGATTTAAAAACTTATTTTTGGTTCGAAATGGATTTTGAGTAAAACTATGGTAGAAATTGAAGATCTTGGGTTCTTTGGACTTGTTTTAGGACTTAGAACTCGGATCTAGTGGTTATCCCTTGAGATATTATGATTTGGGACTGGATTTGCAGGTTTTCAAACTAATTTCTGTGAGTCTTCTTGCACGGTATTCTTCATCGGTCGACCTATACGGTCGATCGGATTGCATTGACTTGACCGGTCGACTGGATTGTACACCACCGGTCGACCGATGGTGATGCACTGCTCTTTCACCGGTCAACCAGTGTACATGGGGTTTGACCTTGTTTGGCTTGAAAATGCTGTTTTGACCTATGTTTTCAAGGAGGACCCAAATTAGCTTCATTTGGGGATCTAGAGTAGATGGATTAGCATCTTTAATCCATTTTTTAGATTGAAAACCCTTGGAATGATAATTTGAAACATGAAATGGTTTGTGAAATCGATAATTGGATTATGGCACACTAATAAGAAATCAAAGGATATAATTGAGACTGAATTGCTTTAGGAATAAGAATTAAATCCTAAAGTGTCTTGTATCAGTGATAGCTGAAGACTCGGATTGAGTGGCTTAAGGAAGCGAAAGTCGGAATAGTGTGCCGCTAGCCATAGGTTTGATATTTATGAGGTAGGATTTGTATCCCCTTTTCCTTGTGAGCCTGATTTTCAAAAAGAGTTTTGGCCTTACAAATGTTTTAAAGAAAGGGACTTGTTTGCGAAAGAAAAATTTTTAAAAACCGTGGCTTGTTATAGTTCACAGAATCCATGGCTTGTTGTAGTACATGGAACCCATGACTTGTTGTAGTTCATGGGGCCCACGACTTGTGTAGTTCATGGGATTATAATAATGATTTCAGAAAGTTTAATGAATGATTTCTTAAGAAAAGAGATCTTGCGAACCGTAAACTGGCTGATGGCCAAGATAAGATGTGGAAAGTGCATCTTTGAGGGCAAGACCCAAAACCCCGGGGGTATGGCTTGTGCATGTGGTTGTGTAAATAATTTGTATAAATTACTTCCTGATGCTGTAATGCGGATATTTTCATATATATTTTCTTTAAGAAAAAGGATGTGAGGTTCTGGCTGTTGTGTCGGGACTTAATGTCTTATTTTATTTATTCATCCATTTATTTATTTCCTCGCTCATTTATTTATTCATTTATTTATAAAGGTTATTTCAAATTGTATCCTACTAGGCCTTTCGGTTATGTTTTACTGTTTTATAAATGTAAACTCCTCCCAGGTGAATCTAGGAGCAGTGCGGAGTAGCTGAATTGTTGCTACCATTCGATCAAGTGAGGATTGTGTTTATCCTCTTGAATAAATGTAAGGATTTGTAAACTCTAATATTTTAATTACTAGACTGTGGATGATGTCTGTAATGATTTATTTACATGTCTTATATGTACGGTAATGAAATCCTGTGGAAAGACCCTGTAATTTATTCTAATTGAGTGTGGAGCTCGTTGGGAATTTCTTTTATTGTCATGCGTTCAACCCCTAATCGAGCTCCACGTCACCCACCCCTGTTCCGGGGCGTGACAAAGACATCGGGTTGGATTTTCATAATTGTGGGAGGAGCCGTCTCTTGGGCTTCTAAGAAACAAACGTGCATAACTCATTCTATGATGGATAGTGAGTTTATAGCACTTTCAGCTGCGGCAAAAAAGCAGAAGTGCTGAGAAATCTATTGTTTGATATTGAGTTGTGGCCACAACCGATGCCATATATTTCTTTGTATGTCATGCCCCGGAACATGGGTCCGTGACGTGGAGCTTAATTAGGGGTTCAACGCACGAAAATAAAGGAAATTCCCAACGAGCCCCACATTCAAAAAAATAAAGTACAGGGTCTTTCCATAGGATCTCATTACCGTACATACATGAGATGTAAATAAATTATTACACACATAATCCACAGTCTAGAAATTCAAATATCAGAGTTTACAAATCCTTACATTTATTCAAGAGGATGAACACAATCCTCACTTGATCGATCAGTAGCAAATAATCTCGCTACTCCGCACCGCTCCTAGATTCGCCTAGGAGGGGTTTAATATATATATTAAACAATAAAACGTGAGCGAAAGGCCCAGTAGGATATAGTTTTAAACAACTTTATAAATAAATGAATAAATAAATGAGCAAGTAAATAAACAAATGGATGAATAAATAAAATAAGACATTCAGTCCCGACACAACAGCCGGAACCTCACATCCTTTTTTCTCAATGGAAATATATATGAAAATATATGTATTATAGGCATCAGCAAGTAATTTATACAAATTACATACACAACCACGTGCACAAGCCATACCCCCGGGGTTTCGAGTCCTGCCCCCAAGGATGCACTCTCCACATCTTATCTTGGCCATCAACCAGTTTACGGGTTCGCAAGATCTCTTTCCTTAAGAAATCATTCATTAAACTTTCTGAAATCATTGTTATGATCCCACAACTACACAAGCCGTAGGCCCCATGAACTACAACAAGCCATGGGTTCCATGAAGTACAACAAGCCATGGATTCTCGTGAACTATAACAAGCCACGGTTTTCAAAGATTTGCAATGCCAAAACTCTTTTTGAAAATCAGGCTCACAAGAAAAAGGGGTAGAAATCCTACCTCGTAAATATCAAACCTGTGGCTAGTGGTATACTATTCGGCTTCCGCTTCCTTAAGCCACTCAATCTGAGTCCTCAGCTAGCATGATACAAGACAACACTTTAGGATTTAGTTCTCATTCCTAAAGCAATTCAGACTCAATCATTTCCTTTTGATTTCCTGTTAATGTGCCATAATTCAATTACCGATTCCACAAACCATTTCATGTTTCAAATCATCACTCCAAGGGTTTTCAATCTCAAAACATGGACTAAAGATGCTAATCCATCTACTCTAAGTCCCCAAATGAAGCTAATTTGGGTCCTCCTCGAAAACAGATGTCAAAACAGCAATTTTAGGCCAAACAGGGTCAAACCCCGTGTACATCAGTTGACCGGTGACAGAGCAGCGTAACACCACCAGTCGACAAGATAGGTCGATCGGTGGCCTCAGTATAGCCCGTCGACCACACAGGTCGATCAGTGAAGAACACCAGTGCGAGAAAACTCGCACAATAAGTCTGAAAACCTACAAATCTAGTCCCAAATCAAAACATCTCAAAGGAAAACCACTAGATCCGGGTTCTAGGTCCTAAAACAAGTCCAAAGAACCCAAGATCTCCAATTTCTACCATAGTTTTACTCAAAATTCATCAAAATCCGTTTTGAACCAAAATAAGTTTTGAAATATGAAAAATTTGAGATTAAAGAGAGGTTCTTTCAGTAATCTTACCTCGAATCCTTCTCTTGACGTTAAAAACTTCTTTAAATCTTTCTTTGGTTCGAATCCGGTTTTGATTCGAGGCAAAATGGGAGAGTTTTCAATGGGAGAGGGAGAAAGAGTGAGAACGAGGGTGAGAGTAAGGGAGAGAAAGATAGAGTGCAAGGGAAGGAAGGAGGAAAAAGGAAATGAAGGTAAAAGGAAAAAGAAATAGAAAATGGACAAGTGTCACAAAATTTAAAATGACAGTCTAGAAATACGCTCATACACACTTCTGGGTTAAAATAAAATTACTAAGAATATTTAAATATCTTGAAATTATTTAAACTACACGTCAGAAACATGTACAAATCAATAATCAATTGATTAAACCCGATTAGGCACACTAATAAATATCAATTACCTTAATTAATCTCATTTAATTTTCTAGGGTGTTACAGTACTGCGATAGTGAAGCTACTTTGTCTAGAGCTTATAACAAGGTTTATAATGGGAATTCTAGACATATTAGCTTGAGACATGAATATGTGAAACAATTGATAATCGATGGTGTTATTAATATTATTTATGTTAGGACAAACAAGAACCTAGCAAATCCTTTGACGGAAGGTCTTTCAAGAGACTTAGTCAAAGAAACATCTAGTGGAATGAGACTAAAACATTTCCTTGAAAGAGTCACCAATGATGGTAACCTAACTATATAGTAGTTGTACCGTTATGCTATAGTTAAATGGGTAAGACAAGTCATTGTTATGTGACCGGCTTAGCACTCGAAATTTAATTAGTCCCTTCTAAGATGTTGGTGCAAAATAGCTACATGGTTGAGGTTAAGTTTATACTCTTAATGAAGTTTGAGTCTCATAGTAGCTAGAGATATAATTCAAAACTTCACCTAAGTGAACATAAGGAATGATACTGTTCCTAACAAGACTATGGTTTAGTCTTGTAAATATTCATGAATCCAAGATAGATCACATGGCTAGAATAGTGTTAAACAATTGGAATAGATTTTTTAAGTATGAGATAGCACATATGTGATATATTTTTGATATTTAGTTAAGAGACAAAGTTTAATGCAAAGCACACTATTGTCTTGTGAATACTTTGAAGTATAGTCACTAATTGGAGGTTAAAATCGAAAGATACCTTCATGTATGTGTGTGTTTATCGTTGTTAATTCTGGAGAAATATTAAAATCTAGTGGGGGATTATTAGAGAGACTGTAATATGTCTTGATCAAGATCACAAGTTGTTTGAGTGTTAAAACATGAAAAACTCGTGTTAAAGGGACTTCAAAAGTGATGCAGCGGGTTTATAAATGCTGCGGCGGACAAATTGCACAAAATTGTGCAGTTTGGTTTGGCCAAACCGACTGCAGCCAAAATATTTCAACCGCAGCGAAATATTTTCGCTGCAGCGGAAAACTTCATGCTGCAGTGTCCTTGTGCAAGCCTCTCGGGTCTTTTTGCGTGTTGCAGCAGTAAAACACCCGCCGCAGCGAAAATTCTACAAAATAAGTGTTTTCATGAGTTTATGTGATATGAAACGTTTCGAACCATTACATCCATTGGTGATATGTTTTCATAGATATCTAAACACCAATTAGTAATTGTAATAGGTGTATTAATCCATAAAAAGATATCTTTACATTGAAAATGTACCTTTATGTGAATGCTTGTAATGTTTAAAGATGATACATTTATTTATGAAATGACACATCTATTTTAATTAATTCTCTAAAAAATTTACATATTGAATTGAATATTCTGAAATTTAATATTATTGCTAGATATTTTGTTTGTATTTTTTAAAAATAATTTACTATTAAAACTCATTAATAAATTTTGAGAAGTGAAATAAATAAAACTTTTAAAAAAAAAAAAAAGTATTTTTATACGTTTTAAACTCTCTTTTATTTTCTGTATTTTTTTCCCACTCAACACTCAAATTTTTCAACGCTATTTTCTAATCATGAATGTACGATGAATAAGCTTTTTTTTTTTTTTTTTCTTGAAATTTTAAGCAAAAGTTGGTAATACGTATAAATACGTTTGTGAAAGTTGACATGTCAACAAATCTGTTTCTGTTAAGAGGGAGGTGATTTGATTAAAAAAAAAAAAAAAAAAAAAGAAATTTGGTTAGGAAAAGAAAAAACAAAAAATCTAGAATTCTTTTGTCTTGGGGGTTTATGTACACGTGTCATAATACCATTGGACAGGCCAACGAAATAGAACAGAGGAAAAAAGCCATTGAACGACAAATGATTTGATCTTCTTCTTCTTCCTCCTCTTCTTCTTCGTCAAGCCCTCTAATGGCGGAAAAGCCCGAAACGGCGTCGTCCAGCTCCCAGCCTTCTTCATCCCAGAAATCTCCCGAGGTTTCTCTCAAGCAACCGCAGGTTTTCCCCATTCCTCAAACTGAAATTTCCCAATTTCAACCTCAATTTTGTCATCCTAGGGTTTTTAGTACCTTTTTCTTTTTCAATGATTTTCTCTTTCCTTTTCATCAACGTGTGCTCTCTTGTAAATCATCGGTTTTTGTTTTGTTTTGTTTCTCGTTTCGTCTCTGTGCATTATCCGTGGAGATTATGGAATTGTTTATCGAATGGGACGATATAGGGTACGCGATTGATAATTCGGTCAATTTCGGGAGGAAATTTGTTACTTCTCGTGATGATCTAGATCAAAACATTTGGGAAGCTCGAGAAAGAGTACTTTTTCCATTCTTGTTTTTGGGGGGTTTCGCCTCCTTTTTTTTTAGTAGTTTTGATTATAGAGTTAGTTCAGTTTCACATGTTTTGTATGTGTGTGATTGTTGCTGTATCTTATCTGCAAAGCATAAAAATGCCTTTTTTTTTTTAATTTTTAATTTTTAATTTTTAATATTAGTCGATAATTTTAGGGTTTAGGAATTTCAGCTCTTTTAGTGATTAATAGATCTCTGTCTATGTATGTGGTTCGCTTCATTTCATGTACGTGTGTGTGTGTGTGTGTGTTGGGTTCATGGAAGTATGTCCACCTTGTGTTCATTTTGATTATATGGTGTTTATCGGCTCTATTAGTGATTAATAGCTCATGTGGCGTTTATGGCATTGAGATGCTTTATAAGAATTCGAATCACAATTCAAGTTTTTGCTACAATGCCTTTGATGTAGGACCGAGTAGAAATTTGAGAATAGAGGAAGAATCTGATAGAGAAGAATAGAATCAAGGGAAGAAATAGAACCAGAGGGATAAATAGGAGGAGAACAAGAACTCAAGAGCAGGAAACTGAGATCTCAATATTCATTAATCATCAAAAGCCTCCACAACAATAACAATCACTAATCTATTTATAGAGAGTGAAATCCTAATCCTATTCTAAAAAGAAG
Organism: Morus alba; assembly: GCA_012066045.3. NCBI lineage: Eukaryota > Viridiplantae > Streptophyta > Magnoliopsida > Rosales > Moraceae > Morus > Morus alba. Next base: position 60,472,436 of record CP050224.2, read on the forward strand.
ATAAACATAAATAATTTAGGATAATAAAATAGATAAACATAATCCTAAAATCAAATTTAAATATTAAAACTAGTCCTAATCTAATCTCCATCAGTTTTACTTTCTTTGGAAAGGTTATGATAATGGAAATGCCGAGAGTTTAGTAGCTTGAGATAAGGTGTGCAGATCAAAATGCAAAGGAGGGTTGGGGACTGGAAACATCGTTAAAAGGAATGAAGCATTACTTTGTAAGTGGTTGTGGAGATTTCTGTTAGAGGCAGACTCGCTTTGGCACAAGGTGATAAAGGGCAGATACAGACTGAATTCTAATAACCGGGATGCTGGAGATGCCAACTGAGTAACTTATCGATGTCCTTGGAAGGCCATACAGTACAACACTGACGATTTTTTCCAACAGATCAAATGGAATGTAGGCTCCGGATACATAATCAGATTTTGGAAGGATATTTGGTGCGGAGAGGCCTCTTTTGCAAACAGATTCCCAGCCTTGTACAGATTGTCATCAAGCCACAATGAACCTATTAATCACTTTTTAGGGCCAATAGTCAATGTGAGGGGAGGGAGCACTTTTGGGATTTTAAATTCCCAAGGAATATATCGGATAGAGAGGCTGTTGAGGTGTCGGGTTTATTGTCAGCCTTAGAGGGTTTTCAAGGTTGGGAGGGGATTCAAGAGAGAAGAATTTGGAAAGCTGATGATTCAGGCTTCTTCTCAGTTAAATCATTTTCCAATAAATTGATAATAGATCACTCTACCCCAGATTTTCAATTCCATGATCTTGTTTGGAAAACCCGAGTCCCTACTAAAGTTAAAAGTGTTTTATTGGCTATTAATACTTGATAAATTGAATACTCAGTATTTTTTGCAGTCAGGGAATCCGTTTCTCTTTCTTCAGGTTGGTGCGTGCTTTGTAAAGGAATCGGAGAGTCGGTGGACCACCTATTTTTACACTGCCCATTTGCATACAACTTATGGTGCTTTTTTCTTAAGGAGATGGGTTACATTTGGGTGGTACCAAAGAACCACAGAGAGATGGGAGAACTGTCCTTTGGTGCAGGTGCACATAACAGGAGGATTCATCTTGGGAACGTAGCAATGATGGCTATATGGTGGGGAATATGGCTGGAGAGAAATAGAAGGATTTTTGAAGGGCGTGAGGAGGATGTTTTTTTAATTTGGGATAGGATTAAATTGAGTATTACATTATGGATCTGTCCCAATAAGGAATTATGCGACCTCTGCTCAGATTTTCTTTCACATTCTACAGTATTTTCTTTCACATAAATTTACTTTTCAACTCGAGTTGAAGACTCGAACTAGCAAACAAACGAGGGCTTAAATGTATTGAGTCCCGGGCTTAATTCCCAGGGAACGCAATTAAAAAAATAAAAAATAAAAAGTTTAAGAGAGGCTATTATTTGGCTCAAATGCTGTTATGCTTTAAGGTCATTCAGTTGCTTTACATTTCTTGCTAAATGGAGGGCTTCTCCCTCCATTTAGAGAGTTTTTGTTTAGTTGGTATGTGGATAGACTGGGCCATTTTTATTTTTATTTTTTGGATATTTTTTTTTGTTCCTTTTTAATTAGAATGTGATTTTGCTTTTTCAGGTTGCACAATTTGCTGGGTTCCCATCTTTCCCGAATGGCGATTTTCAGATGTTTCCAATCATCTACCCGGCACTTGTAGATCCGTCTCACAATCAGGAAAATATGAACCGTGGAGCTGGCGTTTATGCGGTTCCTACTTACCCGTTTATGGGGCCTGTTGCTGGAATTCCATCAAACACTCTTATTCCTCTTACATACAATATACCTACGTAAGTTTCTCTGTTTTGTTCTGTGATTTCTTCAAACTTTTAACTTCTAAACTTTTCGTAATTGATAGATTGCAGTAAGCTCTGTCATTTAGATACCAAAAGGAAAGAGGATATTCGGCTACTTCCTAGAGCGGATAGAAATCCATTAAGTACTGCTGCTTCTTTCTCCTCTTTTGGTGGTATTTTTGTCTTGGAAATATTTGTTCAGGGTTATGGAAGTTTGGTTCAGATCTGGAAAACGTCACACAAGGTTAAGCGTTTACAAATTGGTTGGAAGTTAGCCAGAGTGAACAAACAAAAAAGTGGAGGAAAGACAAAAAGTTTAAGGACATACAAACCCGTACTAATTTGAATTGGAAGCAGTCAGATTTCTGTTAGTCGATGCTTCTTTATGAGCAAGGATTTTATATATGAACTGGTTGATCTCCCCACTTCATGAATTTATTGATATTTGTGACTCTAATGTTTACACTTTTCCAGTATGAATGCAAGAAATAAGTAGCTCAAAATCAAAAATAATTTCATCTAATATCCAATAATCTAGTTTAAAGCCGTGTGGAAAAGTCAGTAAGTGTTGTGCTGATGAATAACAAATATTATATGTACTTTTATAACATCAATTGTCCTTTGCTTGGGCAATTCTATATATGACCTTTAAATCCGCAGGCTCCAAAACTTTTTATTTCCCAATAATTACGTGTACAAAAGTATCATGAGTCGTCCTTCCCACTTGCTTTCCTTGTTTCAACAAATTTTTTTTGTCCCATTTGTCTTTGTTTAATTGCATCTCCGGAAAAAGTATGGATGAAAAATTTATTGTACTTGTTTCGTCCTTCTATGGATTTTGTATTTGCTATCAACAGTAGATCAAGTACGGAGGCTACGACTGTAGGTGAAGAGCGTGGGCAAGAGGGCCAACAACAGCAACGCCAGCATCAACAGCCTGCACCACAAAGACATCTTGTTCAAAGGAGGTTTCAAATTGCTTTTCAGCTGGATTTGTTGCTTATTTTGAAGCTGGCAGCTGTTATATTTTTGTTCAACCAAGATGGATCAAGACACAGGCTTATTGTCCTTGTGTTATTTGCTTTGCTTGTCTATCTGTAAGTGTGTGAAATTCTTTTCTGAAAACAGCATTGGGACTTCTAACATTTTTCGATACCAGACTTTCTATGGATACAACTTCTTACCACAGCAATCAATCATTACGTGAATTTATGTGCATGTCAGATCTGCATTATAGTTCTAATTAATTTTTTTCCTTCATCAAATTTAATTTTCCTATAAGCTCATATAAAGTCATGTAGTGGAAACTGAACTCTGTAGATGTGCAACGTTGCAGATATCAAACTGGAGCTCTCACACCAATGATACGGTGGCTTTCACAAGGCATGCATAGGGCAGCTGTGCCTCCCCATCCACCGAGACCTGCAGTCAGGGCCGAGAATGTTCCTCCTCCTGCAAGGCAGGGAATCGAAAATGCCGCTTTGGCAGGTAATAACTTTTTAACGGTACCTTAATATGCACATATATTTAGTTTCATATAATAGAAAAAAAGTGCAAATATATGAGCTTTGTAGATAACAAGAATACAAGATTATTGGTAAGTGCGTATATAGAAGAATTTCAACACACACACACACACACACACACAGAGACATACATAAAAGGAATAAGAAAAGTTATTCTTAATGATACAGCAGTCCTTTATTCGATATAGTTCTCAAGAACTTTTTTAGTGATTGATTGATCGGGCGTTTGAGAATTATGTTGTTATTGCTATCTTTGGCTCCAACAATCTTTGAAGTCAGGTCACTTTAATAGGCACTTTTTGTTTGCGTCTGGACTGGAGTATGAATCAGTGTCGTTAAGTTTATTTCCAGCCTGGCCTAGCCCAAGTAATAACTACTCTGAATTTGTACATCCGTCTGTATTCTTTATTGAACTAAAGAGCTGTTTTTTATCACAACTTGCGGCAGAAGGGCAACCAGGAGCTGAGATGGAGAACCGGCCCGCAGATAATGGAGATCAGCCAGTGGAAAATGAGCATTTAGCAGAACCTAATGGAGGCAATGGCGGTAACCAGTGGTGGGCGTTTGTAAAGGAGATTCAGATGATTGTTTTCGGTTTCATTACTTCCCTTCTCCCTGGTTTCCATAACATGGATTAGATCATGACCTACTGAAGAGCGGGGAAATTTCGTTTTCTTTTATAGTCTTTTTGAAATAAATGTTACACTATGATATATTTGTTCATAGGTATAGCTTGATTGATGTATGATCGTATGATGGCCTTTTGTTTAGAAATGGGGCGCACATTTCCTGTGTGCCCTTTTAATGTCTGTTAGTTTCTCTATAGAATTTGGCAATTTGCCAGAGTGTTCTTGTTTCAATTTCATATTTGTTATTGTGAAAATCGATTCTTTAATCCGTTTTTTTGTTATGCCTTCTTAGTCATCTCATTTTGCAAAGAACAAAGTCGAAACTCGCAATTTGCAAGACTCCGACAACCCCGGGTTTTAGGCCTCGTTAAAACTCTCAATTTTTTCCACCATGGCTGATCATGTTAAGTTCATCTTGAATAAGATGTGGCCTTTGGATCTAACTTCTGTTTGGTTTTCTCTAGTCGTTTTGCTTGTTTTTGTTCTCGTCTTTTGTATCTCGGTTCTGGTGGTTTTTGTTTTTGCTTTCTTTGCTTTCATTTTGACGGATTTCTCATCCATCTTGAAACTTCAGTAATCTTTCTCGATCAGTGAAGTTTATTGTTTCTTATAAGAAAAAAAAAAAATATATATATATATATATATATATATCTGCTACAGAATTACCTTCTCAAAAGATATTGAAAAAAAAAAAAAAAAAAAAAAAAAAAAAAAAAAACACTGCATTTTCTAAATAAAAAGGGGGAAAAAAAAAATCTAACTGCTGAACTCATGTATTGTTTTAAGATGTTTATTCTTTACTCTTAATTACTACTTTATTAATTACTATAGTTCTTTGACTAAAGTGTATTAATTAAAAGTAAAATGTAAAAATTTAAGACATATTTTAAGGGATATTTATCATATTTTTCCTTAAAAATTCCACCATATCCCGTTAAACCCGATTAACACATGACTGCTCCATCAATGTGCACTTTATCCACCCCAAAAGTGGGGGATATTAGGATTATGCAGAAGAGATTAAAAAATGTCAGATCAAACCAATCCGGTGGTTTATAGTCCACTGGTCCGGTTCACGTCAAAACCATTTCCGACAATCTAAAACTAGAATTACACCATTTTTTTTAGGAAAAAAAAAGTCTGGTGCAGTTTATGAAATTGAGGACACATCTGAACCATACCAAACCGTTTAGATTTGTGTGTGTGTATATATATTTAATTTCCATAATACATATATGCTGTAAAAGTATAAAAATAAGTTATATTAAAACGAAATAACAAGAAAACTCCCGAAAATATTTAAAAAAGACAGAAAAAAAAACCCAAAAATACAACTCAATGTGGTAAAAAATATTATTTATATCACTATACTAAAACAAATAATTACGATTCAATTAATAAAGAGAATACAAAAATTTATAGTTACACGTAATTATTTAAAATGACATAAATAATAAATTTAAATAAAACCATAACAAACCATCCATTTTTCTCTTTAAAAAATCAATTAGATCGCTCTCATTTTGGCCCAAAAATTACATTGATTATGAGGCCAAGTGGCAGTTTAAACTAAACAAAGACCATTAAAGAACAATCTGCTCTTATCTCTTTTTCTAATCCTCACTAATTCCTCAATGTAACTTAAAATTTAATTGCCGTTAATAATTTTTATCACATAAATTATTTTTTATCAGTCGTAATTAATACCTTTTATTTTAAATAATTTTAAAATATATTATTTATTTAATTTAATTTTAAAAATCTTTTATTTACTACAATATTCTTCAATTGTTTGACGTAAACAGAAACATCTACAAAACACGAGGACATCATGGGATCGTGAGAGAGTCCTTTTTAATTCAACGTCCAAGTCTTTCTGCCATCTCCCATGTGCACAACACGTGTTTATTATTCTTAAACTAGAGTTTGTTAATTATTTGACATTTGAAAGAAACATCTAGAAGGACGAAGGACGCGAAAAGGAGAGGGAGAGAAGATAATTTTTTTAGGAAAAGAAAATATGGAATTTTATCGAAACATCATGAAACCAAAATATAATTTGATAGGGATATAAGAGGAAACAAAATAATTATTTCATTTTTATAAACCTCTTCGATTTTTTTTTTTTTTTTTTTTTTTTTTTTTTTTTCAGTTTTCATCTTGTGGATAATTGCTCTACAATTTTTTTTTTTTTTTTAAGAAATAGTAAAAAATAGGTCAATATGAAAAGTTTAAGGAAGTATATAGGTCAATTTTTAGTTATAGAAATTAATAGGCCATAACTTGTCAAATTATGGTTCATAACTAAATAAGTTATGTACGAACTTATCAAGTTATGGTTTATAGCCAGACAAGTTATGGATAAAAACCGTGAATTATGGATAATAACTTGTCAAGTTATAGTTCATAACCAGACAAGTTATGAACGAAAATAATAATTTGACCTATTTATTAACTTATGTAAACTATTGACCTATTAATTTTAATTCATCTCAAGTCTTAATTTATTTTCCTCTTTCTCTCTTTTTTTTTTCATGCCTCCCAGTGAGCAAGGGTTTTATTTCTTCTCAAAATTTGAAGGTCGTTGCTATTTGAGTTTGTTACAATTTGACAAGTGACCGACTAATCAGCAAAAACCAAATTAGAAACCTCAACAAAGGTTGCAATGGTCTTAAAATGCTTGACAATTACTTTCATTCGATTATTTATTTATTTATTTTATTATTATTATTTTATTTTTATTTTTTTTTTATCCTAGTAAATTTCAGTTTCATTCTAGTATGCCTTGTTATTAAAAGCCTTTGTTTGTTCCATAGGTTTAAACGACAACGGCAAAAAAGCCTTTGGTCAAGTTAGAGTCACAGACAATTTAATTTTTAACTAAAAAAACATTTAATTTATGTATTCAGAATTATGATTTAAAAACATTCTTGTTTTACTTGTATTTTGTGAAAAAAAAAAAAAACTGTAGAGAACTATAAATCATAATTTAAAATCAAAGACGGATATAAAAAACAAACCTCTCCTAAGTTCTTTACTTAATTTGTTTAAATCTTCTAAAACAACAAATATTGCTTCAAACAGCATTAAAAGCTTCAACCGGAGGAGGGCTTCTTTCTAAAGAAATTTATTTCAATCTGAATTAGTTCAACGAAAAAGCTTCAAATATACCCTACCAAAAAAAAAAAAAAAAAATAATAAGCTTCAAATATGAACTATCCATGGAAAAAATTGGTATAACGAAGGGCAACAAATCTGCACATTTGGATTCGAGTTTCACGTTTAACATAATTTGAATATAAAAATATGAACATTTCGTACCAACTTATTTTCGGATAATATTTGAAACAATTTTCTCATTCTTACTTAGACTAGGCTGCCAAATAACGCATTGCCTTTATGCTATTCTTTTGGCTTGCCACTCTACATCATATTTTTGAAAGAATTCATCCTTCAGCTTAAGAAGTCTAAAGTATTAGGCCTTGTTCATTTCGATAATTGAAATCACAACTCAAATTTTTGCTACGTCGATCTCTCTCGTAAAAATTCAAATTCAACCTACAGTGTTTTTCTTACATGAATTCACTCTTTAACTCAAGTACTCAACTCAAATGAGGCCTTAATGGATGACAAACATTATCGTTCGTAAATGGGAAATAGCAAATTTGTGCCGGACACGTACTAAACTCGGCTTCTCAAACAAACTTTGGCTTTACTTAGGCATTAGACTTAAGATCATTACAGAAGCTCATATCTATACATTTGAGATCTCTACAACAATACCACTGCCAAAATTTGAATTCTATCAGAATAAGATAAGGAGGGAACAAGACTTATTTATTTTGGCACTAAAAATAATAGAAAGTTATTACAAAATGTATATACAGATCAATATAAAAAATATTAGCACCTTACATCTCCGATAAGAGATTGCTGATCTTCCGAAGCTCCTTGAGAGCTGCCATTGCCGTAACTTGTCCTTTGCCGCCTAGAATGTTTTTAGAGAAGTTCTCCAATGATCCAACTTGAGCGCCCCGATCTTGTTGGAAGACAGACTCAATTACCTGTAAGGAAAATTGTCAGTTGAAGTGTTAAAGACTTATAGTTATCCTACACAAAGGTTGATGTTGATGTGATTAGTAGTATCGCTCGAAGCGACTTCGTAGTTACTATTCTCTTGTTCATATTCACTAGACCGGAAGCAACTAGAAACGGTTTTACAGTTAGAATATAACTCATGATTACAACCATCTGCCACATTCCTGTATGCCCTACGAGCAAAAGCACTCTACAGGTACTTAAAAGATGCACAACGTTTTAGGATGTAAAATGGATGAAAAGAGAATGTATAAATGAAACAACGATATGCATGGAATATATATAATGAATTCGATCAGAAAAAAATCATGTGAAAGTTGTAGACGTCAAATTTTGCGGGTAAAGAAAGAAAAAAAATGAACAAAAAAAAAGTTACCTGAATATGGTCAAGCATAGAGTGGCCAAGATTCTTCAAAGTACCCATAACATTCTGGTCAACGGTATCTCCTTTTGAGCAAATTGAAGAATTAGAAGATTCATCAGCTGTAGTAGGACTTGAAGTTTTAGAATTAGTTTCCTCGTTGGCAGACTTTGTAGCCTCAAGGGCATTGCCTCCTTTCTCAGCTGTCCCCTCAGCAGCAGGGTTTCTTCCAAACTTCCAAAGCCACTGGAATTTACCTGAGAGAGGCTTTCTCTCCTTTATCTCCGTAGTCAAATTCCCCACTGGATCGTTTTTGCATTCAGATTTTTGAGAGACATCATTAGGGGGAAGAGAAATCGGAAGAGGTAGCTCATCAGGGGGGAGAGAAATCAGAAGAGGTGGCTCTTCTGCATTACTCTGGCCATTCTCCTCATTACTCTGGCCATGATCATCATTTTCATCGTGGAATAAATTAGATGCAACGCTACTTTTCTCTGAATCATTCTCATGATCATTTGTCCCACTGCGAGGACTTGCTGGATCTGAGAATATTGATGAGCTTTCTTCACTTCCGGTGTTTCCACTCAAACATCTATCGTCAGCAGTGCAGGTAACAACCTTAAAAAAAACATCTTCTCTATTGTCTTCTGCTTCTACAGAGGTTTTTTCCCTGTCACCGGAAACTTCATGACCAACTGCTGTGTCAATATCTTCCTCCAAGCGAAGTTCCCGAGACAGATCTTCCAGTAATCTTCGTCTAACAGATGACTTAGCGTTCCTTGTGCCACTTACAATCTTCCCTGGAGTTGGGTCAGATTCTGTTCTTGATAGGCCAAATTTTACCTTGTCTGTCCATCCTTTTTTCTGTGTTGGACCACGTTTCTTTAAGCTGCCTTGCCTTAATTCTTCTTCCCTGAGGTGAACTCTCCACTTTTCTTCCCAGTAACTTACAGATACCTGGCTCAATGGACTGTTTGGAGAAACAGAGTCGAATGATTCACTTCGACCTCTCAAAGCCTTTGATCTGCTGTCATAAGTTCCACTATACGAGGATGAGGATGATATATTAGTGGTCAATGCAAGAGCCTGCAGAGACTTGGCCTTCTCCAACAATTTATTGAGGTCTACATTCTCAGGAAAATTAAGTAACCTCTGAAGACATTGAGTAGCATGCTCAGTGGCAAGTAGAGAAGATCTCAGATAAAGTAACATGGAAACTGCCATGGCTGAGATAAATGCTCCTCGAGGAGAACATAGGATCCCAAAACTAGAGTCTCCCTCATCTTCACCAACTTTAACTAATTTACCATTTTCTGATGCAAGTATCTCATCCCAAATTATCAAGAGATTTCCAAGAGAAAATTCACGTCCAAATAAGACTCGCAACCAGCGGAGTGCAAAATACTGCGGCTCAACACCTAGCTCCACTAGGTGGCTGTGCAGAGAAGAATCAACAAGTGACAACAAATGATACAAAGCAGCAGAAGCATCAATGACTGGAGGTAAGCCAGACTGGGATTCACCAACAGGGGGTGGGGAGAAGAACTCTGCCATGGCAACTGAACCATTGGCCCCACTCATCAAAGCATCAAACACGCAATAAGCATCATGTTCCATGAATTTCTCAGAAATTACTATTCCCAATTCACCTTCAGCCCCATAAGCATCAGTTAATAATATCATTGTTTGAATCTCAGTATCAAGTTCTTCAAGACTCCGTGCTTTTGACACATTGTCATTGGAGGCAACCTTGTCTTCCATATAATCATGAGACCTTTTGAAATCAAAATTATATGTAAGATCATCGTTCTCAAATGATAGATCATCAAATTTGTCAGTGAAGTGGTCCGCATATTGCTTTTGCACTTGTAAAAGACACTCCACGTCAACATGAAGAACATATAGAAGAGGAGCCAAGAGTTCATGCATTCCTAAAATGAAGAAAAAACGAGGCAAAACATGTTATTATTACCAGAAATTAACTATCATAAACCAAAAGATTGGCCAGAAACAACTCAATAACAAAAGGCTGACTGCACAACCACATTTGGAATCTATAGATAGTACCAAATTCCAGTTTCTTAGAGCATGAAATCCCTCCGCTGCCTCCTATTTTGTTATTGTGGAAATTTTATCACAAAATAGGTTCTGAGTCGTTAAATATCAATATTGTTTGGCGATCAAGCTTTCTTGCATAAAGGAACACACACAGAGAGGGAAACAAATTGAAGTAACTCATCCTCACTTTTGCAAGCCTCCTAATAATATTTTACTAATTTTTTATCCAGTGTTCCTTCTTAAGAATGATTAATGTAGTGCGCACAAAGCAGAAACGTGCTAAAGAATAAATGGAGTCATTACATTTAGGTTTCTAGACACCTCAAATTTAAGCGAATATGATTTTTTAATGCAAAAATACGCATCACTGATGTTTCAAAGTATTGAACTACGCTATAAGAGAAATGACTGACTGCTGCAATAAATGACTGATCTCCTTTGTGTAATTTACCTTGTCTGTAACCAAACTCTGAATGTCTAAGACACCACAATAACAAAATTCTTCTTAACATGCCTTGGCATCCTGGTGTCTGGAAGTAGCTCCCGTGTTCTGGGTATAAACGGGACAAATCCTGATCAACCATTTTCTCTAACTCCGCATTCCGGAAGAAGCGACTCCAGGTGCTATCTGCATGTACGATTCACGACATATTTGACGGAGATTAGTAATTTTCTCTACTTAATAGGCATCTGGCTAGCCTACCTAGAAATTGATTTGGACTAATACCATGAGACGAAACCGAATCCACACGATATTACCCAAGAGGAGAAACCAAGTCCAATAAAAATTATTAATAAAAATGAACCATATTTATGCATTTTATTATAAATATCCCGCGTTTTGTTCATGGTCTTCTGGTGTACCCATGATTTAATTACCTTCAAAACCATAGAGTGTAAAGATATTGGTAGAGTTAAAAATAAAAAAAATAAAAAAGAGTTATGAATAATACCTGGGTTTTGTGACAGGGGATTGTCCATGACAACATCAGAAGAATTGTTGCCTTCCTTTAGAATATGTGGGTCAACAAGAAGACGCCTTCTTAATCTAGCATATCTGATATAAGTACATAATTGCAATATGTATCATACATCAGTCTAACCCGCAAAAAAAAAAAAAAAAAAAAAAAAAAAAAAAAAAAAAAAAGAGGGAGAGAGAGAAAGAAAAGAAGAAGCCACACACACACACAGAGACAGCTGAAGGATCAAAATTTAATCGACACAACCAATTCCAGAATCTTCCCCACACTCACAGTTCATTGGAATGTAACCAAATACATCCTAATTAAAAATCTTCAACATGAGAATAATTTTAAGTTTTATTTATGAAGATCTCTTTCCCCGTAAGGCTACAAGAAACCACTTGCAAAACGAAAAGTCTACACCTTCAGAGCAAATCAAAAGTTAGCAAAAAATTTAAAAATCACTGACAGAAAAATATCATACTTACTTTCTCTGAAAAAAAAAAAAAAAAAAAAAAAAAAAAAAAATGTTTTCCATCAGGAATAAGAAACATTTCCAACTCTAATCTGATCAAAAGACTTCAAATTATAACCAATAAACAAGATGAAACTTTTCAGAAAAATTCATTTTTTGGCAGAAAAATTGAAATACCCCATTTCCACCATTTTAAAGAGGAATGAAAACTGCTAAACACAGAAAAATCACAAAAAATTATCTTTACACACCACAAAACGCTTCCGAAATGTATAATAAATTCTCAAAAATAGACCCGAGCTTTAGCTAAATTATGACAAAACCCCAAAATTAAACGAAATCTTCAGCTCGAAAACCTCAAAATTATGATAATTCAGTGATAGTTTCGAGCTAGAATTACCTCCGGCGAGAATCAGCGGTAACACGGCGAAGATCATCGAGGGAAGACGACGGCAAAATCCCGAGATTTATACGCCACTTCACGCTTCGAAGCCCGTCGAATCGGCGATTCTCGTCCACGGAACCCCGAGACACGGAATGCGAGCTCGACGACGCCGACACCGACAACGTTACCGACGATTCACCGGACGGCGGCTCAATCGGAGCTAAAGACATGGCTGTCCAAAGCCCTAATTCCTCAAATTCCACGCCAATCAACAACAACCGAAGTCTCTCCGAGCCCTAAAACCCCAAATTCGCCGCAATTTTGAGCATAAGAAGACGATTATTCCGCGAAAATGGAAGAAGAGAAGAAGAATTGGAGAAATTGCGAGGAAAACGTGGGAAATTGAAGAATTTTCTAGAGAGAGAAAATGGATATAGAGAGAGAAGAGGATCAAATTCCTCTAAGCTAATCAGAAACAGAGAAAAGGAGACCCATAATTATGAATGATTCTTCTTTTTTTTTTTTTTTCTACAGAGGTTTTTAATTTTTTTCACCAACTTTTTTTTTTTTTTTTTTTTTTTTTTTTTGGTTATTTTTTTTTTTTTTGGAGAGAGAATAAGAAGTTTGTTTGTTTAGAGAGAAAAGAAAAAAGGGGTGGAAGAGTCCTTGACCTGTTGGAAGGTGAGGTGAGCTGTCGTCTTCTATTTTGCTTCCTCTATCCCTCTCTCTCCTCTTTTCTCTCTCTATACCAAAATTCATTCTATTTTCTTAAGAATGTTTTCTAACTGTGTCGTTTTCTGTCCTTTTTTTTCTGACTTCTTTTTATTGAAGCTATCCCTTTATTTTTTTACAATTTTTTGGGTAATTATAATTGCAACTTGGAAGTTATAAAAAATTTTAGTAAGTTATAATTCTAAATTATCAAATCATATATAAGTCTTATTCACTTTACAGATTTAAATTTTTAATTTAAATTGAGATATAACATTTTTTAATAATTTTTCACTGTAGTAATAAAAAAAATTAGATGTGATATTTTTTGAGACATTTTTACTGTAAAAACTTAAAACTAAAAACTCGAATCGGTAAAATAAACGAGACGATGTGTAACAAATAAAAATAATAAACAAATGTAATTAATTTTTTTAAATTCAATAGTCTAAAATATTTACGAGAAGTTCTTATTTTTATTGTTTAATCCTTTATTTTTATTAAGTACTTAAAATTTTTTTAAGGGTTAATTTTAATTTTAGCTTCTGAGAAATATTTATTGTCTTATTTTGTTATACTAATGGTCTATGAGCTTTATAAATATTGTATTTTCAGTCTCTTCATGATAACACTGTCAAAAATAGACGAAATGAGCATGTGTTCAGCGCACATTATGTTTTTAATAAAAGTAGTTTAATAAAATTAATTAAGAATTAATTTCAATTTTAATCTCTAAACAGGATTTGGTGTATCATTTTGTCCCTTAAACGTTTAAATGTTACAGGTCCTTGAGCTTTACAAATGTTGCAATTTCAATCTCACATTCTTCTCTAGATAAACTTTATACAAATTACAAGAGGTTAATGTAACCATAATATTTCTTCTCATAAATTTTATATTGTTTGACTCTAGTTTAGTTATTTTGACAAAAACTAAGCCACGTGAGATTGTTGCATAGTTTGATCCTCATAAATTTTATACAACTTATTGAAAGTGTGACATTTACTAAAAAAATATGTTAAAATTTTTTAAGATATTTTAAAAAATAGTTTAAATTTGCTAAAAATAGAAAATCTTTAAAAATATGTTTAAAAGTTTTAGTTTTCAATTAATTAATTATAAGGGCAAATATGTCAAAAATTTTAGTTTCTAATTAATTAATTATAAAGGAAAATTTGATATTTTATGTCTCAAAAAGTGTCCATACTAAAAACTAATTTTTTAAAATGTCAAGTACTAATTTAAAATTATTAAAAATATAATATATTAAGAGTATATTTTGATAAAATACTTAGTACCAAAAATGAAATAAGAAAAAGTATTCAAGGTTTGCCACTTCATGCATTCAAAAAAAAAAAAAGACTTACTTGCCATTTAATTTATTTTCAAAAAACAGTTATGATGCGTTTTTTTTTTTTCAAAAAATAATTATATCTCAAGGAAAAATTCTCTCTTTTCATGGGCTTTGATGGCCTTTCCTTTCTTTTATTTTTATTTTAAAATATATGATTAACTGTTTTAGGGAATTATTAGATTAGATCAATATTTCTTTTTTAAAAAGGAAAAAAAAAAAGCATGTCGCAATTTGTGTCGTGGAAAATGTTTACAATTTTTATCGAGGATGTGACAGTTTCACTGATAGTGTTGAAAAATCTAAAATGATTGAGGAGGACTAAAATTGCTTAAAAAGTAAGTCTGGTTCCAAGAGAAAAAAAAAAAAAAAAAAAAATTGTAAACCTTTACGGTGGGATAAAGATTTACAATTTTAGTTTAAAATTTAAATTTTATTATAATAAAAAATTTTAAAAATAATTATATTTAATTTTTTTTATTATAATAAAAAAAATTTATATAAAATTATATCTTAATTTAAATTATAAATTTAAATCAATGACGTGAACAGTTAAATTTAATTCCTTTAAAATAATTGATTTATATATATACATGTATAGTTTTGGAAAACCTGGTTGGATTGTTTATCCAACCAATACCAACCATTATACAAAGAGAAAAAGAAAGATGCAAGGAAATATATTTAAAAATAACGTTCTTTTTGCATTTTAAGCGTAAAAAAAAATGATTCAGATAAAATATAATAGGATTTGACTAAACATCAAACTAATTTATACTAAAAAAAAAAAAAAAAAGTTTGATTTCAAATTATTATTTTATTTAAATTTATGTTTTTTATAAAATTAAAGTTTGAACTTAAATTTTAACTTGAGTTTGAAGCTAAAATTTGTATTTAAATTTTTCTTTAACTCAAGTTCCTAAACTCAAATTTAAATTAATAAACAATATTTTTTCTATTTTTAAAAACGTTATAATTTTTTCATTTTAATTCTGATTGAGATAATTTTTTTTCTATGCGTTCACAACGACGGGACAAATAAAACCTCACCCATATATCATATTAAAATTTTTCATCACCAATGAGTTTTTATTAAAATACTATCTAAATACAAATTCAAGTTTTGATCAATCCAAACACAAACTCAAAAAGATTTTCAATTCAAACCATAACTAAAAATGTACACATCTAAACACAAACTCAAATTAGAGTCCCAACTCAAACTATACTGAAATACACCTTCACTCAAATTAAGATCTGAATTCAAATCACTTTAACTCAAAAATTACCAATCTATTCACTTCACTTATTTGAGTTTGTAATTCGAATTGAGATGTAATTTTATGTGAGAACTTTTTACTATAGTAAAAAAATTAAATGTGACTATTTTTGAAAATTTTTTATTATAATAAAATTTAAATTTTAAATTTAAATCGGTGAAATGAACGAGACAACTCAACAAATCGTCAATCATCTGCAGACAGACGCTCGAATGCTTTGACAATGAGGTCTTATGTTCAGCGCACCTACCACAATAATCGAGTTATACGCTATTTAAACATGTGAAACATATATCACTTTGACCCACCTTTTTTCTATATCTATCTATTTTCTTAGGGAAAAAAAAAAAAAAAAAAAAACACTTCTCAACATTGAGTTGGAGTCACAAAAATTGTCAACTTTTTTATAAAAATAATAATAATAATAAAGGATATTATCCGGCACCGTCACTCCAATAAGGTTAGTCCTACATACATGCGTAATCTATCTCTTATGAGTTATAATGTCAAACATAACTCATAATAAATAATGAAACTGTTATCTCTCTGTTTTTTTTTTTTTTAGATCCATTTATTTTGTTGATTCGAGTTTAAAATTTAAGTTTTATTATAATAAAAGCTCTAAAAAACTAATTACATCTAATTTTTTTTGTGTATCTCAACTCGAATTAAAAACTCAAATTAACGAATTAAACAAGCCTTCATCCTCTTATAAAGGTAATTTCAAATTAAAGAAAAAGAGTATAAAATTATAGTTTAAATATAACCTTTTTTTTTATCTACTACTTTTATGCTTGAAGTTTGGATTCACATCAAGTATTTGAGAATGAGATTTTTGTTACTTATCCAACGTTGCATGCATAGACCTTGTTCAGTTTAAAGTGCGCCAAATTTACTGGATCTCTACGCTTGATCTCCGATTCAAGTAGTGATTTTATGAAGGAAAAAAAATAAAATAAAAAATACTATTGTAAAATGTAAAACGTATTTTTCGAGCGGTTTTGAATTCGTTTCGAAATAATTTTATTTTTTTGTATGCAAATGAAAACGAGAACATTTTTAATTTCAGACAGAAAATATTTTTAAAATGTGTTTGGTAGTTTTATCAAGAGATTATTTTCAGTATAAAAATTATCTCTCTTTCTCTCTTTGCTCGAGAGAGGAGAAAACAAAAATAAAAAATAAAAAACGACTAAAAATTATTTTTTATTTCTCTTTTATTTTACACTAAATTAAAAAATATTTTTTTTTTTTTTTTATTTTTATTGTGTCACACACCGTTTTAAAAATATTTTTATCTTTTTCTCAAAAAAAAAAAAGTAAAAAATAAAAATGAAACAATTCTAAACACAATCTTTATTTCTTGTCTTGTCTTTTCTTCTCTCTCCCTATCTCTCTCTATTCATTGATCATGTTTCCGACCACAATATTATTACCCAGTTGATGTACAATTTTAGATTTTAGTGGCATATGCAGCCCATGTTCATAAAGGCAAAGGAAATTTCTACTAATTTTAATTTTGGGACTTTTTCAAGTAGTCTCTCTATGAGTAGTATTAATTTTTAATTATTTGATCTAATTAAATTCACATTAAATTAAAAAATTAGTAAAATAAATAAATTTTTATGTAAATATGATCGTTAAAAAATATAAAAAAAACTACCAATAATTTATTCTTTTAGTTTTATCAGAAAAATTCCCTATAGCAAACTAAGACTCTGTTTGTTTCCGTTTTCATTTCTATTTTTCACATTTTTCGAGACTAAAAAATGAAAACGGAAACATAAAATGCGTTTGGTATTAAAATTTTTAAAAATAAAAACAAAAACATTTTCGTCTTTTTCTGAAAAACTGAAAATGAAAAAAAGATGTTTTCATTTTCACGTTTTCGTTTTCTGAAAACGAATTTCATTTTTTTTCTTCTCTCTCTTCTCCAGTCGAAGAAGACGCAGGCTTGGGACATCTAGTGAAAGTCCACCGCCTCTCCGACGCCCTCCCCATCTTCCCGCCACCATCTTCTCCGACTGCCCACCCCCATCCCCCCCCCCCTTCTTCATGTTTTAATTCACGTTCATTTAATATATTATTATTTAATATATTTAATAATAATATTTATTTAATATATTATTATTTAATATATTTAATATTATTATTTATTCAATATATTATTAATTTAAATATTATTACTTGTTTTCAAAAATTAAACCACCAAGTGCAGTTTCTTTTTTTTTTTAAACTAAAATTAATCTCTGAATAAAACTACCAAACGCATTTCATAAATAATTTCAAAATAAAAATGAAAACGTTTGTATTTTTATTTTTACACAGAAAATAAAATTATTTTAAAATTAATTTTAAACACACACCCTGATGCTTCAGAACCAAAAAAAAAAAAAAAAAAAAAAAAAAAAAGTAAATGTATGTGAAGACTGTTGGAAAATAATGGCATCGAGTGCGCAGCGGAATTTAAAAATTTTAATCAACGTCAAAGCCAAACAAGAACATGTTCATGATGCTATGTAACATAAATACTAAAGATCTAAATCATACCTTTTGAGATTTCGAGAAACAAAGACGTCGACGGATCAAAGCGTTCCAAACAGCAACCGGAAGAGCCTCAACCAACTGGTCTTCTTTGCTATTCTCGTTTCCACGATCGGTGTGTGGGTGGGCACACTTCGTTTAATCTCCTCTTGGTATTCTTAATCTCCTTCCAATCACAAGAGAGCCAAAGAAAAATTGTTCTTGATAATTAAACAATTTTTTCCTCTTGGAATCTCTTATCAATAGCCTCCAAAAAGTCTCTCAAGTGATCTAATGAGTAATGAGACTTAATAGGCTATTTATCTTTGTTTAGGAAGTCATACTTCCGTAACAATTAGGTTTCCCAAAGATTTAATCGCTTTTCAGTCGATTTTGCCACATCGACCGCGCGTTACGGCGTTACAACCGGTCGACCGGAGACAGAGACGTTATAACTCACCGGTCGACCGGTCCTTCACAAACCGGTCTACCCACCGGTCGACCTGACCGGTCGACCTGTGACCGGTCTACCCACCGGTCGACCTGACCGGTCGATCGGACCGGTCGACCTGTGACCGGTCTACCCACCGGTCAACCTGTCTGCACTGATGAAAGTTGTTTTTCTAGTTTTTCAACATGGGAAACTTGCATAGAGCCTCAGTTTTGATTCAAGCAACCCAATAGAGAAATTGCCTGATCAAAACAGTCATATAATAGTCTTCCCACATTAAACAACTCTTAAAACAATAATTCAACCAATTTATCTAGAATCAATTTATCAATTAATTCACCCGATAAATCACTCATGAATTAACTTTGAACCTTTTTTACGGAAATAACACAAGTTACCAATATGTAGGAAATACACCGTATCGTTACAGGAAATTAAGTGAGCTAGCAAAGGGACCCGATGGACATATATAAATCAAGCTCCTATAATCACAACGCCACTTGTAAACCAACAAGTCCGTCTCATGATTATAAAACTCTAGCGCTATTCCACTAAAAGCCTAGAGTCGCACTCTCGATTCATATAAGCGTATTTACAAAGCTCTAATTAGCTCTAGTCCATGACTCAATATATTAGTATATCATCCCCATAGGATATCCATAATCGACTTGAGGTCAAGTTCTGTTTTACCTTCCCGATTACATTTATCTTATGTTCCATTATCAAACCATTGGAAAAACACTATTCATACAATTACAAACAGTAAACCATTAGATAACACAGAGTAGTCTAATGGCCGAGCGCTCGTATTTTCCAATCCACTGATAATGCATAAGAGGATATCATTGACTCTTTATAGGAGCTATGGATTCCACTATCTATGAATAACGAATCTACGCATACACGAGTCATACCCCCAATGTACCGGCAAGCGTACCTTTACATAATGTCAGGATGTCTCCCTTTAGTACATCAAAGGATACAAGTCAAGTATACGGGTTCATCATCCATCTCAGGATTAAGATGACAACATATAATTAAATCAAAAGTGAATTGTTTTATTCAAACAGAATTATTAATTAAAACAATTCATCTTTGGTCCGATCCAATATAGATTTCACCATTAGAAACTATATCAATGTCTCTACCCATGGAGTCCCACCTCCGACGACCAAGACAAGCCGTCTCCGTTAGGAAGTAGACAACATAACAATCTTAACATGAATAAAGCGCCCAACTTTATTCCCTCGATTGTGGATCATAAGATTTAGACTATCATCTTTAGATTCTTGTCTTCCGCATGTTCTTCACATTACATGCATGATCTAAAGATTTAGAATGACAATCTCGGACTTTTTGTTTGCTTATCATACATTCAACTATTATGAACATAAAGAGGACAATACATAGATATATGAAATAAACAAATCTTTATTAATAGTCAAAATGTCTCAAGAAAATTGTTACATTTATTCCTAAGGGCATAAACGCTAACAATCTCCCACTTGCACTTAAGTGAGTAAATGTGACATGCTACGCATCCCCATAGCCTCGACATGCTTCTCGAAGACCTTAGCCGGCGGGGCCTTCGTGAACAGGTCAGCCATATTGTCCTCTCGACGCGATTTTGCATATTTCCACATGCCCTTCTTCAATAAAGCTTCTTATCACATGATACTTCCTGTCTATGTGCTTACTCATTTTCTCGATATCTTGGTTCTTTGGTGTTAGCTATTGCCGCACCGTTATCACAAAGATAGTCTCAATGGCTTATCCACACCAGGAACAACTTCAAGATCCATCAAAAATTTGCGAGCCACACCGCTTCTTTTGAAGCATCACTAGTCACCACATACTCGGCTTCCATCGTTGAGTCGGAGTGCAAGTTTGCTTGACACTCCTCCAAACGATGTAACCGCCTCCCGGAGTAAAGACAACCAAAGTCGATTTCCTAGAATCCAAACAAGATTGAAAATCAATCAGATATCCTAGAGGTGTTAAATCCTCCCCGGAATATACCAACGCATATAATTTCTAGTTCTCCGAAGATACTTGAATATATGCTTGACCGCAACCCAGTGGTTAGGTCCTGGATTCGACTGAAATCGACTTACAATCCCAACCGCATGGCAAATGTCCGGTCGAGTACAAAGCATTGCATACATGAGGCTCCCGACCGCCGAAGCATAAGGCACCTTCGCCATGTATTCTCTTTCTTCAGATGTCTTGGGACAATCACTGTTCGAAAGAGTAATTCCAGACCTAGATGGTTGCCCACCTTTCTTGGAATTCTGCATTGCATACTTCTCGAAATTTTATCTATGTATGAAGCCCGAGAGAGAGCTATCATTTTGTTCTTTCGATCTCTTAAGATTCAATGCCTAGAACATAATTAGCTTCTCCTAAGTCCTTCATGTCAAACTGTTTGGTAAGCCAAACTTTGGTGATGATAAAGCCCCTACATCATTGCCAATAAGTAGAATATCATCAACATATAATAGTAGAAAAACCACTTTCCCATCTTGAATATGTTTATAAACACAAGGTTCATCCATATTCTGTTGGAATCCAAAAGTCTTGACCACTTGGTCAAATCTTTTGTTCAAGAACGGGAAGCTTGTTTTAATCCATAAATGGATTTCAACAACTTGCAAACTTTTCCTCTTGACCCTTAGCCCCAAAGCCTTCTGGTTGTACCATGTAGATACTCTCCTCAAGATGGCCGTTCAAGAACGCCGTCTTGACATCCATTTGCCGATCTCGTGGTCGAGGCGCAAACTGCAATGGATAAGAGAATGGGATGGACTTAAGCATGGCTACAGGCGAAAAGGTTTCCTCATAGTCGATTCCTTCCTTTTGCGTGTATCCCTTAGCTACCAGTCTAGCCTTATAGGTTTCGACCTTTCCTTCTGCATTTCTCTTTCTCTTGTAGACCCATTTACACCCAATGGGCTTAATCCCATCGGGAAGATCTACAAGTTCCCAGACTAGATTAAAATCCATAGATTTCATCTCAGCTTTCATGGCTTCTGTCCAGAGGTTTGCATCAACATCCTCCATAGCTTCTTTGTAAGTATAAGGATCTCTATCATGTTCCGGAGATTACGCCAAAAGGTTTCCCCATTAGCCATGAATCTCTCGGGTTCATGTCTCGATCCTCCCACTACGCCAAAGCCCCTTAGATTGTTGTTGGGTTTCCTCTTCTACTCTGATTGGATCGGTTTCCAAAGGAACAGTTGGTATGACTAAGTCACTCGACATTTCCTCAAGCACTATTTTGCTCTGAGGCTTAAAGTCGTTCATGTAACTTTCCTCAAGGAATGTTGCATTCGTTGAAACCACAACTTTATTTTCCTTGGGATTATAGAAATAACCCCTTTTCGTCCCTCTTGGATAACCTACAAAAATGCATACTTCGAACGTGCTTCCAACTTGTTCGCTTCCTTGTCCAAGACATGTGCGGGACACCCCCATATGCGAATATGGTTCAAGGATGTCTTCCCGCCCGTCCACAATTCGTGAGGAGTTTTAGGAACCGACTTTGTTGACACGTTGTTCGAGAAGATAACATGCAGTTTGTAAAGCATATCCCCGTAAAGATATAGGCAATGTCGAATAACTCATCATGGACCGTACCATGTCCAACAAGGTTCTATTTCTTCTCTCGGCTACACCATTCTCACTGTGGAGTGCCAGTGTGATTAAATGGGATAGAATCCCATTCTCTAATAAGTATCCGTGAACTCATCGAGAGGTATTCTCCACCTCGATCGGATCGAAGTGCCTTTATGGGTTTACCTAGTTGCTTTTCCACTTCAGCCCGAAACTCCCTGATTTATCAAAAGTTTCGCTTTTGTGATGCAATAGGTACACATAACCATATCTTGAGTAATCGTCAATAAAAGTGACGTAATACTCATACCCTCCTCTTGCCTTGATGTTCATGGGACCACAAACATCACTATGCACAAGTTCAAGAACACCTTCGGCCCTATTGCCTTTAGACCCAAATGGTCTTTTGGTCATTTTGCCTCTCAAACAAGATTCACATTGGGGTAAGGACTCAACCTTTAAAGAACTTAAAGGTCCATCTTTTACCAACCTCTGTATCCTGTTAAGGCTAATGTGACCAAGTCGCAAATGCCAAAGATATGTCTCATTAGAGTGAGAAGTTTTAAGCCTTTTAGAGTTATTAACAACTTCAGTGTTTAGCAGTGAGTCCATCTTTGGTTTGATAAAATATAGATTATTTTGCATCCATCCATCACAGATAAAAGACTTGTTTTTACGAATCACAACTTTATTATTAAAAGAAACTGAATAAGAATCTTTAAATAAACAAGCAACAAAAATAAGATTCCTCTTAAACTGAGGAACATAAAAACAGTCTCGCAAAAATAAACTCCTATAACTATCAAAATAAAGATGGACGTCTCCCACTGCTTCAGACAACACTAGTGTTCCATCGCCCATCCTCAACGTGAAGCTTTCATTTAGAAGACTTCTCGTTTGCTTGAACCCCGCAGAAAACACATACATGATTAGTTGCTCCAGAATCTATGACCCGGTTGTCACTGGATTCCTCAACTAGACATGCTTCCACAATCAAAAGATCACACTCACCTCCTTTGCCTTTAACGGCTAGGTAGTCTTTGCAATTCTTCTTCATGTGCCCCACCTTCCCGCAATGAAAGCATTTAAGCTTGTTCGGGTTCCTCTTCTTCTTGTTCTTGCCCTTGTTTGGCGGAATCAAGAACTCTCCTTCTTAGCTACTTGCTTCTTCTTTCCATTCCCTGAAGGGGTTTGGAAGAAGATGCCTCAAAGAAAGTTGGCTTCCACAATAGTCGACCCCTTGATCATCCGCTCGAACTTTTGGAGTTCTTGCATCAACTCTGTCAAGGTTATATTCTCTAGCACTCAAATTGAACGTTGCCCTAAACGGAATATACTCCTTCGACAAAGTCTCAAAGATCATGGTCAATTGAGACTCAAAGATCGATGTCGGCCCCATTGGTCTGAACTTCACCCAAATAGCCCATTACCTTGAAATATGTTCCTTTATGGAAGACCCAGCCTTACATCTGCGGTTAATGAGGTTGCTAAGGGCTTCCCGACGTTTTTTCGGTGGCTTGGCCACCGAACATGTCCTCAAGATTATCCATAATCGACGAGCGATTATGTAATCTTCATGTTGTGCTTGTAGCATTGTGGACATGCTCGCCATCATATAACAAATGAGCCATATCGTCAGAGTCCTTCCAGCGTTGATACGCTACGAAAACCTCATTAGGAGCATCAACGGTGGCTCCGGAGGACAAGGTGTGTTCAAGTACGAAATTTAGTTTCTCAAAGGTTAGGACGATCTTTAGGTTCCTTTTCCAATCGGTAAAATTCTCGCCAGATTAAGTTGTGTTTATTAAGTATCGATGATAATGCGCTAGAAGACATTTTGATCTACAATAAACATTCATATATCTAGTATAAGCAAACTTGCATAAACATTTAGTAATCAAACATATATACATGTTATAATGCAACAAATATGTTTGTGTGTCAAAACCTTGAAAAAATCACAACCTTACAACGATAATTCCCAACTCAAAATTTTGTAAGTCTCCTAGGGGAGATCATGTAAAATTTAATTGGGAACACGGATCCCCTCCGATCAATATATACCATCCGGATCAATCTCTGTCCAAAGATATATTGATAATCGTTTTTTTGGCCATTAATTTAATTATCGAGCTCCTAGGGGAGATTAATAATTAAATTAATCTTGAGTGTATAAACCATCGTTTCAACTATTTGATCCATATATTACAATTGTCACCTAGGGGTGTACAACCATAAAAAATATACTCAAATAAATTATCCTCTCGGAGATCCACACCGGTACATAATGAATCCCTTCCTAGGGGTCGGTATCACCATGTGTTACTGCGGACCAACGATGGAGGCCATGGGTCTTTTCTTCAAAAACCCTCACCCACTCAATCTTTTGGAAAACAAGGTTTTATGTTAAGAAATATGCATGAACAATTTTAATGAGCGGCACTCCCTATTCTATATGACATGTTATCACATATATAGCAAATCATATTATATGCAATCATACAAAGCAATTAAGCTAGGCAACAAGCATAATAATAATAATAACCGTAACATTATGGTTCCATCCTAGAGAAAAGAAAGAAATTAAAGATTACAAAGAATAATCGAAACATATATCGATTCTTCATCTTGAATCTTCCCGGTTGTCCTTGAATTCTTTATCACAATCTAATTCCGGTTATCATAAAATTATTTTTCATGTTTTCTTGAAAAAATCTCAAAAAAGCGCAAAATCGTATCTTCGTCTCCGTTAGGTCCGGTCGACCGGAGACAGAGTAGTTATACTCTACCGGTCGACCGCCTTTACACTAACCGGTCGACCGGTGTGAGGTCGGCGGCCGTGTGCCCGTATCGACACAGAACCCAGATTTTCAGAAATCAAAGCAGTTTTTCAATTTATTCAAAAAAACACAAAACAATTTTATAAACCAAGGAAAAATTAGATACCTTCATCTCCTTCATCTTGAAAATCCATCTTCAATCTCCTCCAAGAATTTTACATAAAAATTCCTATACCGTTTTCCGGTTTACAAAATTTCTACTAGAGAAAATAAAATAAACCATAACGGCGATGATAGGCCGCATATCTAATTACATTGCAAAGAACAAATTCCTATACAACCATTCTAAACTCTAAGGAACCATAACCGGAAAAAAATTAAATAATAAATAATCATTGACAATTCATAAGTGAAAACCAAGAATAATTATTTAATCATTCATTCACCATATATTCATGACAACAACACACTATAGAAACCCTAGAGTGCCATCTCTCTAAAATATCAATTCAAGCATAAAAGAGATATTTTTAGATCACAAATCTATGTACATAGCATAATCATGAACAAATAACCATGGCTCTGATACCAATTGTTGGAAAATAATGGCATCGAGTGCGCAGCGGAATTTAAAAATTTTAATCAACGTCAAAGCCAAACAAGAACATGTTCATGATGCTATGTAACATAAATACTAAAGATCTAAATCATACCTTTTGAGATTTCAGAAACAAAGACGTCCCGACGGATCAAAGCGTTCCAAACAAAGAAACGGAAGAGCCTCAACCAACTGGTCTTCTTTGCTATTCTCGTTTCCACGATCGGTGTGCGGGTGGGCACACTTCGTTTAATCTCCTCTTGGTATTCTTAATCTCCTTCCAATCACAAGAGAGCCAAAGAAAAATTGTTCTTGATAATTAAACAATTTTTTCCTCTTGGAATCTCTTATCAATAGCCTCCAAAAAGTCTCTCAAGTGATCTAATGAGTAATGAGACTTAATAGGCTATTTATACTGTTTAGGAAGTCATACTTCCGTAACAATTAGGTTTCCCAAAGATTTAATCGCACTCAGAGTCGATTTTGCCATCAAGACGCGCGTTACGCGTTACAACCGGTCGACCGGAGACAGAGACATTATAACTCACCGGTCGACCGGTCCTTCACAAACCGGTCTACCCACCGGTCGACCTGACCGGTCGACCGGACCGGTCGACCTGTGACCGGTCTACCCACCGGTCGACCTGTGACCGGTCTACCCACCGGTCAACCTGTCTGCACTGATGAAAGTTGTTTTTCTAGTTTTTCAACATGGGAAACTTGCATAGAGCCTCAGTTTTGATTCAAGCAACCCAATAGAGAAATTGCCTGATCAAAACAGTCATATAATAGTCTTCCCACATTAAACAACTCTTAAAACAATAATTCAACCAATTTATCTAGAATCAATTTATCAATTAATTCACCCGATAAATCACTCATGAATTAACTTTGAACCTTTTTACGGAAATAACACAAGTTACCAATATGTAGGAAATACACCGTATCGTTACAGAAATTAAGTGAGCTAGCAAAGGGACCCGATGGACATATATAAATCAAGCTCCTATAATCACAACGCCACTTGTAAACCAACAAGTCCGTCTCATGATTATAAAACTCTAGCGCTATTCCACTAAAAGCCTAGAGCTGCACTCTCGATTCATATAGCGTATTTACAAAGCTCTAATTAGCTCTAGTCCATGACTCAATATATTAGTATATCATCCCCATAGGATATCCATAATCGACTTGAGGTCAAGTTCTGTTTTACCTTCCCGATTACATTTATCTTATGTTCCATTATCAAACCATTGGAAAAACACTATTCATACAATTACAAACAAAGAAACCATTAGATAACACAGAGTAGTCTAATGGCCGAGCGCTCGTATTTTCCAATCCACCGATAATGCATAAGAGGATATCATTGACTCTTTATAGGAGCTATGGATTCCACTATCTATGAATAACGAATCTCGATACACGAGTCATACCCCCAATGTACCGGCAAGCGTTTTTACATAATGTCGATGTCTCCCTTTAGTACATCAAAGGATACAAGTCAAGTATACGGGTTCATCATCCATCTCGGGATTAAGATGACAACATATAATTAAATCAAAAGTGAATTGTTTTATTCAAACAGAATTATTAATTAAAACAATTCATCTTTGGTCCGATCCAATATAGATTTCACCATTAGAAACTATATCAATGTCTCTACCCATGGAGTCCCACCTCCGACGACCAAGACAAGCCGTCTCCGTTAGGAAGTAGACAACATAACAATCTTAACATGAATAAAGCGCCCAACTTTATTCCCTCGATTGTGGATCATAAGATTTAGACTATCATCTTTAGATTCTTGTCTTCCGCATGTTCTTCACATTACATGCATGATCTAAAGATTTAGAATGACAGTCTCGGACTTTTTGTTTGCTTATCATACATTCAACTATTATGAACATAAAGAGGACAATACATAGATATATGAAATAAACAAATCTTTATTAATAGTCAAAATGTCTCAAGAAAATTGTTACATTTATTCCTAAGGGCATAAACGCTAACAATCTCCCACTTGCACTTAAGTGAGTAAATGTGACATGCTACGCATCCCCATAGCCTCGACATGCTTCTCGAAGACCTTAGCCGGCGGGGCCTTCGTGAACAGGTCACCATATTGTCCTCTGACGCGATTTTGCATATTTCCACATGCCCTTCTTCAATAAAGCTTCTTATCACATGATACTTCCTGCCTATGTGCTTACTCATTTTCGATATCTTGGTTCTTTGGTGTTAGCTATTGCCGCACTGTTATCACAAAGATAGTCTCAATGGCTTATCCACACCAGAACAACTTCAAGATCCATCAAAAATTTGCGAGCCACACCGCTTCTTTTGAAGCATCACTAGTCGCCACATACTCGGCTTCCATCGTTGAGTCAAGTGCAAGTTTGCTTGACACTCCTCCAAACGATGTAACCGCCTCCCGTAGTAAAGACAAAACCCAAGTCGATTTCCTAGAATCCAAACAAGATTGAAAATCAATCAGATATCCTAGAGGTGTTAAATCCTCCCCGAATATACCAAAGATATAATTTCTAGTTCTCCAAAGATACTTGAATATATGCTTGACCGCAACCCAGTGGTTAGGTCCTGGATTCGATCAAATCGACTTACAATCCCAACCGCATGGCAAATGTCCGGTCGAGTACAAAGCATTGCATACATGAGGCTCCCGACCGCCGAAGCATAAGGCACCTTCGCCATGTATTCTCTTTCTTCAGATGTCTTGGGACAATCGCTGTTCGAAAGAGTAATTCCAGACCTAGATGGTTGCCCACCTTTCTTGGAATTCTGCATTGCATACTTCTCGAGAATTTTATCTATGTATGAAGCCTGAGAGAGAGCTATCATTTTGTTCTTTCGATCTCTTAAGATTCGAATGCCTAGAACATAATTAGCTTCTCCTAAGTCCTTCATGTCAAACTGTTTGGTAAGCCAAACTTTGACTGATGATAAAGCCCCTACATCATTGCCAATAAGTAGAATATCATCAACATATAATAGTAGAAAAACCACTTTCCCATCTTGAATATGTTTATAAACACAAGGTTCATCCATATTCTGTTGGAATCCAAAAGTCTTGACCACTTGGTCAAATCTTTTGTTCCAAGAACGGGAAGCTTGTTTTAATCCATAAATGGATTTCAACAACTTGCAAACTTTTCCCTCTTGACCCTTAGCCCCAAAGCCTTCGGTTGTACCATGTAGATACTCTCCTCAAGATGGCCGTTCAAGAACGCCGTCTTGACATCCATTTGCCGATCTCGTAGTCGAGAGCGGCCGCAATGGATAAGAGAATGCGGATGGACTTAAGCATGGCTACTGAGCGAAAAGGTTTCCTCATAGTCGATTCCTTCCTTTTGCGTGTATCCCTTAGCTACCAGTCTAGCCTTATAGGTTTCGACCTTTCCTTCTGCATTTCTCTTTCTCTTGTAGACCCATTTACACCCAATGGGCTTAATCCCATCGGGAAGATCTACAAGTTCCCGGACTAGATTAAAATCCATAGATTTCATCTCGGCTTTCATGGCTTCATCCGAGTTTGCATCAACATCCTCCATAGCTTCTTTGTAAGTATAAGGATCTCTATCATGTTCCGAGATTCTGCCAAAAGGTTTCCCCATTAGCCATGAATCTCTCGGGTTCATGTCTGATCCTCCCACTACGCCAAGCCCTTAGATTGTTGTTGGGTTTCCTCTTCTACTACGATTGGATCGGTTTCCAAAGGAACAGTTGGTATGACTAAGTCACTCGACATTTCCTCAAGCACTATTTTGCTACGAGGCTTAAAGTCGTTCATGTAACTTTCCTCAAGGAATGTTGCATTCGTTGAAACCACAACTTTATTTTCCTTGGGATTATAGAAATAACCCCCTTTCGTCCCTCTTGGATAACCTACAAAAATGCATACTTCTGAACGTGCTTCCAACTTGTTCGCTTCCTTGTCCAAGACATGTGCAGGACACCCCCATATGCGAATATGGTTCAAGGATGTCTTCCTGCCCGTCCACAATTCGTGAGGAGTTTTAGGAACCGACTTTGTTGACACGTTGTTCAGAAGATAACATGCGATTTGTAAAGCATATCCCCGAAAAGATATAGGCAATGTCGAATAACTCATCATGGACCGTACCATGTCCAACAAGGTTCTATTTCTTCTCTCAGCTACACCATTCTGCTGTGGAGTGCCAGGTGCAGTTAAATGGGATAGAATCCCATTCTCTAATAAGTATCCGGTGAACTCATCAGAGAGGTATTCTCCACCTCGATCGGAAATTAAGTGAGCTAGCAAAGGGACCCGATGGACATATATAAATCAAGCTCCTATAATCACAACGCCACTTGTAAACCAACAAGTCCGTCTCATGATTATAAAACTCTAGCGCTATTCCACTAAAAGCCTAGAGCTGCACTCTCGATTCATATAGCGTATTTACAAAGCTCTAATTAGCTCTAGTCCATGACTCAATATATTAGTATATCATCCCCATAGGATATCCATAATCGACTTGAGGTCAAGTTCTGTTTACCTTCCCGATTACATTTATCTTATGTTCCATTATCAAACCATTGGAAAAACACTATTCATACAATTACAAACGGTAAACCATTAGATAACACAGAGTAGTCTAATGGCCGGCGCTCGTATTTTCCAATCCACCGATAATGCATAAGAGGATATCATTGACTCTTTATAGGAGCTATGGATTCCACTATCTATGAATAACGAATCTCGCATACACGAGTCATACCCCCAATGTACCGGCAAGCGTACCTTTACATAATGTCGGGATGTCTCCCTTTAGTACATCAAAGGATACAAGTCAAGTATACGGGTTCATCATCCATCTCGGGATTAAGATGACAACATATAATTAAATCAAAAGTGAATTGTTTTATTCAAACAGAATTATTAATTAAAACAATTCATCTTTGGTCCGATCCAATATAGATTTCACCATTAGAAACTATATCAATGTCTCTACCCATGGAGTCCCACCTCCGACGACCAAGACAAGCCGTCTCCGTTAGGAAGTAGACAACATAACAATCTTAACATGAATAAAGCGCCCAACTTTATTCCCTCGATTGTGGATCATAAGATTTAGACTATCATCTTTAGATTCTTGTCTTCCGCATGTTCTTCACATTACATGCATGATCTAAAGATTTAGAATGACAGTCTCAGACTTTTTGTTTGCTTATCATACATTCAACTATTATGAACATAAAGAGGACAATACATAGATATATGAAATAAACAAATCTTTATTAATAGTCAAAATGTCTCGAAGAAAATTGTTACATTTATTCCTAAGGGCATAAACGCTAACAAAGACAAGTAGGAAACTGTCAAGGAATACACCCAAGTAAGCTATGAAATAATTAGCAAAAAGAAAAAGTAAGCTCTCAAATAGTGTTTTGTTTGTCTTTGACTGAGGGTTGCGGTCATTCTTGATTTCTCAATTATATATCAGCTTTCACATTAATTAATTAGGATCTTAGTATTTAATACAAATGTGTTACCATCAATAAACTTGCAACCATCATATAAAAAATTACTGTTTTTCCCTTATCTATGATAATTTATTAAATATGAAATTGTTTTGTTTTGTGTTCTTGAGATAAATATGTGTGTAGTTTTTTTTTTTCCCCCCTTTCAAATGATGAAATAAATATAAGTTAATATCACATACATTATAACATTGAATGGTTAGGATTTATGATGTTAGTGAAATTATTATCCCTTAAAAAAGGGATCCATAAATTATTTTTATACTCTATAATTGATAGATTAAGGGTCCGTTTAGTTTCTTGATTCAATTTTTAATTTGAGTTGAGATGTGATTTTATGTGAGAGCTTTTTACTGTAGCAAAACTCAAATTCTAAACTCGAATCGGTGAAGTAAACGGAGCTTAAATTCATCCTTTTATATTATTAACATGATAAGAAAAGCTGAGCTATCAATTTCTCACATGTTCATTATTACACTAATTTTTCCACTAGATAATAAATATTTAAATAACATGATTTTTATCATATAATCTGAATTAGAGATATTAATGGTTACTAATTTGCATGGCTAATTACCGGGGTAAAATCTCTTCGTATGTATGTAACTTTTTTTGGAACTATTATATGTATATGAAATTTTGAAGAGTTTTCGTTTCAAAAGAAACTTTTGAAGAGTTCAAATCATTTTTAACTTTCCTCCTAAATAATGCTACAAGAAGAGAAAAAATATTATTATTAAATATGTTGAGAGAGTATCTAGTCTCTACTACGTGATCTTGAAGTTAGAAGTCCCGTTTATTCTATTAATTCGAATTTAAAACTCGAGTTATGTTACAATAAAAAATTTAAAAAAATAATCACATCTAATTTTTTTACTACAGTAAAAAATTCTCATATAAAATTTTATTTTAACTCAAATTAAAAATTTAAATCAACAAATTAAACAGGACAAAAATAAATAAAAGCGCTAGATAGAAAGTGTTGAATGATTGAACTAGAAAAAACAAAATGCATGTTTTTTTTTTTTTTTTCCAATAAAGAAAAATGTCATTACAAATATACTACTATTTTTTTTTTTTTTTTGAGGAATACTCGGTACAAACTACAAACAAGTATAGGGAACAATTGCGAATTGAGAAAAGATAAGACTACAAATGATTTATGTCAATTTTAATTCCTGAATTTAAAATTATTCTTAATGTAATTTAGGGTTCGTTTGGTTTCTAAATTTGAATTTCTGATTCGAATCATAATTCATGATCATTACAGTATTTTATCTCATAAAAAATATACATAAATTAAAAATAATTTAAATCACATAATTTAAATTTATGAACCAAACAGACCCTTAAATTATACAATGTGATTTAAATTATAATATAAATACACAAACAAGTAAATGCCTAAAAACTATCCTTAAAAAAAATGAAAATAATATTCTTGGCATATCCGAAGCTGACGTGGCTGAGGCGTGCCTATCTTTTCCAATCATAGTTTCCGCACACCGAACTTAACCTGTGAAAAAGTGACTGTGACGTGCCATTGACATCTACACTCAAACGTTTTCTTTTTTTCTTTTTTTTTTATTTTAAAAAAACAAAAACAAAAAAAAAATCATCTTAAAAATTTTTAGATATGTTTATTTTAACAACTCAAAATAAAATAAAATATTATAATAAAAAAATTAAATTTTTATGAAAAAAAAATATTATAACAATAAAATTTTAAAAATCTACACAAATTTTTTTTACCACTCAATTTATGTTGTGTATAACATTTCTGCTAAATTAAAGGATTTATTCATTAGGAAAATATATTTATGAATTTAAATAAGGGAATTTCAAATATAGGATCTTGAAAATTGAATCTCAATTAGGTTTAGATTATATTAAAAACTAATTGTTCTACATGTTTTATTTTATTTTATTTTGATATGAGTGTGATCAAATTAAATAGTTAGAAATATACATCATTGAATAGGAGGCTCTATATTGAGAAGAACCTAATAAATAAATAATAAATAAATAAAGAGAAAATTTTTGATAGCCCAGCCTATTGATATTGTCAGGTTTTAATTATTAAATATAATTAAAATCACATAAAATTAAAAAAAAATGATATATAGTTGTTGATATAAATTTAACGATTAAAAGTAAAAAATTACTAATAATTTATTTTTTATCATACAAAAAAAACTCCCATAAATAAAAGGGTTTAATCTGACAAATGATAATGCTCTGTTTACTTCACTGATTTGAGTTTAGAATTTAAATTTTGCTACAGTAAAAAACTCTCAGAAACAGTCACATTTAATTTTTTTACTACAGTAAAAAGTTCTCACATAAAATCACATCTCAACTTAAATTACAAACTCAAATCAGCAAAATGAACTGATCCTTTGAGTTTTACATCAATTTCACTTTACTCCCTAATTTATCATTTTGTTTTCACTTTCTATCTGTTGGCTAGATCATAAATATTATTTGATGGAAAGAACATGTGCTCTCCCACAAACGAGGTTGTTAGATTGATGAAGTTTGATGTAAATGTTCTTATTGGACCTCTTTCGAATTCACAGGTTATTAGGGATAAAAATTGGAATAAAAACTAAAATTTTGAAACTATTTGTGAATATTAGGTCTCGTTTACTTTATAAATTTAAATTTTTAATTCGAGTTGAGATGTGATATTTTTTTAGAACTTTTCACAGTAATAAAAAAAGTTAAATGTGATATTTTTTAAAGAATTTTTTATTGTAAAAACTTAAAAATTAAAAACTTAAATTGGTGAAATAAACGAGACTTTAACTTTTATTTTTGTATTGTTTTAATTAGCTAAGCAAATAAATGCATTGATAGTTTAATATGTCAAGCTGATGCATAGGTCATGAAATAATCACTTGACCCTCACTGACACTAGTACTTTTCCTGTTCTTTGACCAGTTTATTCAAATTTATTGATGTAACTGATTGTTTATCAACATCATAATTTTTCTATAGTTTGTGGCCTTGTATGTCATAATTAATATTTGTATTTTTTTAATTTGAAATATATTAGCCTTTTCTCCTTTAAAAGAAAACCACAAGATGAATTTAAGAAGTATGAATTAATTAGGTGCACACACGCATACACTAGTTAGAGACGAGCGTGTGTGTTTCTCTTTTTGTTGAATTTAGTGAAGACGTCCAGTTTATTTTATTAATTTGAGTTTAAAATTTTAATTTTGTTATAGTAAAATTTTTTTAAAACATTTATATTTATTTATTTAGCTACAGTAAAATTCTCATATAAAGTCAAATCTCAACTTAAATTAAAAACTCGAATCAGTGAACTAAACGGGCTCATAGAAAGTTCTAACCTATTTTTTTTTTTTTAATTATTACTCTTAAGATCAATTTACTATAATGATACAATCTATGAAACTTATGCTAACGTCACTCATTTTTTCTGTCACTTTTACTGTCACTTTCTACATTCAACTCAACTATCTCATATTAATAGAGTTCACGTATCAATAAATGTAAAAAATATTTATATAAAAGCACGTGAAATTCTATTAATTTTACAAGGCCTATAAATAGACTGCTTCCTCAACTCTTCAAAGCATCCCTCGAGCGTTAGAGCTCTTTAGAAAAAAAAAAAAGGAAGAAAAATCTTTGTTTTAGTAATTCTTAGTTTAAATTTCAAAGTTTGTAATTTTTAGTTTTTAAGTTTGAATTCTAGAAGAGGAGTTCCCAATCCTGTTAGGAGATATTTGAAGCAGATCAGAAACTATATTTGCCACTATTATTTGTACTAAAACTCTCTTTTATTATTGTTGTTATGAAAATGTTATTTGAATTTTTTTACTGTGTTAATTTAATTACAATTATGTTTTAAATTTAATTTTTACTGGGATAATGACGTAATCATAGAATGAGGATTCAATTTGTGTAAATGTTATTGTAATTGTCATACTTGTGTTAATATATTTATTTCTGGACATAATGCTTTCAAAATTTCTAATCAACTTTTTGATTGAACTGAGGATCAAAATGAAACTGAGAGGAGATTTTTGTGACATAGCTATTAAATAAATATCGTAAATTCTAAGATAGTATAGAGATATATCTATCTATTTTTATGTGGTGGTTTTTGAATCCTTTAATCTTAATGAACATTTTTGTAATTTAATTAACATAGAGATATAATGAGTTTTTATGAAAATGTATATTTTACATATAACTTGAGAAAGAGTACGTAAAACATAAGATGATTCGACCATCAACATAATATTATCTCAAAATCATAGTAATATTTAAATAAATTAAATTCAATTAATATTGATGAAATTATGATTCTCGGCATTTTTATAATCATTGTTTTATCCATGTCTTGTCATTTTATAAAATAATTTTCTTTTTACTTTATTATTTTTAAATTTTGTTGTTGTTTTAAATTTTATTTTTGTAAAATAAATCAAAATTCATTTTTTGATTACTTAAATAAATTTAAAATTATCCAATTTTAATACTTCATAAATATACTATTATCGTGAGAACGATATTTTTAAACTCATTTTTTATTACTTATTAGTGATATTTTACACTGACACCACAACAATATGCTTAAAAGGTGCAAAATTCGACATCATAATGTATTTTCATACAAGTATGGAAATAAAGAGCCAAACTTTTAATGTATTAAATTCTAGAGAAAAGACATAATTATGAATTAATAAATAAAATTTATTATTGTTTTTTCTTTTCTTAACAGGCGGAATAAGATAAAACACGTCCACGCATAAACATTAACCTGTAGTTTTTAATTCCAAAATTTGTGATCACCACCTTAGCTACATGCCTTCCTGAAAAATAAACAAATAAATAAATAAGACGCCATTTTTACTATATTAATTTAAGTATTTAAATTTCTTTAATCACAAATAGGTAGTTCTTTATTAGAAAATTCTCTAGTACGCTTGGTGTATTAGTTGGTCAGATTTTTCTACCTGTTAAATCTGTGAACTATTATAATGTAAAGCGCCGAACCCTAAACTTAGACCCCGAATGAGACCTGCACACCATAAAAAAAGCATTAAATAGTCAAGGACAGCTCAACCCTAAGAGTCACATCAGCATATAGCTTTCTTAGGAGTCGACCGTTAAAAGTGCTGGGATTGGTGTCCTTAAGCGTGAGATGTAATAAATGCATTTTGTTATTTGATTAATAAAATAGTTTATTCATTATTTATGTGCACATATTATTGAATACTTTATGACTATCATAGAAAACTTTGCGATTATTTATATAACCTTAAATAAGGTATATAAGTTTATATACGAGAGGATAATATTTAAGGATAATAATCAAAATGATGTTCGTAATGATTTTAATTAAAGTTTCAAAATCTTCAATTAAAACATTACTAATACATGTCATCCCCATTAAGAATGGAATGGTGCTCTCCGCATTATTAATATAGAGAGATATTGAATGGGTGTATTATGCATAATGAGATTATGTAGAACTGAGATACTGACACAATTTGATTTTCTGATAATCTCCGTTAAATACAAAAAATCAAATTTGAGTCTATCGATGGTCATATATAGAATTATCTTAATGATGAGTTATTAGTAGACTACTATTTATGGATTTGTATTCTTTAACTTACTCAGTACGAATTTTGAGATCATAAATCCTATTCCTTGTATCTTAGGAACATGATGAAATGGGTAGTTGGGAATGCTAATATATAAGATGGAATCAAATCCTTCTTTTTTGAAAAAGCAGATAAATAATTACCTTGAGGGTTGATTCGATACTTGAATAAGAAACGAGCTCGTATTCATGAATGTGTTTTATGAATATACTATTCATTAGAGAATCAATGATACTCAAGGATAAAGATGTAATTAGAGAGGTCAACGGATTTTACCTAGCTCTAATTATGAATTATTTATGGAGGATCGATCTATATGTAGTGACTATATCAAATGGACACTTCAAGTTCTTAGAAGTAAATTATGGCCATAATTTCGAGAGTGTAACTCCAAGTTTTTAGTAGAGTAACTTTTAGAATTAATAGAATGAAGAAATTAATTAAAGAGTTGAATTAATTATTAATTTTATTAGAGCTCAGAATTATAGGTCCATAAGTCCTCTCGTAATCTTTGTGTTATGTGCAAGACAAGATGAATTATCGAGATTTTATTTCATTCGTGAATAATTAATTGAGAATTAATTATATATTAAATAATGTGATTATTTAATTATTTTGTCACACACTGTAGTGGCACCACAAGGGGCATGTGTCTAGGAAAATCCCACTAAGATTTAGTTTCTTGCTCTTCAAGTAATCCGGTTTACTTGTTCGATAAGTTTTTTCAAGTTAAATTCAAAAAGGAAAGTAAGGTGTTATTTTATTTGGAATTGAATTTGAGTTAAAATTAGAAACTGAGGAAGAAAGAATTTTTTCTTTCTCCTCCTTAGTATGGCTGCCCACCCTATAAGCAAAGAAGGAAGGAAATTTTGTTTCCTAAATCAAAAGGGAAAGAAATACTTGTTTCCAAAAGAAAAAAGAAACTGCATTTTTAATGAGATTAAAAAATACAATAGTTACCAATTTCCTATTTGCTTTGTCTACAAGTAAAGACTTCTCCTAATTGTCTATAAATAAGAGACAATATGAATTGGAGAAGATTGATCATTGATTTCCCTAGTTGGCTGAAAATATAGACAGAAAAAGAGAAAAAAAGCTCTTCCAATTTTTCTAACTCTTTCACATACATGCGTTGATAGTGGAAGAACACTAAATTAGTGACTGATCTTTCTGATTGTTTTACCTTGAGCCTACCCTCATCGTCTTGTAAAATCAAGGAGTAGAAGAGGAAGGGCTTAGGTGTTCTAAGAAAGCTTTAGAGCGAGGATCGTTCGTTGGCCAAAGAATCTCAAGTAATCGTCCTAATCATTAGCAAGGTATCTATTATCATAAATTAATAAGATTAATTTATTATTGCATAAATTAACATAATCTATAACATATTCAAAAGGTTTTATGAAAATTTTTTGTTATACATAATCCGCACTACCATTCTTCCGCACTCAAAAACGTTTTGAAAACCAACAAAAAGGACATACTTGCTATTAATAAAAAGTCGGCCATTCTGAGAAGTCACAAACAACAAGTATGACGTCGACCCTACCCACATTTGTAGGCGAAGAGATTTCTGGAAGTATTTACGACGTCGAGGCCACACAAGAAGATAAGATCCGCAAGATTTGCTATTTGTAATTCAAACTATCACAAAAGATAAGGGAAATAACCTAAATTCAAATAAGGAATGTTTATGGGCGGTGACCTAAGCTATAAATAAGGGATTATGAGTTAGAAAATCTCAAGTCTCACCTTGAGTAATTAGAGCGCGTATTATCTCAAAAAATAGTTAATTTTCTCTCCCCTCACAGTGGACGTAGCTCTTGAATTGAGGGTGAACCATTATAATTCTCGTGTGTTCTTGTTGTTTAGTTGCTTTTTAATTGTGTTTTAGATCATTAAGGTGCTATTTAGTGTAAGGGTTCTGAACCCGGAACCATGATTCTGGTTCAGATTTAGTATTTGTTTACAAAAAGTAAAAAAGTGGTTCTGACTTGACTTAACCAGAATCAGTGTTTAGTTAGGATGGTTCTGATTCAATGTTTGAACCCTGATGTGATGTTTTAAACAATGAATCACCCCTGATTGTAAGACCAACCGCCCTTTAGTTTTGGGTGGTTCAAACTCTTAACTCTGGTTCTGGTTTCAGAACAATAACTTGGACCAAAAATCATGAATCATGATTTTAGTTCTAAAATAAAAACGAGAATCACCTTAATTTGAACCCTCGTACCAAGCGAATCCTAAATCCGTGTTACTTGTTAAGAAACTCGTTATTATTTTGTTGATGAATTTTCACCGTCAACACGTGCTTTTTGACTTTTATTTTTACGTGACTTTTTGCATATCTGATGGACAGAAAACTTAATCCACTGATATGTTGGCGTACTAGAGAAGATCTCTTCTTTATATATAATAGTAGAAACTTTTTCTTTTATTCATAATATTGGGAAGTATTGTACTTTTCAATACTTTACTGTCATGGCTAATGGTTACATTAACATGGTTATAATGTTTTTACGAATTCAAGTAGAGAATTTAAGTTGAAAAGGAAATTTATGTGCGAGAAAATATTGGAATAAAAATGTTAAATTTGAATTTTTATGAAAGAAAATACTGTAGTAAAAAGTTTAAATTATAATTCGAATAATTCGAATTGTGAAATGAATGGTATCTTAATTCATCTAGACGTGCCTTCAATAAACTAATTATGAATATACTACATATTTTTACTGCTAATTTTTTCCTTTCTTTACTCAAAAAATATATTGATTTGACTATAAACTTTATTGATAGCCATTACATAATTTGGTAAATTCGGGTGGTTGTAGCCTGTTTGTTTATCAACACCCGTTTACAATAATAATAATAAAAAAGTTGCAGATAAATTGCAAGAAACAAATGGGTCCAACTATATATATATATATATATATATATATATATTGTCATTCCCACAAGACCATAGTGGATATAAGGACTAATGAAGGCGAATAATTGTCACAAAAATTAGGCACGGAAGACAACCATTAATGGAAGGAAATTGTGAATATTGAGTTGTAATTAGACTTGGTCTCACTATTTTGAGCATGATTTCTGATACACAATTATCCATCAAAATTATTATGTAACATTAGTGGTCACCGAATTATTTGTGCTAATTAATTGCAGTAGTGCACTAGTGCTTTCTTGCCCCCACACCTACATTCTTTTTTTTTTTTTTCTCTTTTTTTGTTTTGTTTTGTTTTTGTTTTTGTTTTTGTTTGTTTTTTTTTGTTTTTTTTGTTTTTTGTGTGGAACAAACACCCACATTCCATTGATTAAACAAAGGATACATCATCTATCTCTACTAGCGCGCATTGAGCACGCCGTGTGTGTGTATATTGGGCACATACACACACACACACACATATATATATATATGTATACAGTATAATTATATGCATATATTTATATAACACATGGTGTGTCTATATATAAAATATTTCTGCAATGATATATTATGATATCAATATATAACACACGTAACATTTCCTAAAAAATGTTAAAAAAAATTAAGCCATGAAGTTAGCAGGCCAATAATTTTTACAATATTACGATGAAGGGAAATTCGTGAAATATTACGAGAACTAATATGTTCATGTGTTATTTTCATGGTATTTGTAAATGTTTTAAAATTTATAATCAAGAACACTCAGGAAGTTTTATGCGTGACTGGTCACAGAGATTCGGGAAGGCATTTTCAACGATGGTTTGTGCAAAAACCATATTCTTAAGAAATACCACATAAAATGAATTTTGTTTTACCATACCAACTGTATTAGATCATTAAGGTGTTGTTTGGTGTGTAAGGGTTATGAACCCGGAACCGTGATTCTGGTTCAGATTTAGTGTTTGTTTACAAAAAGTAAAAAGTGGTTCTGACTCAACCAGATCAGTGTTTGGTTAGGATGGTTCTGACTCAATGTTTGAACCCTGATGTCATGTTTTAAACCATGAATCACCCTTGATTGTAAGACCACCCGTCCTTTGGTTTTGGGTGGTTCAAACTCTTGATTCTGTTTATGGTTTCAAAACTATAACTTGGACCCAAAATCATGAATCATGATTTTAGTTCTAAAATAAAAACTAGAATCACCTTAATTTGAACCATCATACCAAACGAATCCTAAATCCGTGTTGCTTATTAAGAAACTCATTATTATTTTGTTGATGAATTTTCATCGTCAACACGTGCTTTTTGCCTTTTATTTTTACGTGACTTTATGCATATCTGATGAACATAAAACTTAACCCACCAATATATTGACGTACTAGAGAAGATCTCTTCTTTATATATAATAGTAGAAACTTTTTCTTTTATTCATAATATTGGGAAGTATTGTACTTTTCAATGTTGTACTGTCATGGCTAATTGTTACATTAACATGGTTATAATGTTTTTACGAGTTCAAGTAGAGAATTTATGTTAAAAAGTAAATTTATGTGAGAGAAAATATTAGAATAAAAATGTTAAAATTGAATTTTTATGAAAGAGAATATTGTAGTAAAAATTTAAAATTATAATTCGATTAATTCAAATTGTGAAATGAATAGTATCTTAATTCATCTAGACGTGCCTTCGAGACACTCTGGGAATAAACTAATTACAAATATACTACTTATTTTTACTGCTAATTTTTTCCTTTCTTTACTCAACTATAAACTTTATTGATAGCCATTACATAATTTGGTAAATTCGGGTGGTTGTAGCCTGTTTGTTTACCAACACCCGATTACAATAATAATAATAATAAAACTTGCAGATAAATTGCAAGAAACAAATGGATCCAAATATATATATTGTCATTCCCACAAAACCATAGTGGATATAAGGATTAATGAAGGCGAATAATTGTCACAAAAATTAGGCATGGAAGACAACCATTAATGGAAGGAAATTGTGAATATTGAGTTGTAATTAGACTTGGTCTCACTATTTTGAGCATGATTTCTGATATACAATTATCCATCAAAATTATTATGTAACATTAGTGGTCACCGAATTATTTGTGCTAATTAATTGCAGTAGTGCACTAGTGCTTTCTTGCCCCCATACCTACATTCTATTTTTTTTTTCTCTTTCTTTTTTTTTTGTTTTTTTTTTTTTTTGTTTTTGTTTTTTTGTGTGGAACAAACACCCACATTCCATTGATTAAACAAAGGATACATCATCTGTCACTACTAGCACGCATTGAGCACGCCGTGTGTGTGTATA
This sequence comes from Morus alba, assembly GCA_012066045.3. Lineage (NCBI taxonomy): Eukaryota > Viridiplantae > Streptophyta > Magnoliopsida > Rosales > Moraceae > Morus > Morus alba. Next base: position 60,514,478 of record CP050224.2, read on the forward strand.
TTGGACACACATACACACACACACATACAGTATAATTATATGCATATCTTTATATAACACATGGTGTGTCTATATATAAAATATTTCTGCAATGATATATTATGATATCAATATATAACACACGTAACATTTCCTAAAAAATCTTAAAAAAAATTAAGCCATGAAGTTAGCAGGCCAATAATTTTTACAATATTACGATGAAGGGAAATTCGTGAAATATTACGAGAACTAATATGTTCATGTGTTATTTTCATGGTATTTGTAAATGTTTTAAAATTTATAATCAAGAACACTCAGGAAGTTTTATGCGTGACTGGTCACAGAGATTCGGGAAGGCATTTTCAACGATGGTTTGTGCAAAAACCATATTCTTAAGAAATACCACATAAAATGAATTTTGTTTTACCATACCATGCTGTATTAAGATAGATTACATAACTTTATTTCGAGAGGCCGAAAACCTTATCAAGATAGATTACGTAACTTATTTGTTTTTGTTTATTTATTTATTTATTTATATTTGTTTTTGTTTACCAAATATCTCTGAACGAGTAATTAATTTTCTGCGCGGCAGAATCTTAGATCTACTGCTAGATAAAGGGTACCCCACTTGGATTATTATAATTAAATTTGTATGTTTTTGCTAATACAGAATGTATATATAATATTCTTCAGCATCTTGTAACATGCATATTGGACTCTTGTACGCATTCAATGGAAGACTACCCTACCAAACACATTAATACATGCTGCATATTGGTTGGTGTGTGTAAAGATATATATATATATATATATATATATATACACACATATATAAAAAACAAAATATTGAATATATACTTGTCATTTATAGTATTTGGCTTCTCTTTGATCTCTCTCTCTGTTTTTTTTTAAAGCCCCTTTATTTATCTTTAAATTATATTTTTCGTTGGGTAAGTACCTCAAATTAATTTTAAAAAAGTTATTATTTCGTGTTTCTTAATAAGTTACTTTTTTTTTTTTTGAGCAAGGATTATTAGAATATAAATAAATGTTTTTTGTAAAATTTTATGTGTGCTAAAAAAAAAGGTGTGCTAAGAGAAAAAGGTCAAGGAAAGAGTGTCTCTATTTGAGAGAAAAAGTGTCTCTTTTTGAAAGAAAGGGAAAAAAGTGAAGAGAGAGATAGACAAAAGGTGTAAGGGGTTTTGGGTAGAGAGAGAAAGTGAGAAGGTTTGTTGAGTGTATAATTTTAAAATTATTAGTGAATTTCTCTCCCTCTCCCGTGGACGTAGGAAATTTTTCTAAACCACTTAAATCTTTGTCTTCTCTATTTTTTCTATTATTTTTATTTCAGTTTATTTTTTGCTGTGTGGATGTAGTGGTGTGTTTTTCCCCAACAATTGGTATCAGAGTTAAGGTGAAAATTAAAAGAAAGAAAAGAGGTTGAGATGATGTCCGGGATAAAATTTGAGCAAATTGAGCGGTTTGATGGAAAGAGTAATTTCAACATTTGGCAGAGTATGGTCAAAGATGCTCTCATTCAATAGGGATTATTAGAAGTGTTGCTAGGAAAAAAGTTAGAAAATATGAAAGATGAAGATTGTGAAGAATTTGAAACAAAAGTGGTAAGCACTATTCATTTAATTTTGGCTCATGAATTAAAATATAGTGTTATGAATGAGACATCTCATTTTGAATTATGAACAAATAATTAGCAAAAGTTTATATGTCGAAATCCCTAACAAATAGATTATATTTAAAGAAGCAATTATATGAGTTGAAGATGGATGAAGAAAGTGATGTTAGGGATCATATAAATAATTTTAAAAAGTACACAACTCAATTGTTAAGTGTAGATATCAAAATTGATGAGGAAGATAAAATGATAATTTTGTTAGCCTTCCTACCCAAATCATATGAGACTTTAGTGACTACACTTTTAGTTGGAAAGACGACATTGACTGTGGATGAGGTGTTGACTGCTCTATTAGAGACTGTAAATATAAAAAAACCTAGTAGTATGTCTCATAATGAACAAGTTTTAGTGGCAAAGTCATATTCAGATAGTGGTAGGAGCAAGTCACGAGGGAGATATTATGATAAGAGAGATAATTATTCCTAATTCTAGCCAAGGAAGGATATTGAATGCTATTATTGCCATAAGAAGGGACATATTAGGAGAAACTGTGAAGAACTGTCGAAGTATCTAGAAGAAAGAAGAAAGCAAGAACCCAAAGAGACTTCAAATTCTGCAAATGTTGTTGGCAACATGTATGACATTGAAGATTATGTGTATTCTATTATTGCTGATGAAAATATTTCTGACTCTTAGATTTTAGATTCTGGATGTTTGTTTCCTATGTGTCCACATAAAGAGTGGTCAGTTTCCTATGACCTCTGTGATGTCGGTACTTCGTTGATGACTACTGATTCTGGTGCTAAAGATGTTTGAATAGGTACTGTGAATGTAAAGATGTTTGATGCAGTTGTGAGGACATTGACAAATGTTAGGCTTGTTCTTCAACTACGGAGAAGTTTAATTTCTTTGGGGGCTTAGACACTTTGAGTTGTGAGTACTATGTGAAGGGTGGTTTTATGCAAGTCAAGAGAGGTGATTTAGTAGCCATGAAGGGTGAAAAAGTGAAAAACTTGTATAAACTGATTGGGACTACGACTATAGGTGGAGCCAAGCTATAAAGAATCTTCTTCTGTTGTGAAAGAAGTTACAGGAGTGAAAAAGTTCAACAAGATGATAACAGTTGAAGATGATAAAGACAAGATGGTGATGAGTTTTAGTAGTGAAGATACTTTGAAGTGCAAGAAGACAGTTTCTCGTGTCAAGTTTAATGAGAGTTTGAACTTGATACATGTATATTCTTGTGGAAGTTTGCATTGTCGGTGTGATGACGAGTTTAGAGATTGGATACCTAAATGAATGAGTTGAGAGAATTTGAGTCAAGGTGGAGATATTTGAGTAAGTGCCTCAAATTGATTTTGAGAAAGTTACTATTTTGTATTTTTTGTTGAGTTATCGTTTTCTATTCTTGGGCAAGGGTTATTAGGAGTCTATAAATAAGCACTTTGTGTAAGGTTTTATGTGTGCTTAAAAGAAAAGGTGTGCGCAGAGAAAAAGGTTAGAGAAAGAGTGACTCCTATCGAGAGAAAGAGAGAAAAGTGATGAGAGAAATAGACAAAGGGTGTAAGGGATTTTGGGTGAGAGAGAAAGTGAGAAAATTTATTGAGTGTGTAATTCTGACATTGTGAGTGAATTTTTCTCCCTCTTTCGTGGACGTAGGAAATTGTTTCAAATAACTTAAATCTTCATCTTCTCTATTTTTTATGTTATTTTTATTTCAATTTATTTTTTGCTGTGTGGGTATAGTAATGTATTTTTCTCCAACATTCCTAAATCTTACGCTAATTTTAAATTCCAATTCTTATAAATATTTTTCTAAATCTTAAGCTAATTTTAAATTCCAATTCTTATAAATATTTTCATAAATATACAAAAGAGTGAATATGTGACAATTGTTCGTCCTTGATAGTCTAAAACAATGAATTTTTGGCGTTTTACCTTTTTGGTTTTCATTTTTATGTTTCAACTTCATTACCATTTGCTATTTTGTTATCTCATAATTTATGTTTATCTTATGATATTTCAAAATGACGAGTTTTATGTGTTTTACTTTTTTTTTTTTTTTTTTTTTCTTTTCTTATTAAGTTTGATCTCCTTTTTCGTTATCTTATAATTTAGAATGATGTATTTCTATGATTAAATGTAACCTTTTAATTTAAAATACTTTTAACATATAATATTTTCACATAAACTGAGTGTGGATGGTCAAACTCTACCTTGTGTGAAATTACCGCTAAAATATATTTGCTACCACATAATTATCTCTTTTAAATTTTTAAATAAAATAAAAATTTTAATTACAACTTAATACGTGCATCACACGGACCTAAACTAGTATTTAATTTACAAGCTGGAAAATTCGCACCCAATACAAACCTTTCATAATCATATTCAAAACAGACGTCCAGAACTGATTGACAGGAAAGTGGTCAAAAACAGAAGATGTTGGCTTCTATAGCATACAATAAGTTTTATTTATTTATTTTTGCTTGAATATGTATATGGCATACAATAATTGATAGAAGAAATATTGATATTTCAACAGAAAGTGCAAGAAATATTGCACATATTAATATATATTTATAATTTAATTCACTTCACTATTGGTGGATTCTTTCCCATGCAATAATACATAAGTGGTCGACCAATAGAAGATTATTTAAGGTTGTGAAAAGTACTTAGGGCCCCTTGGAAATGTTTAATATTTATGATTTTTTTTTTTTTTTTTTTTTTTTTTTTTTACTTTTCTTGGGATTTGGTAGGGCGGTGCCGTCGTATGTCTAACCACCACATATTAGCTGAAGCCATAACATCATAAATATATATATATATATATATTGAATAATATGGACAAGAGAAGGTTAAAAAAAATAAAAGATAAATTATAAAATGTAGGCAATGTTTTGAGCCATCTACCATACCGAAAAATACAAAAGAGTGGCATACTGACGATTTTTTATTTCCTAATCTAAATGACATAGTTGATAAGAAAGTTTGTTTAGTTAATCATTAGTGTTGATTTGCAATGGAATGTCTCCTTTAGAAAAGGTTTTCAAAAGAGACCGAGATCGAAGGAGTTGTATTAATTAATATGAACTAGAAATGGAAAAAAAAAAAAAAACAAATAATATCATTGGTAAAAATAAAATAACATAATTTGTACGCATGAGATTAAATTAATAACAGCAATCCTTTTCACTAATTATAGGGCTGTGATCAAGATCAAGTCTTAATAATCAAGGAAATCAAGGATATAGACGTCTTCAATGCAAGAGTAGTGCTAAGGCATATTATATATTATAATAATGAATGATAAAAAAAAAAAAAAATAGAGGCGGTCAGAGGAAAGAGAATATAAGAGTAATTAAGTATGCGTTTGGTCGGTGGATTCATGATTCGTAACTTGCTACAGTTTTTTTTTTCACAAAAAACACACATAAATCGAAAATGATTCTGAATCCATGAACAAAACGTCCACTAAATAAGGGAGGCCATCAAATTTAATGCACTAACTACTTGCCTCCTATATATTGAAATATTATAGAGCCACAAGATTAGTTGGATATCGAAATTCACATGCTAAAATGACAAGGACTTGTCCATTGTTAAAATAAAATAATAAAAAAAAACAGCACAATTGAGCTTTGTAACCATGGAAAAGTGAAAGAAAAAAAAAAAAAAAAAATATCCAATAATATTACAGACAAAAATTAATTATGAAGTTTGTTTTTTTATGTGCATTATAAGAGGCTGCAAATTAATTGTCTCATAAGTAATAACTATGATACCTAATCAAAAGTAACATATCACACATATGGCTATAGTGTACTATTCGTTTTTTTTTTTTTTTTTTTTTTTTTTAAATGTGTCAAATAGTAGTTAGCCAATTCAATACAGCGTCGCAATCCAGCTTTTGGCCAAATTAATTAGCCGTAATTTGACAAAGTCGTTTAATTGATTTGTTCAGGGGCAGACAATTTTCCTATCTCTTTTCTTTTTCCAAAGTGACGTTTTTCTAATTAAAACAATAAATTTAGCATGTATTTAATCGAAACTACAAGCATCAAAACTTTTTTCTTTGCATGTGTCGCAATTACGTACCAAAAGTAATGTTGCTTCTTCTTTTTGTCTTTCAATTTGTCTACTCCGTTGGAAGTTTTTCGTCTTTTAAAATATCGTAATAAGTTATATGAAACAAACCTGATTTGCCAAATTCTAGGTATGTATAACAAATCTGTGGGGGAGAGAGAGAAGGCGGCTGGAAATTGAAATGCTTATCCATTTTCAACATATCTCCACAAGTAAGTCAATGTGCTAAACGTGTGTGGAAGTTTCTGCATGTAATTTAATATACGTAAAAAATTAAATAAATGGTCCATGGCCCTTTATGATAAGTTTGATAATCAATGACTTCTTCTTTTTTTTTTTTTTTTTTTTTTTTTTTTTTTTTCAGTTCTTCTCGTTATAACTTATAATGTCTTCAATCTTGATCAACCGTGTACCCCAAGTTTGATTTATTTTTAGTAAATTTCCCTCCGAACCCTGCTCATTTTTTCTTCCACGCAACTTATATATATTAGATTATACTAGAGTAAAAAGAGTAAATTTACATGTTATATGTAGCGCTAGCTATTGTATTTAATGTTTATGTCGCATACAATTTTCCAACCATATAATTATACTCAGCCCGAAGGATTGGACTTAGACCCTTCTTTTTAAATAGAGGAATTGCGAAGTATTATTAATCACGAACAAAGTCATTACATGCAACACTACTAATAAAAAACTGCATATCATCTAGCCAAAACTTATTAACAAAGAAAGTAAAAACACAACTAGTTAACGTGTGGACTACCCTATTCCCTTCGTGGAGAGTGTAGCTAACATAGCCACATCGAGCTTTAAAAAAGATGGAGAGTGTAGCGACCTGGAAAGCGTATAGATGCTGCGGCCAAAACCATTCCCAAGGAGTCTCTAGCCACTACACCAATGCCAACATATTCCGAAAACGTGAACACGTTTCATCATCCAGATTTCTTCAGCAAAACAACAGATTGAACAAAATAAATAAGTTTCATCATCCAGATTTCTTCAGCAAAAAAGTGTTAGGACATTAGTTGGCAATTTGTAAGTATTAGTTGTAAAAATTCAAAAACATATACATTTGGCAACTTGTGTTTATGGAGAAGATTAGAGACGATTTTGGTTGCTTGATTGCTCTGAATATGGAATGTTTTTATTGATGAAAATCAGTTTTGGAAGGGCTGTTTTCAGGGATTTGATTGCCAAGTAATTCTAGTTGATTTGGTTGGCTTTGTTAGTTGATTTCTCATGCATTATTTTTATTCCTGCATGTTTCTTTTGCTGTTTGTTGATCAGCTCAGAATTTGACCATTAATTGCAGGTGTTGCTAAAAGTATTGTAACACTCTTTATAATACTTGCATGAAAATCAGACATTTCAATTGGTATCATAGCTGTTCACTAACCATTTATTTGGTGAGATTTTGGGATTTGGTCTGTAGTGTCAGGGATGAACTTTTTGAAAGAAGGTGTCTTAGTTTCTCACCCTCCCCTCCTCGATGGTTCCAATTATGCCTATTAAAAAGCACATATGAAGGCTTTTATCAAAGCTATTGATGAAAAGGCGTGGCATGCCGTTCTAACTGGTTAGACACACCCCATCACCAATTTGGATTTTAATCATGTGCATGCATTAGAGGTAGAAGGCTTTGTTAAGGCGTGGGATTGCCATTGTTTAGCCAATTCTAAAATTAATACATGTTCATCGTTTAATTAAACCGTGTTTATATGATGATAAGACGTATCATTTTAGAACAGTTGTTGTTTATTGTTCTCATTTAGCGTACTATTAATTATTTATCTTAAGAATATTATGATCTGTTTACATGTCCTTATCTTCTGATGGCACATCAGGATATGGTTCATGGTTGCTGGAGAAGCAGGGTAGCTTAATTATACTAAAAACTTGTTTCAAAAATTCATGTTTCCTCTATTTTCCTCTAGGACTTTTATAGTAGTTTGTTTCTATATTCTCTGCACATAGTACTATCAATAATAGTAATAGTACTAGTTTTTGCTAGTATTGCATTAGTTGTAGTTTTGTCCTTTACCTATCTGCCTTTACTATCTTACTTTATCACACTTTCTTTAGAAGCTTTAATAGTCATTTTAGAATTTTACTAGTTTGTTGTCTTACATACTGCACTATAGATGCATTTTCCATGTATGCTTTAATACTATTACTTTCTGTAGCTTTTAGTACTTTTCATATTGCATATGTGTTATTCCTCTTTTACATTATTTCTTTTGTTTGCATTCTACGAATAACATTTGTATAAATGAATTGTTCGGAAAAAATAGTTAATTTGCAAGAACTAATTTTTGCAAATACCAAGAATCTTAGGGGTTGTTCTTTTACATTTTTGAGTTAGGGTGACTTAGGTGATGATTTTGAGTTGAGTTTGAGTTATAACTTGAGTTGAAGTTGTAACTTGAGTTTGTGTTTGGATGTGCACATTTAAGTTATGATTTGATTTGAGAATCTTTTTAAGTTTGTATTTGGGTGGGTCAAAATTTAAATTTATATTTAGATAGTATTTTAATAAAAACTCAATGATGATGAAAAATTTTAATAGGGTATATGAGTGGAGTTTTATTCGTCTTTTCGTTGTGAATGCATAGAAAAAAAATCATCTCAATTAGAATTAAAATGAAAAAGTTATGACATTTTTAAGAACAGAAAAAATATTGTTCATTAACTTGAGTTCGAGTTTATGAACTCGAGTTGAAGCGAAAACATAAACTCGAGTTTAACCTCAAACTCATGTTCAAACTCAAATTTTAGAAAAGAACATGAACTTAAATAAAGTTGTAACTTAAGTTCAAACTTTTTCTGAATTTCGTAACAATCCCTTAGTAATTGGAAGATTCTTAAGGTCCAAACAAATGTGATCTATAAAACTGTTGAGCAGGTAGTTCCACCTGCTCAACAATCTAAAACTTTTCAGTTATTTTCAAGTGATTCAATGAGAAATCACCTGAAAAAGTATAACTATTAGCACATAGGTTTTGTACAAATAGGAGTCCAACTTTTAACTAGAGAAAGTTTGAACACTTCAATTCTTCTCTCCTTAAGGGACAAAAGGATTTAGGATATCTGGATTCATTACTAGAAACGGTGAAAACCGGTTTATGTAATGGGCCAGTGTATTTTGATTGCTATCCAAATTTGTTGTTTCTTTAAAAGATCCGTATATTATGAAAAGCCTTTCTTTAATTAGATGTCAAAATATCTAATTTCAAATAGAAATTGGATCCGTGAATATAGCAATCCTATACAGGATTTGCTTCAAAACTATGGATTCAGCTTTTGGAACAAGAGCTATGGTGAGACAATTCTATTTCAAATAGATTTGTTTAGAGCTAATTGTTATGTTCCTAAGTATAAAATGGGAAGAAATCTCTCTCCCTGAGAAATGGGATATCTTCAAAGCTATCCCACAAAAATTTTTAAAAAACTCAACTCTTGAATATATTGTTGAAAAAACAGATGGAAAAGTTGAGCTAAGCTTTTCCAGAAATAAAACTGTAAATAATTGGAAATTCTAGTCAGTCTGTTAGATAGAATTCTAGTGAGTCTGTTAAATAATTGGCGGATAGTTTTATAGCAAATCCTGTATAGGATTGCTATATTCATGGATCCAAGTTCCAAAAAATTGGCGGATAGTTTTAAAAATTGATGTTTTCACTTCTAAAGAAAGACTTTTCATAATATCCAGATCTTTTAAAAAAAACCAACAAAATTTGGATAACAATAAAAATATACTGCCCATTACTAAATAGTTCCCACCGTTCCAAATAACAAAATTTTAGATGTTTTCACTTAGATATCCTAAATGCCTTTTGTTCGTTAAGGAGTGTTAGTTTACCAATCTATCATAAAAACTTAACCTGTTAGGAGGTGGGCCAAAAATAGTTTTATACTTGAACACTTTCCCTCACGTGTGGGCTGGACAATAGACAATTGTGTGGGTAAATTAATTAAAAAGCCCAACACGTGAATATTTAAACCCGAGATATATTAAAGATCCAACACATGATGACAATTTTAAATGGGGATAAAGAGTGTAATTACAGGGGTTTGAACTCAGGACTTCCCGTTCTGATGCCATGTTAGTTTACCAGTCTATCCCAAAAGCTTAAGCTTTTAAGAAGTGAGCCAACAATAATTTTATACTTTAACAAGGAGAGAAGAATTGAAGCGTTCAAACCTTTTCTAGTTACAGGTTTGACTCCTCTTTGCACAAGACCTATGTGCAAATAGTTATACTGTTCTGGTGATTTCTTATTGAATCACTTGAATAATTAACCGAAAATTTTCAAATTCTTAAGCAAATGGAACTACCTGGTACCAGTTTTAATAGAGTAATTCGTATCAAGGGAAACCTTCTCTGTTTATGGATGACATCTATTGGGACCTTAGGAATCTTCCAATTTTAGATGTTTTCACTTAGATATCCTAAATGCCTTTTGTTTGTTAAGGAGTGCTAGTTTACCAATCTATCTTAAAAGCTTAAGCTGTTAGGAGGTAGGCCAAAAATAGTTTTATACCTGAACACTCTCCCTCACGTGTGGACTGGACAATAGACAATTGTGTGGGTAAATTAATTAAAAAGCCCAACACGTGAATATTTAAACCCGAGATATATTAAAGATCCAACACATGATGACAATTTTAAATAGGGATAAAGAGTGTAATTACAGGGGTTTGAACTCAGGACCTCCCGTTCTGATGCCATGTTAGTTTACCAGTCTATCCCAAAAGCTTAAGCTTTTAAGAGGTGAGCCAACAATAATTTTATACTTTAACAAGGAGAGAAGAATTGAAGCGTTCAAACCTTTTCTAGTTACAGGTTTGACTCCTCTTTGCACAAGACCTATGTGCAAATAGTTATACTGTTCTGGTGATTTCTTATTGAATCACTTGAATAATTAACTGAAAATTTTTAAATTCTTAAGCAAATGGAACTACCTGGTACCAGTTTTAATAGAGTAATTCATATCAAGGGAAACCTTCTCTGTTTATGGATGACATCTATTGGGACCTTAGGAATCTTCCAATTTACTAAGATCCTTGTTCTGAATAATCCATTTATACAAATGTCATTCGTAGGATGCAAACAAAAGAAATAATGTAACAAAGGAATAATACAGAGGCAGTACGAAAAGTACTAAAAGCTAAAGTAAGTAATAGTATTAAAGAATATGTGGAAAATGAATCTATAGTGCAGTATGTAAGACAATAAACTATTAAAATTCTAAAATGACTATCAAAGCTTCTAAAGAAAGTGTGATAAAGAAAAATAGCAAAAGTAGATAAGCAAAGGACAAAACCACGAGTGAGTATTGAATATGTTATATTGTTTTAGACACGTACATTTAGAAAAAAAAAAATTTAGACAAGCATATATTTGAAATTATTTAAATGAGAGCATATTAAGGGATTAAGTTTAATAAGACATAATTAGAAAATGCAAGATTTAAATTGAACAAAATAGTAAAAGGATCAAAATGCACGTTTTAAATTAAGTAAAAGTGTTTCAGTATAAACATAAGATTTTCTTTTTATAAAGTGACAAATGAAACATTATGCATGATTGATTCTATGTTTCCTCTATTCCCACTACAAGAAAAAGGGTTTTTGCAACGACAAAAAGTCATTGTAAAAACCCACATGTCGTCACAAATAATAGTATTTGCGACAACATGTTGTCGCAGATATGTCGCCGCTAAAAAATAGTCACAAATACTTTATTTGTGACGACACATTGTCGTCGCAAATACATTTGCAACGACATTTTTCTTTTGCGACGACCGTCGTCGCAAATACGCCGTTGGTTAATTTGTCATGATATAACATTTTTTGCAATGACAAGTATAAAAATGTCGTTGTAAAAACTGAAATAATTTTTTTTTTCAATTTTTTTAAAAATGGCAATTAATTAATTTTTAATAATTTTAATTAAAAATTATTATGTTACATACTAAATATAATTTATTAAGATACATTAAAAGTAAAATATAAATTAATATTAAAACAATAAATCTAAATAAATTTATAAAATATATTATGAATACTACATGAAGTGCATATATAATGTTCAACAAAGTATAAAGATCTAAATAAAGTGAAAAATCATACAGAGCTATTCCTCTAGGTTTGCAGCATCGCCAACAGCTGAATCATCATCAGGACTGTCATTATCTGAAGGTGGCAAAGGAGCGTCTAGGTTAACTGGTTCTGGACGAGCAATCGTAGGTAGTTGGATGTTGGGCTGCAATCTAGACACCAACTCTAACATCTTCACCTGATTGTCATAAATCTTCATTTGTTCCTGATACGATGTCTTTAAATAACAATGCATACGCACAGTGTCAGGTTGAGCCGATGATGTTGCATCTGAGAATGAACCAGCAGATGAAGGAGAAGCCCCGGAGTAATGCTTTTGGGAGAGCATCAGATCCACTCCTTTCTTATGTCCTCTACGCATACCAAGAACTTGCTCCAAAACCCCATGCTCGTCAAGGGGGGGTCTAGTCGCGCTTGAAGTAGTCCGTGTTCTATGTCTCTTCTCCTCCAGAGTGTTCTACATAATAAGACATTATAATTATTTTTACATGATATAAAACCACTATTTAAATATAAAAAAATTTAATAAGAAAAGTAAAAATACTTACGAAAGTCTATTCCGCATGGGTATTAACCCAAGAGTCCCAACGACGATGCATGTCCGCCCAATTGTCTATAGCAGACATCGGCTCTTGGGTCTCCGTACTAGCCTGTGAAATAAATTACATTTATTAAAATTCTTAAATTCTAACTAAATTTCAGCAGCATAACGACTTATTTTTCATATAATCCAAAAATCAAAACTTGTAAAAAAATAACTTTAAAAGATTTCGGCACACCATAACTGCAAGATGTGCCACCCAGAACAAGAATCATAAACATATAAATACGATGATGATCAAAAAATAAGTACTAACCTTCTTATTGCGATGCTGAGAGGACGATAACCGACCATGTAGGCTTGGATACTTTTGGTTGTTGCGATTACTTCTATTTGTCTCTGATATTTTCTGTTTATGATTAACTATAATAAGTAATAGTTACTTGAAATTATGTATTAAAAAACATGAAGCTCTAACAAATCTATAATTACTTGAAATTTGTCGCCAGAGAACCTATCGCAACAACGATCCCAATGAGCTTGATTTCTCATATTACTCGGGAGACTTTCTCTACCGTAGCGTTTGTAGTAGCGGTGAAAGGAACTTTTCCAATCCTTGTAGCACTTTGCTGCCTCCCTATCAACAATGGACCTCAAATGCCATTCTTGTAGTTATAGTCCATGTTAAACCAATCCTTGCAAAACAGTTTCACATCGTTAAAACGCATTGTTAACTATAGTATAAACTATACAAAATGTACCATAAAAATACCAGCATCTGGTCCTGAATTGTCCTCTTGTCCACGTGGCTAACGTCCTTCCAAGCATCGTGGAAGGGCTCGCATATGTCCCTGGTATGAATACCAACTGCACTATCAAACCAGGCACCATATTTACCAAGCGCCTTCCAAGTACCTCCCGCCTCATCAAATTCAACTGTGATCTTCCCGTCTTGAAGGACCTTTTGGGCAATTTCATAACCTTTTGCCCTACCTCAACCTCTACGTTGTCGAGGTTCAGGTGCTGTAAGCATATGAAAACATTTCAAATCAACATGTACTACTACATTTATTTACTATATGATAGAACGAGGAAAAAAGTCAGAATAACATACCAGACTCACAGTAGGCGGGGACTCTGTGAGGACCGGGAGGAGGCTGCGCTCCCCCTGAAGAGCCAGCACAAGTCGCTAAAGTTCCAACCATCAATATCTGTGAACAAATTCATATTAATAACAACATTTATAAATTCAAAAAAGATCATAATATTAAAACGAAATCTGAGAAAAATGACAGATTACCATACTGTAGTTCTACTCATCATCGCTGCTACATTATTGATTGTCATCATCATCATTTATGTCATCATTGTTTTCAGATTCGATGACTTCCTCTTCAACGTACTCCTCTAAAGTTTTATCATCTTCATCATTAATAAAATCATCAACTACGGGAGACTTATCTTTCATAATTGCATCAACATCGGAAGTGACAACATTAGATGATCCATCATCTCGATTCAATACAAATGAGTCAATCTCTAGTAGTTCCACTACTAACTCAATATTTGTAGATTCTGTATCCTGGACTATCATCACGTTATCAATGTCAGTTTTTGAGATGTCCCAAATATGGTGATGTCTAAAGTGTTCTACAACCTTCCAGTTGGACCTGTTAAATAAATCATCTACATAAAAAACTTGTTCTGCTTGCGATGCAAGTATGAAAGGTTTGTTCTCGTACCATGTCTCTTTAATGAAAACACTTATTCTATTTTTGTAGTGTTGAATCCTTTTCTTTCCCGGATGAGTGTCAAACCACAGACATTTAAAAAGCATAATAGAATTGTCATTCAAGTACGACAGCTCATAAATGTCCTCCAAAACTCCATAAAACATTTGGTTATTAGGTCCGAGAACACAAACACCACTATTTTGAGTACTTCGATTCATATCCCGATTGCATGTCAGAAACTTTACACCGTTGACCACACAACCAGGATAACTTCAACATGAAAGCTTGAACCACTTGAAAGCGAAAGTATTTGATCATTTGCTTCTGGCTCATTCTGCTTTCGAATATTGAAAATCTGCAAGGAGACATGAATATTCTATAAAACGTCACTTTTTAATGACTTAACAATGTTAATGCAAATTAATTATAAACGTACCTTATTCTTAAACCATTTTGGGAACTTTTTCAATTGAATTTCATCCAATGGTATGATTCGACCGTCAGTATCAATCTCTTTCCTATGGTCATTGTTTAAAAGAAAATGAAAGTAAATGACATAATTGTATATGATGCGACACAATCTATGAACAATTAAGTGACAAAAGTGAAAGTAATACGTACTCAATGAACTGCTAAATTTCTGAACAGTTCTGTAGGACGTACCACTCAGCTTTCTCTCACAAACGAGTATCCAATGTGATGGGGGTCATCTTCCCAATTGGCCAACAATGAGTATCAAATACAGAAATCTTTTTAACAATACGATCTTCATCGTCTATCCAATTTCTGGCCAGCCGGTTAAACCGTGTTTAAACTCCAGTTAAATACAACGAACAAAAAGTCAGAGCTTCATTGACAATGTAAGCCTCAGCAATCGAACCCTCAGGACGTGCATGATTCTTGACATATTTCTTTAATTACCCAAGAAAACGTTCAAACGGATACATCCATCTTAAGTGAACCGGTCCTCTTTGAATGGCTTCTTCAGGCAAGTGTATAACTAAATATAACATTATATCAAAAAAGGCAGGAGGAAAAATTGTTTCTAACTTGCATAAAATAAGCACAATATCTTGTTGAGCTTTCTCTAAATCACTTTTCTGCAATGTCCTGGAGCATATTAACTCAAAAAATTACTTAATTCTGTTATTGCATCAACGATCTCTTTCTTCATGAATGGTCGTATCCCCATTGGCAATAATCGCTGCATTATGATGTGACAGTCATGCGATTTTAGCCCAGTAATTTTATTCTTCCCTTCGATCACATTTTTCTTTAAGTTTGAAGCAAATCCATCAAGAAACCTTACTGATTTTAAAAAATCACAAAACTTTTTACTGTCGTTGGGAGATAGTGTATAAGACGCATGTGGTTTCATCCAATGATCACCGTCTTTGTACAAATGCAACTCCTTGTGCACCCCCATATTTTGCAGTTCGATTCTCACCTTATCCGTATCTTTACTTTTTCTGTCAATGTCAAGAATTGTGCCCAATAAACTGTCGCATACATTCTTCTCAATATGCATGACATCTAAGTTGTGACATAATGACAATGACTTCCAATAAGGCAACTCCCAAAAGATACTCTTCTTTGTCCAATTAAGATCGCTTGCATGTCTTTTCCGCTTCTCCCCACCATACTTGTCATGTTTACCAGGCAATCTGAAGGACATATTTTGTAGTTGAGCTAAGATTTGGTGAATAGATTTTTGAGCCGGAGGAGGTCGTTTCTCAACCATACCATCAAACTTTTTATTTTTTCTCATCCCATGTTTAATAGGAAGCCATCGCCGATGGCCAACAAAACAAGTCTTACTTGTTATCCTCTTTGAAGGAGTTGCATCGTTGCAAGTTGGGCATGCTAAAGAGCCCTAACCACTCCATCCAGATAAACTACTACGAGCAGGAAAATCATTAACAGTCATAAGCAACATAGCTCGCATCTGAATGATGTATTCAAAACTTCATCACGTACAATTACTCCATTATTCCACAAATCTTTTAACTCATCCACAAGAGGCCTTAAAAAAACATCCATATCCTTTCCAGGTGCATTTGGGCCAAGAATCAACAATGTCAACATCTTATAAGGATCTTTAGTGCATAACCACGGAGGTAAATTGTAGGCCGTTAAAACCACCGACCACATATTGTATGAGAGGCTCATGTTACCAAAAGGATTGAAACCATTAGCGGCCAACCCCAAGTGAACATTTCTCGGCTTGAAAACTCATGTTACTTTTCATCTATCTCCTTCCATTCAATACCATCGACTGGATGACGCATTAAATCCTCATCATTTGAACGCCCACGCTGGTGCCATGTCATATCTTTAGTGGTGTGATGAGAACCGTACAGACGCTTCAACCGATCTGTTAACGGGAAATAACGTAGTACTTTCCACGGGACTTGTTTAGTACCCTTTGTCTTTTTTTTCTTCCAACGTGATGTTTTACATACAGGACACATTTGTAGATCAGCGTTCTCCTTCCAAAACAAAGCACAATCGTACTTGCAGACATGAATTGTTTCATAACCCAATCCAAGTTTACTCATGAGCTTCTTCGACTCATAATGAGAAGAAGGTAACTTACATCCGGAAATGCATCTTTCAATAGACTTAAAACAAAATCCATACACTCATTAGGCCACTTGTATGACACTTTTAGATGCATCAATTTCACTAAGAAATTTAAAGATGAATACTTAGTACCGCCCGGATACAATCCCACCTGGAGTTCAAAAAGTAGATCCTTAAATTCAGAGTATTGTGCATCTTCTAGATCCACATGCATCTCATTGAACATTCCACGGTCATCATTAATCCCGGCAACGTCTTCTAAGACTGCAAACATCTCATCTACTGGTTGATTAACTATTGGGTCTACACCTGAAACCGCCTCTACTTCACCATGGTGAATCCATGTTCTATACAATGGATCAAAACCATATCGATGTATATGCGCCCTCACAGTTTCTACTGGATGCATTTCATGGTTTCTATATTTCATATAAGGACAGCTGATATGGCCAAGTGAAGTTGCATAATTTTTGGCGACCTCAATAAAAGCAGATAACCCATTCCAATATTCATCCGACAATCGGTTCCTCAAAGAAGTCCAACTTTTGTCAATCGGTATTTCAACTATAAACGACAACAGACATAACAATTTATTAATGTGTTCAATTAATTTTAATTTTATTCTTAATTAACACAATTAAGTTTTATTAATTAAATTGTGTTAATGAACTTATTAAAATTCTGGTTTCCTAACTAAATTTTGGCAGCATAACGACTTATTTTTCACATTATCCAAAAATCAAAACCTGCAGAAAAACAACTTTAAAGATTTTGGCACACTATAGCTGCAAGATGTGCCACCCAGAACAAGAATCATAAACATATACTAAATTTGAACATAATCCCGAATTCATACAACTACTACAATTTTAAGCTAAATAAATATAAAAAACTTACAAAGTTCAAACCCACTAAACGGAGGCTGAAAATAGAAGGATTTCATCGGAGGAACCATGCAAACAAGGACGAAGGTGAAAAATCAAACACCTACTCAAATGCCTACATCAAATTAAAACATCAAACATAATTTTCAAACACCAAAATTAATATTTTATTAACATCTAGAGAAACATATAAACACAATAATAAATATAATGATTCTAAGTTATGAATATAATCTAGTCATCTAATTCTAAATTCTACTCATCTAGTTCAAAGTATAATGCTTAGGAAATGATTTTAAGTTCTAAGTATAATCTAGTTATAATAACAAGTATAATGCTTAAGAAAAAAAAAAATATTGTTAAGGAAAAAAAAAAAAAAAAACACCTGTGACCGGGCGGCGGGACCGGGGCGGCGCGACCGGGGAGGTGGGACTGGGCGGTGGGAGCAGGGGGCCCAGAGCACGGTGGTGGGACCAGGGCGGGGAGCGGACCGGGGGGCGCGACCGGGAGGTGGGATTGGTGGGGGAGGGGAAGGGGGGCCCGAGCACGTGGTGGGACCAGGAAGAAAGAGAAGAAAGGCCGGGAATGGGTGTTGGGAATAGTGTCCCCGCGAGCATGAGATGTAAAAGGATATTTATTATTTATTTAATAAAATAGTTTATTCATCATTTTATGTGCATATATTTATGAATATTTTATGAATATCAAATAAAATTCCTTGATTATTTATGTAACCTTAAACATGGTATATAAGTGTTATATACAAGAGGATAATGTTTAAGGATAATAATCAAAAAAATCGTTCAAATGAATTTAATTAAAGTTCGGAATCTTTAATTAAAACATTATTGATACAATTCCCATTTAGAATGAGATCCGTGACCGTTAATATGGCGAGATATTGAATGAGTGTATTTCGTATAATGAGATTATGTGGAACATGGACACAGACAAATATGAATTTCTAATAATTTCCGTTAAGCATAGAAATTTTAATTGAGTCTACCGATGGTCATATATAGAATGATCTTAATCCCGAGTTCTTAACAAACTCCTATTTATGGATTTATGTCTTTTGATTTACTCGACGGATTCCGAGACCTGAATCCTATTCCTTGTATTTTGGAGACATAATGAAATAGGTAGCTGGGAATGTTATTATACGAGATGGAATCCATTCCTTCTTGAGAGAGAAGCCGGAGTGTTGATTCGGTACTTGGATTAGTAAGAGCGCTGTTCATGAATGTGTTTTATGAATCACTATCCATTAGAGAATCAATGGTAGAAGGATAAAGAAGAGAGAGAGAAAAAGAAGGGAAGAGAGAGGATGATCTATATGCAATGACTATATCAAATAGACACTTCACGCTTTAGAAGTAATTAACGCCTATAATTCCG
Organism: Morus alba; assembly: GCA_012066045.3. Lineage (NCBI taxonomy): Eukaryota > Viridiplantae > Streptophyta > Magnoliopsida > Rosales > Moraceae > Morus > Morus alba. Next base: position 60,533,444 of record CP050224.2, read on the forward strand.
AAAGGCAATTCCAAGTTTATAGTGGAGTAACTATTGAATTAATAGAAATTAATTAATTAAAAGTGTTTAATTAATTATTAATTTTATTGGAGCTCAGAATTATAGGTCCATTAGTCCTTTGCGTCGTCCTTGTAATTCTACCGCATAATAAAGGGCAAAATGGGAATTTTAGAATTACGGAAAGAGGATTTAAATAATGAGATTATTTAAATTTGAGAGATTTATCCATTTAAACTTAGGAGAGAGAGAGAGATTTTTAAGTTTGACTTAAATTCAGGATAAAGAGAGAGAGAGATGGATTGGGAGAAAATGAAGAAGAAGAAGGAGAGTAAATTAATTAAATTCAAAATTGGAGATAAGGGTTATTTTTGAAGTTTGACTTCTTCTCTTTAAATATGAGATAAATTTTATTTTTTTTTTGAAACACCACAATGTCGTCGCAATTACTATAAAATTGTCGCAAAAATAATTTTTTTTTGTGGAAATTCAGCCCATACTTTCTCATTAATCAGATTATTTTGGTGTTCTAAACTACTAAAACAATGTCGTCGAAAATCAAATAATCAAAACTTATTTTTTGATGATTTGTCGATTAATTTATTGGTGCAAAATAATATAATCTATAGCCAAAAGTTTTATGTCGTTATACAAAAACCTGGATTACATTCGCGCAACCAAAAATCCGCGCCATCGATATCGAATTTTGCAGGATAAAGAGAGAGAGAGAGTTGGGAGAAAATGAAGAAGAAACTTATTTGCGACGACAAGCAATTTATTAGTGACGACATGTGGACTTTTTTTAACGGAGTTATTTGTGATGACATGTCGTCGCAAATAGTCTATTTTTTGCGACGATAAATATCGTCACAAAAAAAGTCGTCGCAAATGAGCATATTTGTTGTAGTGACTAGTGCAATACGTGTAAAAACTTGAACCGTTAAATACTACTTTTATTGATAGTACTATGTCCAGAGAATATGAAACAAACTAATACAATAGTCCTAGAGGAAAAAAGAGGAAACGTGAATTTTTAAAAGAAGTTTTCAGTATAATTAAGTTATCCAGTTTGTCTAGCAACTATGAACTATATCCTGATAGATGTGTCATTAGAGGATAAAGATAGGTAAACAAAAAATAGCATTGTTAAGATAAATAATTAATAGTAAAGTAAACGAGAATAGTAAATAGCAATAGTTGTCAAGTGATACGCCTTATTCTCATATAAACACAGTTTAATTAAACCATCAAACATGTATTAGTTTTAGAAATGGAAAAACAACGGTTTACCCATGCCTTAACAACGCCTTCTACCTTTAATAAATGCATATGATTTAAATCCAAATCATATGCATTTACTAATAATATTATCTAAATAACACTATTCACCAATATACCAACTTCTTAACCTTGGCTCTGATGCCAAGGGGGGAGCTATATATACATTGTAAAACAACAAATGATATGTCAAGTCGCGCACTTTCTATATATAACTTCTACCTATGATTTATATTCTTAGCCTCAAATGTGTGCTAATATGAAGAAGATTAATTATATGTAGGGGTTATATGTCCTTGTGTCGATGACTAGCCAACATAATATTAAAGGTTGTTGAACCTTTCGGAGGTGGGCATTTCCTAATGACCCCATTATTGCGTTTGGTTCAACACATATGCATACATATTTGGTAGGTTGTAGGGGCGTATGTCCATATTTTTCTTAAAAGGAATTGTATGAATAAATTTTGATTAATTATGAACATTATCCCTTGGTGTATAATGAAAATATACATATACATGCACACACATTGAAGCAACATGTATGTATATATATATATACATATACATATATGTTTTGTTATTAAAATAGATTCTTGACTGTGTGACAATCATGCATTATGCCAAAGGACATGAAAGTGATTAAGAAAGAAGGAAAACTTCGAATCCATGACATCTTCACGCACATGTTGAAGTGGGGAAATGCATATTATTACCAATATGGCTTTGTACCATCTTCTTTTTTATGGAGTACACCTAAATTCCTTCCTTGAAGATCACTTCCTCGCCCAGAACACAAGCCGAAGGTTCGGTGTAATGGAAAGTATTAAATGACCCACGGATTACTCAGAAAGAATAGTAGCCATTTTGAGAAAACCGAGCAAGAGAAACGTTGATCAATGCCATGGAGGTTCTCAACCAGGAAATCAAAGCTGCAAAGCAACTGATGCTGAAGTGCCGTGAGAAAAGAAAAGTTTATCTCTTAATGATTTGTCGAACAAACAGTGAAGCGCCTAAAGGACACTTCAAAAGAGATCACTCGGGCTCTAAGGCTTCCTCCTTTGGACACACTTGCTCTCTCTCTCTCTCTCTCTCTCTCTCTCTCTCTCTCTCTCTCTCTCTCTCTCTCTCTATATATATATATATATATATATATATATATATACACACACACACACACACTCTATACTGACTCATGGGAACTATATATGTTTGTCAAACTGAATTGTATGCTAGCAATGAATATATTCATGATGTTGTGTCAAGTTGCAAGGTAGGCGGAAAATGGGGTAGTTGAGTTACGGGTTGTTGTTGTTGTTGTTGTTGTTAGAATAGTTGAAGTTAAGGTTAAGGGTATTCTAAGTATCCCATTTTAATTGAAAAAGCCTACATTTTGTTGGGTTTGTAATAATCACTTCCAATAATAATTCCGTTTAAGTTTTGATCGGTGAGACCTTGGAAGTTCATTAACATAGATCAACAATATAATAATAATAATAATAATAATAATAATAATAATAATAATAATAATAAAGTTTAAATTTGTGATCTGAATGATATATATATATATATATATATATATATATATATAATGCGTACGTGTTTTTGTTCAGATATCTGGTGAGAAGCACGAAGAAAAAGGGACGAAAGCCAAAGAGGACATTACCTAGAAGAAACCAAACAGAGAGAAGGAATCCTTTAATTCATCATATATATTTCCTTGTTTGCTATTTTTGAGTCGAGTATTGCACCCTAAATCAAAAAGAAAAAGCACTAAAAATCTAGTAATTAACGAATAACTGTCGTTAAAAGATTAGACGACAGTTAGAAGAATCGTCGCCTAATCGAGAGTCATTAAATGTCTGTGGCATATAACGATGGTGTTTATCGGTTGTTAAAAATTACATTAGACGATAATTTTCTTAATAAACCGTCGTAATCTCAACATTAAATTGAACAACAACAATAAAAATTACTTTATTAAACTTGGTTTAAGCAGGTAGGAAAAAAAGCCTATGCATGTTGGAACTCTGAATGTCGTGCAGCTTCACCACATTGTTCTTCATCTTGAGGCTAAGGTTGACGATCACAACGGCCACATTTATTTTATAAAATGGAAGAAATATTCAGAATTGATGTTGAAGAGGTTCAAAGGACCTTGCACTTTATGTCACTGGCCCCCAAGGACCAGAAGAAATTAAGATGAAAACAATTTTTGAATAATGTATGCTTTAACCTACTCATGTGTTTGATTCTGGCTTTGCTGAGTTGTTGGGTTTGTTTTTCTCAGTGTTTGATCTGGATTTGTTAAGTTGCAGTTTTTTTTTTTTTTTTTTTTTTGAAAAGTTCATTTTGATCAGTTAAGATCTGCGTTTGAAATTTGTTGCAGAGAGAGTGAGTTTTTTTAGAATTTTTTTTTTTTTTTTTTTAATTTTAGTTTCTAATCAATTTGTGAGAAGGGAATATTAGAGATTAATTTATGTCCCAAGAAAACCTTAAGATACCAAAAACCAACTTTGTAAAATGTCAAATTACCAATTAAAAATTATATAAAAAAAATAAGGTACTAAAAGAAGATTTTAATAAACACACGACGCCAAAATGATATTTTCTGAATAAAAATTATAAATATATTTCCAAAGGGAAACTTTTTAGATGTTCAAAAATTTCGTTGGAAACTAGAAAAGGGGTTAGAAACTACAAAAAGAAAAAAATATATATATATATATATATGACTTTAAATATATATATCGAGAGGTTCAGCTAATTTGTTTTTGAAAAGCTATTATATGGAGTCAACATAGTACACCGCATATACGTCTATAAAACATGCATATATAAAAAGAAAGTTTCAACAACGGCTTTTTTTTTGTTCTTTCAATTATTACGTGTATTCTACAGTACGATACGTGATGACAAGATATATAGTCAAACATAGTAGCAATAGTTTGCATGTAACGTACATACGCATGATACAATACTTTTATTCCACATCAATATATATATAGTCTGAAAACCATGCGCAACACATAGATATTACAATACAACATGACGATACAGACCTGAAAAATACACACCATGGCAAGTCCAAACGAAGTTCGACATATTTATTCTATAGATACACACACATATATAGGTATGTATTCATACATATTACACAGAAGTTCGACATAAATTTTAGCCTTTCACAACTTCATTGATGGAACTAACCTTCTCACATTCACCTGGATTACCGAAGCAACGAAGCGGGTAGCAACACTGGGTACCATAGCCGCTTGCGCAAGACTTACCTTCTTTTCTACAATAATCGTAGGGCACACACTCTTTAGACGCACCAATGACTGGACCTTTGCAATAAAGCCCCTCACAACATTCTTTACTTTCCCAATAGCTACAATATTCACCGGGAGCTCTACACCGATAGCCCAACTTCTCCCTCGCAAACATGATGGCATGAATCGCATCCTCGTCAATTGCTCGAGCAAAGGAAGATGAGACCAAGCAGGCCATAATCACCAATGCTATCACTAGCAGAGATGTAGGCATATTCTTACCACCCTTCATCTTCAACTTTCTGTCTGTCTGTCTGTCTCTGTCTCTCTCTCTCTCTTTTTCCCACTGTTTCTGTTTGTTGCTGTGTGTTGAAAGTGGAAGAGGAGAGGTCTATTTATAGAATGGGAGTAGCCTATTTATGGGGCCACCATGCAATCAGTGGAAGAGCAAAATCTTTTTTTCGGTGGGAGCTTGAGTAAAACTAAAGTTTAGACTAAAATAATATGATAATTATTATTTTATTTTACTATTTTGATATTTTTATTCTAAAAGAATCAATCTTCTAATTCACATTAATTCTATTTTTAAGGCCTACAATCCACAAATTATGAACTTAAATCGTATAAACGGGCTATTTGTGTAATGCTCTCGGTTAGATCTTGAGAGTACATTAAAATAGATCAACAAAGTAGTTTATAAATATAATTAATATTAATAAGATTATGAGTTGTTGAAAACAGCATGCATGTATGAAATATATAAAAATCTGAGGGATTCGGTTGATGTCATGATGATGAGCGTATCTTTTTTTTTTTTATTTTATTATTGTTTTTATGAGATGAAGAGTTTGGGGACCTAAATAATTAAATTCTTCAAATGGGGACCTAAGCACCAAAGATTGTAAAGTTTGAGTACCCAAGTGTCCGACTTCTTAAATGGCGACCCAAATGTCAAAGATTGTAAAGTTTGGATACCCATAATGCAAAAATTCCACCAATTTGTGGTTTCAGAAATAAATTTCTTTAAGAAGAATGACTTAGTGCAAATTAATGATGTAGCAAAGTACAATCATTTACATGTATGTATGTATATATATATGTGTGTGTCTATATATATATATATATAAAAGGTTTTTTGCTTTTTTTGGCCAGCTGAAGAAACGAAGTGAATTATAGTTTATTTTTCTTGTCTAACATTGTCATAAACACAATGTTCTTGAACATGTAGATCCATACGACCTTGAGATGTTTAATAAAAATGAAAAAGGATCTTACTTTAAGGTTTAAAAAGGAAGGTGGGGAATTAAAAGACAAATTATGGTGGTGTGACGACCCTAACTTTCGTTCATACCTAACATCAGTTGTCTTTCACTACCTTTTAAATTATAATCTCTTAAAAATATCCAGTCCAAATTTTTTTTTTAAACTTTGATTCTGTCTTCCAGAATGCTGTAGCATTGGCGTAGCATTCTGGCTATACATTCCGTACGGTTCTTAATGCTGCAGCATTGCTGTAGTATTTAAGTACACTCATCATATCTTATTATTTGAGGTTATTTGACATAACCTTATTACCTCATAACTCAACCTTCATTATACAACTCATCTAACTTCATAAAACTTATTTGCTTATACACATAAATTGGCAGCATTTTCGAAACATGTGATGTATCCACAACTCACTTGCCCACATCCCCCTGCCACATCCGCTCTGCATGCCCAGCACAAGTTTCAGAGAGCCGGTGCCTTACCCGAGTTTCCTACAACATTAACAAACTTAATGAGCTTTCACCAAGTAACAGTAGGTCATAACAATATAAACAGTTATGCATAGCCATATATGCATTCATGCCATAAATCCTAAGACATTCTGTATTCCTCAAATGTAATTCATTTATGTTCCTTTTTTTTTCATTTCGTACTTTACTCCATTGTTGTCTCTTTTTAATCGTTCACATTGACTTTTCATGTTTTGAACGACATTCATAGTGTGCTTCTCTTTCTTTTCATTCTTCGTTATGAATACCGTACCTTTATACGGAACGGCTTCATTTTTCATTTTCTTATCTTTTACTTCTTATGGGCCCTATCCCGTTGTACCATAGCGCGCATAACCAGTGAGAAGTGGGGTAGCTAACCAATTTAGCTCAGTCACAGTTTCATTTCTTTTATAATCATAATAACCCTGCCTTCGAGGGCTGATACAAACTAGGATGTTTGTTTCATTACCGTTTATTGATTTTCTCATTAAAACGGTAGCTTTAATTGAATCTTATGGCTTTATACATTTTTAAGCAATTTATCATGAGGATTACTTTTTCTCTTAAATCGGTATCGACTGAATATCGATGCATTATTTTCACATAATGAAATTCTTTTGCGATCCAAGTCTTATAGCTACATGCATAACATTGTATCTAATATTTTAAAATCATCATGCACATTCTAACATACACACATAGTCTACAATATGCTCATGTTGAGCAACATAAAGAATTAAGCTTGTTCTAGTTGTAGACAAGAAAGACTACTGATACTTACAAAAATTCTGCTAGCGTAGTATCCTTAGTCTCACTTGACGCCTTCCGACTTTGATCGTTAACTGATCCTATTGCATAAATTTTCGATCGTTAGACTCAAAATCTAACATCACTAATTACATTAAAATTCATCTCGGAAGAATCTACAATCTTTATATTTGATATTGAAACCTTAAATTATCTACTATCTCCACAATGTGCACCAAAACCGTGCACTTTCCTTAATCATGGCCTAACTTTCAATTTTGGTCCAGAACCACGAATTCTCATTTGGTTCTGTTTCTCCACATCACCAATTATCAGATCGACTTACTTTTCACTCTCTATTCCCTTATTTTTTCTTGAAATCCGGTTTTAATTCGATTGTTCAATTCAAATTTAAGGCAGAGTTCCACCTATTTCTTTACGTTTCCCGAGCTAACTTTAGCTCGCTTTATCCATTATTTCCACCTTTAAACATCACTCATATCCATTCTTGTTCCATGACATCCTCAATAACATCAAAATTCTAGGGTCTCTCACAAGAAGCATCTATCACCAAATAGGCTAGAAACAAAGTCCAATAACCAAGATTTACCCATTTCTTTACAAATTTCACCATTACTAGCCAATCACCATTTTTAGTAAAATTTTTCCATAGTCCCTCTACACTTCTAGGGAAGCCAAAGAAGAGAAAATAAGTGGGAAAACTTCAAATCACACCTTAGAGGATGAAGAGCAAGCTTTAGAGACGCTATTTGCCGGAAAATTCGTCGATTTTCACTGAAATCTGTCTTTTTCTCTCACTTTGGAATTTTTTTTCTTCTTTCTCTTTTGGCTGAAGACCTACGGTTTTTGGCTTGAAAAAGTGAGTGTTTATTGTCTTTTTACACATATAAACCGTTGGAGGAAAAGTAAGAAGGACCTAAATGTAATTTTCTAACTTTTTGGGGTCCTTTTAGCAAAATCTACTAAAAATATCTCTTTTTTTAGCTTCTTGAACAAGCTTGGCTGGACACCTCATCATGCAAGTAGCAGAAACTCAGCCCTTCATCTAAAAAGTCACTTTAAATCTCAACCATTAGTTGTTTAATAATTATCCTATTTCGGTGCAGCTTAATTTCTATCCGGTACGCCTTTTACTTGCGTTTTTCAGACAATTGGTCAACCTAGCCAACTTTGAACATTCTTGACTAACTTTTCAAGGGCAACATTTTGGTTGACTCTTGGTCAACAAACTTTGACTCGACTAACTTAAATCAGTTGAAAACCCCCAATTTTCTCGGTTCGGCCTTCCGAACCCTTTTTTTGTCTGTTTTTCGTTCCAATTGTTTCTAAAACCTTAGAATTGATGTCTCTCAATTCTTTTTCATTTCCAAACCTTAATATTTAAGTGTTTACCCACTTGTAGGTTTAACACAGTGTTCTGTACCTCATTCTTAAATACAGTCCGAAAATCGGTAACTGTATCATAATTCAGAAATTTCTGATTTTTAACTTATGACTTGTCATTCCCTATTAATATTAACAAATAATTATCATAAAAGTATTCAGATTAATAATACACAGAATTCTAGAAAATATTACCCTATATAGTAATTCTGTTAAATTTTTGGGTCATGACAAATGGTCCTAGGAATAGCTGGCTAGCTTTCCCTTGAAAAGAAAGACCTAGTACAAATTGATAGTGTTGCAAAGTACAATTATTTTTATTATTATTAATATTTTGCTTGAAGCAAAGTTCGACTGCTTGAAAAAGAGTTAAACGAGGTGAATCGTATTATTTTTATCTTTTACTTTGCAATAGATCCACAATGTTCCTGAATATGCCTTGATTTAAGGGGGAAAAAAACGAGGAAGAAGAATTAGTTGGACCACCAATTTATGGTCCTAGGATTAAGAGCAAGTGCAAATTAGAGTAAGCAAATTTTACTTGCGCGCATCATCAATATGTATCATTTTTTTCCCTTCTAAAAGAAAGATAGTAGTTTATTTTAAACTTTATAGTCGGAAAAATTAATTTAACCAAACCGAAGAGAAAATGAAAAAATAAAAAAAATCAAATAATATTACAGTTGAAAATTTGATTGCTTATTTTCAATATTTCCCTATATAATTTAACATAATAGACAATAATAAAATAAAATAATAAGAATACAACAAATTGGAAATGGTTTTTGTCATTGTCTCCCCCTAAGATAATATATATATGAATCGTGTATGATAAATAAAACAATAGATACTGCTAGTTTCCAAATGAAAACTGTTGACGGTGGAATTTCGCCAACAATAAACCGGCCAGGTTATCCTTGGTTTCCCTTTGGATTACCGGCCAGTTAATGTGTTTATAGATAAAGTGTTAGTGTTTTTATGAACTGAATGTAAAAACACAAGAGAAATTTTATAGTGGTTCAAAAATCGAGTTACATCCATCATATTGAGAGAGTTTACACTTTACAAGTTATCTTTTTTTCTCTCAAGAATTCTCTTCTTTTTCGCTTTATCGATCCCCCTTCATTGGGGGTCTTCCTCCTTATATAGCCGGGCTTCCTTCACTGGGGTTTTCCTCCGTAGGCCCTCTGCACTCAAGTGCTCCTCCTTTTTAGGCCCAGTGATAGCCCATCAGAGCCCAATAATCAGCATTGTTCACTCTACTTTTATTAGTCTTCGACACGGCTCTGTGACTCTCCGTAATGCTTTTGTGTCCCCCTATGGCGGTTTGTAATCTTGCCATTAATGTAGAGAAAGCTCTCACAAGGATCTTATTGTGATTTATATATGAAAAATCATTTGAACAACAACAATATTGTAGGCGGAATTTCAAAAATTTTATCATATCCATTTAATTCATAATTAAACGTAAACCACAACGAGAGATTCATGCATGATATATGTTTATGGACAAAGGATTAGAAAAATCTCACATACCTTTGTGGTTTTGAATTAATTGACCGCAAGGATCTTGTCTCACTATCTCACGTTCCAAGATGGAGAATTGCCGTGAAACAAGATCGTTGTTTATTGTCACGATCACACCAAGAACCACTTTCGTTGATTCAAGGCTATGTCTCTACAATTTTTAGGATGAGAGAGTGGGCTCTTTTTCAAAAAACCTAAGGAAACTTTTTCCTTCTATTTTGTCTCTACAAAATCCGCCACCCTAAGGGAAGTGTGATCTCTTTTTCTTTTCTCCAAAAGACTCTCTCCCTAGGGTTTTCAATAATATCCTTATATAGGAGAAAATTCAAAAACTCAAACCCTAGATGGGATTTTCGAATTTCTCCTTAACCCTAGGGTTGAAATCCGAAAATCCCTACATGGCTTAGGGATTTCCGAATTTCCTTCCCTATTTTGGAGCAAAATTCGAAATCCCCTTAGTTGCCAAATAAAATCATGTTTAAATTTCATTTTGAATTTTAAATTAATCTCCATTAATTTCAAAATTCAAAACTCATTCTTTTTATTTTTCAATTATCAAATAAATGAAAAATAACACAATGAATTTAAACATAATTATCAGTTTCTGTTTTTCCCATTTATTAGAGCTAGCCTTGAGACCGAATGGACCCACATGAACAAAGCTATGGAATTACAATATTCGACTAACTCATCCCTATAAGTTATCGACATATTTAATTCCGACATCGCATAACTCCACTAAAAGTTCGATGCCGAATAATCTCTCGATTCATGTGCGCTAATTTTTCTTTTGGTGTTGATACAATTTATCACACGGTCCACAAAATAAATGCATTATTATCCTTCGTAAATATCGATCTTCGAGAATGGTGTATATAATATTACCGTTTACCATTCTAATCATTATTTCCTCAACTCCTTTATATGACCGTGAATAAGAAAGACAAACGTTCGTAAGATGTCTCGCACATGTTACGATGTCTTAATCAATGAATATCATCATTGAATACCAGGCCTGGTTTATTTATTCACACACCGTCAATAAAGCATGAGGTGATATTATTTTTTGGTCCATATCTCGTGAATCATAACTCCAACTTAATATTGTCATGATCCCAATGACCGAGATGTCGTTCAATAATCGTGAACTAATCTCATTGGCGAATCAAAGATCATGAGATACTAAGTTGAGCTACGATTCACTTCATAAGATAATTATACAAATATACTTAAGTTGTGATGATTAGGTTTAGAGTTGTGTAAACGGTTTTACTCTAACCTAATCAATCACATGGTCTATTCAACATGTTGCGAGCATGTCTAGATCAACCACAGAGTCCAACTCCCATGCCCCGAGACCAAAGATCACATGGTTCGATCTATCCCGGATTCGATTGCCCAATCAATCCTAAGATCGAATAATATCTATTTTAAACTTTATCCAAGAGTTTGTCCGGCAGGGTTCCCCCGACTCTTCTTTCGTTTGGACTAAGCAATATCATAAACACTCTTGAGTATGTGTCAAAACATAACTTTATCTTATTTTATAAAATCAGCAAAATAATAATGTCTTACATTTGTCATTTCATAAATAACAAATTACATCCCACTTTATGGACACATTTCCAACACTGCCTTCGCACGCAACCCGCTACGTCTCGACGGGAACATTCCCTCGTCATCATCACCGCCTCAGCCTTTTTTGTTCTCTTTGAGCGACCCTTCCTGCAGTCGAGGGATCTTAGCGCCTTAGTTTAGGCAAATTGAATCATCGACGCCTCATGGAGTCATCGCTTTAACATTGGCTTTGGGCTTTTCTTTCTAATGGCAGAGAGAGAATGTCGCCATGTGTCGTGATTTTGGTGGTCCACGTCTAACATTGGTTCCTCTTTTTTTGTGGCCTCGACCTCTAGGCTCATTCTCTCCTTCTATGCTTTATTTAAACCGTCCCACAACCTCCTTTTGTAATGAGTGCCTAGCTGGTTCTTTGCAACCGTTGCTTGATTGCTCAACTTTAATTATAGTATCCGTTCCTCGAGAGGTCGACCCTTATTATCTCGCGCCCTTTCGATTTCCCGCCTAATGTTCCGACCGTTAGATCAAAATCAACCCTTTTGGATTCTTGATCCAATTTTTGGGGTCGAGGACAAAATTCCGCCTATAAATATCCCTTTGAAAATCCGAGAGCCATTTGTAGAATTTTTTCAAACTTGAACTCCGTTGCTTTCCGACAAGATTCCTGCACCGTGATCGACTTTACCTGCCGGACTTCCGACGTTGCTCTTCCCATTCTCTGAGGTGTACGTTGTCATAGAACCACCTTCACTTCATTCTCTGGTGAGTTTTTGAAACCTTTTCTTATTTACCTGTTTGGTTGTACTCGCGGGATTTCTTCTCGATATATCTGGAATGTGAGAATATATATATATATACAGAGAAAGAATATATGTATAGTTTAGGAAAGCTTACTTTTCTGTCGCACTGGGTAACCTGGTTTTTATGCGCATGTAGTTTTCTACTTGTTTTTGCCTTTAGCGTCTGTGTTCTGGGAACCCGTGGTTCCCATGAATTCTCGTCGCTTCCATTGCGATATGAATGGTCGACATTTTAGAGCAGTCGTCGTTTACTCCTCTCGACGTTAGGGTTTTAACTTAGCTTTTCTGTCCTTTATTTTGTCAGAACCATGGCTCAAAACTCTAGCAGTCGAGAGGATTCATCTTCCATCGAAACTCCGCCTCTCCTTCATTGGTGGAGATCTCGGGGACCCTCGTAGGCTAGTGTCAAAGTTCTTTTCTTAGTAACATTGAAAACGTCGAGGATAGCTTTACGAACCTACCATGACCTAGGAGCAAGTTCACCATTTTAGGAGCTGGTACCAAATTTCCCTTTCCAAATCTCTCTACACCCCTAGGGCCACCAGCGGTGACCCAAATAGACCCTCCTTCAAATAAGTGGCGTCGAAACTTCAACAAGGATATTATCCGGGCTTGAAGGAAGGAAGAAAGGTGGTTTTAGTATCTCCTTCCGAATAAGCACTTTAGGACCAATTGCCGCCCGATTGGATATCTTCAACTATAAATCTTTAATCATTGACTCTTCATTCATCCCTTTGTTAAAAAAAACTTTTTCTTTTCTCCCGCCCAGATTGGTGCCGAACTTTTTTTAGCCTGGATCTGTGGCACCAAAAGTTTGATATGGAACTCCCGTGAAAATGAGTTCCACTTTATGTACAAGCTATGCCACGTCGCCATAAACCGGTTGGTTTTTTTTGAGCGGACAAGAGCCCAAGGTTTGGGAAGCTCATTCTGGGTATTCCCTCGTCGTCACATGGGTGGAAACCCATGTTTTTCATGATCCGGGGCCGTTCAATTTTCATCCCAATTACCGCCCGCCTCATCATCTTGTTGACGCAAATGGCGTTTGGGAACATGAGTAAGCCTGATTATTTCAAGTAGTCTTACATCATTTCCTTTCTTTCTCTTTCATTCGTTTTGACGACGAGCCCTTTTTCATGCGATTAACCATTAATTTTTTAAGAAGGATCGAGGCAGCTTTCTCCTTTTACATCCGGAGGTTCGTCATTACTACCCTTCTGACTCAAGAGAACCTCCGCCAATCTGGTCTAGTCCTTGACCTTCCCGACCCTTTAACCTTGACGCCGTTTCGTTACTTTCATTTGAATTTCAACTTTTCTCTCGACGCCATTTTTTTTTTTTTTTTTTTAGTATCTTCTTCTTCTCGTAGTCGAGAGATGTCGTCTTTGAGGATTCAACTTCCTGGGGCAACCGAAGAAGAGAAAAATACTCTTGAGGAACAAACGTCGAGGAACAGGCGCCGAGAGCCACACTTAAAGGTTGCCTCCCAATCCTCTATGGTCGACCGGCGATTTGGAAGCCTTCTCCTTCCATTCACGTAAATATACACATTTTCTCTCAAAGTAGATTGTTTTTTTACCTCCTAACTTTTTATGATTTTTCTCCTGGTCCTTTCCTCAACCTTCTTGACCTTAAAAGGTTGAGGAGCGCCAGAGGCGATGAACCATAGGCGGGTTGAAGTCCCTTGTTGATGAGGCCAACAAGAATAGGGACAGGCCCACGAGGAGAGGGACTTGACGGTGGCCAATTGTTAAGTCTGAACTTTTTGGGGGCCAAGGCAGAAAGCCTTGCCCAAAATTTTGGACGAAAGAAGCTGGCCGGGGCTCTTTTTAACTATTTGGGCAAGGCCGAGGGGGATTGATGCAAGTAGCGGCTGAAGCAACTTTTAATGCTCGATCATAGATGCTCGATGAGTTCAAGATCTCCCAGAGTTCTTTGATATCCGCAATAGGGACTTTTTAATCAAATCGTCAATTTGATTAAAAAAGAGCGTCCTGAGTGGGATTTGAGCTTTCTTTACAACTCCTCTACTCCGGCCGTTGACGAGGAGATGCTTCCTCTTGCGGCAAAGACGAAAGACCTAGCCAAATTGAATAGGGTGGCGATGAGGGTGGCGACGAGGCTTGAGGAGCTATTTTTCGCCTTTATTGATCCTCCTTTCTCTTTTTTGTAATTAATTTTTCTTTTCAGACAATTTCATTATCTGTATTTCAACATATATTTTTATATAATGGCAATGGTTTTGTATTTCGTACCTTGATTGTTGGTCGTTCGTTACTTTCTTTCTGTTTTTAAGAAATCTTTTAGGATTTGTTGAGAGTCGTCTTTCTTTTTTTGGAAGATCTGACGTCGAATTCAACCTGTGGGATCGTCGTTTTAGGAAATTCCTTGGAATTTCACTAAGTGATACGTCTCTCCTCCTTAGAGGATTTCTGATGTCGAAGTCACCCCTTGGGGTCGTCGTCTTAGGAAATTCCTTGGAATTTCACTAAGTGTTACGTCTCTCCTCCTTGGAGGATTTCTGACGTCGAAGTCACCCCTTGGGGTCGTCGTCTTAGGAATTTCCTTGGAATTTCACTAAGTGTTGTGTCTTCATTTTCTCCCGTGTTGGTTAAATACACACTTGGGTTTTCTTTTAAGCAAACACGTTATTAGGGGATCAATCTATCTCATGCTGCAAAACACATCAATTTATTTCATTTGTAAAGAATGTACAAATATAAAATGTGTAAACAACTTCATACGCTACTGGTAGTATATCTTTAGTTGCTTTTTTTCATTCCATGGGTCTTTGAACCTTCTTGACAATTTTTAGGATGTAATGCCCGGTCGCAAGATTTCTCTTATCTTGGGTAGGGTCCTTCCCAAGTCGGGCCCCTGGGGCTAGCATTCTTAGGTTTATGCTTTGTGTTACCCTTTTTAATACTAGGTCTCCCGGGATGAACCTTTTATGCTAAACCTTTTTATTGTAGTACCGCACCATTCGATAAGCGGCTAGTTAAGTCGAGTCGTTTTCTTCTAATAAGTGGAGTCCTCCGTTTAAGCCCTTTTATCCTCGTCATTGTGAACAACGGTTCTTAGGGTCGAATCTCGATTTCTATAGGAAAACATATTTCGGCGCCATTCATGGAGAAAAAACGTTTCTCCTGTTGTAGTTCGGCTGGTTGTTCTATATGCCCACAAGACTTTGGGAAGCTCCTTGGCCCATCTTCCTTTCAAGTTGTCGAGCCTTTTCTTTAGAGTATACTTGAGTATTTTGTTGACTTTGACCTGTCCATTTGAAAATGGATCGGCGCGAAAGTCCTTTTTGGATGCCCAAGCCTTCACAAATCTTGTTGTTATCAAAAATTATCGGAGACTATCGAAACCCCCCAAACCTGACAAAATGTGATCCCAAATTTAGTGCAGGTTTGAATGTCGTTTCAAGGCCTTGGCCTCTGCCCACTTTGTGTAATAGTCCACCGCTACAATACTAAACCTCAACCCCCAGGTGCAGGGTGCAATGGTCCGATTAAATCGATTCCCCATTTGGCGATATGGACTAAGAATGGAAAATTTTTCTCATTCTCCCCTGTGGCGTACCTCTGGCATTTATATATATATATAAATATATCCTTTTTATGAATAGTACCCTTGCCTCAAGACCTTTAGTGCTAGAGATTGTCCCCAAATGATTACCACAGACCCCTTCATGTATCTCTTGGAGGACTTTTTGAGCTTGATATCCAAATATCATTGTAGGGGCGTTGAATAACCTCGACGGTAATCGTTTAACAAATTAAAGGCACTATTTACGATTAATTTCCTCAACTTTAAAAATTCTCGTTCATTAGGTATTGGATGAAAAAGTCATCAATTTTCTCTTTCTTGATATGTCTTACATTCCTCGGCGGTTGGGCCGCTCTAATTCAAAATGAGCATTGCGCCCGGTGCATCAGCATCCCTCGGCGTCGCTAGTTTTGCTAGTGTGTCAATCATTTTTGATTCTCGGCCGAGGGATCTAGAATATCTCGTATTTCTTATATTTGACGAGTTCCTCCTTGGCCTTTCTTAGATAGGCCCCCCATCTTTCGCCCGGCGTGCTTGGTATTCTTCCTTGACTTGGGCGGCGACCGGTATTCACTATGAATCTTGATTCTCTCGATTTTCAAGTGTTGGGCTAAGCATAATCCGGCAATCGGGGCCTCATATTCTGCTTCATTGTTTGAAGCCTTGAATTTGAATTTTATATTAGGAGATTTTGTGACCTTCGGGGCATTAATAGAATTTAATCCGATCCGTTTTATTACGCCCATCTTAAAGCTTCCATGTTGTATCATTGGCTTTTTCGATGAGGTGGAAGCATCCTTGAGAGAACTCAGCTAGAAGTCGGCGAAGCTTGTCCTTTGATCTCCTCGGCATGTATTTTAATTCGAATTGGCTCGAAGTACCGACCACTTTAGATTCCGGAGGTTTCCGGTCTTTGTAAGGCTTGTCTCAGCGGGTGGTTGGTGAGGACCCGTATTTAAAATTGGAAGTAATGCCGGAGCTTCCTCGAGGCAATCATTAAGGCGAAGCTAGACGCTCCATCTCGCTGTATCTCCCACTGGCCGAGGAGCCTTTTGCTCACATAGTAAATCGGCAACTGCACTTTCCCTTCTTCCCTTATTAGGACGGAGCTCACGGCGTGTTGGGACACGAAGAGGTACATGCTGAGTTCTTCGTCGACGTTTGGTTTTGACAAGATCGGGGCTTGCCCAAATGTTCTTTCAGCCTTTGAAAAGCCTCCTTGCACTGTGGTGTCCACTTAAAGTGCTTATTTCCTTTCAACGCGTCGAAGAAAGGGACGCATTTGTCAGTAGCCTTTGATATGAATCTTTTCAGAGTGGCGACGCAACCTGTCAACCTTTGTACATGTTTGGGTTTAGTTGGCGACCGCATATCCTGCAAGGCTTTGATTTTTTCCGGGTTGGCCTCGATCCCTCGGCTACTGACCATGAAACCGAGAAATTTACCCGATCCGACTCCGAAGGCACATTTCTGGGGATTGAGCTTCATGTGGTATTTTCTCAATATTCCGAACATCTCCCCCAGATGGTTGATGTGATGGCTGGCCTTGGTGCTTTTTACGAGCATGTCGTCGACGTAGACCTCCATTGTTTTGCCAATTTGTTGAGCGAACATCTTGTTTACTAGCCTTTGGTAGGTTGCCCCTGCATTTTTCAGGCCAAATGGCATTACTTTGTAGCAGTAGAGGCCCCTATCGGTTATAAAAGATGTGTGTTCCTTGTCGACTGGATTCATGGGGATTTGATTGTACCCGGAGTAAGCATCCATAAAGCTTAGCATTTCATGCCCCTGCCTGTGGGCGTCGACCATTTGATCCACCCGTGGAAGGGGAAGCCATCCTTTGGGCATGCTTTGTTGAGGTCGCTAAAAGTCGACCACAGGTTCTCCAAACTAGGTTTGATTACCAGGACCGGATTGGATATCCAGCGTGGATAATGTGCCTCCCTGATGAAGCCATTATTGATTAATTTGTCGACCTTTTCCCTCAGCGCTTCATACCTCTCTGGGTTCATTGGTCGGCGTTTTTGGTGCTTGGGAGGATATGTAGGGTCGACGTTCAAGGAGTGACACATTACCTCGGCGTCGATTCCCTCCATGTCGGAATGGCTCCAAGCGAAGACATCCAGGTTTTGCCTAAGGAATTTCTCAATTTCGCTCTTGAGGTCAGGAGTTAAGTCCGAGCATATCTTCAGCTTTTTAATGCTTCCATTTTGGTTGATTTGAATTTCTTCCAACTGTTCGATAGGCTGGGACCAAGTAACTTCCTCTTGAACCCTGGGGTCTATATCTTCGATGAGGCTTTGTTGAACCATCCTCATTTCTTGTCTCCCCGGCTGGTCATACCCACGCAGGGCATCGGAGTATGCAACCTTGGCCTCATATTGATTGCTTTTAATTTCCCCTTTAAATTCGGGATGGGGAATTTAACTTTTGGTGGTAGATGGAGGTTACCACCCTTAATGCCCGGAGGGTTGGTCTCCCGATGACTGCATTGTATTGAGAGCCTCCTTTGATGACCACAAAGTTGGCCATTGTTGTTGTTGCTTGCCGGGCTTCTATCCGGCGGTTATCGGTAGCCGGATAGTTCCTTGGGGGATGATGGAGTCTCCGTGAATCCGTATAATGGCCTGGTGGTTCGTTCCAAGGCGTTCCTTAGGTATTCCCATTTTGTCTAAAAATGATATTCTTAAAGAGCTTCCGTTGTCCAATCCGAAACTATGTGGTTTCCATCAATTTAAACCAAATGCATCGTTGTATTCCCCTCAAGCGTCATCCTCTTGAAGGCTACATGTGGCTGTGTCTTGGGGTTTTGGCGGAATATCTCCAAAATCGCTCTGATAGACCCCTTATTTAGTCCTACTTGACCTTCAAATCTCCTCCCTATTTAAGGGCCGAATTTAATTTTAAAGTTCCCGAAATGGTTTTTAAAACCGTCATTTTCAAAATGTCATTCTATCAATTTAATTCCTGCGGCCTTCCCTCGCGGATTATTCTTTAATTCATCCTTAAGGTGGAATGTTGGTGTGGTGGCCGAAATATTGAAACCTGATAATTTCCTCTGGTTCCTTAATTTTGATCGATTCATTGGCTTTCAGGTCGGCGTAGCATGTTTTCGCGGCCTATCTGGTTGAATATTTCCTCGACGCCTACCGTCAGTTCATGGTAGGTGTCGTATTTTTGGAACAGTCGAGGCCTGCGGGGATCCTCTTGTCTCGGCTTTTTGGCCTCTGGTGTTCTTTGTGTCGAGGTTGGTTGCTTATTGTCGCTTCCTTCCCCTCGACACTTCCTTCCATCCTGCCTTGATGGTGTCGTCCCTTGCTCGACCTCCTTCTCTTTGTTGGACCTGTGGTCCGGGTCATTAGCGTCCGCTTCTTCCGCGTTCATGTATCCTTGTGCCCGCGCAAGGAACTCCTTGTAGCTGGACGGGGGTTTTCGGTTGAGCTCCCTTTTGAAGGGAGTTGTCTTTTTTATACTTGACAACGCTCCCATCAAGGCTTCCCTATCGATAATATCCATCGTCGTGATTACGGCCTCTCCGTACCACCATTCCTCAAGTTTGGCTTCTAGTATATTGTTGTCGATTTTTTGTTTTGGGGGCACATACTTCTTGAAAATTGGAAAAAATGCCTCTTTTAACTCATCCCATAGAGATGAAGTTTGGCTTGAGATCCGGAACCATCGTCGGGCGGAATCGTCATTTCCGGAAGGCTCGATATATGATCTCCTCGGCGTGTGCAACATGTGTCCCGATATCTCTAAATGGTCGTTGGGATCTCCTTGTTTTCATTTTGAATCGACCAAATATTTATATGAGGGATGCCATTATCTCCGTCATGAAATGGTCGTGAGTTGCGGCTGGGTGTAAATTCGATTGTTCACCAAAATTTTAATAATTTCTTTTTTCATCCCGAAATATGGTCCTATTCTGATAATGCGTTCCATGATTTTGGGCTTCTTCCGTCGAATAAACAGCTCCCGGTGCTTCCGTTCTAAAATGGATCCGAAATTGTCCGCCCGCCTTTGTCTATGAACTACGAATCTCCCGAAAGTCCTCCCATTTGGAGGAAGTTCTTGATGGCTTTCGGATCCCAGCCCTATTCAATCGGCTGCTAAAAGTGGGTGGGTCGAGGTTTGGGAAGGCCACAGCGGTGTTCGCTCTCCCGGTTCCTTCTTGGGCGTGTGGGTGTTCACCGTGATTTGGATTCTTCATTACGGCCGGGTCCTTGAGGTCTCGGGGCATCTTCTAATGGTGGCATGGAGTTCCTTCCGTCAAGTCGCAAACACACGGTCAATAGCCCACGTTAAAGAATGAAAAAAGCGGTTAAAAAAATCAATTCTAGGGTTTTAGGATCCGGTCGTGGCGCGTCGGGAAAGAACCATTTCCGTCTGGATGCATATCTCCTTCCATCCTGCTATATCTTTTGATGGAGGGCTGATTGCGACTTTGTATTATTGATATTTTGAACGCTTTTGCCTCCCCAAAGTGAGAAAATTGTTGACAAAATTTCGCCAACAATAAACCGGCCAGGTTACCCTTGGTTTCCCTTTGGATTACCGGTCAGTTAATGTGTTTATAGATAAAGTGTTAGTGTTTTTATGAACTGAATGTAAAAACACAAGAGAAATTTTATAGTGGTTCACTCTTTTCAAAATCAGAGTTACATCCACTATATGATTTATATTGCTTAGAGAGTTTACACTTTACAAGTTATCTCTTTTTTCTCTCAAGAATTCTCTTCTTTTCAGTTTATCGATCCCCCCTTCATTGGGAGTCTTCCTCCTTATATAGCCTTCCTTCATTTTTTCCTCCGTGGCCTCTGCACTCAAGTGTTCCTCCTTTTTAGGCCCAGTGATAGCCCATAGCCCACTAATCGGCCTTTTTCACTCTCTTGATTAGTCTTCGGATTCTTATCTGTGAGTCTCCGTAATGCTTTTGTGTCCCCAATGGTGGCGGTTGTAATCTTGCCATTAATCTTTGTCCTCACCGCATTTCACCAACCCGCTTTTCGACAGGAACATTCCCTCGTCGCCATCACCGCCTCGCCTTTTTGTTCTCTTTGAGACCCTTCCCTTCGAGGGATCTTAGCGCCTTAGTTCGAGCAAATTGAATCATCGACGCCTCATGAGTCGTCGCTTCAATTTGGACATTGGCTTTGGGCTTGGCGGCTGATCCCGAGGTGTCGAAATCGAGAAATGATTACCGGGCGAGAGAGAATGTCGCCACGTGTCGTGATTTTGGTGGTCCACGTCTTCGTCACGTTTTCCCACACAACAAAAACTAAGAAGATGGTCAGAACTTAGATACTGAAAATATTCTTGGCAAAGCGAATACATTCCGCACATATTTCACATTTAAAGGCACAGTTTACGCTATTTCCTTTGATAAAAATCTCTTTCTTTGTTTCATGAGAAAATAAAAAATAGCCATATGTATTCCACTCTGGCACGAAGCCAAGTAGAAGGCAGTGGGGGCACGTGCCCCCACTGAAGATTTGAAGGTCCAATCATTTTTGAATTATTTAGCTATTTAAGTTCAAAATATAAGATACTAAAAAGTTAAACTTTGAGGTATCATTGAAATGTTTTTAAACATTTCATATGTTAGCGTCATAAATGAAAAAAATCCTAGGGGTGATATATAAGGGAAAAAGTAAAAAAAAAAAAAAAAAAAGTTGGGGCAATATTAGAGAGCCACCTTAGGCTAGTAGGTGGCAGCCTCTATTATGATTGTCCTAACTTTATACAAGAGCATTGTATACGGATAGTTGTGCTGAAAATGTTGTCATGAAAGCATGAGATATAATAAGTTATTTATTTTTAATTTAATAAAAAAATTTACTCATTATTTTATGTACATATATGATTGAATATTATATGAATATCACTGAAAATTTGGTGATTATTTTTGTGATCTTAAATATTGTATATATGTATTTTATGCGAGAGAATAATATTTAAGGACAATAATCAAAATAATGTTCTTAATTAATTTAATTAAAGTTCTGCATCTTTAATTAAAATTAGTAATACATCTCATTCAAATTTAAAATAGAATGGTGTTATCCGTGCTATTAATATAGTGAGATATTTAATGAGTGTGTTATACATAATGAGATTGTGTGGAACTGGGACACAGACAAAATATAAATTTCTGATAATATCCGTTAAGTATAGAAATTCTAATTTAATGTATCGATAGTCATATATAGACTAATTTTAATCATGAGTTATTAGCAAACTCTAATTTATAGATTTGTATCTTTTGGTTTACTCAGTATGGATACCGAGATGTTGAATCCTATTCCTTACATTTTAGAGGACATGATGAAGTGAGTAGTAGGGAATGTTATTATACGAGATGAAATTCATTTCTTCTTAAAAAATTGAAGTGAGTAGTAGATTACAGATTAGCTTTACTGCCAGAATTAGCAACGATACATGATGTATTTTGTGTCTCAATAATAAAAAAGTAGGTGCCAGATCCATCCCATGTTATAGAACATGAACTGATCTATATTCACAAAGACATGTCCTATGAGGAACAACTGGTGCTGATTCTTACAAGAGAGGAGAAGCGTCTTCAGAATCAAAATATTCCACTTGTTAAAGTTTTGTGGAGCAATCAAGAAGTGGAAGAAGCAACATGGGAATGTGAAGATGAGATGAGAGAGCAATACCCCTATTATTTTTTTTTTTTTTTTTTTTTTTTTGAAGCAAAGTTCAATTATTTCTATGTATTGAAAAAGAGTTAAACGAGGTGAATCAAATTATTTTTATCTTTTACTTTGTAATAGACACAATGTTCCTGAATGTGCTTTGATTTAAGGGAAAAAAAAGACAAAGAAGAAGTAGTTGGACCACCAATTTGTGGTGCTAGGATTTAGAGCAAGTGCAAATTATAGTAAGCAAATTTTACTTGCGGGCATCATCAATATGTATCTTTTAAAAGAAAGATAGTAGTAGGCAGTGGGGGCACGTGCATCCACTGAAGAATTGAAGGTCCGATCATTGTTGAATTATTTAGCTATTTAAGTTCGAAATATAAGATACTTAAAAGTTAAACTTTGAGGTATAAATGAAATGTTTTTAAACATTTCATGTGTTAATGTCATACATGAAAAAATTCTGGGGGTGATATACAAGGAAACATGTAAAAAAAAAAAAAAAAAGATTGGGGCAACATTAGAGAGCCACCTTTGGCTAGTAGGTGGCAGCCTAAGGTGGCTCTGCGACTGACTACTATGATTATCTTAACTTTCTACAAGAGCGTTATATGGGTAGTTGTGCTAAAAATGATATTCTAAAAGCATGAGATGTAATAGACTATTTATTATTATTTTAATAAAAGAGTTTATTCATTATTCTATGTGCATATATGATTGAATATTGTATGAATATCACCAAAAATTCGGTGATTATTTTTGTGATCTTAAATATTGTATATACATGTTATATGCGAGAGAATAATATTTAACGATAATAGTCAAAATGACGTTCTTAATGAATTTAATTAAAGTTCCAAATCTTTAATTAAAACATTACTAATATATGTCATTCCTATTGAATGAGTGTGTTACGCATAATGAGATTGTGTGGAACCAGGACACAGTCAAAATATAAATTTTTGATAATTTTCATTAAGTATAGAAATTCTAATTTAGTTGATCGATAGTCATATATAGAACAATTTTAATCCTGAGTTATTAGCAAAGTCCTATTTATGGATTTCTGTCTTTTGATTTACTCGGTTTGGATTTTAAGATGTTGAATCCTATTCCTTATATTTTGGAGACAGGATGAAGTGAGTAGTATGAAATATTATTATACGAGATGGAATACATTCCTTCTTAAGAACATGAAGTGAGTAGTAGACTTCAGATTAGCTTTACCACTAGAATTAGCGGCAGTAGATGATGTATTTCATGTCTCAATATTAAAATAAAGGTACCAAATCCATCCCATAGAACATGAACTGATCCAAATTCACGAAGACATGTCCTATAAGGAACAACCAGTGCAGATTCTTGCACGAGAGGAAGAACGTCTTCGGAATCAAAATATTCCACTTGTTAAAGTTTTGTGGAGAAATCAAGAAATTGAAGAAGCAATATGGGAATGTAAAGATGAGATGATAGAGAAATACCCCTATTTGTTTTGATTTTCAAGGACCAAAATTTATAAGGAGGGGCGATTGTCATGACTAGGAAATTTGCGAAGAAATTATTGCATAAAATAAAATTTTCTGGAATTCTCTGTATTGTAAATATGAATACTATTATGATAAGTGTTTGTTAATATTGATATTGAATAGCAAAGTATAAGTTAAAAGTTAGAAATTTCTGAGCTATGATACAGTTACCGAATTTTAGACTGTAATAAGGAAAGAGGCACGGAACGCTGTGTTATTCTCACAAGAGGACAAACACATGAATATTAAGTTAAAGAATGAAAAAGAATTAAAAAAATCAATTCTAGGGTTTTAGAAACAATCAAAACAAAGAACATATGAAAAAGGAGTTCGGAAGGTCGAATCGAGAAAATTAGGATTTTCAGAAGGACGAAAAAGGTGTTTGTTGATATTTTGTTATTTTTGCCAAAAAGACCTAGAAAATGCAAAAATTGCACTTAGGTCCCTCCTTTCTTCTTAGGTCCGGTTTTTAGAAGGAAAATACAAGAAAAGTGTCCATTTTCATGCATGAAAACAGAGAGAACTTGTTCTAGGGTCTTTCCCAAAGTGAGAAAACTGAGTTCAAATCGAAATTGGCAGAAAATTACCGTGGATTAGCATTATCAGAACTTGTTCTTCAATGTTCTAAGGTAAACTTTAAATTTACCTCCTCATTTTTCACCTTGGCTGCACGTCCATGAGTAGTGTAATCCATAGAAAAATTTTGTTAAGAATGATGATTGGCTTATGCTTATGAATGGTATTGAAAAACCTAACATTTCAAGGTTAAATTTTCGGTTATTGGATTATGATTTTAGCATTTTTGTTTCAGAGAAATCTTGTGATAATAGTGAAGGAACCCTAGGGATTATGATGTTTATGATGATAAGGAATGAGAATGATTATGTGACATGTTGGAAAGGTAGAAATCACAGATAAAACAAGCTGTGGTTAGCTAAGAAAACCTGAAAATAAAGCGTAACTCCGCCAAAATTTAGTTAGAAAATTTGAACTAAAACCAATTTCAATGAGGATAGGAGGAATAGGATGTGTAAAATAAGTTGATTAGGTGATTGAAGAGGTGTAGAAACCTAAAACAATGAAAATTTTTAGTTTCAAACCAAAAATGAAAACTGGATTTATTGACTCAAGAATTGGAATCCGGCACTTTTTTTGGTTAGAAAACGAAGATAGGAGCTTAATTTCAAAAAGTAGCTAACATCTAATTGAAGGCAATTTCATTATGAACAACTTTTGTGAAATAACATTTTTCTCAAAAACGAACCTAGATATCAGTTTTGGGTTGATTTTCGAAATCGGTCCAACATGTGACTTAAGGCCAAATGTGCACAAGTTTAGTTCAGATTGACGATATAGAAAATGCTTCGGTCCGGATATCGATATGGAATCGTAGATATTTTTAAGGATGCTAGAAACGATATGCGCACTTTAAGAAAATAACGTTTATGGAACCACGATTTTAAGTTAAATTGTGTTACTTTAACTAGCTTAGATTATAAATCTAATGATTGGGAATTTGTATGGTAGGATCGGTAGGCCATTGAAACGGTAAAGTCGCTGGTGACTTAAAAGACACAACTTTAGTGGAACTACTTTAAGTATAGTTGTTTTCTTATGTCTATATTATGAACAAGTCTATTTCATTGTGTTGTCAAAAATTGTGTATATTGTGATGTTATTATGTGAAAGATGTATCCTAAATCTTATTTGTTGCATTGAATGTGCTTATGGACTTAGAGTAGCGATAAAATTTTAATCTGTAAAAAGTGACAGCCAAAGTAAATGAAAATCAAACATTTTTTTTAAAGTCTAATCTCATGTGAAATTAGTAGGAATGCTTAAAGATGAACTAATATGATCAACATTACTGTCAAAATAAGAAAAGATGACAGTAAGATGATAAGACTGAAATTACTGTTACAATAAGAAAAGAAAATGACAGTAAGATGAAAGGATTAAAATTATTGTCATTATGTGAAATGATGAAAACAAAATGATGAATAAGTTAAGATAACAAATGATAAGAAGTTAATAAAAATATTTGTACCGACATTCGCAAGGGAGGTTATTATGAATAAAATCATGGGTGAGTTGGTTTTTTTTTTGGTAGCTCCCCTACTCCTCATTGGGTATGTGTTGAACAGTACAACAGGTACGGGGCCCATAAAAGGTAAAAGATACAAGAAATGAATTATACAACAACAAAAGTTGTAAAGAAGAAGGAAATGTAAATTATAATCTCTTAAAAATATCCAGGCGAAATTTTTTTTTTTCTTTTGATAGCTTTGATTCTGTCTTCTAGAATGCTATAGCATTAGTGTAGCATTCTGGCTATGCGTTCCATATGGTTCATAATGTTGCAGCATTACTGTAGCATTTAAGTACATTAATCATATATTATTGTTTGAGGCTATTATACATAATCTTACTACCTTGTAAACTCAAACGTCATTACACAACTCATCTAACTTCATAAAAAACTTATTTGCTTATACACATAAAACTTGGTAGCATTTTCAAAACATGTGATGCATCCACAACCCACTTGCCCACATCCCTATGCCACATCTGCTCTGCATGCCCAGCACAAGTTTCAAGGAACCGGTGCCTTACCCGAACTTCCTACAACATGAACAAACTTAATAAGCTTTCGCTCAGCAAGTAGCAGTAGGTCATAGCAAATGTAACAGTTATGCATACCCATATATTCATTTTTGCCACAAATCATGAGACATTCTGTATTCCTCAAATGTAATTCATTTATGTTCCTTTTTTTTCATTTCGTACTTTGCTCAACTTTTGTCTCTTTTTAGTCGTTCACATTGAATTTTCATGTTTTGAATGACATTCATAGTGTGCTTCTCTTTCTTTTCATTCTTCGTTATGAATATCATACCTTTATACGGAACGACTTCATTTTTCATTTTCTTATCTTTTACTTCTTATGGACCTTATCCCGTTGTACCATAGCGCGCATAACCAGTGAGAAGTGGGGTAGCTAACCAATTTAGCTCAGTCATAGTTTCATTTCTTTTATAATCATAATAACCCTGCCTTCAAGGGCTGGTACAAACAGGATGTTTGCTTCATTACCGTTTATCAATTTTCTCATTAAAACGGTACCTTTAATTAAATCTCATGACTTTACGCATTTTTAAGCAATTTATCATGAGGTTTACTTTTTCTTTTAAATTGATATCGACTGAATATCGATGCATTATTTTTGCATAATGAAATTCTACTGCGATCCAAGTCTTATAGCTACATGCATAACATTGTATCTAACATTTTACAATCATCATGCACATTCTAACATACATATAGTCTACAATATGCTCATGTTGAGCAACATAAAGAATTAAGCTTGTTCTAGTTGTAGACAAGAAAGACTACTGATACCTACAGAAATTCTGCTAGCATAGTATCCTTAGTTTCACTTAACGCCTTCTAACTTCGATCATTAGCTGATCCTATTGCATAAATTTTTCGATTGTTAGATTCAAAATCTAAGATCATTAATTGCATTAAAATTTAACTCGAAAGAATATACAATCTTTATATTTAATATTCAACCTTAAATTATCTACTATCTCCACATTGTGCACCAAAACCGTGCACTTTCCTTAGTCATGGTTTAACTTTCAATTTTGGTCCGAAACCACGAATTGTAATTGGGTTTGGTTTCTCCACATCACCGATTATTGGATCGACTTACTTTTCACTCTCTCTTCCGTTATTTTTCTTGAAATCTAGTTTTAATTCTATTGTTTAACTTAAATTTTTGGCAAAGTTCTGTGTATTTCGTTATGTTTCCCGAGCTAACTTTAGCTCGCTTTATCCGTTATTTCCACCTTTAAACATCAATCATATCCATTCTCATTCCATGACATCCACAATAACATTAAAATTCTAGAGTTCCTCACAAGAATGGGAGACCTGCACTTTGAATTCTGTCTTATGTGGTTGCTTCTCCTTGGTTTCATACCAATGAATGGGAGACCTGCACTTTCTTCCGTATAAGGCTTCATATGGTGGCATACCAATTGAAGCTTGATAACTGTTGTTATACGAGAATTCGATCAATGACAGTTTCTTATACCATGATCCTTTAAAATCCATCACACATGCTCTAAGCATGTCATCCAAAGTTTGGATGGTACGTTCCAATTGTCCATCAGTTTGAGGATGAAAAGCTGTGCTAAATCTTAATTCTGAGCCCATGGCTTCCAGTATACTCTTCCAAAATGTTGAGGTAAAATGGCTATCCCGATCTGAAATAATAGATAAAGGTATTCCATGCAACCTAACTACATTGGTGACGTATAATTCTGCCAACTTTTCTAGGGTATACGTCACTTTTATGGGCACGAAATGGGCAGATTTAGTCAATCTATCAATAATTACCCATATTGCATCATAACCTTCTCTTGTTTTGGGTAGTCCTACCACAAAATCCACGATTATATGCTCCCATTTTCATTCTAGAACATCTAAAGGTAGCAGCTCTCCAGCTGGACGTTTATGCTCAGCCTTAATCCTTTGACATGTCAAGCAACGACTAACATAGTCTACGATGTCATTCTTCATATACCTCCACCAAAAATGTTGTTTCAAATCTTGATACGTCTTAGTCGCTCCTGGATGTATCGAATAAGGGGTATTATGAGCTTCCGAAAGAATTTGACCTTTAAGATTTTCATCTTTTGGAACACAAATTCTTCCTCGAAATGTGAGTATTCCCTTATTGGAGACTTTGAATTTTGTCTCTTTTCTTTCCTCAGCTTCCTTCCAATATTGGTTAAGAGTAGAATCTTGACGTTGAACTTCTACCATCTTATCAAAAATAGATGGTTGTATTTGCAATGCGGCTAATCTACTTGTGATCAGCTCTAATCCTAATGAATGGATATCCTTTTGTAAAGATACTGGAAATCTATGAAACGACATATGGCTTAATTTGGTAGTCTTACAACTCAAAGCGTCAGCAACCCTATTGGCTTTTCCAAGGTGATAAAGGATTTCGCAATCATAATCCTTTACTAACTCCAACCATCTGCGTTGCCTCATATTGAGTTCTTTTTGAGTGAAGAAATACTTGAGGCTTTTATGATCAGTAAAAATTTGGCATTATGCTCCATACAAACAATGCCACCATATCTTTGAAGCAAAAACTACTGCTGCTAACTCGAGATCATGAGTAGGATAGTTCCTCTCGTGATTCTTTAGTTGTTGAGATGCATACGTAACTACCTTCCCATTTTACATCAGTACTGCTCTCAATCCTAATTTGGAAGTGTCATTGTATATGTCAAACTTTTCTCCATCAATTGGGATGGTAAGAATTGGTGTTGTAGTCAATTTTTGTTTCAATTCTTGAAAACTTCCCTCACACTTTTCAGTCAATTCGTACTTCTTCTCTTTTCGTGTGAGGGCAATAAGTGGTGCAGCTAGTCTAGCGAACCCCTCTACAAATCTCCTGTAATATCTGGCTAAACCTAAGAAACTATGAATCTCCGTTATGTTTCTTGGTACGAGCCAATCACTAACTGCTTCAATCTTTGCTGGATCCACCGAAATTCCATTCTTTGAGACTACATGCTTCAAGAAGTGAACTTCATTGAGCCAAAATTCACACTTAGAGAATTTAGCATATAGCTAATGCCTCTTCAGTGTTTGAAGAATAATTCTCAAGTATTGTTCATGTTCCTTATGATTCTTTGAATAAATCAGTATGTCGTCAATAAAAACGATAACAAACTTATCCAAGTATTCTCTAAAAACATGATTTATCAAATCCATAAAAGCTGCTGGGGTATTAGTTAGTCCAAACGGCATCACCAAAAACTCGTAATGTCCATAATGTGTTCTAAAAGCCGTCTTTGATATATCTTGCTCCTTAATCTTGAATTGGTTGTATCCAGATCGCAAATCAATCTTTGAGAATATTACTGCTCCTTTGAGTTGATCAAATAAGTCATCGATCCTGGGTAGAGGATATTTATTCTTTATCGTGACCTTATTAAGCTCACAATAGTCAATGCATATTCTTAGTGAGCCATCTTTCTTTTTTACAAATAAAACAAGGGCTCACCAAGGCGAATAACTTGATCGGATAAATCCTTTGTCCAACAACTCCTATAGTTGCGTTTTTAACTCCCTAAGTTCTGCTGGAGCCATCCTATAAGGAGCCTTAGAAATTGGTGCCGTTCCAGGTAAAAGTTTAATTTCAAACGAAATCTCACGTTCTGAAGGCAATCCTGGTAATTCTTCGAGAAAGACATCCAGGAAATCTTAAATTATCAGCACATCCTTTGGTTACAACTTATCAGTTTTCATCGTATCTACAACGTGGACAAGATATCCTTTGCAACCCTTTTTTGTCCGTTTTTCGTTCCGATTGTTTCTAAAACCTTAGAATTGATGTCTCTCAATTAATTTCCTAACCTTAATATTTATGTGTTCACCCACTTGTGGGTTTAACATAGTGTTCTGTATCTCATTCTCAAATACAGTTCGAAGATCGGTAATTGTATCGTGGTTCAGAAATTTCTGATTTTTAACTTATAACTTGTCATTCCCTATTGATATCAATAAATACTTATCATAAAAGTATTCAGATTAATAATACGTAGAATTCTAGGAAATATTACCCTATATAGTAATTCTGTTAAATTTTTGGGTCATGACATAATTAGTACTTTTGAATGTAAGGATAAGTAAGGTATGCAATGGAAGTAATGTATATAAGACTACAAGGCTACGTTTAGCGACCTCAAGTCACAAAGTATGATAATGTATCCAAAATGCGATTATGATAATGGCATATGAACGAGAATGGTATGCAAATGATAGGTTAAATATACGACCACGTTTAGGGAAAACAATTTCAAAGTTTTGAAAGAACTTTACCTACAAATTATTCAGTGTTAAGAAGTTGAAAATGCTTTCGGAATATTTTAATGTTCAAGTTTTACTAAGAATACAAATTGAAGTTTTATTCTTCCAAAGTTATTAGTATCTATTTCATTATTAAGGAAAAAGAAGTAGCCTAAATTTTAGGAGTCTATGGTTTTAAAATAGTAGATGTTAAGATATGAGTTAAGTATGAATGTAGTAGTGATAACCAAAAGTAAAAGTCGTCACAGTGAATCCATCTGGGATTTAAGTTCGTCACAGTGAAGCTATCCCTTTTTTTTTACAATTTTTTTGGGTAATTATATTGCAACTTGGAATGTATAAAAAATTTTAGTAAGTTATAATTCTAAATTATCAAATCATATGTAGGTTTCGTTCACTTCACAGATTTAAATTTTCAATTTAAATTGAAATGTAACATTTTTTGGGAGTTTTTCCCTGTAGCAACAAAAAAAATTAGATGTGACATTTTCTGACATTTTTACTGTAAAAACTTAAAATTAAAAACTCGAATCGGTAAAATAAACGAGGCCATGTATAACAAGTAAAAATAAAAAGTATCCATACTAAAAACTAATTTTTTAAAATGTCAAGGTACTAATTCAAAATTATTAAAAATATAAGATATTAAGAGTATATTTTGATAAAATACTTTGTACCAAAAATGAAAATAAGAAAAAGTATTCAAGGTTTGCCACTTCATGCATTCAAAAAAAAAAAAAAAAGACTTACTTGCCATTTAATTTATTTTCAAAAAACATTTATGATGCGTTTTTTTTTTCAAAAAAATAATTATATCTCAGGGAAAAATTCTCTCTTTTCATGGGCTTTGATGGCCTTTCCTGTCTTTTATTTTTATCTTAGAATATATGATTAACAGTTTTAGGGAATTATTAGATTAGATCAATTTTTCTTTTTTAAAAAGGGGGAAAAAAAAAAAAATGTCGCAATTTGTGTCGTGGAAAATGCTTACAATTTTTATCGAGGATGTGACAGTTTCACTGATAGTGTTGAAAAATCTAAAATGATTGAGGGGGACTAAAATTGCTTAAAAAGTAAGTCTGGTTCCAAGAGAAAAAAAAAATTGTTAACCTTTACGGTGGGATAAAGATTTACAATTTTAGTTTAAAATTTAAATTTTATTATAATAAAAAAATTTTAAAAACAGTTATATTTACTTTTTTTATTATAATAAAAAAATTTTATATAAAATTATATCTCAATTTAAATTATAAATTTAAATCAATGACGTGAACAGTTAAATTTAATTCCTTTAAAATAATTGATTTATATATATGCATGTATAGTTTTGGAAAACCTGGTTGGATTGTTTATCCAACCAATACCAACCATTATACAAAGAGAAAAAGAAAGATGCAAGGAAATATATTTAAAAATAACGTTATTTTTGCATTTTAAGCGTAAAAAAATGATTCAGATAAAATATAATAGGATTTGACTAAACATCAAACTCAGAGTTTGTTCATTTACACTAAAAAAAAAGGTTTGATTTTAAATTATAATTTTATTTAAATTTATGTTTTTTTTTTTTTTTTTTTTTTTTTTTTTAAAATTAGAGTTTGAACTTGAGTTTGAAATTAAATTTTAACTTGAGTTTGAAGCTAAAATCTGAATTTAAATTTTCCCTTTAACTCAAGTTCCTAAACTCAAATTCAAATTAATGAACAATATTTTTTCTATTTTTAAAAACGCTATAACTTTTTCATTTTAATTCTGATTGAGATGATTTTTTTTCTATGCGTTCACAACGATGGAACAAATAAAACCTCACTCATATATCATATTAAAATTTTTCATCACCAATGAGTTTTTATTAAAATACTATCTAAATACAAATTCAAGTTTTGATCAATCCAAACACAAACTTAAATAGATTTTCAATTCAAATCATAACTGAAAATGTACACATCCAAACACAAACTCAAATTAGAGTCTCAACTCAAACTATACTGAAATACACCTTCACTTCAATTAAGATCTGAATTCAAATCACTTTAACTCAAAAATTACCAGTCCATCCACTTTGCTGATTCGAATTTATTATTCAAGTTGAGATGTGATTTTATGTGAGAATTTTTTACTGTAGTCAAAAAATTAAATGTGACTGTTTTAAAAATTTTTTACTGTAATAAAACTCAAATTTTAAACTTAAATCAATAAAGTGAACGAGGCCACAGCTCAACAAATCCTCAATCATATGGAGACAGACGCTCGAATGCTTTGACAATGAGGTCTTATGTTCAGCGCACCTACCACAATAACCGAGTTATACGCTATTTAAACATGTGAAACATATATCACTTTGACCCACCTTTTTTCTATATCCATCTATTTTCTTAGGAAAAAAAAAAACACTTCTCAACATTGAGCTGGAGTCACAAAAATGTCAACTTTTTTATAATAATAATAATAATAATAATAATAATAATAATAATAATAATAAAAAGGATATTATTCGGCACCGTCACTCCAATAAGGTTAGTCCTACATACATGCGTAATCTATCTCTTATGAGTTATGATCTCAAGCATAACTCATAATAAATTACGAAACTGTTATCTCTTTTTTTTTTCTTCAGACTCGTTCATTTCGCTGATTTAAATTTAGAATTTGAGTTTTATTACAGTAAAAAGCTCTAAAAAACAATCACATCTAATTTTTTTATATATCTCAATTAGAATTAAAAACTCGAATTAACGAACTAAACAAGCTTTCATCGTCTTGTAAAGGGAATTTCAAATTAAAGAAAAAGAGTATAAAATTATAGTTTAAATATAACCTTTTTTTTATCTACTATTTTTATGCTTGGAAGTTTGGATTCACATCAAGTATTTGAGAATGAGATTTTTGTTACTTATCCAACGTTGCATGCATGGACCGTGTTCAGTTTAAAGTGCGCCAAATTTACTGGATCTCTACGCTTGATCTCTAATTCAAGTAGTGATTTTATGAAGGAAAAAAAAAATAAAAAATGAAATACTATTGTAAAATGTAAAACGTATTCTTTGAGTACGTTTGGAACTCATTCTGAAATAATTTTGTTTTTTTATATGAAAATAAAAATGAAAACCTTTTTAATTTCAGACAGAAATTATTTTTAAAAATACATTTGGTAGTTTTATCAAGAGATTATTTTCAGTGTAAAAATTATCTCTCTTTCTCTCTCTGCTTGAGAGAGGAGAAAACAAAAATAAAAAATGAAATTAAAACGACTAAAAGTCATTTTTCATTTTTCTCTTATTTTACACTAAATTAAAAAATTATTATTGTTTTTTATTTTTATTTTTATTACGTCAAACAATGTTTTAAAAATATTTTTATTTTTTTTTCTCAAAAAACATAAAAAATAAAAATGGAACAATTCTAAACACAATCTTTATTTCTTGTCTTGTCGTTTCTTCTCTCTCCCTATCTCTCTCTATTCATTGATCATGTTTCCGACGACAATATTATTACCCAGTTGATGTACAATTTTAGATTTTAGTGGCATATGCAGCCCATGTTCATAAAGGCAAAGGAAATTTCTACTAATTTTAATTTTGGGACTTTTTCAAGTAATCTCTCTATGAGTAGTATTAATTTTTAATTGTTTGCTCTAATTAAATTCACATTAAATTAAAAAATTAGTAAAATAAATAATTTTTAATGTAAATATGACCGTTAAAAAAAAAAAACTACCAATAATTTATTCTTTTAGTTTTATCAGAAAAACTCCCTATAGCAAACTAATGCCCTGTTTATTTCCGTTTTCATTTCCATTTTTCACATTTTTTGAGACTAAAAAATGAAAATGGAAACATAAAATGCGTTTGGTGTAAAAATTTTTAAAAAATAAAAACAAAAACGTTTTCGTCTTTTTCTGAAAAACTGAAAATGAAAAAAAGATGTTTTCATTTTCACGTTTTCGTTTTCTGAAAACGAAATTCATTTTTTTTCTTCTCTCTCTTCTCCAGCTGAAGAAGACGCAGGCCTGGGACATCCGGCTAAAGCCCACCGTCTCACGCCTCTCCCGACTTCTCCGACCCGCCGCCCCACCCACTTCTCCCCCCACTCTTCTTCCTCTGCATGTAAAAATTCACGTTCATTTAATATATTTAATAATAATATTTATTTAATATATTATTATTTATTTAATATATTATTAATTTAAATATTAATTTAAATATTATTACCTGTTTTCAAAAACTAAACCACCAAGAACAATTTCAATTTTTTTTTAAAACTGAAATTAATCTCTGAATAAAACTATCAAATGTATTTCATAAATAATTCCAAAATGAAAATAAAAACGTTTTTATTTCTATTTTTATACAAAAAATAAAATCATTTTAAAATCAATTCTAAACACACCCTAATATTTCATAACCAAAAAAAAAAAAAAAAAAAATGTATGTGAAGACAAGTAGGAAACTGTCAAGGAATACACCCAAGTAAGCTATGAAATAATTAGCAAAAAGAAAAAGTAAGCTCTCAAATAGTGTTTTGTTTGTCTTTGACTGAGGGTTGCGGTCATTCTTGATTTCTCAATTATATAGCAGCTTTCACATTAATTAATTGGGATCTTAGTATTTAATACAAATGTGTTACCATCAATAAACTTGCAACCATCATATAAAAAATTACTGTTTTCCCTTATCTATAATAATTTATTAAATATGAAATTGTTTTGTTTTGTTTTCTTGAGATAAATATGTTTTTTTTTTTTTTTTCTTTCAAATGATGATATAAATATAAGTTAATATCACATACATTATAACATTGAATGGTTAGGATTTATGATGTTATTGAAATTATTATCCCTTAAAAAAGGGATCCATAAATTATTTTTACACTCTATAATTGATAGATTTAATTCATCCTTTGATATTATTAACATGATAAGAAAAGCTGAGCTATCAATTTCTCATATGTTCATTATTAGACTAATTTTTCCACTAGATAATAAATATTTAAATAACATGATTTTTATCATATAATCTCAATTAGAGATATTAATGGTTACTAATTTGCGTGGCTAATTAACGGGCTAAAATCTCTTCGTATGTATGTAACTTTTTTTGGATCTATTATGTATATGAAATTTTGAAGAGTTTTCGTTTCAAAAGAAACTTTTGAAGAGTTCAAATCATTTTTAACTTTCCTCCTAAATAATGCTACAAGAAGAGAAAAAATATTATTATTAAATATGTTGAGAGAGTATCTAGTCTCTACTACATGATCGTGAAGTTAGAGATCCCGTTTATTTCATTGATTTAAATTTAAAATTTAAGTTTTGTTATAATAAAAAGCTCTAAAAAACAGCAACATCTAAGTTTTTACTATAGTAAAAAATTTTCACATAAAATGTCATTTTAAATTAAATTAAAAACTCAAATCAATAAATTAAACGGGCTCAGAAAAACAAAAATAAATAAAAGCGTTAGATAGAATGTGTTGAATGATTGAACTAGAAAAAACAAAATGCATGTTTATTTTTTTCCAATAAAGAAAAATGTCATTACAAATATACTACTATTTTTTTTTTTTTTTTTGGAGGAATACTCGGTACAAACTACAAACAAGTATAGGGAATTGAGAAAAGATAAGACTACAAATGATTTATGTCAATTTTAATTCATAAATTTAAAATTATTCTTAACGTAATTTAAATTATATAACGTGATTTAAATTATAATATAAATACACCAATTAAATGCCTAAAAACTATCCCCAAAAAACTGAAAATAATATTCTTGGCATATCCGAAGCTGACGTGGCTGAGGCGTGCCTATCTTTTCCAATCATAGTTTCCGCACACCGACCTTAACCTTGAAAAGTGACTGTGACGTGCAATTGACATCTACACCAAAACGTTTTCTTTTTTATTTTTTTTTTTAAAAAAACAAAAATAAAAATAAAAACAAAAAAAATCATCTTAAAAATTTTAAGATATGTGTATTTTAACAACTCAAATTAAAAATTTAAATTATATATGTAAAAATAAAATATTATAATAAAAAATTAAATTTTTATGAGAGAAAATATTATAAAAATAACATTTTAAAAATCCACACAAACTTTTTTTACTACTCAATTTATGCTGTGCATAGCATTTCTACTAAATTAAAGGATTTATTCATTAGGAAAATATATTTATGAATTAAAATAAGGGAATTTCTAATATAGGATCTTGAAAATTCTCAATTAAGTTCAGATTATATTAAAAATTATATGTTCTACATGTTTTAAGTTAGAAATATGCATGATTGGGCAGGAGGTTCTATATTGAGAAGAACCTAATAAATAATAAATAAATAAATAAATAAAGAGAAAATTTTTGATAGACCAGTCACTGATATTATTAGTTTCTGATTATTAGATATAATTAAAATCACATAAAATTAAAAAAGTATATAAAATATGTAGTTGTTGATATAAATTTAACAATTAAAAAATAAAAAATTATTAATAATTTATTTTTTATCATACCAAAAAAACTCCCATAAATAAAAGGGTTTAGTCTGACAAATGATCTTTGAGTTTTACATCAATTTTACTTTACTCCCTAATTTATCATTTTGTTTTCACTTTCTATCTGTTGGCTAGATCTTAAATATTATTCGATGGAAAGAACATGTGCTCTCCCACAAACGAGGTTGTTAGATTAATGAAGTTTGATGTAAATGTTCTTATGGGACCTCTTTCGAATTCACAGGTTATTAGGGATAAAAATTGGAATAAAAACTAAAATTTTAAGACTATTTGTGAATATTAGGCCCCGTTTACTGTGTAGATTTGAGTTTTTAATTCAAATTGAGATGTGATATTTTCTTAAAATTTTTTACTGTAACAAAAAAAATTAGATATGATATTTTTTAAAAAAATTTTACTATAAAAATCTAAAAATTAAAAACTCAAATAAATAAAATAAATAAGACCTTTAACTTTTATTTTTGTATTATTTTAATTAGCTGAGCAAATAAATGCATTGATAGTTTAATATGTCAAGCTGATGCATAGGTCATGAAATAAACACTTGATCCTCACTGACACTAGTACTTTTTCCTGTTCTTTGACCAGTTTATTCAAATTTATTGATGTAACTGATTGTTTATCAACATCATAATTTTTCTATAGTTTGTGGCCTTGTATGTCATAATTAATATTTGTATTTCTTTAATTTGAAATATATTAGCCTTTTCTCCTTTAAAAGAATACCACAAGATGAATTTAAGAAGTACGAATTAATTAGGTGCACACACGCATACACTAGTTAGAGACTAGCGTGTGTGTGTTTCTCTTTTTGTCCAATTTAGTGAAGCGTCCAATTTATTTTATTAATTCGAGTTTAAAAATTTAATTTTGTTATAGTAAAATTTTTTTAAAACATTCATATTTATTTTTTTTAGTTACAGTAAAATTCTCACATAAAGTCAAATCTCAACTTAAATTAAAAACTTGAATCAGCGAACTAAACGGGCTCATAGAAAGTTCTAACCTATTTTTTTTTTAATTATTACTCTTAAGATCAATTTACTATAATGATACAATCTATGAAATTTATGCTAACGTCACTCATTTTTTCTGTCACTTTTACTGTCAACTCAACTATCTCATATTAATAGAATTCACGTGTCAATAAATATAAAAAATATTTATATAAAAGCATGTGAAATTCTATTAATTTTACACTCTTTTAAAAATTTAACGTTCCTAAATTTTAATTTTTATTCCAATTTATATAAAATTATATTAATTTAATACACTTTAATAAATTCATAGTTTAAAAATATACATGTATCGTCGATAAGAGACTCCGTCGTAAAAAGTCCCTTTAAATATATAAAATTGGTAAAACAATTTTCACGAAAAAGCATGTAACAAAATTGTAATACGTCTCATTTCATGTCATGTTAATGCTATTGGAGATTCGAATTAGCAGCAATTAAGACATTGTTTGAGATACATCTGTATACAGGTGATTATAACTCTACAATATAGAGTTATTTTACTTTTAATTTTTTGCAAAAACCGGTTTAATTCTCGATATTTTAATTTATTTTGATTTGTTTTAATATATTTTGTCTTATTTTGATTTTATTATATTTTTTTTTTTTTTTATGTTATTTTATTTTATTTTATTTTAATTTATATGAATAAATATTTATATAATATTTCTATTTTATTTTTATTTATTTTTTTGTTTGAATTACATCCGTTAGATCGAAGCACTTAAACGATCAGGATTGGAAAGTGCATTACACTCTTCGGGAGAAGAGTGTGAGCAGACAAGGAAACATCAGCGAGCCTCATATGTTGGAAACATCTTTCTTTTATTCTCATGTGAGCCAGTCTATGTGAGCTTGCATTCTCCTACCAATCTAGTTGTGCCACATTTCATGCTTTTAATGCATGTAATGTGAAGAACATGCAGAAGACAAGAATCTAAAGATGATAGTCTAAATCTTATGATCCACAATCGAGGGAATAAAGTTGGGCGCTTTATTCATGTTAAGATTATTATGTTGTCTACTTCCTAACGGAGACGGCTTGTCTTGATCGTCGGAGGTGGGACTCCATGGGTAGAGACATTGATATAGTTTCTAATGGTGAAATCTATATTGGATCAAACCAAAGGTGAATTGTTTTAATTAATAATTCTGTTTGAATAAAACAATTCACTTTTTTTGACCTTAATTATATGTTGTCATCTTAATCCGAGATGGATGATGAACCCGTATACTTGACTTGTATCCTTTGATGTACTAAAGGGAGACATCCAGACATTATGTAAAGGTGCGCTTGCCGGTTTCATTGGGGTATGACTCGTGTGCGTAGATTTCGTTATTCATAGATAGATAGTGGAATCCATAGCTCCTATAAAGAGTCAATGATATCCTCTTATGCATTATCGTGGATTGGAAAATACGTTTGTTTATTAGACTACTCTATGTTATCTAATGGTTTCTTGTTTGTAATAGTATGAATAGTGTTTTTCTAATGGTTTGATAATGGAACATAAGATAAATGTGATCGGGAAGGTAAAACGGAACTTGACCTCAAGTCGATTATGGATATCCTATGGGGATGATATACTAATATATTGAGTTATGGACTAAAATGTTATTTGAGTTTTGTAAATATGCTATATAAATCGAGAATTATGTTTCTTTAGGCTTTTAGTGGAATAATGCGAGAGTTTTATAATCATGAGATGGACTTGTTGGTTTACAAGTAATTAGCGTTGTGATTATAGGAGCTTGATTTATATATGTCCATCGGGTCCCTTTGCTAGCTCACATAATTTCCTATAACGATCACGGGTGTATTTCCTACATATTGGTAACTTGTGTTATTTCCGTAAAGAGGTTCAAAGTTAATTCATGAGTGATTTATCGGGTGAATTAATTGATAAATTGATTCTAGATAAATTGGTTGAATTATTGTTTTAAAAGTTGTTTAATATGGGAAGACTATTATATGACCTCCTTTGATCGGACAATTTTTATTGGGTTGCTTGAATCAAAATAGAGGCTTATAATGAGTTTTTATGTTGAAGAACTAGGAAAACAACTTTAAATCGTTTTATAACTTGAGAAATTTGACGGTGGGTAGACCGGTCAGAGGATCGACCATCGACATAATATTATCCGTTTTGTGAAGGATTTCAATAAAGTTATAATCTCAATTACCGGTCGATGAAATTATGATTCTCGTAACGCGTCTTCATTGTTTTAAAATCGACTGTCTTGATTAAATATTTGGGAAACCTAATTGTTATGGAAGTATGACTTCCAAAACAATATAAATAGTCTATTAAGTCACATTACTAATAAGATCACTTGAGAGACTTTTTGGAGGCTATTGATAAGAGATTCCAAGAGGAAAAATAGTTTAATTATCAAGAACAATTTTTCTTTGGCTCTCTTGTGATTGGAAGGAGATCAAGAATACCAAGAGGAGATTAGACGAAGTGTGCCCACCCGCACACCGATCGTGGAAACGAATAGCAAAAAGAAAACCAAATGGTTGAGGCTCTTAATGTTCTTTTTTGGGCAACGCTTTGATCCGTCCGACGAGTTCAAAATCTCAAAAGGTATGATTTAGATCTTTAGTATTTATGTTATATAACATCATCAACATGTTTTTGTTTGGCTTTGACGTTGATTAAAATTTTTAAATTCCGCTGCGCACTCGATGCCATTATTTTTCCAACAGTTTTTTCTTTTCTTAACAGGCGGAATAAGATAAAACAGTCCAAAATTTGTGATCACCACCTTAGCTACATGCCTTCTTGAAAAATAAACAAATAAATAAATAAGACGCCATTTTTATTATATTAATTTAAGTATTTAAATTTTTTTAATCACAAATAGGTAGTTCTTTATTGGGAAATTCTCTAGTATGTTTGGTGTATTAGTTAGTCAGATTTTTCTACCTATTGAATCTGTGTATTATTATAAGGTAAAGCGCCGAACCCTAAACTTAGACCCTGAATGAGACCTGCACGCCAAAAAAAAAGCATTAAACAGTCAAGGACAACTCAGCCCTAAGAGTCACGTCAGCATATAGCTTTCTTAGGAATCGACCGTTAAAAGTGTTGGGATTGGTGTCCTTAAGCATGAGATGTAATAAATGTATTTTATTATTTGTACAAACAATTAATTGAGAATTAGTTATATATTAAATAATGTGATTATTTAATTATTTTGTCACACATTGTAGTGGCACCACAAGGGGCATGTGACTGGGAAAATCCCACTGAGATTTAGTTCCTTGCTCTTCAAGTAGTCCGGTTTACTTGTTCGATAAGTTTTTTCAAGTTAAATTCAAAAAGGAAAGTAAGGTGTTATTTTATTTGGAATTGAATTTGAGTTAAAATTAGAAACTGAGGAAGACAGAATTTTTCTTTCTACTCCTTAGTATGGCTGCCCACCCTATAAGCAAAGAAGGAAGGAAATTTTCTTTCCTAAATCAAAAGGGAAAGAAATACTTGTTTCCAAAAGAAAAAAGAAATTGCATTTTTAATGAGATTAAAAAATACAATAGTTACTAAT
This sequence comes from Morus alba, assembly GCA_012066045.3. Taxonomy (NCBI): domain Eukaryota; kingdom Viridiplantae; phylum Streptophyta; class Magnoliopsida; order Rosales; family Moraceae; genus Morus; species Morus alba. The sequence continues at coordinate 60,575,512 of CP050224.2, forward strand.
GTCCTATTTGCTTCGTCTACAAGTAAAGACTTCTCCTAATTGTCTATAAATAGGAGACAATATGAATTGGAGAAGATTGATCATTGATTTCCCTAGTTGGCCGACAATATAGAGAGAAAAAGAGACAAAAAAGTTCTTTCAATTTTTCAACTCTTTCACATACATGAGTTGATAGTGGAAGAACACTAAATTAGTGACTAATCCTTTCCAGTAGATTTACCTTGAGCCTACCCTCATCGTCTTGTAAAATCAAGGAGTAGAAGAGGAAGGGCTTAGGTGTTCTAAGAAAGCTTTAGAGCGAGGATTGTTCATTGGCCAAAGAATTTCAAGTTATCGTCCTAATCGTTAGCAAGCTATCTATTATCATAAATTAATAAGATTAATTTATTATTGCATAAATTAACATAATCTATAACGTATTCAAAAGGTTTTATGAAAATTTTTTGTTATACATGATCCGCACTATCATTCTTCCGCACTCGAAAACATTTTGAAAACCAACAAAAAGGACGTACCTGCTATTAATAAAAAGTCGGCCATTCTGAGAAGTCACAAACAACAAGTATGAGGTCAACCGTACCCACATTTGTAAGCGAAGAGACTTCTGGAAGTGTTTACGATGTCGAGGCCACACAAGAAGATAAGATCCGCAAGATTTGCTATTTGTAATTCAAATTATCACAAAAGATAAGGGAAATAACCTAAATTCAAATAAGGAATGTTTATGGATGGTGACCTAAGCTATAAATAAGGGATTATGAGTTAGAAAATCTCAAGTCTCACCTTGAGTAATTAGAGTGCGTATTCTCTCAAAATATAGTTAATATTCTCTCCCCTCACAGTGAGACGTAGCTCTTGAATTGATGGTGAACCATTATAATTCTCGTGTGTTCTTATTGTTTAGTTGCTTTTTAATTGTGTTTTAGATCATTAAGGTGTTGTTTGGTGTGTAAGGGTTATGAACCCGGAACCGTGATTCTGGTTCAGATTCAATGTTTGTTTACAAAAAGTAAAAAAGTGGTTCTGACTTGACTCAACCAGATCAGTGTTTGGTTAGGATGGTTCTGACTCAATGTTTGAACCCTAATATCATGTTTTAAACCATGAATCACCCGTGATTGTAAGACCACTCGTCCTTTGGTTTTGGGTGGTTCAAACTCTTGATTCTGGTTATGGTTTCAGAACTATAACTTGGACCCAAAATCATGAATCATGATTTTAGTTCTAAAATAAAAACTAGAATGACCTTAATTTGAACCCTCATACCAAACGAATCCAAAATCTGTGTTGCTTATTAAGAAACTCGTTATTATTTTGTTGATGAATTTTCATCGTCAACACATGCTTTTTGACTTTTATTTTTACGTGACTTTATGCATATCTGATGGACAGAAAACTTAACCCACCAATATATTGGCGTACTAGAGAAGATCTCTTCTTTATATATAATAGTAGAAACTTTTTCTTTTATTCATAATATTGGGAAGTATTGTACTTTTCAATGTTGTACTGTCATGGCTAATGGTTACATTAACATGGTTATAATGTTTTTACGACTTCAAGTAGAGAATTTATGTTAAAAAGTAAATTTATGTGAGAGAAAATATTGGAATAAAAATGTTAAATTTGAATTTTTATGAAAGAGAATATTGTAGTAAAAATTTTAAATTATAATTTGATTAATTCAAATTGTGAAATGAATGGTATCTTAATTCATCTAGACATGCCTTCGAGACACTCTGGGAATAAACTAATTACAAATATACTACTTATTTTTACTGCTAATTTTTTCCTTTCTTTACTCAAAAAATATATTGATTGACTATAAACTTTATTGATAGCCATTACATAATTTGGTAAATTCGGGTGGTTGTAGCCTGTTTGTTTATCAACACCCGTTTACAATAATAGTAATAAAAAAAGTTGCAGATAAATTGCAAGAAACAAATGGATCCAAATATATATATATATATATATATATATATATATTGTCATTCCCACAAGACCATAGTGGATATAAGGATTAATGAAGGCGAATAATTGTCACAAAAATTAGGCATGGAAGACAACCATTAATGGAAGGAAATTGTGAATATTGAGTTGTAATTAGACTTGGTCCCACTATTTTGAGCATGATTTCTGATACACAATTATCCATCAAAATTATTATGTAACATTAGTGGTCACCGAATTATTTGTGCTAATTAATTGCAGTAGTGCACTAGTGCTTTCTTGCCCCCACACCTACATTCTATTTTTTTTTCTCTCTTTTTTTGTTTTGTTTTGTTTTTGTTTTTGTTTTTGTTTTGTTTTGTTTTGTTTTGTTTTTTTTTTTTTTTTTTTTTTTTTTTTTGTTTTGTTTTGTTTTTTTTTTTTTTTTTTTGTGTGGAACAAACACCCACATTCCATTGATTAAACAAAGGATACATCATCTATCTCTACTAGCACGCATTGAGCACGCCGTGTGTGTGTGTGTGTGTGTATATTGGGCACACACACACACACACAGATATATATATATATATATATATATATGTATACAGTATAACTATGTGCATATATTTATATAACACATGGTGTGTCTATATATAAAATATTTCTACAATGATATATTATGATATCAATATATAACACACGTAACATTTCCTAAAAAATGTTAAAGAAAAATTAAGCCATGAAGTTAGCAGGCCAATAATTTTTACAATATTACGATGAAGGGAAATTCGTGAAATATTACGAGAACTAATATGTTCATGTGTTATTTTCATGATATTTGTAAATGTTTTAAAATTTATGATCAAGAACACTCAGGAAGTTTTATGCGTGACTGGTCACATAGATTCGGGAAGGCATTTTCAACGATGGTTTGTGCAAAAACCATATTCTTAAGAAATACCACATAAAATGAATTTTGTTTTACCATACCATGCTGTATTAAGATAGATTACATAACTTTATTTCGAGAGGCCGAAAACCTTATCAAGATAGATTACGTAACTTATTTGTCTTTGTTTTTATATTTATTTATATTTGTTTTTGTTTACCAAATATCTCTGAACGAGTAATTAATTTTCTGAGCGGCAGAATCTTAGATCTAATGCTAGACAAAGGGTACCCCACTTGGATTATTATAATTAAATTTGTATGTTTTTGCTAATACAGAATGTATATATAATATTCTTCAGCATCTTGTAACACGCATATTGGACTCTTGTACGCATTCAATGGAAGACTACCCTACCAAACACATTAATACATGCTGCATATATTGGTTGGTGTGTGTAAATATATATACATACATACATATATATATATACATATATAAAAAACAAAATATGGAATATATACTTGTCATTATAGTATTTGGCTTCTCTTTGATCTCTCTCTCTCTCTCTTTTTAAAGCCCCTTTATTTATCTTAAGTTATATTCTTCGTTGGGTAAGTGCCTCAAATTGATTTTAGACAAGTTACTATTTCATGTTTCTTAATAAGTTACTGTTTTTTTTTTTTTTTTTTTTTTTGAGCAAGGATTATTAGAATATAAATAAGTGTTTTGTGTAAAATTTTATGTCCTCAAAAGAAAAGGTGTGCTAAGAGAAAAATGTCAAAGAAAGAGTGTCTCTATTTGAGAGAAAGAGTGTCTCCTTTTGAAAGAAAGGGAAAAAAGTGAAGAGAGAGATAGACAAAGGGTGTAAGGGGTTTTGGGTAGAGAGCAAGTGAGAAAGTTTGTTGAATGTATAATTCTAAAATTATTAGTGAATTTTTCTCCCTCTCCTGTGGAAGTAGGAAATTTTTTCAAACCACTTAAATCATTGTCTTCTCTATTTTTTCTATTATTTTTATTTCAATTTATTTTTCTGATGCGTGGATGTAATGGTGTGTTTTTTCCCAACAACTGGTATCAGAGCTAAGGTGAAAATTAAAAGAAAGAAAAAAGGTGGAGATGACGTCCGAGATAAAATTTGAGCAAATTAAGCAGTTTGATGGAAAGAGTAATTTCAACATTTTGCAGAGTATGATCAAAGATGCTCATTCAGTAGGGATTATTAAAAGTGTTGCTAGGAAAAAAGCCAGAAAATATGAAAGATAAAGATTGTGAAGAATTAGATACGAAAGTGGTAAGCACTATTCATTTAAGTTTGGCTCATGAATTGAAATATAGTGTTATGAATGAGACATCTCATTCTGAATTACGAAAAAATAATTAGCAAAAGTTTAAATGTCAAAATCCCTAACAAATAGATTATATTTAAAGAAGCAATTGCACGAGTTGAAGATGGATGCAGAAAGTGATGTTAGGGATCATATAAATAATTTTAAAAAGTACACAACTCAATTTTTAAGTGTAGATATCAAAATTGATGAGAAAGATAAAACGATAATTTTGTTAGCCTCCCTACCTAAATCATATGAGACTTTAGTGACTACAATTTTAGTTGGAAAGACGACGTTGACTGTGGATGAGGTGTCGACTGTTCTGTTAGAGACTGCAAATATAAAAAAAATCTAGTAGTACGTCTCATAATGAACTAGTTTTAGTGGAAAAGTCATATTCAGATAGTGAAGAACTGTCGAAGTATCTAGAAGAAAGAAGAAAACAAGAACCCAAAGAGACTTCAAATTTTGCAAATGTTGTTGACAACATGTATGACAGTGAAGATTATGTGTATTCTATTATTGCTGATGAAAATATTTTTGACTCTTAGATAGATTCTGGATGTTCGTTTCCTATGTGTCCACATAAAGAGTGGTCGGTTTCCTATGACCTCTGTGATGTCGGTACTTCGTTGATGGCTAATGATTCTGGTGCTAAAGCTGTTGGAATAGGTACTATGAAGGTGAAGATGTTTGATGGAGTTGTGAGGACATTGACAAATGTTAGGCCTGTTCTTCAACTACGGAGAAGTTTAATTTCTTTGGGGGCTTTAGACACTTTGAGTTGTGAGTACTATGTGAAGGGTGGTTTTATGCAAGTCAAGAAAGGTGATTTAATTGCCATGAAGGGTGAAAAAGTGAAAAACTTGTATAAAATGATTGGGACTACGATTGTAGGTGGAGCCAAGCTATAAAGAATCTTCTTCTGTTGTGAAAGAAGTTATAGGAGTTAAAAAGTTCAACAAAATGATAATTGTTGAAGATGATAAAGACAAGATGGTGAAGACTTGTAGCAGTGAAGATACTTTGAAGTGTAAGAAGACAGTTTCTCGTGTCAAGTTTAATGAGAGTTTGAACTTGATACACATATATTCTTGTTGAAGTTTGAACTATCGGTGTGATGACGAGTTTGGAGATTGGATACCTAAATGAATGAGTTGAGAGAATTTGAGTCAAGGTGGAGATATTTGGGTAAGTGCCTCAAATTGATTTTGAGAAGGTTACTATTTTGTTTTTTTTTTTTTTTTTTTTTGTTAAGTTATCGTTTTCTATTCTTGGGCAAGGGTTATTAGGAGTCTATAAATAAGCATTTTATATAAGGCTTTATGTGTACTTAAAAGAAAAGGTGTGCTCAGAGAAAAAGGTCAGAGAAAGAGTGACTCCTTTCGAGAGAAAGAGAGAAAAGTGACGAGAGAAATAGACAAAGGGTGAAAGGGGTTTTGGGTGAGAGAGAAAGTGGGAAAGTTTATTGAGTGTGTAATTTCGAAATTGTGAGTGAATTTTTCTCCCTTTTTCATGGACATAGGAATTTATTTCAAATAACTTAAATCTTCATCTTCTCTATTTTTTCTGTTATTTTTATTTCAATTTATTTTTTGCTGTGTGGGTATAGTGATATATTTTTCTCCAACATTCCTAAATCTTACGTTAATTTTAAATTCCAATTCTTATAAATATTTTTCTAAATCTTAAGCTAATTTTAAATTCCAATTCTTATAAATATTTTCATAAATATACAAAAGAGTGAATATGTGACAATTGTTCATCCTTGATAGTCTAAAACAATGAATTTTTGGCGTTTTACCTTTTTGGTTTTCATTTTTATGGTTCAACTTCATTACCATTTGTTATTTTGTTATCTCTTAATTTATGTTTATCTTATGATATTTCAAAATGACGAGTTTTATGTGTTTTACTTTTTTTTCCTGTCTTATTAAGTTTGAACTCCTTTTTTGTTATCTTTTAATTTAGAATGATGTATTTCTATGATTAAATGTAACCTTTTAACTTAAACTACTTTTAACATATAATATTTTTTTCACATAAACTGAGTGTGGATGGTAAAATTAAGTGTGAAATTACCGCTAAAATATATTTGCTACCACATAATTATCTCTTTTAAATTTTTTAAAAAAATAAAAATTTTAATTACAACTCAATAACTCAATACGTGCATCACACGGACCTAAACTAGTATTTAATTTACAAGCTGGAAAATTCGCACCCAATACAAACCTTTCATAATTATATTCAAAACAAACGTCCAGAACTGATTGACAGGAAAGTGGTCAAAAAGAGAAGATGTTGGCTTCTATAGCATGCAATAAGTTTTATTTATTTATTTATTTATTTATTTATTTATTTTTGCTTGAATATGGATATGGCATACAATAATTGATAGAAGAAGTATTGATATTTCAACAGAAAATGCAAGATATATTGCACATATTAATATATATTTATAATTTAATTCACTTCACTATTGGTGGATTCTTTCCCATGCAATAATACATATGTGGTCGACCAATAGAAGATCATTTAAGGTTGGGAAAAGTACTTAGGGCCCCTTTGAAATGTTTAATATTTATGATTTTCACATATTAATATATATTTATAATTTAATTCACTTCACTATTGTTGGATTCCTTCCCATGCAATAATACTGTATTATTGTGGTCGACCAATTGAAGATCATTTAAGGTTTTGAAAAGTACTTAGAGCCCCTTGGAAATGTTTAATATTTATGATTTTGTTTTTTTACTTTTCTCTTGGGATTTGGTAGGGCGGTGCCGTCGTATGTTTAACCACCACATATTAGCTGAAGCCATAACATCATAAAAAAAAAAAAATATATATATATATATATATATATATATATATATGTAGACACACACACACACACACATTGAATAATACGGACAAGAGCTCCCACAAATCACAATATAGGGTAAATTACAATAAAATAGAAAAAAGAAAGGTTAAAAAAATAAAAGATAAATTATAAAATGTAGGCAATGTTTTGAGCCATCTACCATACCGAAAAATACAAAAGAGTGGCATACTGACGATTTTTTATTTCCTAATCTAAATGACATAGTTGATAAGAAAGTTTGTTTAGTTAATCATTAGTGTTGATTTGCAATGGAATATCTCCTTTAGAAAAGGTTTTTAAAAGAGACCGAGATCGAAGGAGTTGTATTAATTAATATGAACTAGAAATGGAAAAAAAAAAAAAAAACAAATAATAACATTGGTAAAAATAAAATAACATAATTTGTACGCATGAGATTAAATTAATAAGAGCAATCCTTTTCACTAATTATAGGGCTGTGATCAAGATCAAGTCTTAATAATCAAGGAAATCAAGGATATAGACGTCTTCAATGCAAGAGTTCTAAGGCATATTATATATTATAATAATGAATGACAAAAAAGAAAAAGAAAAATAGAGGCGGTCAGAGAAAGAGAATATAAGAGTAATTAAGTATGCGTTTGGTTGGTCGATTCATGTTATGATTCAGATCATGATTCGTAGCTCGCTACAGTATTTTCTCTCACAAAAAATACACATAAATAGAAAATGATTCTGAATCCATTAACAAAACGTCCACTAAATAAGGGAGGCTGTCAAATTTAATGCACTAACTACTTGCCTCCTATATTTTGAAATATTATAGAGCCACAAGATTAGTTGGATATCGAAATTAAAAAAAAAAAAAAAAAAAAAAAAAAACAATTGAGCTTTGTAACCATGGAAAAGTGAAAGAAAAAAAAAAGAAAAACAAATATCCAATAATATTACAGACAAAAATTAATTATGAAGTTTGTTTTTTTTATGTGCATTATAAGAGGCTGCAAATTAATTGTCTCATAAGTAATAACTATGATACCTAATCAAAAGTAACATATCACACATGACTATAGTGTACTATTCGTTTTTTTTAAAAAAAAAAAAAAATGTGTCAAATAGTAGTTAGCCAATTCAATACAGCGTCGCAATCCAGCTTTATCAAAATCCTATTGGCCAAATTAATTAGCCGTAATTTGACAAAGTCGTTTAATTGATTTGTTTAGGGGCAGACAATTTTCCTATCTCTTTTCTTCTTCCAAAGTGGCGTTTTTCTAATTAAAACAATAAATTTAGCATGTATTTAATCGAAACTACAAGCATCAAAACTTTTTTCTTTGCATGTGTCGCAATTACGTACCAAAAGTAATGTTGCTTCTTCTTTTTGTCTTTCAATTTGTCTACTCCGTTGGAAGTTTTTCGTCTTTTAAAATATCGTAATAAGTTATATGAAACAAATTAATCTGATATGCCAAATTTTAAATATGTATAACAAATCTGTGGAAGAGAGAGAGAGAGAGAGAGAGAGAGAGAGAGAGAGAGAAGGCGGCTAGAAATTGAAATGCTCCATTTTCAACATATCTCCACAAGTAATTCAATGTGCTAAACGTGTGAGGAAGTTTCTGCATGTAATTTAATATACCTAAAAAATTAAATAAATGGTCCATGGCCCTTTATGATAAGTTTGATAATCAATGACTTCTTCACTTTTCGTCTTCTTCTTCTTCTTCTTCTTCTTCTTCTTCTTTTTTTTTTTTTTTTTTTTTTTTTCAGTTCTTCTCGTTATAACTTATAGTGTCTTCAGTATTGATCAACCGTGTACCCCAACTAAGTTTGATTTATTTACTAAATTTCCCTCCGAGCCCTGCTCATTTTTTCTTCCATGCGACTTATATATATTAGATTATATTATAGTAAAAAAATCTACATGTTATATGTAGCTGTAACACCTTGATGAATTAAACATGATTAATTAAGATAATTAGAATTTATTAGTGTACTTAATTTGGTTTAATTAATAATTATGTTCATTAAATATTTATGATATTTAAGTTTAAATGCTTCCAAGAATTTTAAACGTTTTCAATATTTATATTTTCACCTCAGAAGTGTGTGAAGACGCATTTTTTAGTCTACTTTCCTAAATATCTTTTGATGTTTACCTTTTTCTTTCCTTTCCCTTTCTTTTTCCCTCTTCCCTCACTCTCTCCCACGACACTCTCTCTCTCAGCCACTCTCACTCTCCCTCTCTTGTCTCTCTCACATAGCTCTCTCTCTCTCTCTAAAATTTGTCATAATCTCCCAAGATCTTGAACCAAAGAGGAACTTCAAGATGTTTTCAACATCAAAAGAAGGAATTGTCGTAAGATTTTTGAAAAACTTCTCTTTAATATTAGATTTTTCCTTTGAAAAAACTTATTTTCAGTTCAAATTGGATTTTGATGGATTTTTTTTGAATCATGATGAGATTTAGGGAAATTTGGTTCGTTGGACTTGATTCAGTGATTTCAACCTGGATTTGGTAGTTTTCCTTTGAAAAATCTCATAATTAAACTCGGATTTGAAGGTTTTGGAATTTTTCTTCGCAGTTCAGCCATTTTTTCACAAACTGTAGAACTCCACTGGTCGACCGGTTTCCTCTCCACCAGCCAACCAGTGGAGATGAACTTCTTTGTCACCGGTACACACATGGTTCGACCCTGTTTTGCCTTAAAATGTTGTTTTGACCACGAATTTCAAAGAGAATCCAAATTATCTTCATTTGTGAACTTAAAGTATATGGATTAACATCTTTAATTCATGTTTTGAGATCAAAATCCTTGGAATGATGATTTGAGTCATGAATTGATTATGAAATTTGGAATTGAATTAAGGCACACTAATAGGAAATCAACATGTACGATTAAGACTGATTCATTTTAGGAATGCTGATTGAATCCTAAAACGTTGTTTTGTATCAATGCTAGTTGAAGAATCAGATTGAAGGCTTTGAAGAAAGCGGAGACTAGGATAGTTCAACCCTACCAACAAGTTTTGTATTTAAGAGGTAGGATTTCTTGTCCTTTTCTTTATTAGCCTATTTTTAGCTATTGGAATCATAAGGAACTGTTTTAAAGATTTAATTAATATTTTATTAAGATAAGTGTTGTATACGAGAGGATAATGTTTAAGGATAATAATCAAAAGTAAATTGTTCATAGTGAATTTAATTAAAGTTCAGAATCTTTAATTAAAACATTATTAATACATGTCATTCCCATTTAGAATGGAACGGTGTTATCCGCACTGTTAATATGGCGAGATATTGAATGAGTGTATTTTGCATAATGAGATTATGTGGAATATGGACGTAAATTTTGAAGTTTGACTTCTACTCTTTAAATATGAGAAAGATAGAAAATTGTAAACACAATTTTTGAAACAATTTTTTCTGCCCTAAGAGTTAGGTAGCCGAAATTCTCATAGCAAAAAAGGAGAGCAAAATTTTTTCCTCCAAAAATTTCACATCGTGCATGCGTTAGTGTTTGTGGAAATTTGAGTATTTAAGAAACCCGTTTTTTGTCTCACGTGTACCCACACTCACGTCTATGTGGAATCAAGGAAACGACGTAGAAGACTTTGGTATTCTAAACACAAAGCTTGGAGTAAGGACTGTTCGTGGTCAAAGAATTCAAGTTATCATCTGAGTCGGCTTCCAGATATTTTTTCGGTTGATTCTTGAATTATGTAAATTAATGCGATTAATTTATTCGTGCATAAATTAATATAATCTATAGAGTATCTTAAAAATTTTATGAAAATTTTTGTTATACACGATCCGCTATCTACCACGCTTCTGCCGCTGAATTCGATTCGGCAACCAACATGTAATACATAATTTAAAGTTTATACTTCCTTTCAGGAAAAGGAATGTTAGGTTCCAGCTCTTATATTGGAACTAAATATATTTATTTATTTACTTATTCATTTACTTGCTTGTTTATAAAGTTTATTTCAAAATACATCATTCTTAGCATTCTACTCACGTTTTCTTTTTGTTTCTATGTATATTAAACTCCTCCCAGGTGACGCTAGAAGCAGTGCAGAATAAGTAGCAATCTCTGGCAACCCTAGCTTGTGCGATTCAAGAAGAAGGAGTTGAGCTTTCTTTCATCCTTGTTGATGTTTGTAAATGTTCTTTACATGTTCATGTATGTACACTATTGTATATCCTATGGGTGAGACCCTGAATGATGCCAGAAGCTTAGTTTTTAAACTTGTTTTATCAAAAAGCTGTGAAAGTCCCCTTCACTTTCTTATAAATTAAGTTTATCAAAATGTGGGGCTTGTTTGGAATTTCTTTGAAGTTTCACTTTGAAATTGATTATTATATTTCCAAATGCTTAATTACTTTCTTAATTACGTTTAACTTCTAAATGAGCCTCCATGTCACTAACCCCTGTTTTGGGGCGTGACAAGACTTGGTATCAGAGCCTTAGGTTTAAAAACCACAGGATTGTGCATACATGTATGACATCAGGAATCCACTAAACAGCCAGTTTCTTTTCAGTTAAAGGAGATGCCGCTGCATCGTAGGTTAGTTAATCAACTGGCACCACATAATGAGGAATTCATAGATGTCATGTATGTCACTTTCCAAAGGATGGCAACCCAAGCTCAGAATAAGCGACCGGCTGAGGATAGAAAGCAAAGCTATTTTTGTGAGTTTAGACGTGGACCTATTCCTACGCTCAATAGTGAGGGAGGACCTCAGGAAGCTGAGTATTAGTTCAATTCCATTGTGAAACACCTAAACACTATGGGAGTACCGAAGGGGTACTGGGTGAAATTTGCAGTGTATAAGTTGGAAGGTCAAGCGAGTACTTAGTGGAAGCAAGTAATGAGAATGCATGATGTCGTGACAATGACTTGGGATCAATTTAAAGCTCTTTTCAATGAACAATACTTCCCTTAGAGTTATCAGGATGAAAAGGCGATGGAGTTTTTGTCCTTACAATAAGGTGACATGTCGGTGAGGGAATATAAGGCTAAGTTTAATAACTTATCCCGGTATGCACCATCTCTGGTGGAGTTTGAACACCTGAAGAGCCTTAAGTTTGAGAAAGGTCTTAAGAGCTCGATAAGGAGGTCATTGGTGGCTTGAAGGATTCATATCTACCGGGAGTCGGTGGCTGCCGTTACAAGTGCGAAACAAGATAATCAAGCCTATCATCAAAGAAGAAAAGCCACCAATCGAGCTTCTATTTCAGGAGGACCTTTTGTATCAGGCGCGCCGCAGCGGAGTAATAGAGAGAACCGCAATCATGGGTTGACTAGTGGAGAAGTGGCCAGCGGTAGCAGTAGTTCATCTGGAAGTGACCGGAGTGATCCTTATAGATCCAAGTGTCATCATTGTGGGCAGATTGGCCTTATTGGGAAGAATTGTCCTAATCAGAATCGGCCGCCGACTTAACAGCCTCATAGTGACACCTCCTATAGTCAAGAGAGGCTACCGCAGTTTGTACCATCTTACCAGCCACAACTGCCGACAAAAATGTCATTCCCTCCTGCGCTAACCTATCATTCGTCGTATTACCCAAAGTTTCAACCTTAAGTGTAGGGATCAGTGCAATTACCTCCGCCACAATAGTATAGGCCAGGGAACCAGATGCACAATACCGGTGATAGAGGAAAGGGAAAAGCACATGGACAAGCTTATATCCTGACAGGAGGAAGTTTTGTAGGTTAGGCCAGCAATACTGTTGTTGAGGGTATGATTCTCATCTCACACTCTTTGGCTTATGTATTGTTTGATACGGGTGCTACCCATTCCTTTATATTAAGTTCATTTGTTCAAACTTTAAAATTGAAATCTGAGAGCCTAAAAACCCCGATGATCTTGAACTCCTCACTGGGATGTGTGCAGGTAGTTAGTGTATGTAGATCATATGAAATAACAATTGGTTGTGAGCGATTGAGAGTTAACCTAGTTATTTTTCTGATGAATCTTTTTTGACGTGGTGCTCGTAATGGATTGGTTGTCGAAATATGGTGCAATTATTGATTGCTACCGTAAGAGAGTAACTTTGATTACCAATTCTGGAGTGATAATCACTTATTAAGCTGACATGAACTCAGTTCTGGAAGAACGTCTGTTGAAATACAACGTTAGGGGACAGAGAAACCTAGCCTATTTTTCTTTCCTCCTTACCTTAGAAGGTGAACCTGCTGTAACCGGAGATAATACGGGTATTCTTGTGTGGATGAATTTATGGATGTTTTTCCAGATGAGTTGCCAGGTTTACCCCCAAATCGAAAGATTGAATTCAGTATTGAATTAGTTCAGGGTACAACTCCTATTTCCATTCATCCTTATCGAATGACACCTGCTAAGATGAAAGAATTGAAGAAGCAACTCGGTGAATTAGAGGTAAAAGGGTATATCAGGAACAATACTTCTCTATGGGGCGCACCTGTATTGTTCATGAAAAAACACGACAAATCTCTTCAATTGTGTATAGATTATCGTCAATTGAATAAGATAACTGGGAAGAATAAATACCCATTACCTTATTAACAAAGAAAGTAAAGGCACAACTAGCTAACGTGTGGACTACCATATTCCCTTCACGGGAAGTGTAGCTAACAAAGCCACAACGAGCTTGAGAAAAGACACCTCTAATGTCTAGTAAGATTCCTGCTTCAATTGCCCAATCCGGTATTTATTGAATCAGATTCTATAATCCAATATGAGAAACCCCGGGCACAGTCAAAGTTCACTCATTCTCTTATGGCCAATCACTCCGCAACATGGGAGTGTAACGACCTGGAAAGAGTATAGATGCTGCGGCCAAAACCATTCCCAATGAGTCTCTAGCTACTACACCAATGCCAACATATTCCAAAAATTTCAACACGTTTCATCATCCAGCTTTCTTCAGCAAAACAACAGATTGAACAAAATAAATAAGTTTCATCATCCAGATTTCTTCAGCAAAAAAGTTTGTCTAGTTTCGAAGCTTGTGATAGCAAAAACGAAAAAGGATACAAGGAATTATTAAAGAGATCCTCTCTCAAATGGATGAAGATCCTGAAGAAGATGAAAGCTCAAAGAAAAATTCTGAGCAAGGCAATTCTGATTATGCAGAGAGTAATGAAGATGACTGTTTGAAATTCATCAAGCAGGATATGCTTTTTGGATCCAAAAAGAATAAAACCCTAGTGGAATCACTTCAGATAAAAATGAATAAAGCTGCAGAAGACTCCTTTGAAGAAAAACTATAGGTGGACCTAATTTCAGAAGAAAAGAACAAAAGTATCTTCAATAGGATAAAATTTCACTGTTCTGCCTGACACAATTACTATTGGTTACATGACTATAGTAGAGCTCCTCAACTCTAGTTAGCTTTATACCATAGTCTGAGGAAGAAAACACACATCCACCCATCCACCAGAAGAACTCCTCCACTTCTCCACTATCGTATCCTCCCACCTTCTCCTATCTTTTCTTTTTTTTTTTTTTTTTTTTGTAATCTTTTCTCTTGTCTCCCACTATCATATAAACTTGTAGAACAACCTTTTAAGAACAACGTTGTGGAACAAGTATAAGCTTCCCGTAGTAGAATCTCATAATAATTTGTAAGTTTTATTATTACTAAGAATAAAGCTTATGTTTGTTTAAATGTTTTCAATCTATGAGTAGTTTTCTATATCCAACTCTATCCACTGCTAACCATGTAACCACTACCATCCTCCCCACTTGGTATCAGAGCCACTATGATCCTTATAAAGAGCTGGATATAGAACCCTAGTCATATGATATGTGTAGGATCCTCCCTACTTGGATATAGAACTCTAGTCTATGACATGAAGTGGGGAGGATGTAACCGCTACGATCCTCCCAACTTGGTATAAGAGCCAGGGGTAAAGAAGTTAGTATAATGATGTATAGTATTCTTCATATGATATTGCTAGTAAACTTCATAAGAATAATATTAATATCAGTCTGTTCTTAATTATGATATGCACCAAGTATAAATGCAATTTGGATTTTAATCATGTGCATGTATTAGAGGTAGAAGGCTTTGTTAAGGCGTGAGATTGCCATTGTTTAGCTAATTCTAAAATTAATACATGATCGCAGTTTAATTAAACTGTGTTTATATGATGATAAGACGTATCATTTTAGAACAGTGGTTGTTTATTGTTCTCATTTAGCGTACTATTAATTATTTATCTTAAGAATACTATTATCTGTTTACATGCCCTTATCTTCTGATGGCACATCAGGATATGGTTCATGGTTGCTGGGGAAGCAGGGTAGCTTAATTATACTAAAAACTTGTTTCAAAAATTCATGTTTCCTCTATTTTCCTCTAGGACTTTTATAGTAGTTTGTTTCTATATTCTCTGCACATAGTACTATCAATAATAGTAATAATAGTAATAGTAGTTTTTGCAAGTATTGCATTAGTTGTAGTTTTGTCCTTTACCTATCTACCTCTGCTATCTTACTTTATCACACTTTCTTTAGAAGCTTTAATAGTCATTTTAGAATTTTACTAGTTTGTTTTCTTACATACTGCACTATATATGCATTTTCCATGTATGCTTTAATACTATTACTTTAGCTTTTAGTCCTTTTCATACTGCCTATTATTCCTTTGTTACATTATTTCTTTTGTTTGCATCCTACGAATAACATTTGTATAAATGGATTATTCAGAACAAGGATCTTAGTAATTGGAAGATTCCTAAGCTCCAAACAGATGTGATCTATAAATAGGGAAGATTCACCTTTGGTTTGGATTACTCTATTAAAACTGTCGAGCAGGTAGTTCCACTTGCTCAACAATATGAAACGTTTCAGTTATTTTCAAGTGATTAAATAAGAAATCACCAAAAAAATATAACTATTAGCACATGTAGGAGTCCAACTTTTAACTAGAGAAGGTTTGAACACTTTCAATTCTTCTCTCCTTAATGGACAAAAGGATCTAGGATATCTGGATTTATTACTAGGAACAATGAAAACCGGTTTATGTAATGGGCCAGTATATTTTGATTGCTATCCAAATTTTGTTGTTTCTTCAAAAGATCCGTATATTATGAAAAGCCGTTCATTAGATGTGAGAATATCTAATTTCAAATAGAAATTGGATAGATGAATATAGAAATCCTATACAGGATTTGCTACAAAACTATGGATTCAGCTTTTGGAACAAGAGCTATGGTGAGACAATTCTATTTCAAATAGATTTGTTTAGAGCTAATTGTTATGTTCCTAAGTATAAAATGGGAAGAAATCTCTCTAGCTCCCTGAGAAATGGGATATCTTCAAAGCTATCCCACAAAAAATTTTGAAAAGCTCAAATATTGAATATATTGTTGAAAAAACAGATGGAAAAGTTGAGCTAAGCTTTTCCAGAAATAAAACTATAAATAATTGGAAATTCTAAGTCTGTTAGATAGAATTCTAGTCAGTCTGTTAGTCAGTCTGTTAAATAATTGGTGGATAGTTTTATAGCGAATCCTGTATAGGATTGCTATATTCATGGATCCATGTTCCATTTAAAAATTAGATGTTTTCACTTCTAAAGAAAGACTTTACATAATATGCAGATCTTTCAAAAAAAAAAAAAAAAATTTGGATAACAATCAAAATATACTGGCCCATTACATTAAATAGTTTCCACCGTTCCTAATAATGACTCTAGATATCCTAAATGCCTTTTGTTCCTTAAGGAGAGAAGAATTGAAGTGTTCAAACCTTTTCTAGTTACAGGTTTGACTCCTCTTTGCACAAGACCTATGTGCAAATAGTTATACTTTTCTGGTGATTTCTTATTGAATCACTTGAATAACTGAAAATTTTCAAATTCTTGAGCAAATGGAACTACCTGGTCAACAATTTTAACAGAGTAATGAGAATTTGATTAAAATAACCAAGTGAAAAAGTAAAATTAGGAAAATGACTTTTTAATTTTAATTTTATTTATTTCGAGAGAAAGTTCACCACCGGAATCAATGGCATTCCTGCAAAATCAAACACCAAGATTTCAACACTAATCTGGTGCCAAATCACAGATCGGAGAACATCAACGCGAAATCCGGGAAGATTGGGGCTGAGCTCCACTCGATTGGGGCTGGGAGTTTGTCGAGAGTGCCGGCAAGATTGGGTGTCGAGAGTTGCAAGGAGGATATCGGTCAAGATACCGATCAATATCCATGTGGATATAGCAGGTTGGAGAAGATGAAGAGATTTGTCTGTCTTTTTCCCGTAAAAGAAAGTCATTTTACAAATAAAAATTTTTGAAAAGTTATTTCACTAATAAGACTTTTTTATTGGGTTATTTTTACAAAGACCTCCTTTTAAACTTATGGTGTACCAGTGATAATCATATTTCATATTTACAACTTTTTTGTTTTCTATTAAATTTTTTCTCCCTAAAACAATTATACATCTATATCTATAGATATATAAAAAGATTGGTGAACTCACTTAGTTTTAAGATTTTTACTTTTTTTTTATAAATATAATTCTTTGATTAAAGAATATTAATCTAAATTAAACGATAAAAATCTAATATCAATACATTTTAAAGGGTATATGTCTCCTTTCTCTTATGAATATCCAATTACTACCTAAAACAAATTATCCTCTATTTTTTTAATTTTTTATTTTCAAGTTAGAAGGATTAAAACAATACCGGTCCAGTTAAAATAATTTTCCTCCTTGAGTTTATTCTCTAATTTCTTTCTTTTTTTTCCCCTCACTCTATCAAGTAATAAGGATTCAAAACATATATAGCTACAATATTAATACTTAAATGAAACACCAACAAAAAATGATCACAAAAAATAGTCTTTACGTATGAAAGAAGAATTATGTCCATAGAAATATATCCTATCATGATAAATATTTTCAATGAATATAAAATTATTTGGACTATTATTTTAAGAGAGAGTTAACTCAAATCCACCAATCCGGTAAAAAATGCATAAGCTGGCTGGTGACCCTTTTTTTTTTTTTTTTTTTTCTTTTCTTGTGTTTTGAACCGCCTTTTTTTTCTTTCTATGGGTGTGTTCATTTATATAATTCAAGTCATGACTTGAGTCGTGAATATGAGAAAAAAACACTAATAAATAAGCTGAATTTGAATTTATATGAAAACAAACACTATAACAATATAACTTGAATCATTATTATTTGAATTATGTAAATGAATACGCATATACCTTTCTTTGTTTATATGTAAATCTTAAATAGTGGCATGCGCGGCTAGGTTTCTCTCTTTCCTTTTATTATTATTTATGTTTTCTCTTTTTGTTTATTGGTTGCTAAGTGGATTATTAGACATTCTACTAATTCGACGTTCTTCACTGTCGATAGGTTATTAGTACGTTCTTCTTCCTTTTTCATTTTTATGATCTATTCCTTGATACATTTTTTTTTTAAATTTAAATCATATAATAAATCATTTTAACACATATTTCGTATATTCTCTTAAATAACTCTATTTTAATATTTTTAACATCATAGCTAACTAGAAATTTAAAAGAGATTGTTCCACAATTATGTTCTTGTGGGAACGATAATTATGCATCCTTTGTATACTATGATCTTTAAAATAGTACTATTATCTTTAAAATAGTTACTAATGTAATTAAGATGTTAAAAAATATTTAATATTTGATATTTTATTTTTCTTTCTCAACATAAAATTCCTTTAAAAGAACGTCATAAAATCAATCACTTATATCTTTTTTTTTTTTTTTTTTGCTAGAAATCAATTGTAAGATGTTATACAACCTAAGTCTTATCTTAAATCTATAAAACTCAACCTGTTCTTTTCTTTGTTTTTTTCTATTATTTTCAAAATCTGATAATTACCCGGTTTCCGAACATTTGTAATTTGTAACTATATATATCTTATCTTTTTATGGCATCAACCTTTTGCCTTTTCAATTTCCATCATTGATCATCTCGCCAATACCACAAGGAAAATAAAACATAAAAAAAAAAAAAAAAAAAAAAAAACTCGACGTAGCTTTATAAAAAAATATAAATAAAACATATTTAGTGAAAATGTTTAAAACAAATACGTATTGTATATTACGATACTCATTAGTTAATGTGAAATTACGAGACTCCGATAGTTTTCCATCTAAATTTTAATAGAATTTTAGTTGATGGAGTAAATTTGACTTAAATAGTTCAAGGAGGAACTAATTTTAGAAAGAGAAGAAATTTAGAGACATTTCATAAATTTAACTCAAGAAAAAAAAACAATTTCTTTTCGGTACATCACAATTATGAAAAATATATATATATATATATATCGGTACGTTCTAAACATCAGAAAGTATGAGTAAAAATGTCAATATATGTGGAATAGAGAGAATTATGACAAGTATGTTGGTTGTTGCGAATCGAATTCGTGAGGAAACGCAAATAAAAAAGCGGATCGTGTATAACAAAAATTTTCACAAAACTTTTGAGATACTCTATAGATTATATTAATTTATGCATGAATAAATTAATCACATTAATTTATATCATTCAAGGATCAACAGAAAAAATCCTAGTAGCCGACTCGGATGACAACTTGAATTTCTTTGACCACGAACAATCATAGCTCCAAGCTTTGTGTTTAGAACACCAAAGTCTTCCACGTCAATTCCTTGATTCCACGTAGACGTGTGTGTGGGCACATGTGAGACAAAACAGGTTTTTGAAACATTCGAATTTCTATAAACACCAACGCATGCACGATGTGAAATTTTTTGGAGAAAAATATTTTCACTCTTTTCCTTATGAGAAAATTCGGCCACCACACTTTCTTAGGGCTGAAAATATGTTTCAAAATTATTTTTCAATTTTCTATCTTTCTCATATTTAAAGAGTAGAAGTCAAACTTCAAAATAGAATCAAATCCTTCTCTCCAATTTTGAATTTTGAACAAAAAAATCCCTTCCCCTTATCCCTTCCCCTTATCCTCTTAATGGCCGGCCACCCGCCTAGGGTTTATCCCTATGTGTGGCGCCTATATCAGATAGGGAAGGAAGATATTTTATCCTTTATCTAGTAGTCCAATTTTAATTCAGATTCAAATTTGAATTAAAGTCAAACTTAAATTAATTTGAATTCTAAATTGAACAACTTATCAAATAAGTTTAAATGGATAAATCTAGATATGTTCAAATTCAAATTCAAATAATCTCATTATTTAAATAATAATTAATTCTCAATTAATTATTCATCGAGTATTTAATTTTAGAATTCCGTAATTCTAAAATTCCCATTTTGCCCTTTGTGTCTGGTAGAATTACAAGGACGACGCATGGACTAATGGACCTATAATTCTGAGCTCTAATAAAATTAATAATTAATTAAACACTTTAATTAATTAATAAATTCTATTAATTCCAATGGTTACTCCACTATAAACTTGGAATTGCACTCTCAGAATTATAGACCTTAATTACTTCTAAACTACGAAGTGTCCATTTGATATAGTCATTACATATAGATCAATCCTCCATAAATAATTCATAATTAGAGTCAGGTAGAATCCGTTAACCTCTCTAATTACATCTTTATCCTTGAGTACCATTGATTCTCTACCATTGATTCTCTAATGGATAGTGATTCATAAAACACATTCATGAACCAGAGCGCTCTTACTAATCCAAGTACCGAATCAACACTCAAGAGAATTATTTATCTGCTTCTTTCTCAAGAATGAATGGATTCCATCTCGTATAATAACATTCCCAACTACCTATTTCATTATGTCTCCAAAATACAAGGAATAGGATTCAGGGTCTCGGAATCCATACCGAGTAAATCAAAAGACATAAATCCATAAATAGGAGTTTGTTAAGAAGTCAGGATTAAGATCATCCTATATATGACCATCGATAGACTCAATTAGAATTTCTATGCTTAACGGGAATTATTAGAAATTCATATTGTGTATGCGTCCATGTTCCACATAATCTCATTATGCGAAATACACTCATTCAATATCTCGCCATATTAACAGTGCGGATAACACCGTTCCATTCTAAATGGGAATGACATGTATTTATAATGTTTTAATTAAAGATTCTGAACTTTAATTAAATTCATTATGAACAATTACTTTTGATTATTATCCTTAAATATTATCCTCTTGTATATAACACTTATATACCATGTTTAAGGTTACATAAATAATCAAGAAATTTTATTTGATATTCATAAAATATTCATAAATATATGCACATAAAATGATGAATAAACTATTTTATTAAATAAATAATAAATATCCTTTTACATCTCATGCTTTCAGGACATTATTCCCAACAAAGTATTGATATTTATTGTTCATAGGAACAAATTTAGTCAATTTTATTTGTTTTTATTTATGTTTCTTAATAATCAGAATTTAGGAAAAAAAATTAGAAGGCGAGCCAGCAAATTAAAAAAAAAAAGATAAAAAATTTATATAATATCCAAAAACATATGTATAATGACTAGAAGAAAACAATTCTTTTATTGTTCTATATTGCCATGGTTTTTAAATTTATAACAACGAAATATATGTACATATATACATATATATATATCGGTATAACTCGTGTATTTATATTTCTTTAAATAATTGGAAGTTTAAACTTTGTTTAGAAAGATTGGCTTGGTGGCGTTGGGAGGAGAAACCATGAAATCAAGGAAAAAAAGAAGTGAGAATATGTTGACAAAAAAAAATCGATGTTATTGTAAAAGTTAAAAATGATGGCTAATGGTGGTTTCCACCTTCTTTTTTTCCGGACAGACGAACGGCGCAATGCATGAGAGTGCGTAAATGTATAATAATCTATAGTAATTTTAAGTTCATTATAAGCATAGACGTTTTATATTTCATTCGATGTACTATAATCATTTCATTATAAACATAAACATTTTGTATTTCATTCGGTATTCTTTTGATATAAGTATTTTAATCTCTCAATTTATCTCTTTAAAATCTTTTTAATCAATTTTATCTCTTAGGATCCGTTTAAGGGATGACTTGGTGGAGGGATAGATAGAATATGATGGAATGAGAGTAAAAAGGGAGGGATGAATTGTAGTTTTTGTTGGAAAAATAATGGCATCGAGTGCGCAGCGGAATTTAAAAAATTTTAATCAACGTCAAAGCCAAACAAGAACATGTTCATGATGCTATATAGCATAAATACTAAAGATCTAAATCATACCTTTTGAGATTTCAGGAAACAGCACGTCTGACAGATCAAAGCGTTCCAAACAGCAACCGGAAGAGCCTCAACCAACTGGTCTTCTTTGCTATTCTCGTTTCCACGATCGGTGTGCGAGTGGGCACACGTCGTTTAATCTCCTCTTGGTATTCTTAATCTCCTTCCAATCACAAGAGAGCCAAAGAAAAATTGTTCTTGATAATTAAACAATTTTTCCTCTTGGAATCTCTTATCAATAGCCTCCAAAAAGTCTCTCAAGTGATCTAATGAGTAATGAGACTTAATAGGCTATTTATACTATTTAGGAAGTCATACTTCCGTAACAATTAGGTTTCCCAAAGATTTAATCGCACTCAGAGTCGATTTTGCCACATCAGCACGCGTTACGCGTTACAACCGGTCGACCGGAGACAGAGACGTTATAACTCACCGGTCGACCGGTCCTTCACAAACCGGTCTACCCACCGGTCGACCGGACCGGTCGACCTGTGACCGGTCTACCCACCGGTCAACCTGTCTGCACTGATGAAAGTTGTTTTTCTAGTTTTTCAACATGGGAAACTTGCATAGAGCCTCGGTTTTGATTCAAGCAACCCAATAGAGAAATTGCCCGATCAAAACAAATCATATAATAGTCTTCCCATATTAAACAACTCTTAAAACAATAATTCAACCAATTTATCTAGAATTAATTTATCAATTAATTCACCCGATAAATCACTCATGAATTAACTTTGAACCTCTTTTACGGAAATAACACAAGTTACCAATATGTAGGAAATACACCGTATCGTTACGAAATTAAGTGAGCTAGCAAAGGGACCCGATGGACATATATAAATCAAGCTCCTATAATCACAACGCTACTTGTAAACCAACAAGTCCGTCTCATGATTATAAAACTCTAGCGCTATTCCACTAAAAGCCTAGAGCTGCACTCTCGATTCATATAGCGTATTTACAAAGCTCTAATTAGCTCTAGTCCATGACTCAATATATTAGTATATCATCCCCATAGGATATCCATAATCGACTTGAGGTCAAGTTCTGCTTTTACCTTCCCGATTACATTTATCTTATGTTCCATTATCAAACCATTAGAAAAACACTATTCATACAATTACAAACAAGAAAACCATTAGATAACACAGAGTAGTCTAATGGCCGAGCGCTCGTATTTTCCAATCCATCGATAATGCATAAGAGGATATCATTGACTCTTTATAGGAGCTATGAATTCCACTATCTATGAATAACGAATCTACGATACACGAGTCATATCCCCAATGCACCGGCAAGCGTACCTTTACATAATGTCGATGATGTCTCCCTTTAGTACATCAAAGGATACAAGTCAAGTATACGGGTTCATCATCCATCTCGTGATTAAGATGACAACATATAATTCGTCAAAAGTGAATTGTTTTATTCAAACAGAATTATTAATTAAAACAATTCATCTTTGGTCCGATCCAATATAGATTTCACCATTAGAAACTATATCAATGTCTCTACCCATGGAGTCCCACCTCCGACAACCAAGACAAGCCGTCTCCGTTAGGAAGTAGACAACATAATAATCTTAACATGAATAAAGCGCCCAACTTTATTCCCTCGATTGTGGATCATAAGATTTAGACTATCATCTTTAGATTCTTGTCTTCCGCATGTTCTTCACATTACATGCATGATCTAAAGATTTAGAATGACAGTCTCAGACTTTTTGTTTGCTTATCATACATTCAACTATTATGAACATAAAGAGGACAATACATAAATATATGAAATAAACAAATCTTTATTAATAGTCAAAATGTCTCGAAGAAAATTGTTACATTTATTCCTAAGGGCATAAACGCTAACAGTTTTAGGAATGAATGATTGTTGTTATCATTTCCTCTTGTTTAATATTGAAAAGAAAAGAGGAAGAGTGGAGACATTTGATTCATAAAATTACTATATTATCTATGAAAAATAAATTAATTTTCTTTCATAGGATGTCTATTAATTAATTATTTATAGTGTTATACTTAATTTTCTCCAACTAAAATTTTAACACGTTAAGGTTAACAAAAAAACAAAAACATTACAAAAAAAAAAAAAAAAAAAGCTTGACACGTTGAAGTTAAAAACATTGACGTAAAAGGGCATGATAGTAATTGTATCGTTAGTTAATGTGCTGCTCTGCCTTTCCGTCCAAATGTGGACGGATTGCATATTAGTGGGGCCCAGGGATTTGCAGCCCCTGTCCCTTTCCTCTCCTTCGGCCAATCCATCGTACCAAACAGTAGATGTATCCCAACTTTCCTTCCACACCTATCCTTTCTTCCCCAAATCCATCCTTCCAAACACACCCTTAATTTTATAACAGATATTTAGTTGTTGAAGAAAACAGCATAGGAAAATATGTCCCATTTCTTCTCTTAAATTTGAGTATTTTAAATTAGAAGTCTATTATAATAATCGTGTATGTAATCCAAATAAAAATCCTATGAATCAAATCAAGTAATGGAAAAAAAAAAAAAAATGTTTTTTACTATGTGTGGGAGAAATATATAGAACCTATCTAATTCGTGAACAAAAACACAAGGTAGAAATTTTGCATTTGCATTGGATCAAATATCAAGGACTGTATCCTCAAGTTTAAAACTTTGGGTCAAATATGAAGAACAAAGTTGATTGGATGGGCATTGAACTTGGGTAATATTTTAGTAGTCTTGTTGCGGTTTTAAGTTTATGCAATCAATATAAAACACCCACAAATAATAACCGTTAAAAATCAAACCTAGCCGTCCTATGTGACAAGAAATCTACATAATAATATAGAATGATGGGTTCTAAAGCTTGTATAACATGTTAAGTTCATCTAATTACAAAAGCTACTGGAAATAAACAGAATAATATACATAATAATATATCAGAACAAAATCTTAATGATCTATTCTTGAACCACAATTTCCTAACAGAAAAAACAATTATTGGAAATAATGTGACGTAAAGCGATACAATAGACCAGGAGCACCAGCAACTAGCACTTGAAGCGGGTTTTTTTACCATTGCTGAAAAAGGTATTGCTTGACTGAAAACGGTCCTTAAATCTAGAAAGAAGATGACATGATGATGAGTTTGTCAAACATGGAACTGATTTTTCCACAGAAAGGGAATGAGATTACATTTGAGGAGATAGTAGAATATGATTTTTGACATTAAAATTGGAAACAACTTTTGCAAATAGTGGCACATGATAATCACAAACAATATTTACAACTGTACCAAGATTTAAGTCCTATATGCTTGTTTTTCAGATTCAAATTCTGCAATAGCACAAACGCATAAGATTTCACAAGAACCTAAAGAGAAGAAAAAATAGGGACACCTGCCAAGGTAACACCGGCGTCGACGATGAAAACATTTCCTGAAACATACACTGAAGAATCATGAATCAAATACCGCACCAATGATGTCAATGCTGGATCTGAGGTACCATGTTCCTTTAAAGGGACAGTTCTAGCAGCCACATTGGAGAGCCAGGCTTTCTGCATGAGTTTTTCTGTTATCTCAGACTTGAAAATGCCTGGTGATATTGCATTCACTCTAATCTTGTATTCCCCCAATTCGATGGCCATAACCTGTTACCAATGTTATTTTAGTGTTATTCCATTCCACATAAGTTTACAGACTTTTCCTTTATCTCTAATGAAGGTAGGCTAATCGATGCAGTACATTTTAGTGACATTTGAAAAGAGAGAAAATGTCAGAAATAACGAGACATATTGATTAGGAAATATCATTTTGTGTGAAGTCAGGTTCTAACTACAGAAATAGTTAAGCTTCCCAGCAATGGAAATTCATAAAAATTTGAAGTGGTGAAGATGTAGGCATGGAAAGTAATTTTGGCGCCATAATAACTTCGAAGAGGAAAGACAAAAATTGTTTAACCTTCTTCTTTATGCATCTCTTTTGCTCATTTTGATCATCTTCCTCATCTCTTCACATTAATTCTTCTAGATACAGTTGAAAGTTAACAACCATTCAAAATAGATAGACAGACTGACAAAGAAATAACGGTTGGTTATCCCCCGAATTATCATTTGTTGCAACAATGAAAAAGCGAGTCAGTAAGAGATTGCTCTTTTTAAAAAATAAATCTTAAATCTATTGCAAAGTCCTGAGAAATTACTTTTGTTAACGTGTTTAGGCCTGCCTTTGAAGACGCATAAGCAGCAGCTCCAGGCAAATGCCCACGATTAACACCGTCAATAGAAGAAATGTTGATGACTGATCCTCCCCGACCTGCATCACGCATCCGTTTGCAGACAAATTTTGACACCAACCAGGCCCCTGTCAAGTTTGTTCTTAGAACCCTGTTCCATTCCTCCTCAGACAAATCAAGTGGTGATCTCACATTTCCTAAAACAGACAGAAATTCAAAACCTCAATGTACAAAACGATTATCAGAAACTTATGTAAAAAATTAAAACTTATACAATTACGAGTACATTTAAAGAGACCTCTAATATTTAGATCCTCAAATAAATAAATAAATAAATAAAAGCAAAGAGAGAGAGAGAGAGAAGAGTTTCTCAAAGCTCTCTAAATAACTAGCCGCTGAAAGACCCACAAATACATATACATGTTCATAGTCATTTCAGATACTAATCTGTGAAAGACTAACTCTGAGCTTAATGTGTATACTCGTTTTGAGACGCTTGAAATCCTATTATATTTACAAGGGTTTACCAAAAGAGTACGTGTTTCCTTCCTACATTCATTAATAATTGATTAACCAAGCAGAACTAATAATAAGCCTCAATGGGCATTATCCCAAATTCAATCTAATCTTATTTATAACAAATTAATAACTTACGATCCTCAAATAATAAGGGTCTGTGGTCCCAAGTCAACTTCCATCTCAAATAATTCCTGAACTATTCGAAAATTCAAATAAAAGCCAGAGAGAACTATGAAATTTGACATAGAAGAAATTCAAAGACCCAAAGTCCAAAACAAAAAACGCAGTTACAAAAACGAGTTAGAACGCTAAACTTCAAAGAAAAATTAAGAACTTTCAGCAAAAAAATAATAAAAAAAAAAAAGAATTTCAAGAACTGTAGACGTTAATTAATACCTCTAATTCCAGCATTATTAACCAAAGCATCAATCCTCCCAAAGGCGTCCCAAGCCTTCTGTACGGACTTCTCTATGGTGGGCCCATCGCCACAAACATCGAGCTCCACCGCCATAGCTCTATTTGCGCTTCTAATTCTCGAACCATCATCATCATTATTAACATCAGAAGAAGATGAAGACGGCAACTGAGGACACAAAACGGCATGGTTGATTTGGTCGCAGAGGGACTTGAGGCGATCGACGCGGCGAGCGGCGGCGATCACATGGCAGCCGGCGTTGGCGAGGTCGAGGCAGAACTCACGGCCGAGACCCGATGAGGCTCCGGTGACCATCACCACCTTCCCCTTCAGGTTCTGCCATGGTTCTAACTGCTCCGAAGCCATTTTCCTTTTTCGAATCCAAAATCCAATCCTCGAAAACTGAGTCAAAATTGCACTTCTGCTACTCAACTTGTTCAAAGGTTAAAATGTACCTCACCAAGTGAGAATTACCTCCACCGCTGGATACACTTTCTTTTAATTTAAGTCGAGCGATTGGATTTCTAGCAAAAACTCGAACTGTTGGATTGTACTCTATGGGCTCAGCCCACAAAAACAGATGGGAGAACGTTGATTTGGACACCGACACATCTCAGTGTTGGACCCAACTTTTCTTATAAATGAAGTCAGAAGAAAAAGTCAAATGGACAAATAAAAAAGAACATTGACAGTAACTGAAGAGCGACAAAACCAATGCCGGAACACCAGAAATATTAAACAGCGGTATTTGGACTTTCGGCAAATATTAAACAACATTGAAGAGCAACAAAACCACTGCCGGAACACCAGAAACATTAAACAGCGGTATTTGGACTTTCGGCAAATATTAAACAACATTAAACTACCCGAAACAACAATTCCAATTCCAATTCCAGTGGGCTCTTTTCTTTTAATTTAATTGACTATAAATACACGCCTCCTTTCCCTTATCCTTCATCTTTCTTCAACGACTGTTCATTTTCTGCTGTAAAATCACTTTTCTTAAAAAAAAAAAAAAAAAAAAAAAAAAAAAAAAAAAAAGAGAGTATCTTGTTTGAGTTTCTGTAATGGCTTCTCTTTTGCTTCTGTTGTCTGAACTTGTCAGCCACCACAACGCCGACCCAGATTTCTGGATCGCTCTTTCTTCTTCTTCTTCCTGCGGTTCTGCTTTTTGTCCATCTTCAACTGCAACAAAATCCATGGAGAAGGAGATCAGAGACAAGTACTGGTCTGATTTATCAGAAGAGATGAAGATTGTGCAACAAAGTCTCCACGAGTCTAGAGTCTCTGTCGATTTAGTTTGGCCTTGAAATCATGAACGTTACTTTGAAGTTTGTAAACTATTTTATTTTTATTTTTTTTTTTTGCTTTCTGGGCTTGAGATCAAATGAAGTTTATAAATTTTCAAAGGAATCAAAGAGACAAATAAGTGCATTTGATTAATAACTTTTTTATTTAAATAATTATATTAGTGAAAAAAATATTAATTAAGAATGAGGATATACACTCTTAAAAAAATTCTGTAATTTTCTCAAAAATTTTTTTTTTCTAATGACTTTGTATTGATAAGTTGGAGCAATGTAAAATATTTTTGTTTGTTTATTTATTTATTTATTGAAGCAGAATAAGGATAAAAACAAAGAGGAGTCTCAATCAATGCTCTTATACACAATAAGAGAACCTTTGATTTAAGGATTTAAATTATGTGATTAGAATTATTTTTAATTTATGTATATTTTTTATGAGAAAAAATACTGTAACAAATTACGAATCATGATTCGAATTGAGAGACGAATTCTCCAACTAAACATCCCTTAAAAATCTCATACTTTATCTTGCACTGTAAGTGCTTGTAACAATTACATAATTTTAATTCAGCGAGTTACACTCGTCTTTAAAATATACTCATTTATTTTTAAAATTGCATGATTGTACAATGAAATTTCAGATATTTAAAAAAAAAAAAAAAAAACTTTATATTCTTCTACTAACACTAGCTCTCAAGATTCACAAATATTTTTCTGATATTTTGTCTGAAAAGTCATCTCAAATAAACTGTCTTGGTAGTATTTATATCGATCAACATAAACTCCTTAATGTCGATTAATTAATTCAAGTCACACTCGAATTGAAATCAGCATTAATGTAATGTGCTTGACCGGATATTCTCAAATCCAAGAAAGTTTAGAGATTCGCTTTGAGGATACATACCTAGCTGTAACTTCAAATCCTCAAATCTTGTTAAAACTTTTAAACCGAATTTTCTTTTTGACCAAATCAAACCTTGAAATTCAAACCCGGATTTTGGATTCTAACTTGCACTGCACAATAGGCTTCAACCTGTTCACTTGTTTTTTTTTTTTTTTTAATTAGACTTCTTGTTGCCAATAAAATGTGCCAACACTACAAACCCTAACAGCCAAAAAGCTTTTTGGGACATTCTTTTGTATTAGAAGTAGACCATTGAATAAGTTGCAAAGCTTTGACAATTGAGGACACGAGGAGTACTTTGGGTGCTGTGGTTAACCCAAATCTTATGCATACATATATAACCAATACTCTTGATTGGATATTTAGGACAGACATGTATGTATTTTATGTTAATGAGTGGAGAAGACTATAAGGGCCGTGAATTAGATGGGGTCTAGTGAGAAGTCAAGGTGAAGAGATAATTACGCTAGGTGCCATGGCTTTACCATGTGGATCGAATTATGCCGGACAACTCAAACTCTCACATTTAATGCCATGTGTCAGAATAAAGAATGCATTGTACTTACTATTTCATAAGCGCGTAATTTGACATAGTTTTTCAAGTAATTTTCTTATTTTCTCGTTTAATTCTTGAGTATTTTGTGTTTTAATTGTATTTTTGTGTTTTGTAGGTGTTCTAGAGAATAAAACAAGTTTGGAATCTCAAAATGAACATTTTGGATGAATTCTGAGTGACTAGGCTTCAAAATCTGATGCCACGACGCGCGCTCTGATGCATAATTCTTAGTCATTTCTCGAGATCAGAGCCTTTTTTCTTCTCCCAAGAATGCATACCGAAGGTGGGATGGCAAAGGCTTCAACTCTACGACTGGAGGTTCTTCTATAGATGGCTTAGGTGGTTTGAACTTACGTTCGGATAGCCCTAAAGGCTCAAACTGCCTTCCTCAAGCTGTACCGGTTGACCCTGATTCCAACCAAGCCAACTGGCTACTCAATTATGAAGTTTCTTTTTCCAACTCTACCAATGTTGTGTCACGCCCCCCCAAACAGGGTTGGTGACGTGGAGCTCGATTAGGGATTAATAAAGCAGATTCCCAACCGGGTCCCACACTTAGTTGCATTAAAATATAAATAAATTACATAATCCAGGAGCTTCTGACACACAGGGCTCCACCCCACAGGACATACAGTATCGTACATACATGTTCATGTAAATAATCATTACAACAGACATTAACCACAGTCTAGTAAATCCAAATATTCAATAAGTTTACATAACTTTTCTCAATTCCTTGCATTTTATAACAGAGGATGAACGCGATCCTCACTTGCTCGACCCGTAACATGACTCAGCTACGATGCACCGCTCCTCGAATCTCCTGGGAGGGGTTTAAACATTTGAAACATGAGCGAAAGGCCTAGTAGAATATAATTTAAAATACTTAAAATAAATGAGTGCGCAATGAATAAATAAATAAATAAATAAAATAAGACATTCAGTCCCGACAGAGCAGCCGGAACCTCACATCCTTTTTCTCAAAGGAAATATAACAGAAAATAATCCATATTACAGGCTTCAGAGAGTAATTAGTACAAATTACTCACCTCACCAAGTGTCTCGCCTACCCGGACCGATTTTGGGTTCTGCTCCCAAGGATGCACTCTCCGCATCCTATCTAGGCTTACAGCAATAGACTCTATTACTAGTTCACAAGATCTCTTATCTTAAGAAATCATCCATTTAACATTATGAAATCGTTCATATGACCACACGAACTACTCAAACCGCGGGCCCCATGACTGGGCAAGGCATGAGGTTCCATGACTAGACAAGGTATGGATTCCATGGACAGGACAAGCCAAGGATTTCCATAAACTAACAAGCCATGGTTTTTAAAACATTTTTCTTTCGCAAACCAATCCCTTTCTTTAAAACATTTTCAAGGCCAAAATCCTTTTTGAAAACAGGCTCACAAGGAAAAGGGATAGAAATCCTACCTCGCACAATTAAACCTGAGACTAGCGTTGCCCTTTTTTCAGCTTCCGCTTCCTTAAGCCCCTTCAGTCTGAATCCACAGCGAGCACTGATACAAGATAACACTTTAGGATCAATTCTCATTCCTAAAGCAATCCGATCTCATTTATATACCAAGATTTTCAATTAGTGTGCCCTAATCCATTTTCATGTTTCAAATTCCATTCCAAGGGTTTTAAATATCAACTCAGGGATTAAAGATGCTAATCCTTTCATCCCAAGTCCCCAAATGACGCTAATTTGGGTTCTCCCCGAAAACAGGGGTCAAAACAACAATTTCAAGCCAAACAGGGTCAAACCCCGTGTACACCGGTCGACCGGTGACAGAGCAGTGTAACACTACCGGTCAACTGGTAGTGTGCACACCAGTCGACCGGTAGTGTGCACACCGGTCGACCGGTTAGCCTGCAATCCGGTCGACCGCACAGGTCGACCGGTGAAATCGACTGCGCGAGAGGACTCATGAAAATCAGTCCAAAAACCTACAAATCCAGTCCCAAATCATAAAATCTCAAGGGACAACCACTAGATTTTGGTTCTAGGTACTAAAACAAGTCCAAAGAACCCAAGATCTCCAATTTCTACCCTAGTTTCACTCAAAATCCATCAAAATCCGTTTTGAACCAAAAGTAAGTTTTGAATCCGAAAAACTTAAAATCCAAGAGATGTTCTTTCAGTAATCTTACCTTGAATCATTCTCTTGATGTTGGAAACTCTTTGAAATCACTATTGGTTTGAATCCGGTCTTGATTTGAGACAAAACGAGAGAGAGAGAGAGAGAGAGAGAGAGAGAGAGAGAGAGAGAGAGAGAGCAGGAGTGAGAGAGAGAGAGAGAGAGAGAGAAACGCACGGGAGAGAAAAAGAAAAGGAAAAGAAAAGAAAAAGAAAAGAAAAGAAAAATAAAAGAAAATGACATGTGCATAATATTTTAAAATAATAGTCCAGAAATGCGCCCATACACACTTCTGGATTAAAATAAATTACTGTGAATAATTTAAATACCTTGGAATTACTTAAACTCAATTAATTAAATCAGATTAGGCACACTAATAATCTCAATCACCTTAATTAATCTCAATTAATTTTTCAGGGTGTTACATGCTGAGATGTCTAGAAGGTCTTTGGAGCAAGCTTGCTCCAGCTCCTTCAAAGCACTAGTATCAATTACATCCACCATAGAGCATTCTTCCACTTCATTAGGAAATCTCATTGCCTTGAGAACATTAAAAGTGACCTGCTCATCTTTGACTCTCATTGTCCACTCCCCTTTTTGCACATCTATTAATGTCCTCCTTGTTGCTAGGAATGGTCTTCCTAAAATGATGGGCACTTCCCTGTCAGCTTCATAATCCAAAATAATAAAATCAGCACGAAAGATGAACTTGTCTTCTTTCACCAGGACATCTTCAATTTTTCCTTCTGGATGAGCTAGAGATCGATCAGCCAATTGAACAGTTATTGTAGTTGGCCATGCTTCCCCGATTCCAAGCTTCTTGAAAATTGACATAGGCATAAGATTTATGCTTACTCCTAAATCACAAAGAGCATTTCCAAAGTAGTTATTGCCAATTGCACATGGGATGGTGAAACTCCCAGGATCTTTTAACTTTAGAGGGATTTTATTATGCGAGATGGCGCTGCTTTCTTCCATCATTTCCACTGTTTTAAATTCTCCAAGCATTCTTTTCTTTGAAAGAATGTCCTTCACGAATTTCACATAACTAGGCATTTGCTCAAACGCCTCCATCAATGGAATGTTAATATGAAGCTGCTTCAAGACATCTAGAAACCTTTTAAACTATTTATCTTGTTGTTGCTTTTGGAATCTTTGAGGAAAAGGCAGTGGTGGTCTGTCATTCTGCCTTTCTGCTGCACTTTGTTACAGCGTTGTTGTAGGTTCTGCAGCATCACTTTGTTTTTCTGACTCTTCCACTTTTTCTTCCTTTTCCACTTCTCTTTTTTAGCATCACTTTGTCAAGGCATTAGCTAACTGCCCCATTTGATTCTCCAAGTTCCTTAACGAAGCTGCATGGTTATGAATCAGTGTTGATTGATTTTGAATAATGGCATCATTCTTTACCATGTACTCCTTCAACAAGTGCTCAATCAACGAGTGTTATTCCACTGGTTGATGTCTCAGTTGTTGTGGAAATCCTGGAGGATGTTGAGGGCAGTTTGCTATTGATGATGATGATGCGTTATCAGTATTGGAATACAGAGTGTTATTTTGTTGAAGTTGCCCACATAACATGCTGATTCCGGGTAGGATGGACAACTATCAAAGAGATGCGCTTCACCAGAGTAAGTACAAGAGACCACTGTAAATTGAGGATAATTCACCCCCTGAGTCATATTCATTGATTTCAATATACTTGTCAAGCATGACACTTGAACGGTTAAAGCTGTCACCGCGTCCACTTCATGAACTCTTGTTACTCTCCTAGCTACGGCTGCTCTCTTTGTAGGCCATTGATGGTTATTATTGGCCATCTGTTCCAAAATGTCATAAGGCTCTTTATAAGACTTTGCCAAAATAACACCATTGGCTGAATCATCTACTATGGTTCGAGGTTGCCCATTAAGTTTATTGTAGAACGTCTCCATATGAATCCAATGAGGAATCCCATAGTGAGGGTATTTGCGCAACAATTC
Source organism: Morus alba (assembly GCA_012066045.3). Taxonomy (NCBI): domain Eukaryota; kingdom Viridiplantae; phylum Streptophyta; class Magnoliopsida; order Rosales; family Moraceae; genus Morus; species Morus alba. Next base: position 60,609,782 of record CP050224.2, read on the forward strand.
TTTAAACCTTTCTCATGCCTCATACAAAGATTCCCCTTCTTGTTGCTGAAATCCGGTGATGTCATTTCTAAGCTTGGCATTCTTGGTTGGAGGAAAATACTTCATCAAAAACTTCTTTGCCAATTCATTCCAAGTTGCTATAGAGTCCGGTGGTAGAGAGTTTAACCATGCTCTAGCTCTATCCCTCAAGGAATAAGGGAATAACTTCAGTCTCAAAGCTTCTTCTGTTACCCTTGGAAGCTTAAAAGAATCACAGTGCAAGTGAGGATCCTCGGTTGCCATTCCACCGAATTGCCCCACCGTAGCATCCAAAACATGATAGGCTTGAGTTCAAATTAGGGTGCCTATATTTCTGGCCTAACAATACTTGGGTTGAGCCCATACAGCATAGGCACTACGTACTCCCTGATAGCACTGTCTCTGTCGTTTGCCATTGTTGCCTAGTTAACTAGATTATTGACATTTACTAGCTACCCAACGTTGGCTGCATTTCCAGTAGCTTCCTCTGACATTCCTTCAACAACTACTAAACCTTGCTGCTCCCTTCTCCTCGCTACAAATGTCCTTTCAATTTTTGGGTCTAAGGGCAACAATTCACGGTCTTGTTGTCGATTCATGTGAGAGAAAAAGTATCTGAAATAGAAGAAAACAAAATTGTCAAGAAAAATAACGGAAAAACTTGAATTTTACAAAGATCAATAATGATTGGTAAAATTCACTACGTAAGTGCATGTGCCGAACAAGTAATAAGTGAATGACTAGAGTATCGTTCCCATGGAAAAAGTTACTAATATTTTTCTTAATAAGATCCAAGAGATGCAATGTAAACAAATTTAATAGTTTGATTCAACTACAAAGACTAAAGAGAATTACAGTAAATAGAAGTAAAAAAATGCACACTCAGTTGTCAAAGGTAAAAATCAATATGTATGAAAGGACTGGGACTCAATTTCTCCTTCACTGCAACCTGGGCTATGTATGCTACAACTTTTGTTACAACAATATTGTCAGTTAACCTGAAACATGAATTTACACAGAGTCTTCCGTTCTACTTATGATTTTACCTCTTTACTTAAATTTCAACATATTCCTATGAAAACTCTAAACAGAAAGGTTGTATTAAGCATGGGTTTCAATTGGGTTATGTGAGACAAGTGTATATTCCTATACTACTCTCGAATCAGCTAGATCTCTTTGTGAAATTAAGCTAAACACACACATTCAATATTGGTCTAATTCTTATCAACTTTCTAGCAAATTGAAATCACTATTTTGTTTATGATGGCCGGTCAATAAACAAAAAATGAACAAGAGATTATATTGAACAAACTAATCATTACCAATATAGCTTAAGTAAGCATACACAACGTCAAATTACAGATCTAGGTATTTTATCATCCTAGCTAAATATATTTAGCTCATAATTGTTCTGTTAAGCGCAACAAAATAGACAGCCATGGTTTAAGTACAGAAGAAGAGGAAGGATAAACCAAAATGAGGAAAATAACAGTAAAGATAAAATAAAGCTTAGTACTCTCCTCTTGTGGCTTCACTCCTTGAGATTTCCAGCTCCAAATTCTTCTCCTCCCTTTAAATCGTCTAAAACTCATCAAAAATCATGTATGTCAACCTATTATATTAACCACAACTCCAACATGCTTCCAAGATAATCATATCCGAAAATTATTAAAACATGTGTCATACAACAACTCTCATCAACACCTAAGTATAAAATATATATAACTCAAATAAATCATGAAAACAACCTAAACGTGTTTCTAATATAATCAACAGTAAATAAAAAAAAAAAACCAAAATAGAGGATTAACAATCACATAGGCGTAAAAGAAATTCTAAGTATATCATTCTATCAATCAATAAAAATTAATTGTCATCATGACAAAATTAAAAACTTAGCGTCCAAAACTATAACAATCTCATAACACTTTCCTCAACAATAACGTCACAACCATCATACACAAAACTATGAAGATATATTAACATTTTCCTCCATCAATAACAAAAACACGAAATATCATGATAGGAACACATACCTTTAAAACAACCTTTCCAATATTGTGTTCTTCTTAAGAGAATAAAGGAAGATAATGAAAAATTCTATGGTGGCTAGGTGAGAGAGAGAGAGAGAGAGAGAGAGAGAGAGAGAGAGAGAGAGAGAGAGAGAGAGAGAGAGAGAGAGAGAGAGAGAGAGAGAGAGAGAGAGAGAGAGAGAGAGAAGGAGCTTGAGGGGGAGAAAGCGTAAAAATTTTCTAATAGGTGGAGTATGAGTGATTTGGTTATTCTAAACTTAAAAGTTAGGCTGTCAGTGCATGTGAAAACGTATGATTCAAAAGGAGTATTTTTTTTCCTTTTCTTTTCCCTCCTCTGACGTCCACGCTAATCCTCCTTTTCTTGCATTGACTATGTAAATGACTAAATTATATCAAAGGAAAAGCTATATATATCCAAAGCATGAATCTCCCCATTTTACTTCTTGTTGTACGAGTATGGGTATATTTGCAAGTTGTCTACTAACTGCAACTAAGCCAAATAGAGAAAGAATTATGCAATATATGTCAGCTCAATTAAGAAAATTAATTGACTTGAATTGGGTGATTGATGGGCGGTCAATGAGGTAGAAATTGTGTTGCAAACCATGATCAAAGTTTCTTTATACGATCAAAGTTTCTTTATGAGGTAGAAGTTTTCCTTCTTTCTTAATCACTTTCATGTCCTTTGGCATAATGCATGATTGTCACACAGTCAAGAATCTATTTTTAATAACGAAACATATAGTAAGAATAATATTTGTCACTTTGATTTCCATGAACCCTAAAAAATACAGGTCTTGTTTATAAGTAGGCTCAGTCACCTTGGGAATGAGCACCACAAAAGTTCTATTGAAAACTTCTCATGAAGCCCCTTCATTAAGAACATCTTTAACAAGCTACAACCAGATCACCCCACACTATGTTCCAAGTCTGGGTCAATGTGGTGTGTCATCAATATATATATACATGTTGCTATAATGTGTGTGCATGTATATGTATATTTTCATTATACACCAAGGGTCAATATTCATAATCAAACAAAATTTATTCATACATTTCCTTTTAAGAAAAATATGGACGCCCCTACAGCCTACCAAATATATATATGCATATGTATTGAATCAAACGCAATAATGGGGTCATTAGGAAATGCCAACGGCCTCCCAAATGTTGAACAACCTTCAATATTATGTTGGTTAGTCATTGTGACAAGGACCTATAACCCCTACATGTAATTAATATTCTTCATATTAGTATAATTTTGAGGCTAAGAATATAAATCATAGGAAGAAGTTATATATAGAAGGTGCGCGACTTGACATATCATTTGTTGTTTTACAATGTATATATCTAGCTCCCCACTCTTAGTATCAGAGCCGAGGTTAGGAAGTTGTTATAGTAGTGAATAGTGTTCTTCAGATAATGTTATTAGTAATTTCATGAGAGTAATATTAATATCAATTTACTCTTGGTTGTGAAATCCATGTAATATAAATGCAGTTTGGATTTAGATCATATGCATTTATTACAGGCAGAAGGCGTTGTTAAGGCGTAGGTAAACCGTTGTTTTGTCATTTCTAAAACTAAAACATGTTTGATGGTTTAATTAAACTGTGTTTATATGAGAATAAGGCGTATCACTTGAAAACTATTGCTATCTACTATTCTCATTTATCTTACTATTAATTATTTATTTTAAAAATATTATTATTTGTTTACCTATCCTTATCCTCTAATGGCATATCATGGTATACTTCATAGTTGCTGGACAAGCTGGATAATTAATTATACTGAAAACTGTGTTTATATGAGAATAGGACTTTTATATTAGTTTGTTTCATATTCTCTGCACATAGTACTATCAATAATAGTAGTATTTAACTTTTCAAGTTTTTTGCACGTATTGCACTAGTTGTAGTTTTGTCCTTTACTTATCTATTTTTGCTATGTTACTTTATCACACTTTCTTTAGAAGCTTTGATAGTCATTTTAGAATTTTACTAGTTTGTTGTCTTACATACTGCACTATATATTCATTTTCCACGTATGCCTTAATACTATTACTTTAGCTTTTAGTGCTTTTCATACTGCATCTGTATTATTCCTTTGTTACATTATTTCTTTTGTTTGCGTCCTACGAATGACATTTGTATAAATGGATTATTCAGAACAAGGATCTTAGTAAATTGGAAGATTCCCAAGGTCCCAATAGATGTCATCTATAAACAGAGAAGGTTCCCCTTGATATGGATTACTCTGGAAGTCTTTGTAAAAATAACCCAATAAAAAAGTCTTATTAGTGAAATAACTTTTCAAAAATTTTTATTTGTAAAATGACTTTCTTTTACGGGAAAAATTTGGTTTTGATTAGTGTTGAAATCTTGGTGTTTGATTTTGCAGGAGTGCCATTGATTCCGGCGGTGAACTTTCTCTCGAAATAAATAAAATTAAAATTAAAAAGTCATTTTCCTAATTTTACTTTTTCACTTGGTTATTTTAACCAAATTCTCACAGTTTCTTCATTTTTGGAAGTTGTGGAAATAATAAATGTCAAACGTTTAAAATTCGTTCTAAAACGTTTTTATTTTTTTCATAAAAATAAAAATAAAAATAAAAATATTTTTATTTTAGAATAATTTTTAAAAATATATTTAGTAATTTTATTTTAAAATTATTTTTAGTTAAAAAAATTAAAATTAGATTTGGTGGTTTAATTTTTAAAAACATATAATAATATTTAAAATAATAATATATTAAATATATCAAATAATAATATATTAAATATATTAAATAATAATATACTAAATAAACATGAATTTTTACATGAAAACTGGAGAGGAAGAAGAGGGGAGGTAGTCGGAGAAGAGTGGCAACCGGGGGCAATCACACAGGGGGGCGCAGTCGTAGAAGAGTAAAAAATGAAAACAAATGGCACAAATTTTCAGATTTTCAGAGGAAAGGAAAAAAGATGAGAGAAAACGAAAACAGGAAAACGAGAATAAATCGTTTTCAAATTTTCAGAAAGGACAAAAATGTTTTTGTTTTTCATTTTTAGAAAATTTTACACTAAATGCGTTTTCTTCAAGCCTTTTCATTTTTTATTCTCGAAAACCGTGAAAAATTTGAAACAAACATGCCCAAAACTTTTCAAATAATGAAAAACACGCCATATGATAGGATTTTCAAAATGAGTAATGCTAATTATCTCCGGTAGTATTAAGCACTACTAACTAATAAAGAGTGGGTCTTACTGTGTAGAGCTCATATATGAAGCCCGCATTTTATTAGTGATGGTGCTTAAAATTGATAGTGTTCATAATTATTATTTTTTACATAGTTTTGTTTTGAGAGTGTTTCTCCAATATTCTCTCCTTTGTAGAAACATCGGTGATATGATGAAAATATGCATAACCAGCAAGGAACACCGGTGTTCCTAAAAAAGAGAGAACACCGGAAAAAATCCCTTGTTTTGAATATGAGAATGAAAATGATAACTTTTTAAAAATGATATTTGCGACTATTTTTGAAATTACATTTTTAGTTATTTTTCTTAATATTTATTTTAGATATAGAAAAATGAGGTTGTGTTTACATATTTTTTTGAAAACAAAACAGTTATTAAGTTATGAAAATTTCTCCGGTGTTCTTTCTTTATTAAATATGTTCAGATCTATATTAAACATGTTCAAAGATCAAATCAGATTAAAAAAAATAGGGGGAAGGAGGAAAATAGGTCAAAATTTGAGATGAATTAAAATTAATAGGCCAATAGTTTACATAAGTTAATAAATAGGCTAAATTATTATTTTCGTCCATAACTTGTCTGGTCATGAACCATAACTTGACAAGTTATTATTCATAATTACCCATAACTTGTCAAGTTATGAACCATAACTTGACAAGTTTGTCCATAACTTATCTGGTTATGAACCATAACTTGACAAGTTATGGCCTATTAATTTCTATAACTAAAAATTGACCTATTTACTTTCTTAAGCTTTTCATATTGGCCTATTTTCTACTATTTCCCAAAAAAATAATACAAATTCGACGACTGATAAGCAGGGAATATCAATGTTCTCAAAAAAAGGGGAAACACCTGAGAAATTCCCTCAAGTTATAGTATTAGAAAATTAAAATGTGAAACAACTATTAGGAAAATATCATTTTGGTACCTTGTACTATATCGAAATATGAGTTTTTAGTACTATGTATTTTTGATAATTTCATACGGGTAGCTAAGGCCCTGTTCGTTTGGGCTGAACTTACTCGAGAAACAGCACTCGAGTTTGGGTTTTAGGCCCAGGTTGTCGTTCGGCCTCGGATTACTTGAGTTGAAACTCAAGTCATGTCTCGAGTTCAAGCCCCGTTTTTGAGTTCAACTCATCCTACCTACTTGAGTTAAGACTGAAACTTCTACAGTGTAGCCTGTCCTTATTTCCTGTACCGCGATTCCTCCATGCCTGTCCACTGTGCTTGCTTTCTTCCTTCGATCCGTGAATCATTCACGTGCATTTCCTCTGATCGAGACTTGCAGTTTGCAGAGCTTTTGACCGTTCCCCTCCGCTTCTTCTCATACTCTATTTTTGCCTCAACTTCTCATTCGGAAACCCTATCCCCCAATCTTGACGAATCCGATTTAGGTCGTTTTTGTTTCCCCTTCAAAACGGGGAAATTTGTGGCGAATCCATCGGTGCGGCGACCTCGGTGGGTAAACATCGTACTCCAATGTAGGGGCAGGACTTCATGCCGTAGATCTCTCCGGTTGCATCACCGAACCTACTTCCCCTGCCTCCATCGTCGCCGGTACCTCAGACTTGTCCTTCCTTCCTCACGTTTAGGGAATCTCCAAGAGGACCACATTCCATCCTCCGTCAGCTCCAATTCGGTAAGTGTATCGATTTCTTTGCTCAGCGTTTTGTGATTTTGAGTTTGATATGCGTTTTGTTGTGCGGTTGAGTTTGATCTGCATTATGGGCGTTTTCAGTTTGATCCGTTTTGTGCTTTGCGTGATTCTGAGTTCGATCTGGGGTTTGTTAGGGAAACGAGATATGGGCAGAGTATTCTGAAATTGGTTTTGGGCAAGTCGGGAAGAGTGGGCCGAGTAGAGGAAGTTGGTTTTGGGCAAGTCGGGAAGAGTGGGCGTGGGCGTTATGGGGTCTGGCCTATGGGTGTGTGTGCATGTGGTTTTTAGGGTCAATGTTTTTTATTACCCGTTTTTGGCCAAACATCTTGTAGCATCCAGTTATAATGAAGCCGAAATTGCCACAAGTAGAACAAAAAAACTATTTGTTTTGTCAAGAAAATTTGTGTACCGTGGCTTATAAATGAAGAGTTTGATTTATGAAGAACTACGAACATCAAAACTTATGCAATTAGGTTTTAGATAGAGAAGCTTAGAAATGCTGAGAGTAGAGGGAGAGAGTTGAATACTTGATGGGTAGTTTTGGATATGAGATTGATGTTCGCATTACTAACCTTATCTGCTTCCACATTGCAAGGTAATGACATCTTACTTGTTAATATTTTCCATGCATTTCGTGTTGTTTTAGGTGAAACTACTACTATGTGATAGTTCATTTATGACTGCACTTTCTTGTACATGTTCACCGTGGCTATGATGATTTATTAGTAGTTAATGGCCTAGTTCATATTATGTCGAGTGATATCCGCCGGTTGGACAATTAGTGGTTGCCGGTTTAGCCAATTACTCTTTACATTTCTGTTGAGAACTCTTAAACGGTATGGTTGCTTTACTTCACTCCGAATGCCTTGCTTGAGCAATGTCCCGAAGTTGGCTAAACCCTGGTAGCCTATTGGTTGCCGGTTTAGCCAATTACTCTTTACATTTCTGTTGAGAACTCTTAAACGGTATGGTTGCTTTACTTCACTCCGAATGCCTTGCTTGAGCAATGTCCCGAAGTTGGCTAAACCCTGGTAGCCTATTGGTTGCCGGTTTAGCCAATTACTCTTTACATTTCTGTTGAGAACTCTTAAACGGTATGGTTGCTTTACTTCACTCCGAATGCCTTGCTTGAGCAATGTCCCGAAGTTGGCTAAACCCTGGTAGCCTATTGGTTGCCGGTTTAGCCAATTACTCTTTACATTTCTGTTGAGAACTCTTAAACGGTATGGTTGCTTTACTTCACTCCGAATGCCTTGCTTGAGCAATGTCCCAAAGTTGGATAAACCCTGGTAGCCTATTGGTTGCCGGTTTATGCAACAACTCATGGTATAGTGTTCGTTTAAGCTGTTGACCATTGGTCTTGCTCACTTTATTTGGGCTTAACTTACGTTGTATTGCGACCCTACTAATTAGATTAGTTGAAGTTAAACCTTGGTAGCTTATTTGTCCTATCCTAGGATAATGCTCCATAATATGACGATGAGGGCCATTACACAAATCTGAGCCTCGTTATTGGTATTTTCAATTTAGATGTCGAGAAGGAGAGATAGAGATGTAAATTGGAGCCCACAAGCTGAGGAGCAACTCCTCAGACGTCTGGGTGAGTTCAATTTAGTGAACTCCGCCGGTACCAATCCGACCCGAGAGAAATTCACGCAGTGGGCAACGGAGCTAAGTCACCTTTTCAGCGTCCCACTTGGTTGGGATAAAGTTAAACAAAAAACTGGTAGGTTGAAAAAAACTTTTGAAGCAGAGTACCTACTTCAAACTGCTATTGGCCTTGGGTGGATTCCAATTGAGAGGCGAGCAACGTGCACCGAGCAATATTGGCAACAATTTGTCACTGTAAGCACATCATTTGTTTTCTTTTAATTGTTTTACACCTTGCTGTCTTACTTGGTAATAGACTAATTAGATTTTCCATTTTGTTTGCATTGTCATTATTATTGTAAATGTAGAGCCATCCGGAGGTCGAACGGGCTAGAAAGAAGCCATTACCGGATTATGATTTGTACTTCTGTGCATTTGTGAATTCACGTGCAACCGGTGCAAATGAGTACGGCCAAGATGAAACACCTATCTCTCCGCCACATGCCCCAGCGCCAACCCCAGGCAGCCCATTTGACATTGATGGCGAGTCCCAACGCTACAATGATACGGGCGATACTTCATATACAGAGATGATGCATGGTGTAAGCGCTGGTGGCCGGACCCCAGTGGTTGCGTCACATTTGCGGCCAAATAATAAATGGTCAGCTAGAAACAGTCAGACGCGCGTGCCAAACTTCATGGAGCGTGCAGTGGATCACCCTGTATCATCTATTGAGGACCACGGCCGAAAGCGTGGTAAAAGTTCCGGCACCCCTCAGTCGGTTCAGAAGGAGACATCCCAGGACAAATGCATTGATTTACTTGGAGAGTTGGACATACCTCAGGATCAATATCTTTTCATGTTCAACTATTTGAATGCGCATGCGACACTGTATTGACCGTTTCTGCGAATGAAGGAGCATCACCGCTTGGCTTGGATCCAACAGACCATGGAGCAATATGCAAATCAGCAAGTGCCGCCTCCACCACCAACCTTCATGCCTGGACCATAACACCCCTTTCAGTATAGCAATCCAATGAATCAGCATTTCTCGCACACTTTCCATCCGAGCACCAACACCTTCCAGCCGAGCACTAGTAACTTTCATCCATACATGCCTCAAAACTTTCCACCATATCCCGGCCAAGATGGAGGAGATACCAGTTGACGCCCATCTTGGTGGCGTTCACGTGAACTGCGTTCTTGTTTTTTTTTTTTATTTCATTCATTGCACTCTATGATTCTGAGACATTTTTTATTGCTACTTGAGTTAGTTTTAGATGCATATTGACATTTGGTCCAATTTTCCCTTATTTGAGGACCACGGCTATTTACTATGATTACTAACATTGTTGGACTTGTTGTACTTTATCTGCGAACTACAGACATTTATTGCTATTGTTGAATGAGTATTTATTATTGACGATGTGTAGTACTTGACTACTATAACTTGAACAGGTGATGATGAAATGCTTTACTTTTGTATACTTCTGAATTGCCTAAACTTGTATGTTATTTGTTAGTAGCTTTGACAGGTATGGCTCACCATAGGTCCGGCAGCCCAATGGACTCTGACGCATCCGATGACGATGGTGATGATTATTATTTCAGGCGTGTTGTCGCGGCTGCCGGGGTATTATGCGCCGGATTTGTGTATAGAGAACCATCACGCCGAAGGCACACTTCTGGGTGGGGAGGTAGGATTAGAGTGGAGTATTATCTAAATGGGAGTCCATAAGTGATTTATGATAAAATTCGCATGGGTAGTGACGCTTTTAGACGCCTATCTTCTATCCTTGAGGAAAGGGGATTACTGCACCCCACAGTTAACCTTAATGTTGACGAGCAATTGTTCATATTCCTTACAATACTGTGTCAAAACCAAACTAATAGGGAAGCGCAGGACCATTGGCAATGCTCGGGCTCAACGGTGTCGGAATATTTCTCAAAAGTGCTTGAAGCGGTTTGTCGGTTAAAAGTAGACTTCATACGCCATCCAGATTTTACTGTCGTCGATCCTCAAATAATTGCAGGTGGGAACAAGTACTCGCCGTGGTTCGATGTAAGTTATGAACTTATACACAACTTTTTATCCAAACTTCATAAATTGCATTGATTTTTTATCTTACAATGTGTTTAATTATATCATTGCATAATAACATGTATATTTGTGATATTTTAAAGGATTGTGTTGGAGCACTAGATGGTACGCACGTTCCATGTGTGCCTCCCCGTGAAACGGCTGAACTTTACAGGAATAGAAAGGGATATTTCTCGCTTAATGTGCTTGCAGTGTGCTCATTTGATATGCGATTTACGTACATGCTATCTGGCTGGGAGGGTTCAGCACATGATGCGAGAGTACTTGCGTCCGCGTTAGATCACCCGCGGAAACGCTTTCCTGTTCCGCCACCGTAAAGTCTCGAAAACGCCTATATGTACATCTACATATAATTCAAAAACTACATCTAGCTTGTAAGTGTTGATTGTGATTACTTAAATACATGTAGGAAAATTCTACCTTGTCGACTCAGGCTACGCAAACAATGGATGTTTCATGGCACCATATCGGGGAACAACATACCATTTGCAAGAGTATAGGAATCGACGGGGTAGAGGCTTCCGCAGTGAACGTGAATTGTTCAACTACATGCATTCATCATTGCGTAATGTAATCGAAAGGACTTTTGGTGTGTGGAAGGCCAGATTTCGTATTCTGAAAACCATTAACCGTTACCTCATTGAAAAGCAAATTAAGGTTCCAGTTGCATGTGCTATAATTCATAATTTTATCCATATGTATCGTAATAGAGATAGACTATTAGATCAGTACTCACAGGATGGCGTTCCAGTTGGTGACATTGATCCACAGAATGTTGAAGAGGATATCAACGACAATAACAATCATGAAGGACAACCATTGAATAATGAACCGGAACTGGAGATGAATGCGTTAAGAGATGCACGAGCGCATACAATGTGGGCAGTGTACCGTAATCGTCATGCAGGCTAAAATAATGTATGAAGAACTGCGATATTAATTATGTATATATTTGTGACCATTTGTGAGACCATTTATAATACAAACTCATGTTCTAGTAATTTTTTATAGATTTTTTTTTAATTTATCAAATGATACTTTGTTTTTAAATTTATTACTATTTATAGATGATTCAGTTTTATTTGTTTAAATTAAATTGCATAAAATCAATTAAATGAAAAAAAAAATTTCAAGATACTATTCACAACTCAAGAATTAGTTGAAACAAACACAAACTCAAGTAAATTCTAATTTCAAGTTATAACTCAAGTTTACACAATCAAACACAAACTCAAGTTTTACTCTCAACTCAAATTATAACTCAAATTCAACTCAAAATCTACACTCAAGTTACATAACTCAAAAATGCCAAAAGAACAGGCCCTAAATGTTTTAAAAGATGTGTTTTGGTACCTTCTAACGTATTCTTTGGGACACAAAATGTCAAATTTACCCATCTCATATGTAAAAAAAAAAAAAAAAAAAAAAAAAAAAAAAAAAAAAACTCTCTCTCCTCTCTCTACAAAACGCTCTCTCTCTTCTTCTCTTTCTCTCTTACTTCCTCTTTCGTCACACGCGGCCACCTACTTCGGTGACCCATCCGACATCGGTTTTCGACACTTCCTAGCTCGTTGGAAAGCCCTTGTCAGGACGAGTCTGAAGCGGTGTCGTGCCGCTGCCATATAATAACCGGCATGGCCCCCCCTTGCTTTTTTTTTTCTTTTTTTCTTTAATGTAATGATTTTAATTTTATTATAGTAGGTATGTGTATAAATTAAATTTAGTCACCCCTTAAATTAATAGTTCTCTACATTTGATTGGGCCAACTATTTAGATTTTGAAAAATAAAAAGATTATATGCATAAATGTAACTAAGTTATTTTAGTTGGATTTTATACTTAAATTATAAAATAGAAACTATAATTTCTATTAAAAAAATAAGTTAGCATAAGACATATATGTGTATAATTTACTAGATTTATATAGTGTAATTTATCTCAGCTCTTAAAATTTATTTTCAATTCTGAATTACTATTTTTCATTTGAAAGCTAACAATTGATGCATTTTTTAAAAGAAAAAGTATTCAAGATCAAACAATTTGAAGAAGATGGTCAATCATCTACTTCAAATTTTGAAAATTTTTTCCAAGCATCCCAAAAAGGTTGAAAGAATTGAAATTGAAAAAATTAATATTGCCACTTTTTATATAACTTACAGTGATGTGTTTTCTTATTTGGATACAATATCGATGTTTTCATGTGTCAATATGTCATGAATTAATTTAAGAGTTAAATTCATAGATAGTCCCTAAACTTTTTTATCTTTCTACAATTAGTCCCTGTGGTTAGTTTTTCTTATGAACTGTCCCTGAACTCTAAAAGTATTCCATAAATGGTCTCTCTCTTAAATTTTGGATGAAAACTTTTAACTTTATCAGATAAAAGGTCCCTAAACTATTTTATCTCTTTAAAAATAATTTATATGTTAAAGAGAAACAATAACTATAATAGAAATCAAAATCACAAATTTATCTCAAAGCTTCAAAAATCGCTAGCCCAAATATATATATATATATATCCCTAAGATCTAAAACCCAGATTTTTCAAATGCCCTTCCCCTCAAGATTTTTTTTTTCAGATTTGCCAACGCTCCCCAAGCCCCGTGCTCGTCGGCCCCCTCCCCTTGCCATCTGCTTGTCACCTCAATTGCTTCCTTCCCCTACCCTTGCTGCACACACATGACCCATCGCTGCCGCTCCTTCCTTCTCCAGTCTTATTCAACTCCGACGAGACTTTTGGATACCCAAGAGGGTTTCGCATCTTTGAATGGCACTTTTCAGCTTCATTGACGGTGGTTCAACTGGTGCTCAAGACTTGGACACTTGCTATAGATCTCGACTTGTCTTTGTTGCTCTTTGAATATTTTGGGTGTTTTGCACTAAGGAAAAATTTATATGTTGTTGAACTTTTAGATTTAATTTATTTAGACTTATATTTTTAATGAAGAAGATGACTTCCTTTGTTATTGTTCTTTAGAGATTTTTATTTTTTTTATTTTTTAGTTTTTATTTGACTTTTTTAGTTTTTTTTAGTTTTTTTTAATTTTATAATTTTTAAGATAATATGTTTTTTTTTTTTTTTAAGTTATTAGGTTAAGTTTAATAGAGAGAAGATAGTTTAAAGACCTTTTATGAGATAAAGTTATGAGACACTTTTAAAATTCAAAAATTGTTCATAAAAAAGATTGACTACAAAAACTAATTATAGAAAAAAAAAAAAAAAGGTTCAGAAACTATCTATAAATTTAACTTTTAATTTAATAAACAAAAACTACTATATATATATATATATATAGGAATTGTCTCTGGTCAGGCACTTGAAAAGTGCCTGACCAGTCAGGCACATGTATAATTGTATATTTTTGTGTATATTTATACGTAAATTATGTATATTTATATATAAAATCATGTATATTTAACATAAAATACAACAAATTAGTTAATATACATATTTTCATGTTATGTGTTCACTAATTGCTATAAAAAAAACATGTTTTGAAGATTAATATACATTTTCGTTTCTTCTAACTTAGGGCTTAAAGAAAAAAAAACGGTTCAATTTGTGTTTCCATTTATGTTATTTACCTTTTGTACTTTTTATTTACGTGTTATGTACCTAGTTTTGTGTTTCTATTTATGCCCTTATCAATTTTTGTATTTTTAATCTACTTGTAATCTATTGTTTTATCTTACTTAAGTCTTAAGAAAAAAATGGTTTAATTTGTGTTTCCTTCTATGTTCTTCACTTTTTATTCTATGTTCTTCACTTTTTATACTTTTTACTTATTTGTTATCTACTATTTTCTCTTATTTAGAGCTTAAAAAAAAGTGGTCAAATTAAATAATATTTGAATTACGTTACGAACGTGGCTTCGAATCTACAAAACTCACACCATCAAAATAAGTCATGCGGTTTAAATGTTAAGAAAAATAATAGAGTATGGCGATTAGTTAGAACTTATTTGTTTACATCATAAAATTATTTTTCTAATAGACAATACATATAACATCAAATTCATGCAATTGCACGTGCCTACTTTTACTAGTTTCTTAAAAAAATGAAAATATTTTAAGACATTAAAATATTTAAAAGAAAATAATAAAATAAAAAGTTCATGATTTTTTTTCTAGATTTATTAGATTTTGATTAAGTTACTAAGGTCATTTTATATCTTAAAAATCAACTTCAGAGTACCAAGAATATATTTTTAAAAATGTTGAGGTGTCATTTTAATATTATCAAGAACACAAGATACTAGAAGCATATTTCACTATATACATTGTCACTTACATTCATTAACATGAAATACAATAAATCACAATATACATATTTTTTATGCTATGTATTTACTTAATTGCTATAAAAATACATATTTCAATGATTAATATACATTGTCATTTTTTATAACTTAACATATACATCTTTAAATGTAAATATACACACTTTATATATAAATATACACGAAAATGATAAAATTATACATCTGCCGTTTCGGTCCCGGTAAATAGTAACCGCCGGATTAAAGACTTTGCCTATATATATATATATATATATATATATATATATATATATATAGGATTGTCTCTAGTCGACACTTGAAAAGTGTCGACCCGATCAGCACATGTATAATCGCATATTTTTTTGTATATTTATACGTAAATTATGTATATTTATATATAAAATCGTGTATATTTAACATAAAATATAACAAATTAGTTAATATACATATTTTCATGTTATGTGTTCACTAATTGCTATAAAAAAAACATGTTTTGAAGATTAATATACATTTTCGTTTCTTCTAACTTAGGGCTTAAGAAAAAAAAAACGGTTCAATTTGTGTTTCCATTTATGTTATTTACCTTTTGTACTTTTTATTTACGTGTTATGTACCTAGTTTTGTGTTTCTATTTATGCCCTTATCAATTTTTGTATTTTTAATCTACTTGTAATCTATTGTTTTATCTTACTTAAGTCTTAAGAAAAAAAAATGGTTTAATTTGTGTTTCCTTCTATGTTCTTCACTTTTTATTCTATGTTCTTCACATTTTATACTTTTTACTTATTTGTTATCTACTGTTTTCTCTTATTTAGAGCTTAAAAAAGTGGTCAAATTAAATAATATTTGAATTACGTTACGAACGTGGCTTCGAATCTACAAAACTCACACCATCAAAATAAGTCATTTGTGGGTTTAAATGTTAAGAAAAATAATAGAGTATGACGATTAGTTAGAACTTATTTGTTTACATCATAAAATTATTTTTCTAATAGACAATACATATAGCGATCAAATTCATGCAATTGCACGTGCCTACTTTTACTAGTTTCTTAAAAAATGAAAATATTTTAAGACATTAAAATATTTAAAAGAAAATAATAAAATAAAAAGTTCATGATTTTTTCTAGATTTATTAGATTTTGATTAAGTAAAAGAGTACTAAGGTCATTTTACATCTTAAAAATCAACTTCAGAGTACCAAGAATATATTTTTAAAAATGTTGAGGTGTCATTTTAATATTATCAAGAACACAAGATACTAGAAGCATATTTCACTATATACATTGTCACTTACATTCATTAACATGAAATACAATAAATCAGTCAATATACATATTTTTATGCTATGTATTTACTTAATTGCTATAAAAAATACATATTTCAATGATTAATATACATTGTCATTTTTTATAACTTAACATATACATCTTTAAATTTAAATATACACACTTTATATATAAATATATATAAAAATGATAAAATTATATATCTGCCGTTTCAATCCGGTAAATAATAACCGTCTTGCCTATATATATATGTGTGTATATGTTAGTACAATCTTAATTAAAAAATAATTGACCCTATTAATAAATCATTGCTGTATTACTGACGCCATATCCGTAGTACGAAGGAGCTCTCACTGAAAAAATAAAAAATAAAAAAAAAGGCCAGAGAAACCCAAATCTTCATGCCGTCATCCGATCTCTAATCGGAGTGATTCCGGCTTCCATAGAATCAGACCGGCAAGGGGAACGAAACAAAACTAGAGCACTTGACATTTTCAACCAAAGACAACCGAGACAAACCAAAGACATTTGCTGCCAGCCAACTGTTGGAACAAGAAAAGTGCTGCACCTACGCTAACAACTGCAAGGTGTACACGTCATTGACAAACGAGAATATTCAGCAGTTAAATGATATGTGCCTTGTTGACTATGAGGATTATTTAGGAGATGTTTAGCTCATAAATTTAAATTATGAGATTAGAATTATTTTTAATTTATGTATTTTTTTATAAGAGAAAATACTGTAACGAATTACGAATCATGATTCGAATCGGGGTACGAATCCCTCAACCAAGTGTGTGTTTGGAACCGTTTTTAAAAATGATTTTCTCATATTTTGAGAAGTAAAAAATAAAAATAAAAATAAAATTACGTTTGTTTAATAAATGATTAAAAAATAAAAATAAAAGTTAAAATAGTGAGAAATGTTTTTGTGAAGAAATTACAAAACAGTTTAAATTTATTTTTACTTGTTTGTTTTTATTTTTTAGTATTTATCAATAATATTATAATATATTAATTAATAAACACGATTTTACTTTTTTATTATACTCAAAATAAATTCTTAAAAAACTAACCAAATGTAATTTTAGAATCGGCCTCAGAATAATTTTTAAAATAATCTTATTTTTATTTTTTTTATTAAAAATAAAATCATTTTAAAATTAATTCTAAACGCACCATTAGTTTCGATCATATATAATTTCAGTCATAGAGTTGAAAATTGACAAATCTCACTAGAATCTAAACTATCATTCATTCCTTTGCAATACTGAACGTAAAATCTCTTTCATGAATCTGTGGATATTCACTTGAGAATCACGAAATCGATCAACTTGTACTCAGAGCAAAACTATGATCCATTTGGAGCCACTAGCAATTAACAACCACCCAGAGCAAAACTAAGAACGAACATCTTAAATATAGCATTCAAAAGTTAGCTCCATTAACTATTTTCAAAATATGCTAAAATGAAGTTGATGTCCTTTTCACAAACTCGGTGGTTCCCGGGATTACTGGTATAGCTGAAGGGGTTAAGAGACACGAAGTGCACTAATAAATATCTTTTTTTTGATCTGCTTAAATGAAAAAGCACCACATCATAAATGGTGGCGTCATATTACTTCACAATTTAACAATTAAACAACTTTACAATACAAGAACAAGCAAGTTTAAAGAGCTAAACATTAGTCAAGTCATCAGAAAAGCACGGGATATTATTTTTAAAAAGTTTGACGTGTCTTTATTAAATTGAACTTTACAATCTAATATTCGGTATTTAGTTCGCTAATTTGAATTTTTAATTTGAGTTGAGATGTGACTTTATGTGAGAGTTTTTACTATAGTAAAAAAGTGAAATGTGATTTTTTTTGAGAATTTTTTACTGTAATAAAATTTAAATTTTAAACTCGAATCGGTAAAATAAATAGGACCGCATTATTTCAATTGTTCGGCAATTGTTGCTCAAATTGACTAGCAGTTAAAATTTCTACTATTTCTTTATCATTGAACCAAAGATTGGCAAAAATGCATGCATTAAACCACTTCTCACTACTGTTTTCACATTGTTGAAGACTGACATATTACATAAGAAACCAGAAATGCTTTGGATTTGCAATACTTGAACAAGATGGAAACATCTTTCACTGCCATAATTAGATCTCTCTCAGTTAACTGTCAAAAACAGATCAATTCTACATAACTAATGCCATTTACTTTGAATGAGTGTAAGCTGATTAAGTATTTACATTCTAAAAAGTTGAAATCACACTATTCTGCATTTATAAATTATTAAAAAAAAAAAAAAAAGAGTAGAAATTTGAGCAACACCAATATTGGATTTCTTTGGCAGATAATGAATTCCCATTTGTTGCGCCATAGCAGATTGTGAGATGAATTAAATGATTTACAAGGAGGGTTACTGCAAGGAAATATATATATATATATATATATATATATATATGTACATCTAGGCCGATCTCTATTTTTCTTATAAATGGTATCTGCCAAATGTCACCTGAATAAAAATATGAACGCCAGTGGTTGTAATCTGGTAGATTTCCTATAATTCACGTGACCATCATTCATCGCTGGCAGCCAAACGAGGGAGTAACCTACGAGGCTACGAGATTATGTTGCCTAATTTTAAGCAACAATCACCGATCTTTTAAGATGTGACAGTGGAGTCGTGGACATCAGCTGCGAAAGTAATCTGGATATTACTGGTTGTAACCTACCAAATTAATTGTCAAAATCAACAGAAAAATGAACCAAAAAAAAAAAAAAAAAACAAAACAAAACCCCACAAGATTAGAAAATTATTTCCAAAATAAATCTTCAACTTGCATCATATCATAAACAAGACTCCATGTTAGAGTTGTAATTTAATTTCACGCACCCTTACGAGTTACATTGCAACAATTTTATAAATTGAGAGACAAATTATTAAAATTAAAAGTTCAAAGACTAAAACTTTACAACTTCATGAGTGAATCTACTCTATCATTTGGACTGAATTTATATCACAACTACTCATTGAGGAACCTACGAGGAGTTCAGTGAGAATACGTGTCTCCACTCACCTTTTAAATTTTATAAAATCAACCTGCATGAAATTACCTTTTTAGTGTCCCCACTCACTTTTTAAAATAAATAAATAAATAAATAAATGCAACTTCTATATTTTAAAATTTTCTCATATTGCTCCCTAATTATCCCCTCAAGCTTCATCATTTCACTTTATCATTATTTCTGTATTATAAATTCTTAGGTTTTCAACTTAAATTTTACTATTCATTTAATCTCTCTCTTTTTTTTTTTTTTTTTTTTCTATGCTCAATTTTTTAATTAAAATATCATATTGTACCTTCCCTTTAAAAATGAAAACTTCATTTAATATTTTTTTGTGTCCAAGAAATCAATAGAATTAGTGTATAGAATATGATTTTTGTAGGATATTATGAATGGAACTAGAATATTGAAGATAAGGGCAATTTCACTCAATCCATCTGTTTTAGTCGTTGAGATGAAAGGGGAAAAAACGAAAAAAAAAAAAGAAGAAACAATAGAATAAGAGCAAGCAAAGGACAAGTTTTCTTAAAAAAATTTTGATGCAGCAAAATCTGATTATCAGGATAGGAAGGGGTTAAAGAATCAAAGGATAGTGATCTTAATCTAGATAAATAATACGGTATTTTGTATATTTGTCATCTGAACTTTAAAAAACTACTCTTTAAATTTTAAATTTTCGACAGTTTTTTGTTGAATAATTTTATTTTTATTTTTTATATGAAAATGAAAATGATAACGTTTTTAATCTCATACAGAAATCATTTTTAAAAATGTGTTTGGTAATTTTATCAAGAGATTGTTTTCAGTATAAAAAACTTATTAATATCTCTGTCTCTTTCTCTCTGCTCGAGAGAAGAAAAAACGAAAACAAAAAATAAAAAACGACTAAAAATCATTTTTTATTTTTCTTTTATTTTACACTAAATTAAAAAATTATTTTCATTTCTATTTTTTATATTTATTACGTCAAACATCGTTTTAAAAATATTTTAATTTTTTATTTCTTAAAAAATATAAAAAAAAAATCAATTCTAAATACGATCACCGAGTTAGCAATGCCTCGCAAAGACATTAACTAACGACAACAATTGGAACAATGGAGCTGAAAACTTGAATTTACACCTAATTCCCATGCACTGACTAAAAGAATGATAGTCTTTTGGAACACCTTTCGGTTAAAGCAAAATGTCGGATCAATAACTTCTTATCATCAGTCATGGGTAATCACAATTCTCTTGCTTGAAAGTTGAAACCGAAACTATCAAACTTTTTGTCGACCGTGGCATGTGGAAAAAAGAAATTTGGAAAAGTGAGTGAAAGAGTTTAATCAAAATGAACTGGAAAGAATAAACACGACAAAGAGAGATTACTAGATGACCATTAGCATATTCACACCAATGTTTTCCTTCTTTTTATTTTATTTTATTTTATTTTTTTCATTTTCTTCCCCCTACAATTGAGAGATTCATAAAAAAAAAAAAAAAAAAAAAGCATAATTTGCTTTCTATATTATCATAATTTACACCAATATTTTATCCGGTCCAATACCCCACTTCCTTCTTCATTTTTTGGATTTTTAACACAATTGTCCATCATATTTATCGTGATTTAACAAATTTTCTATTAAATTTTTAATTTTAGCATTTCACACTTGAATTTGTAAAATTATTACAATGTGTCCTCATTTTATTAAATTTTCTCAAATTTTTTATTAAATTTAAGGGATTAAAATTTGAGAAATTAAAAGATTTGTGTTACATTTGAAATGAGATGTTAGAATTTTTCATCGAATTTGCTTTTTCAACACTAATTTAACACAATCATAGTCAAAATAAGGGCATATTGTAATAATTTTATAAATTTAAAGAGTAAATTACTAAAATTAAAAATTTAAAGGGTAAGTTACTAAAACCATACAAATACTCATTTTTATCTACTATTAATTGCAATCATACCCATTTCTTTTTCTTTTTTTTTTTTTTTTTGAAGATCAATAAAACTCCTTTTCTACACTATAGTGACAAATTAATTCTCAAACCGAATGCAATACAACCGAGAACATGCCAAATTTATCCATTATCTACTACTATCAAGCACGAATTTTCTTAATTTGGTGTCACTAAAATTATTGTGTAAGACCTATTGATAGAGTGATATTAAAAGGTTTGGTTGTAAGTTACGGGTTCAATCCCGTCAATAAATTAATAATACTACACAAATATTTTAGAGCATGTTCTTTTATCTAAAAAATTTAAAAAAAACGTCTCGAGTTTTAATTTTATTTAAGTTCACGTTCTTTTAAATTTTAATTTTATTCAACTTTACTCAACTTTATTCAAATTATAACTTCAACTCAGGTTATAACTCAAATTCAACTTAAAAATTACACTTAAGTTATATTCTAAGAATAACCTCTAAATAATTGAACTAAAATATTTAAGAAGGCAATTTAAGCGGAAAAAATGTTTTTGCATTATTTTTGACAACTGACAACTGACAATCTGTACCAATATTTGCACTGTTGGTTCACGATTAGAAATTTTTTTCAGTAGCCCTTGGGTTCTTTTGTCCAGTTTAATTATATTTAAGGTCGGGATTTGCCCTGTGACTGACTACTAATCAGACTCTTGCAAACAGGCCGTGTGGCATTTCCTTGACCCGCTCGTGAATAGGAAGAAGTCGGTTTCGCTGATTTAAATTTTTAATTTAAGTTAAGATGTGATTTTATTTGAGAATTTTTTTATTATAATAAAAAAATTTTATTGTAACAAAACTCGAATCAATAAAATGAACAGTATAAGTCCCTCTCAACTTTTATTTTTTAAGCTTATATATACACTAAATTTATATATAGTCCCCTAAAAATTAGACACTTGATTCCCAAAGAAGTTTGACATATCAATGCCAGCCTCCCTTAACAAATGTTGGTTTACTGTTTCATTTTAAAAACTCAAATTATTAGAATGTTAGTCAATAATAATTTTATATTTTAACATTTTCATTATGTGCATATCGAAAATGGGCAAACATGCTGGTAAATATCAAGCCCAACATAAGAAAAATCGTGAAAATAATTAAAGGTTCAATACATAATAAAAATTTAAATAGTGATAAAGAATATAATTATAGACAGTTTGAACTTAAAATCTCCTACTCTAATCAATCCATTTTAAAAAAGAAAATAGTGAAAAATATGCCAATATGAAAAGCTTAAGAAAATATATAGACTAATTTTTAGTTATAAAAATTAATAATCGCCCTTTTAAAAACTTAAATTATTAAGAAACGAGATAATAATAATTTTATATTTAAAAAAAAAATGTCTGATTTTATCATCTCCTCTTAAAGAGCTTTTTGGGATTTTACCCTCCTAGATTAACGAGGAGATGTTAAGAGAGTGGGCCTCGCATCCTCGTAATTCTCTTTTTTTTTTTTTGAAAAAACAAAACACCTTTCTAGCCAACCTTTAAGGGATCCAAGACAATCAAGCACAAACTTTACTAATGATCTTGCATATGTTTGTCTGGACAAAACATACGAGCCTATTACCAAATAACTGTTTGTGGAATGAATTGAGTCTTACCATTTTCTTCCTTACGATCTCGCAACTGCCGTATTTGCATGATCAGTTTCAGAAAAATGGAGATAGATGTCCACGCAACCTTTGCTACCAAATATTGATAATCACAAAGACAATAAAGATACCAAGATATTCACGTTTCCAAAATTGATACGAAATAATACGGAGTTAAATGATTTTGATTTATTTATAAAAATTTTACGAGTGAAGAAATTTTTTAGTTTAAATTCTTTGTAAGATAAATGATATTGTAACAGAACTCAAATAATAATTTAAATATACTTATTAAATAAATCATATATTTTAGAACTTAATTTTATCTTTTATCTAAATGTGCACACCAATTAAAAAAAAAAAAAAAAAAAAAATTCATGATGAACTCCTCCGTGTTCACTAGTCAAAAACAATGGATTCGTTTATCATTACTGAATGTTTTGTCAAATTTTTAAAATTAAACATGGGGTCATTGTGTCCTCTTCAATTCAATATTAAATGGGGGCAAGTCAATTGAACTTGCTCTATCTTTAGATGCAAAAAAAAAAAAAAAAAAAAAAAAAAAGGGGACGACGACTTGTAACTTGTAAGTGTAACACTCGGACCAATTGTAGAATGAAGCCTAAAATAATCTTTATATTATACAGAAAAAATAATACTATTCTTTTTGGGTAGAAAAGCAATATATATATATATATATATATATATATTTCATCGACTCATCGGTGACGTACCAAATTCCAATAATATCTATATCAAAAAGTTAATACATATTATATAGTTACTATCACATTACTCATGCATGATTGAACCAAATTCCATTTTTTGTTACTTTTTGGTCTGACCCACCATGATTCAATCTTTTTAATACAGTAAGTTATCATTTGAAATCTAAACAACAATTGACTTTCTCCGTAGACTGACTTATTAGTAGAATTAATTTTTAATTGTTTAATTTAGGAGTGTTCATAGGGTTGGGTTGGTGCGAGGTAAGATTTTTTTTCTCCCGCCCCAAAAGGTGCGGGTTACACATATTTGGCCCTAACGATGTTAGAAAAATTTCACAACCCAACGATGTTCGGGTTAGGTTGGGTTGGGGCGGTGCGGGGTGGGTTGGGTAGTCGGTTTCAACATTCAAAAAATTAAAAACTTAAAGTTCAATATAATATTCAAACTTCATCATTAAATAGAAATAACAATCATCTTTATCAGTCCATCTAACATCAAACATTAAGCAAAATAGTCCATCCAACACCAAATACAAAGCAAACATAAATCAGTCTACACTTATAAATTAGTCTTAACATAAAACAAATAGCTTAAGCAAAGCAAACATAGAGGCTTAAATCTTAATTCAAATCCATCCAAAGCAAGCATTACAACATTAACCATCTTTATCAATCTACACTCTTAGGCTCCTCAATGGTTGTAGTAGGACATGAAGTTAAATTATATATAAGAGAAATGAAAATAGCTAATCATTTGGATAGTTTAGAGTTCATATAATAAAATAGATTAAAATACATACAAATTATTATCTTACCTAGATTTTCATATGTCTCCAAGTCATTTAAATAGTCTCTTACTTGCATAGAATCATGTGTAGACTTCAACCAATTTTGAGTACAAACAAGAGCCTCCACCATCTTAGGATTCAAAGAACTCCTAAATGGAGGGGTATGTGCTGCGGGTTGGGTTGGGGATTGCGGGTTGTTATTGAGTCAACCCACAACCCGCCCCAAACACTTCAGGCCAGAGATATAATAGATTGAAAATTTAAAAATAATAGTGCGGGTTGTTTTTTTCGGCTTGAATTGGGGCGGGGTGGGTTGGGTTTGCGGGTTGTGCGGGTTTATGAACAGCCCTAGTTTAATTTAATTAAAATCACACTAAATTAAAAAATATACATAATAAATAAATTTTAATACACATTTAATAATTAAAATATAAAAAAAATTACAAATAATTCATTTTTTATAATCTTATAAAAAAAAATAATCCCAAACAATAAAACAAAAACCCGGTAAGCCTTAAAAAGAGAGGATAATAAAAATCATGCATGCATCGACCATAGTGCATTTAATTAGACGGTCGCAAATGATAATGCAGCAAATTCAATGACATGATGATGATCATGATTCACCAAATCCGAAAAAGTCACTCAAAAAGACCAGGGAAAAGAAAAAGAAAAAGGTGAGATTATGGAGGATGATTTTATGGGTGTTGCGACCAAGCCAAAAAAAAAAAAAAAAAAAAACTTTTTTGTCACATTGATACCGACCTTTTATTTCTTAGGAAAACATAATAACAAATTGCGCGTGTCGTTTTAGCGGGAAAAAAAAAAAACTGTGTGCCGTAGATCAGGCAAAAAAAGAAAAATTGTTTGTGCCGTATTATCAATAAAGAAATCAATATTCTCATCCGTTAATTTTAATATACCGCTATTAGACCTATATATATATAATACATTTTTAAAATATGTATATAGCAAATATGTCATTTTTAAAATATGTATATAGCACATATGTCATTTTTAGATTCAGGCTTTTCTTCGCTTCTGTAGTGAACCACCTACTAAAAAAAGAGGTAGGCCTGCACGCCCTATTTGAGACTACTAAGGAAGGTGGTAGACTCTTGCTACCCATATGCAAGGCGCCGTCTTACCATTCCCTGACTAGGATCGCTACCACACCCGTAGCGTTTGTGATCGACCTACTCAACTGCATGCCGATCGAAAGGTAGGGTGAGACAGCCCCTAATCAAGGGAGTGGTTATGTCCAATATGTCCCCCCTTTTTCCTGACATGCTATAGTGCCCTGAGTCAAGTAAGCAGCCTCTTGTTGGCCTAGGTTGTAAGGCTAGGGAAAGACTGAGTGAAAGCATTTCTTCTTCGTACTGGGGACCAAGAATACAGTAATAAGAGCTATCATAATCATTCATTAATTCGATTGACGAGACTCACCAATATCTTCCTTCGCACCCTTACTTATACTTCTTTGAAAATCTTCACTTATGGGGGTACGAGAGTCACAGTAGGGGCCATAACTCCTTTCTTCATTTGTTCATGTTGTGCTTCATGAAAAACTCCTCTTGTGCACAGAAAGAAGTGGAAAATCCAAGAAATTAAAGCTTATGTTGTCTTTTTTCTTTCATAGCTCTTTCTCATCAAACCCTTGTTTCTCCGTCCTCGAGTAAACCTAATTGATACACTAATTAGTTGATTTGGAGAGAGGAGATCATTAACTAATTAATCCATGTGTCATTATACTCCAAGGATTAATGCAAAAGAAGCGGGGAATTTTTTTACTTTCACATCCCACTACCAAATAGAGGAAAAGACCCCACTTCGATAGTCAACTTTGAAAGACCGACGCGTGCAGTGGAATTAGTAATAGGGCATAGTGGAACTAGGAACAGCTGTAGGAAAGGGATTCCTTTGTCTGTAGCCATATACTTTCTTCCTTTGAATTACTAGGTCTGTGAACAGAGTCATCGGATGCAAAAGGTGGATACCGATAGCAACGTGAATTTCATTCCTTCAATTTTCAAGTTTAGTGCTAGACCCTGACCGCCCAGCTCGAGAGGCGTCCCTCTCGCAGTAGGGTTCCAAACCTCGCCTCACTCTTGTGACATGCTATGTTTCCCCTCTTCATTTCCAAGTAAAGGGTTCGAAATGGTGAATTGAGGTAGAGTACTATTGAAAGAAAAAGCTTGCATCTGGTCTCCTATTTATATAGCCAGTCCCAACTCTCTCTAAACAGTCGGCTAGAGAGCAGGGCTACTCTTCTTCCGGGAAGGCAAAGTCGTCCCTTCTACTCCTTGAACCCTCAGTTTGGAGATCTTCGTCAACATGTTACAAGGCTTCAATCTTCGGCGAGTCACCATTGCTTGACTTAGAAAGGCGAACATCTTGGCAAGGGAAAGTGCAGTGCGCTTGGTGCAAATGGATTTTTTTTTTCATGATATACCAATCAGAATGGATGGCCCTACCTACGTACATGATTGATATAATCACTACGTCGCGGGTTCGGTCAACTTGATACGAGAGAAGCATGAGTGCAGTTCGATCTTGTGGTGTCAAGGGTGAAGCTTTACCCAGACTACTTTTGTCTTAAGTTGTCTACCGTACTTGATCAGTCTGATTCCTCCTTGTGCCATTAGAGAAGTGCATTCAAGAAAGAAAGATTGCATCCCTTTGACTAGACAAACCAACCTCGAATCTCTCAATTAGAAGTTGTAGACTAGCCTCATTATAGTCCAATTCCATCCGATGTCTCCCTTTCGCTACCGTGTTGATAAAATTTCTATTTGATAAAATTGTAAATAAAGGATCTTGTACAGCGTGATGGTACCATTTCTTGCAATGGTGCTCCTTTAGTAGGTCCGATATGCCAACATATGATGCCCCTGCTAGGGCTATTTCGAACTTGGTCCAATCCAGCTCCAACAATTCTTTTGATAGGCATTCCATTGCCTCCCTTGTCTAGACTTATTCGAGCTTTAAAGTTTGGGTCAGTTCCTCATTTGTTTTCTCAATGTGGTGACCATCCATTTTTCCAATGGACTCCCATTCTTCGAACTTCTGTCTTAGAATTGGAAGAATCAAACTTTCTTTCATTGCCTCATGTGCTGCATTTCTTGGTTTTATATAAGTAAAAGAGTAGCGCATTTCGTTCTCTCTGTTGTTGGAGCACTTTCAATACCGAGAGTCGAGGTGGAAGAAGATGATATATGTCATTTTTAAAAATATTTCCGAAACAACATATTTAAAAATATTTACAATAAAAACTATATTTATGAAATAAAAATTTATCCTAAATATATTTTTTATAGATAAAACATTTCCGTACTATGCCAGCTATATAAATATTTCCAAATATGTTATTTTTCTTGAATATATTTGCATAAATATTTCAGAAAAATCTTATTTAGGTCTTTTTCTCTCTGTTTTTTTTTTTTTTTTTTTTTCGATATTCCTTTATGCATGTATGTATATGGAGTGTGAAGTCTACCGATTATGCTCAAGACATATACATCCATTTTGTCCAATATATCATAATTTTGCATATAAGTGTTTTTTTTTTTTTTTTTTTGCTTGAATCCCTATAAGTGTCATTTTTTTTTTTTTTATAAAATATAGTCCGAGGAGGAGGCGACCGGCATTAGGATATCTAGGTTAACAGTTATATATACCACACGTTTGTTGTCGTATAATATCAGTACATGCTTTATTAAAAAAAAAGTGAAAACATATTTTTAAATATTAATATTAAGAGTAAAAAGAACCTAAAACCAATGTCACTAGCTGTAACCACTTTTCAATCTCGGATCCAATTTAATAATTATCGTGCTTTGAATTCTTCTCACTCATATCAAATACATAGTTTAATCTTTTTTTTTTCCCCTTTATCAGACAACAAGCAATCAAGCTAAAGCTAAAAGTCACTTTCCAATTTTCCTTTTCTTTCATTCACTTTCCTTATGAAAATCGAGGTTTCGATAGCAAATAAATTACAAACCTTAATACCATGTAATTATACCAAAACTTATGGAACTAATTAAGCTTGGATGAGGAGCAAAATACAAATTTTTTTTTTTTTTGTGTAAAGAAGCTTCAACAATGTTCAGTTAATATGGAAACGAACAATTGTTAGGAAGAAATTGGTGAAGGTTATTTGCGATAGGCCACTTTAATTAATTATGTAATTTTTAGTTCATTTAGTACTTATTTTCTATTTTATTGTCTGTCATCATGGACCAGCTAGTCTCTTAAGAGCTCACTACAACACAAAAATGTGAATGGAAGACAGTGGGCGCATTTGAAACTCGTTCTAAAATGATTTTGTTTCTTATATGAAATGAAAATGAAAACGTTTTCAATCTCATACAGAAATTATTTTTAAAAATACGTTTGATAGTTTTATCAAGAAAATATTTTCAATATAAAAAAACTCATTAATGTGTCTCTCTCTCTGCTTGAGAGAGGAGAAAATGAACATAAAAAATGAAAAACAACTAAAAGTTATTTTTCATTTCTCTCTCATTTTACACTAAACCAAAAAATTATTTTTATTTCCCTTTTTGTCTTTATTGTGCCAAATGTAATTTTGAAAATGTTTTTATTTTTTCTTTCTCAAAAAATCTGAAAAATAAAAACAGAATCAATTCTAAACACGGCCAGTATATTGTCATTTCTAACCTTGTTTTTTTTTTTTTTAAAAAAAACTAATATTAAATACAAGGAAAAAACACAGAACACAACATGCACATAGAGGCGAGGGTTTTTCAGACTAATTTAGCATACAAATAAAAAGAAATTTTAACGACGTTGCTTGAAAAATATTGTCTACCTTTGGAGGAAAGGGGAAATAATTTAACAAATTAAGCTCTTTTTTTTAAGAAGTAATTTACTTGGAAGTTTAGGACTTGATCTCAAGAGTTTGCTTTTGCATTTCTACGGGGTTGTTTTTTTGTATTTTTGAGTTAATGTGATTTGAGTGATGATCTTGAGTTGAGTTTGAGTTATAACTTGAGTTTAAGTTGTAACTTGAGTTTGTGTTTGGATGTGCACATTTGAGTTATGATTTTAATTGAAAATCTTTTTGAGTTTGTGTTTGGGTAGGCTAAAACTTAAATTTGTATTTAGATAATATTTTAATAAAAACTCAATGGTGATGAAAAATTTTAATAGGATATATGGATGAGGTTTTATTAGTCTTTTCGTTGTGAATGCATAAAAAAAATCATCTTAATCAAAATTAAAACGAAAAAGTTATGGCATTTTTAAAATTAGAAAAAATACTGTTCATTAACTTGAGTTTGAGTTTATGAATTCGAGTTAAAGGAAGAACTTAAACTCTAGTTTAGCCCCAAATTCGAGTTCAAACTTAAATTTTACAAAAGAACATCAA
The DNA here is from genome assembly GCA_012066045.3 of Morus alba. Classification (NCBI taxonomy): domain Eukaryota; kingdom Viridiplantae; phylum Streptophyta; class Magnoliopsida; order Rosales; family Moraceae; genus Morus; species Morus alba. The sequence goes on from CP050224.2 coordinate 60,639,553, forward strand.
CTTAAATAAAGTTGTAACTTAAGTTTAAATTTTTTCTGAATTTCATTGCAAAAGAACAACCCCTACAAAGCTCGAGTTAAAATCTATTGAATGGAGTACTTTTGCTTCAGTACGTCGTTTTTGCTTGAGAAGTGAAGAGAATTATGGGAATATGGGGCTTTTTCAGGTTTTCATACTAACGTAGATTTATCTGGATCCTTTTTATGACTTTATTAGACCTAATTAAAATTATATCGGAATAAAAAATACGTAGAACATATAATTTTTAATATAAATTTGAAAGATATAGAGAACTAGCAGAAGCTTAATTTTTTTGGCCTATAAGAGAAACTCTCTTAAGAGAGTATTATCTCCTAATTGTCCTTTCTTCAGTTGTTGATTTATTTTTATTTTATTTTACCTTTTCTGTAGGATTCTTTCTTGATTGTCATTCTTAATTTCCTTTTGTTCGAACTTTTATGGTTGGATTATGAATTATTTTTTTCTTGCTTTTTTTTCCTTTTTATTAATAAATCAGAGTGATGAAGTTTAATATATATATATATATATATATATATATATATATATAACGTAACGTTTGTTAAGTGAATGGTAGCGTAGTTAGGATGTGTTAAAATCTTTCCGGTATCAATATTTTTAAAGAGTGAAGTAAATAGTAAAAAGTGAGAAGTTGTTGAAGTGATATATAGAAGATGGATGAATTGTATCTGATATATTTGTTCTTTTTTCTTTCTCCCTTTTCTTTTCTAGGTCAAGAAATTTGTTAAATGAATTTATACAAGTGAGTATATATATATATATATATATATATATATGAGAGAGAGAGAGAGAGAGAGAGAGAGAGATGTAGGTCGACATATGAGCACGTGCACCGAATTGATGTTGTGAATTGTTTGTATGCGTCAAGTTAGAATAATGCAAGGTGCGATAGTGATTTATATGCTATATTTGTACAGTATGATTTAGTAATTTCTTATTTTTGTATCTCTTTGAGTTCATATATGGGCCACCAAGATCGTCATCTCTTACCCTAATCACATGTGGTGTATAAAAGTAACGACAAGTTTGGTGGGGGTAACCCTCACATGTCCTCAATTAAGTAAACCGCTATCAAATTTACACTTGTCTAATCAAGAAATTGGGTTTTCTGCACAATTTAAAGAGTCAAAAAAGAAATAAATGACGTTGATCGATACATAGGATATGAAGTAGATTTTTACGATAGGATCTGAAAAAATAAATTATTGGTATTTTTTTTTTTTATTTTGTTAACTGTATTGATCAGATTTTATTAGAAATTTTATTCTACATATATTTAATTTTTATGTGATTTTGATTTGATTGAAAGGTCAAAAACTTACTCTACTAATATATAACCTTACCCAGAAAGAACCCTTATAAGAAAGGGTCCTAATATAATATGTTATTTGGTTGGCTGAAACTTTTATTGAAAATGACTTGATATATAATAGTCATTTTCCATTCATGTAGTGAACATGACTTGGGGGGTCTTTGCCTTTTTCTTTTTTGCATTCTTGGAGTAATGTCATTCGTCTTAGCATTATCACTAGGAGTATGAAAGCAAACTCTTATATAGTAATAAAGAAGGGCCATGCAACTTGAGGCAAATGAGAATATCATAAATGTGTGTATATATATACATAATATATATGTATATATATAGTGTATATGTATTCATGAGAATAAGAATACTCGACTTAATATGAGGACTGCACAAATTTTAGAAGGAAATATAGAGGAATGCCCTCTCAATAAAAGAGCATATATATCTTTACCATTTTATAAGGATCCTTCTATGATAAGGGTTTCTAACTATTGATATAGTAAGTTTTTAATCGTTAAATTTGATCAAAATCACATTAAAATAAAAATATCTACAAAAAAGACAATTTTTAATATAGAGATGACGGCTTAAAACAAAAACTTAACTATAGTTTATTTTTTTAAGCTCTAGCATAAAAATTATTTCCTTTTTAAAAACATTATATGGTTTCGGCGGCCTTAATCTCATCATATTTCCTTAAAGTACTCATGTGAATAAATGAATTTAAATCCCGTTACGTGTTCTTCATCTTGTTTTTTGTTGTTATATTACTCGTAAAAACGACATTTTGAGTTACCGATATATTATTGGACAAGAACAGAATAGTTATCAACATTCCTATTCTTCACCATCACAATTGAGCTTATTCCCCTAATAACAAGAATAAAAAGAAATACCTACTTGAACAAATGAGAAGTTAGTTGGAGGAGCTATAATTGCCAATAAATTTCATTTATTATACAAGAGAGCAGGACACTATAGTTTGAGAAGTTTGACACGTTTCTTTTCCATTCTTAAGAGAGTTTCTCTGATAAGTTAATCCTATCGGTAATGTCAATTTCTCACCGTTGAATCATGTTAAAATCACATCAGATTTAAAAAATATAAAGAACATACAGTTTTTAATACAAATTTAATAGGTAACAATAGAAAACTATTGGTAGCTCAGACATTTTTTTTTTATACATGTAGAAGAACCAAAAGTACAAAACTTTATGCTTAAAAGTTTATATAAAGTTTATATTAATGTGTCATTTCTAAAGCGCAAACATGTATTTATTTTTTCCAACTTTTTTTCCATGTATTTAATTTAAATATGTAAATAACTACATAAGACACATATATATTACATGTGGACAGGAGGGCATGCACAAAGTCTGAACCCCTGCAAAGCTTTGTAGGATGTTTAGTTAGTTGTAGAGCACCATATATATCATCGACCATATGTTTTGAGAGTTATTTTACAACCTACCATTCTCTTTATTAATGAATTACTGAAATGTCTTTGTGGCAAATATTCAAACATCGTTCTCTTATTTATTCCTTGGGCCATATTTGTTCCCATCCATCCCATTCCCGGAATCCAAAGATGTAGGGGAAAAAAAAAGATAAAAAATAAGAAGAGAAGGAAAATATTAATGTACATGTGTAAATATGTTCTAATGATGTAAAATAATTTTATTAAAGAGGTAAAAGTTAGCCTCCCTTAAAGAAAAGTTAGTTTATTTTCCTGCACTTTCTTGTTATTATAATTTTCATTAGTAAGTCCATATTTCTTTTCGTTTTTTTTTTTCAATAGCAAGTACTCCTTATCCTTCTATTCATAAAACAATACTTAATGTCATTTTTTAACTTTGAGCACTCGAAGTAGTTTTTTTTTTGTTTGTTTCATTAAATAATAAGAAAAAGATTTTGGCATGCGTTGATCTCATTGCGTGTACATTTTATAAACAGATTAATGATCTTTTTTTTGGATAAGATAGAGAAAGATATAATTAGTTGGTTTTTGTAGAGGATGAAATCTACAATTAAATTTGCTAGGAGGCCAATAACTGAATTTAGGTGATTATGTTAGTATCGTGATCGCAGAGAAAATAAACGAAAAGACAGAAAATACAGATTGAGAGACACCAAAATTTATAGTGGTTCTTCTGATAACCCAAAATACGTTTACTGTAAGGTCTTTAGATGGTTCCACTATGATTGTAGAAGATGGATACAATGAAAATCTCCGTAAATTTCAGGAGAATATGCAGAAAATACAGCATAATGTTTAGAAAACTATTAGAAAGCTTCTAAGAAAATGTGAGAAAAGAAGAAGACGTGTATTTGTATGCGTGTAGCACCTTTGTGGCCGTGCAAGGGCTGTAAAAATAGGTCTTGATTGTTGAAAAACTTATTTAGAGCAAGCTTTTTCTTTGACTTTTAATTGGAGATTCTTTCCTTGTAGGGAGGTGGCTTAAAGAGCAAGTCTAGGTGTAATTGACTTTCCCTTTTGTTTTTCTGGGCAAGATCTCCACGGTTTAGTGTTGATTTAGTGATGGAATCAATCCATAATCTAGAAATGTTGATGTGGCATCTCTGCGACTTGAATGGAGTTCGGGTGACTGAACCTGCTGACGGGTAATGGACTGTTACTGACAATTGATTTCGTGATTCAATCTTATTCATTGAGACGTACGAGGACAAGTGTAAGATGAGAATTGAGAAATGACATTTGACCTTAACAGTTTTCATCCCGAAAATAATTATAGTTAAAATAGATTTACATAAAACTATTATTTTTTTTTTTGAAGGGGAGAAAAAAAAACCTTTTTTTTTTTAATTTGGAGAAAGAACAAAATTAAATTCACTTTGCATTAAAGAACATAAAACTGTAGTATATTTTATATGACTATTTTCTTATCCACAATCATATATATGTGTGTATATATATATATATATCCGTACCAAGTTACCGACTCAGGATCAGTTTGATAGTGATAAATTTTAGAAAAATTGCTATTAGTTGTACTGAAAAAAAGCTGCTGTTACAAAAAGCAGCTAAGTGTTTGGTAAACTGTAACTATATAAGTATTAATTCTAGATGTATTATAAGTATTATAAAAGTTTTATTAATTTTACTTAAAAGTGTTTGTCGCACAATCTAAAAATTAATGTTGTATTTGGGCTGTTTCTAATTTTGACTGTAAATTCTTTAAAAATTCTTTAAAAATCACTTATTATGATTTTTACCAAACACTAATTTCAACTGTTAATGGCTAGATAATGGATTTTGAGCTCTAAAAATCACTACCAAACATACCCTAAAACCAATCATTGATCCTAATTTCTTATTTATTTTCTATTTTTTCTATTTTATAAACTTTCTACGTACAAACAAATAATAATTAATAGGTATATATTTATTACAACAATGGCAGCACTAGACATGTTCTGAAAAGGAAAAAAAAAAAAAAAAAGTCAATAGCAAACATTTGTAGAAAAGAAAGGACTCGATTAATACCACGGAAATGTTGTCCTTCTCTCTCTTTCTCATGGTACTAGTCGTGTGCCCGTGCGCTGTTGCGAGATATATTGTTATATTATTTAAAAAGATAGAAATTTTTATGGTGCAATATTAATTTATATATACACATATAGACATATTTATATAAAATTCTAGTGAAAAGTTTCTTATAATATATTACATTTTTTGTTTTCCTTTTCTTTGTTGTTCTTCATAACTGCAAAATATAAGTTTTTTAAAAAATTATTGATAATGATTTGGGAGGTTGAAAAAACTTTAATTATATATAGTCTAAACTAAAAGATTTAAAAGTAGTTATATTACTTAGTTCTTCCGTGTTTTCTGGACAGGTCTGTTGTTTTTAGTTCAGAATTGAAATGATGAAGGGTTGTTAAAATATATATTTAAGATATTTTGTTGATGATTGATATGAATTTGTAAATATAACTTACCTGGTGGTCAATCTTTTTGGGGTTTGTGGTGGTGGTAGTGAAGGCTGGACATCTTCAAATATTTTGGAAACAATTGTAGACATTTGTGCTCATCTTTGTTAGAAATAAATCTGAAAGATTTTTGTTTGTCCTCTTAGTTGATCAATGGTTGGTGAAATTATAGATGGATCAATAAAGCCATCATCAATTTTTAATGTGGAACATGGTTTTTTTTATTAATGCTTGTGTTGCTTTACTAAATATCATGATGTTCATGTTTCCAGTATTATCTTCGATTCTTGTGTTTAATCTGTATCTGTAATATATGTGGTACTTATTAATTAATGTAGTAATTTCTTTCTTGTAACTAATAAGGGTAAATAGATTTTAGGATTAATTTCAAACATTTCTCTCGAACTATGACCCTTGTAATACTTTACCTCCTGAACTGTGACCCTTGAAAAGAGTATTGCCTTGGATTTTGCGTTCTTGCAATTGATAGCAATAAAATTCTCGCATAGAAATGCTCTTTTTTGTAGATTTGTTATTTGGATTATTCGTAGTTGATTTCAAATATGTTCTAAAACCATCTTCTCCAATAGGGGAATAGCAAAGGATATTGAATAGCCATATGAGATGGATATAATTTTGTAATTCTATGCAAAGTGTATGTTCTATCTTGGATTATGATATCTTTTTCTTGTTCATATTCAACAATATCTTCAACTATTAAACCACCTATGTCATTTGAAGTAGGTAATTCATTTTGACTACTATCAGACTATGTGTATCTTTTGCTTATAAGTCTTAATTTCATGAATGATATTTCATGTTCTTGGCATCTATCACTTATCATTCAAAAAAGTTTGACTAATTTATTTGTATTATTAAGCATCTTCATCATATTTTCAGTGATCGATTTAATTAAATTTTTTGATTGATCAACAAATGAGAATGATGCTATTCGATTTTCAATTTCATTTATGTGTCATATATATAAAGTTGTGTAAATCTCGAAGGATTATTGTTAACAGGTAGTAGAGATCCAATAAGATGATGTATTTGTCTACTTATTTTGAAAATATATAGACCATCTGAGTTTCTTGTATTTCTTTCTATATTAGCTCTGAAAGATGTGAATGCAAACATAGAATTATATGTTCGAATATATTTTTTAAAAAATGTGTACTTATTGGTCCCCCATGATAATAGATTAATTCATCCAGTATAGGAGGTGTTTTTCCAATTAAAGGTAAAATAATTTTCTATGTTTACAATAATGATTAAATTTAAGGAGATTGTTGTTTTTGATGTGTTCATTAAACTAAAAGAGAGCACCACAATGTTGACATGTACAAGAACAGTCTCCAAAATTAATGTACATATTGTTGATACCTATAAAAAGAAATCAAAGATGACGATGGGGCCAATACATAAGAAATTAGTATTGTCATTATATAAAAAAGTTGTAATTATTTACATCTAATAGTTAGGGTCCGTTTGGTTCAGGGATTCGAATCATGTGATTTGAATCATTTTCGATTTACGTGTATTTTTTGTGAGAGAAACCACTGTAGCGAACCACGAATCATGATTCGAATCGGGGGACGAATCCCCCAACCAAACGGACCCTTAGTATAGATATGGCAATTACGTTTTCTATTGTAGTTTTGAGATGTTGACGAAAGAGACAAAATATTTCTTGGAGACTTTAAGAGTGTCAGCATCGTACTAAATCTAGATTGAGAAGTCGTCGTTGATACATGCTCATTATTTTGATTGATTTGATTCAAACATTGATTAATTGTGTTGTTAAAATCTTGATCCATTTTTGAAGTAATACGATGCATACGTTGATTCGACCGTGATCGTTTTTTTTTTTCTTTTTTTCTTTTTTTCTTTTTTTCTTTTTTTGTGATTCTTGTCTTATCCATCTGTTAATCACAATATGAGATTATTTTAGGAATTAAAAGAAAGAAGAAAAAATCACTTTTGAGTCAAAAGTAGGCTTATGGTTTAAATTTTTATTTTAGATAAAAAAAACATTAAAAGTCTATTTATAAATTAGGCATTAATTAAACATCCAAATTGTCTACATAAAATGAATTTAAATTTTCTTTAAATCCACCTTTTCTACTATTGTTTTTACTTAACTAATTTTTATTTTAACCGTGTTATTATTTAATAAATTATGAAAAGTATATTCTATACATCTTTAATTAATGTTTGGATTAATTTTAAAAATTTCCTCTGAACTATGACCATTTTAACACTTTGCCCCCCTTAATTCTAAAAAGCAATACCCGTTTTTCCTGAACTTTGTTATGTTAACAAGTTTTCTCCTTCTGTAACAATAAGTGACGGAATTATCATATGTCACTTATTTAGTGAAAATTAAAAGCGTAATTACGCTTATACCCTCCTAATCAGATAAGTTCTCATTTTATTGAAAAAAATCACCATATTTTCTTTGACCATCATCTTCATTTTCTCTTTCCCTCTCTACCACTTTTTCTAGGGTTTCTTTCTTCTTCACCTCCCTTCTACTTCTTCTCTCTTCCATAAACTCTCTCTTCAACATTGCATATCACTGCTTCACTTTCACTCTTCAATGGCGGCTTTCGCTTCTTCTCCGTCTTAATTTTCTTTTGGTTATGCAGAGAATTCAATGGTGATCATAGCTTCGTCTACGTCTTCATTGCAATCGCCGCCTCCTTCTGACGACAACTTTGAAGAAGACCCTTGCATTATCTGTCTGGAGCCTTTCAACTCCGATGATTCCGTCTTGGATTCATTGTTCATCCTTTTTTTTTTTCCTGATCTTTATGTTGTTCAAGATCTAGGTTTTCTTTCTTTAATGCTTGGAAGGTTGTTACAGGTTAATTTACGATAATATCCTCCTCAGATGAGTCATGTGTCTGACACGTGGTAAATTCCGTCACTCATTGTAACAAAAGGTGAAAACTTGTTAACAGAGCAAAGTTTGGGGGGAACAAATGTTATTTTTTAAAATTATGCGGGCAAAATATTTCAAGGGTCATAATTCGTAGGAAATTTTTAAAATTGATCCTTAATTTTTTATTTAAGAAAACTACATAAATGTTTTTTGATGAATATACACATAACTATCGAAACCACAGAAAATGAAAAAAAAAAAAAAAAAAAGCAAATATGGGAGGAAATTATGATTTATAGCACACAAATAAGCATTTAAATTTTTTGATCTAAAAGTGAAGAGAGAAATGGAAAAAAGGAAACAAAACATCAACTTGAACCAACTATACATACAAAAGACTGTATTGTAAATGCAGTACATTTTTACAATATATTAACATTGGAAAAAAAATTACATAAATGATTTTATAATAACAAATTCACTAAATTACATATTTGCAACTACAATTGATTCCAAATAAACTAATATAAAAATCTCCACAATAATCATGCATTTGCAATAATAAATATCTGAAATTTACAATATTAAATATGATTATGTACAAAACAAATTAATGAGATAAGAATAATACATGAATTAAACTCATAAACAAACAATACACAAATAGACAAATTTATGTTTATATTTGGCTATGAGTTTCCTGCTTCATAGATAAACAAACAGATTAAAAGTTTTCTATAATAAAATTTGTTTATATGAATTTCATAAAAGGTAAAAACAAAAGTGAACTAATGGAAAAATATAAATAAATAAGGAATAAAAAAGATTCAGCCAAATAAATTGATAAATTTGAATATAATAATATTTTTATATAATGATTGTGGCTCAGATATTAAATATTATCAGTAATGTGTGGTAAATTAATTGACTTATATTTTTATAGCCATTTTACTACTGCCTATTAAGGGCAACTACAAAAAAGCACAAAAATTAGTCAGCTATTATATCTACCACACAAATTATGATATATATGTGACACAAAATAAATGATTAGAGTAAAATATAAACTTGTCAAAAAATTACCTGGTGACTTAAAAGATAGAGAAAAAATAGCAATATCAAAGGAGTAATCAGCCTGGGATCTTTGTCCAAATAAAGTGGAAGAGGCAAGCAAAATGAAGGCATCAAATAACTAATGAATCCTGAGGTTCCATTTGGATCAAAATGGCCAGAAAAACTCAAGCTCACAATAAAAGAAGGAATGAAATATAAAGGACAAAAATGTATAGTGAGACCATAGAGCAGGAAAAAAATCCAAAAGCTCTTGTAAAATAAAGGAAACAGAGAGGGAAAAAATGGTGCGAAAAAAAGGAAACATGGCAGTTCAAATTGAAGATTTAAGACATGAAGAAAAAGTAAGATAATGGAAAATATTTATGGAGGAATAAATTTTGAATCAACTAATTAAAACATAAATACAAGAAGTCCAAAATAAAGATAAGAATACTGGAGAAAATAGTAGAAGCCAAAAACAGTGGTAGTGATGTTTGTGTACTGAAAATCAAGTTCAAAAGATCATGAGAAAAATAGTGTGAAAAAAACCTAGTAAAGAGAGATAGATGAAATCTGAGTTCAACTCAAATAGGCATCTAAAATGCGATGTCCTTAAATTAAATAGGACCAAAAGATGGAAAAAGAAGCATTCAAATAGTTTTAATAAAAAAAGATAGACAAAATCAGAATCCAAATAAGGAAAACTTATTCATAGCAATTTTTAGACAGATTACATTAAACTTAATGTTGGGATCTGTTAATGACTTAGAAACTTGTTTGGTTAGTAGGCTGGTAGAGTTAGTATGAATTAGTATAAATAATGGGCTTAGTAGCTCACTAGGGGTAGGTTGTGATTTTGAGAGTTTTGAGATACTGAGATTAGGGAAAGTTATTTGTCTCTCAGATACGATCAAGGTTAGGAGTTCTCCAGAGTCCTCGAATACTCAAGTCTATCCTGAGATTTCTTTACTTTTTTCTTAGTTTAGTTGTAAAACTCTATGAGCCAGTGTTGGTGATGATCAATAAAACCACGTTGATTGCTTTCTATTCTTGTTGTTCTATATGAAAATTGAGCTGTGATAATTAGGTTCCAAACATTTTGGTATTAGAGCATCGATCTTGGCACCATTGTGAAAAAAAATGTTACAAAAAAAGGGTGAGAAGAGTCAGGAATCGTCCGACTGCCACTGGTGGTGAAGCATTCAGAACCGTATGAACTGCATCGGTGAGCGACAAAGGAGGGAAGATGACCAGATCTGGAATCACAGGAGATTAACAAAGATTGGAGCCATTTGTCATGATTTGGTACTAAGACAGTCAGATCTGAGATGAACGATGACCCTTGGCTAATGAGACCTGGTCTGCAAATCCAACACTGACAAATGATGCTAAAGATGTGACTTGAGCTGGGCGATTCATGTCAGTGGAGATGCGAATTGATTGGAGTGTTTTTTCACAACCTGGAGCTAGATCAATTAGACCTAAAGTGAACGGTAGTAGATTCACGACGAGATTGAGCATAGATAGGGTTGGGTTTCGCGATCTCGATGCATTCGAAGGTGATTCTGACTGAATTTAGACTAGGTGTCACGATTCCAGTGCATGTGAGGCTTATTCCGATCGAATTTAGACTGGGTGCGCGAGTTTAGCCCGATTTGGGCGGATTCCAGTGAAATTAGGGTTGGGACCTGAAATTCCAGCGGCCTTAGGTCTAATTTTTACAATTCTGATGTGATTGAGACTGCTTCCAGTGATGTTTGGGTTGGGCCTCAAACTTATAGCAAGATTAGAGCCAATTACAACCCAATATGGACTGGATCTTCAAGTTTTGGCATGACTGGGGCTAGGTCTGGGCGATCTGAGTTATGTGAGAAAGATTGGGTTTTGCAATCTGATTTAAGTGAGCGAGTTGGGTCTTCTAGATTTGGACTCAAAATCAATCCAAGGGTTTCGAGTAGGGAAAGGAAAAGGTGGCACGACACCCTATGGGAGGGCCGCACAGATCAATGATTTCAGCAAATGGATATGCTATTGTTTGCCTGAGAAGACCCTGATAGGTGGATCTTTAGAGCTGAATGATACTTTTTGTTCTATAGAATGATGAGCGGTGAGAAAATTCAACCTGTTGAAATGGCTATGAAGAGTGATGCTTTGGCTTGGTATCTATGGCAGGATGCTCGTTGCCCATTCTACATTGGAATAAATTGATGACACATTTGCTTAAAAATTTTAAATTGTCATCCGATGAGGCCTTACATAAGAGTTTCTTGGTGAAACTTCAAGAGGATACCATGGCTGACTATAGACAACAATTTAATGTACTTTCCAAACCTGGGAAAAAGATTTCAAATTCAGTTTTAAAGAAAGTTGTCATTACAAAATTGGAAGTCTATAGAGAGCAAAGGGTAGGCAGTTCAAGCAGGTTGCTTCCAGCTCAAACAACAGATGTTTCAGACCAAATGGATTTTCAAGGATACTTGACTATGAAGAAGTTTGATGGTAAGGTAGACTAAGGCATCAAAAATGAAGTTGGTTTTCAATCTAGTGCGAGTAATGAAGGGCTTCAAGATATGGGAAACAAGATGTCAATGACATTAAAATTTTCCAAGGATGTTACTATAGAGCTGGAGTTCGCTGCACCAGTGAAAGAAGTTAACACTGAAGTCCATTCTTGTATTTTAAAAAATGAAGTTGATTCTATTTACAACAATTCTGGGGCTGTTGACAAAGGAATGAAGAGTGTACACTTGCAGCTACCCTCCATAGTTGATGTTCTGACAAACAACAAGGTAGCTTTCTCTGGTGTGGTGGAACATGCACTGCAACAAGATAACACTTATGGGAGGAAGCTTTTTGTTATAAATGAATTGTTTGAGTTGACCCACAAGGTCTTCCATTGCTACAAGAATGATTTTGAGGCTGAGCTTCATGGTTTCACTGCCTTTAAAGTGGTTCTCAATTTCGTCTCCAAACAAAAGTGTGAAGTTGAAAAAACAAAGTTAATAAGATCATTTAAAACAAGTTATGTATGAATCATGTTGTTTGACGTTCTAAGATCAGAGCTCATCAAGATTGGAAGGAAGTGGAGTCACACGGCTTCAATTACTTAACACCTTGAGAACAAGGTGTTGCTTTGGGGCGGGGGTAATGTTAGGATCCGTTAATGACTTGGGAACTTATTTGGTTAGTGGGCTGGTTGAGTAAGTAGGAATTAGTATAAATAAATATCTTAGTAGCTTACTAGGGGTAGCTGTGATTTTAAGAGTTTTGGGAGACTAAGATTAGGGAAAGTTGGTGGTCCCTCGAATACCATCGAAGTTAGGAGTACTCCGGAGTCCTCGAATACTCCAGTCCATGCTGAGATTTCTTTACGTTTTTCTTAGTTTGGTCGTAAAATTCTATGAGCCGGTGGTGGTGATGATCAATAAAACTACTCTGATTGCCTTCTATTCTTGTTGTTCTATGTAAAAATTGAGTTGTGATAACCAGATTCCTAACACTCAACATGTCAAAATTGATTATAATCATCATTGCTACATACCAAAACAAAGTAAAGATAAAATATGCCAAGAAAAGATATATATATATATATATATATATGACTATGAAACAAATGAACAAGAAGTCAATATGTCATCACTATGTACTAATAGAACACAGAGAAAGAAGACAGTCATAACAATAAAAAGGAATTTTTCAGAGAACTGTAACGAAACAACACAACAAGAAGTCAATATGTCATCACTATGTACTAATAGAACACAGAGAAAGAAGACATTCATAACAATAAAAAGGAATTTTTCAGAGCACTATAACAAACAACGCAAAGTAATAGCACCACAACAAATCAATATATTCAATATCAATAGCATATATTAAAAAGATATGGGCAAAAGTTATTACTAGTACCTATAACGATGTGAATACTGTCTTAAATAGGGAATATTAGCCAACCAAATATAGGTGAAAGAGACAGAGCTTAAAAGATCGACCAGTAAATAGGCCAAGATGAAGTGGAGTAGCCAAAAAGCCAAAAATATTAGAGTTAGTAAAAAGAAAGAAAAAAAAAGAAGATATTTAAATAGTTTTAGTAAAACAGTACAAACAAAATTAGAATCGAGATGAGGAAAGCATATTCATAGCAATTTTTGAAGAAATTACATGAGACTTAACATATGAAAACTAATCATAATCATCATCGCCGCAAACCAAAACTAAGTAAAGATAAAATATGTTAAGGAAAAATACGTATATATATATATATATATACCACTATAAAACAAATAAACAGCAAGTCAATATATCAGCACTATGTACTAATGGAACACAAAAATTATACAATCATAGATTACTAACATTTATTGATAATGAAAAGGAATTTTTCTGAACACTATAAGAAATAACACAAAGTAATTGTAGTACAACAAACCAATACATTCAACATCAACAACGGATATTAAGAACATATGGATAAAAGTTATAATAGTACCTGAAATGGTGTAAATACTGCCTTAAATAAGAAATATCAGCCAACTAAACAGAAGTGAAAGAGATAGAGCTAAAAGGAGAAAAATCACCAACTCATTTAATGCTTCTATAACAAAAACGATACAAATCATCAACGTAGGAATATAAATCAGCATTGTAGGTATTACAGATCATCACTATAGATCACCAAATCAATAAATGCAAATGAGATTAATTTAGTCAAAACTTAGGTACGAAATCAGTGAGTAAAAAATCTCTAGAGGGAAGAAAAAATTTGACATTTACTTACAGAATCAGCCACAGGGAAGATTCAAGGTCCCGTTCATTTCACCGATTCGAATTTAGAATTCAAGTTTTGCTATAGTAAAAAGTCCTCAGAAACTGTCACATCTAACTTTCTTACTATAATAAAAAGCTCTGACATAAAGTCACATCTCAACTCAAATTAAAAACTCGAATCAGTGAACTAAACAGACCCTAAGTATTTACATATAAATCTCTTTCTACACAAACGAATAAGTTGATGGAAGAAATAAAGCACTTATAGGAAATTCGAGAATCATTAGTAAAAGAAAAAAATTCCAAAATACAAAATAACAATAAATTTTAAGCAATTAAAAAAATTTCAATAAATCAACCACGATAGAAAGCATATTACTAACAGAGAGGAAATGCCTTTTTTATTACAAAAATTGCACAAAATCTAGAATATTCACTCCACAGAAAAAGTCCATGCAAAATTCCAAATCAAAACAACAGAAAAGCAACAGAGGAGAGGAGAATGGAAAAAAAAAAAAAAAAAAAAATCTTTAAAGGCGAAAAAAATAATAAATAGCATGGAGCACAGAATATACACTCCGCCAAAACTACATAAAAATCTCAAGAAAAATCCCTAATCAAAACAGCAGAGAATGAGCGAATGCCAATGAAAGATGCATGCACCGAAATCATTCAGAAAACCAAGATCAAATAAGGAATCAGAGAAATCAAGAAACAAGAAATGCATATCAAACTCTTCACGGAGATGAAAATGAAAGAGACGACCGAAGTAGAGTCATGAAACAAAGACATGAACCCTAAGGCTTTATGGCAAGCAAAATGACCGAAAAGCCCAACCTGAAAACAAATAAAATCATTAGAAGATAGGGGCAAAAACGTACAATCACAACATATGGTATTAAAAAGACACAAAGGCCCATGCACAGAAAAAGGAGAAGAGAAGAAAGGGAGGGGCAAACTCGGCAACATAAGTTTACTGTACAATGATATTGAATTGTGCCCATGCCAATAGTAAAAATATATATGGCTAGCAAGTTATATAGAAACATTTATGTTTTTTCATCGACTATATTAAACTAGTAATTATCTAAAGATGTTAAAGATATATATCTTCTTCTTTTCCTTTCTTCCAGGATTATATATATATATATATATATATATATATTGACTTTTGTACTTTTACGATGATAACTCAATAACTAGTGTACTCAATGCAACATTGGATTTTTATTTTTCTGCCGATATTGAATTCGTTAATGTCACTCTCTCTTTTTTTTTTTTTTTTTTCCCCCTCACTCCGTAGTATATATTTTCTGTTTTCTAGCTAAGATAAATTCAATATTTTGTTTTCCAAGTTTGAGAAATGTTAACAAGAATGGAAATTGAAGTCTAATCAAATTTTATTCGTAGGATTATGATGTTTGTACGTATTAACGTTTCAAATGTCGTGGAAAGAACTTCAATGGTAATAATGAGACTAATAGTATTAGGGAATTGTCAAAATAGTGAAGGTTTAGTCAATAATAATAGTCTAGCCATCATTATTAGTTTATAACTTTTTAGCTGTTACTTTTATTATTACAATAATTACCAAAAAGAAGTAACTTTTTTAGGGTAATTATTAAAAAATAACTTGATGTGATACCATAACAATATTGTAAAATTTTCTACAGAGTGTAAATTTCTGCACAAAAATGAGCAAGTGGGTTGGTCAATTACACGTTTTCTCTTTTGTTTGATTAAAAATTCTCTTAAAAGAATTAATGCCACTTTTCACTTCAACTTTAATCTTAGTTGTTTAGGACTTCTTCATTTATATTTTTGAATTGTAATAATTTTAATATAAATTTTAAATTGAATTTGAGTTATAATTTAAGTTGAAGTTGTAATTTCAATTTGTGTTTAGTTGTGTACATTTGAGTTATAGTTTGAAATTAGAATCTTTTTTAGTTTGTTTTTAGGTGGATCAAAACTTAAATTTGTATTTAAATAATATTTTAATAAAAACTCAATGATAATAAAAAATTTTAATATGGTATATGGGTGAGGTTTTATTTGTCTTTTCGTTGTGAACGCTTAAAAAAATTAACTCAATCAGAATTAAAACGTAAAAGCTATAGCATTTTTAAGAATAGAAAAAAATATTGTTCATTAATTTGAATTTGAGTTTAGGAACTTGAGTTGAAAGGGAAATTTGAACTCAGATTTTAACCCTAAACTCAAGTTAAAATTAAAGTTAAAACTCAAATTTAATCTCAAATTTTATAAAAGAACATAAATTTAAATAAAATTATAACTTGAGTTCAAGTTTTTTTTTTTTTAAATTTGAGTGCAAACGAACAAGCCCTTAACCTTTCAAAAAAAAAACTTATAATCCTAGTTTATAAATGCATACCTTTTGACCCACATGAATTTTATAATTATCACATGAAATGCAGGCCAAAGATAAGACCTTAGACCCTGAAAAGTTTTTTTTATTATTATTATTTTTTTAGGAAGAATAGTATTCATTATTCAACTAAACAAAACATACAAACACCAACCAGAACGATCCCGAGAGTTTTCCCTGAAGAAAAAGACAGTCTTTTCTTTTATATAATAAGGTGACAAAAAATTACAAAGAAATTATTATAAAATAGGACTCAAAAAAATCGAAATATTTATTCGGATGACTAAGACATTTTATCGCAATAGTAAAATGGGGTAACTGTGTAAATATACCTAATCGTTTTATTTATTTTTTTTGGAACTTATCTTATGTTTTGATCATTATAATTGTTAGATACTTTGTAATTTTTTTTTGAATTCGAAAGCTTGTTTTAATTTCATCTCTTAACCCATTGCACATTTTTTGGACGAATCGAAAAAACAATGGAAAAAATGATATAATTCGACCAAAATAATTTCTGGAAAAATTTTTCTTTGAGGAAATTTTATGAAAAATAATTCAAATAATTAAGAAATAGAAACGTATAGATATATATTTTTTTTGAAGTCATGTTTTTTTTAAAGGGTTTTTATGTTTTTAAATACTTAAAAAGAACGATTAACTGGAGAAAGAATTAAAAATAAGAGGTTTATCTATGTAATTAATCTATACTATTTCTATGTATGGGTAAATATCGTATTTATTAGTCAATGACCATAGTACTGGCGACTAATAAATATTGCCGCTAATACTGAGATCAATACTGACAACTAATAAATATCGTATTTAGTGATAGCTAATAGTAAATACCATGATGTTACGTATAACTCAATGTTCCGAATATTTTTCTAAAAGTGATTCATCATAAAAATCATAAAAAGTCCAAAAAAAAAATAAATCATACATAAAAATCATAGAAATCCACTAAATCAACAAAAAATTACTTTGCAAAAGTCCAACAACCAAAAAATACAAACACAGAGCTCGAGAAAATTGACAGAATCGTTGCCACTAAATTCTAAAATCATATATGAAAAATCAAAATCCAAACTCAAATATAATAATATCAATAATAAACCTAAACCAAACTCAAATTTAACAATATTTTAACAATATTAACATAGATTTCTAAATTCAGAGCTAGTAATATATAAAAACCAATCACAAACTAAACTTAAATCGAAATTGGTTAGCTGAAGAGCTCCCCAAATATGAAACCCTAGCCTACTGCAATCTAGGCCGCTACAGCACAGAGAAAGAGAAGGAGATCGCAAGTGTAGTTCCGATTTTTGACGAGAAAATCACGTGCACTATATTGAGTTCCAAAGAGGAGATCGCTTCAATCAAAACACTGTAACGCCTCAACTCTTTATGGGGCCCACCTTGCGGTATCCCACATAGTCGGGTCTTATATTGTTACTCATACATATTGTCTCTTTTAGGCACTTAGCGGCCCTTAGAGATCATTAGGGACCTTACAAACCCTAACTTCTTCTCGCTTTGTGGTCACTATGTATGGGCATAAGCGAGATAGCTGCTTAAACTTCTGTATTGCATCCACCACAGATAGATTTCCCTAGCAGAAATTATTAAACTAATCCTCTTGTGCTACCATGATGTCTAGATTGAAATACTTTTTATTAAACTCCTCGATAAAATCTTGCCAGGTCATCACACCAACGTCCCTATAGGTGAAATTGAACCGTGAAGTGCCATTACAGGTGGCCGACATTTTTGTGATCTTTCTATTTGTCGATGACCAAAAATTGAAGCCTCTTTTCTTGCTTGATATTCCACATCTGCACTTCTCTTTGCCTCGAAACCCTACTGGCAGAAGAGAAGATGGTAAGTGCTACATTTTCTTTTATCGTTTTTTTTTTTTTTTTTTTCATATTGCATGAGTGCAACGATGTGTTTCACTTCCACACACAATGCACCGTTTCACTAACTCATATATATTATTTATAAGTTATATATATATATATATATATATATATATACGATACTAAGTAAATTAAAAAAGAAAACCATATTAACGAGTCCCATTTCTTCTTTGTCTTCTATACCCAGCCACCACAGCCCCATTTCTTCTTCTTCTTCAACAAACCAGTCGTGAGATTCCACAACCACCGTCTAAGCAGCATCAGCCTCAAAAGTAACCGATTGAACCGAATCAAAAAAGTTCAGTCACCGCCACATCGGTTTTTGCCATATGTCGGTTGGTTATCGGTTTCTATATAACACAAAATTAATTACTTCTGTCGACGATTTTCATCAGTTCATCGACCGTTGTACACTCCTACTAGCTATAGTCTAGACAGATTTAGTAGTGGCCTTAGAGCTGCACGTTACATGCTCTTAATAGATCAAAAATTTTCATTAATTATAGCGATTTTAAAAAAAATTTTATATATGCTTAAATTAATGTGGAGACATTTTTTAAAATTGGGTCTCGTTTTATATTGTCTTTTTTATGCTTCATTAAAATTTACTAACGAAACTGATTTTTATATCATATTTTATGTTGTATATTATAAAGCCACCCGCATTATTATTAGTCTTTGTAAGATTCCGTTCACTTTACCGATTTGAGTTTAAAATTTAAATTTTACTACAATAAAAAATTTTTAAAAATAAATCACATTTAATTTTTTTGTTACAGTAAAAAAATTTTCATATAAAATTACATCTCATCTCAAATTATAAATTCGAATCAACGAAATAAACGAGCCCTAAAACTTTTTAATTGAAATTTTTTACCTTCTAAAAAAATTCTAAAATAAAAAAGCTGACCCAACGGTCCAAACTAAGTGCGAACATTAATGTGGCGCTGAACCAGGACACGCAAAACATGACCAAGGGAGCCCCCTACGCGCGCCGGTCCACTCTTGCAATTGCAGCAAATCAATGGGGGCATTCTCGTTATTTTACCCCACAAAGGCCAACCTCGACATCTTACGCGCGCAAAATACCTCCTTCCCTCTATCTATCCTCATAAGAAAAAAGCATAAAAAGTCATTAAAAAAATCAAAACTAAAAATAAATGGAAAACGAAAGCTCTATTTTACTTTTTCTATTTATTATATCTTTTCACAAAGAAATAATTTAATGCTAATTAATGAATGAGTAATGTACTTGAATTTCCTTTTTTTTTTAATGAAAATAGAGAAATTACAGAAAATATTACATTTAAAATTTAATTTTTTTATAAAAATATTATAACAAAATTAATAATTTAAATTTAAATAAAAATATTAATTTATTTAAATATATGAATAAAACGAATTCTAAATATGATTAACTTTAACAATCACAATCCTGAGAACATACAACATTTTTGGTAAAAGAAATATTCTTCAAAAAACTTTTTTCTTTTTTTTTTAAATTAAAATTTTATTTTTTTAATTAATAAAAAATAAAATACTCGTATAATAGTCTCTCCGTCGTCTTCGGCTTCCTGTCTGTACCTTCTCCAACCCATGAAAAGTAGAAAAACTGATGAACAAATAAATTAAAAAAATTACTATAAAAAAAATGGAAATCCAAATCAAAATGGAAAATAAACCCTAACTACCTCTCTCTCTCTCTCTCTCTCTCTCTCTCTCTCTTCTTTCTTTCTCTCTCATCAGTCTTTTACTCTCACTCTCACTCACTGAGAACCGCCATTTTCATCCACCACCAGAGCTCTCTTTCTTCTTCTTCTTCTTCTTCTTCTTCTTCTTCGGAGGCACACCAAATGTGAGCCGTTGGATCTCGGTTCTGATCAAATCACAGCTGTTCGGTCCGCAACAGTCGTTGACTGACCAAGCTCCATGTGAATCTGCCTTAGCTTCCCTTACACGCTTCCTTTACTGGATCTCTCTCCCCCTAAGTAAAAATACTTTCTCTCTCTAGGTTTTCCTTTGGTTCGATCTTTTTTACTTGGCCGAGTATTCCTTGCTTGGATCGCTGTCAAAAGCTTTTGCTTTTTTCCTTGTTTTTCTCCTTCAAAATAATAAATTAACTGTTTTTTCTATTATAGTATTTTGGATTTTTCGGATTGCGATTTTTTTTTTCAGATTTGTTTCACACGCCTTTTACCAAATATGACTTGGTTGTTTGTCATTGAAGTTTTTTTTTTTTTTTTTTTTTTTTTTTTTTTTTTTTTAAATAAATGATTCTTTGTGTTGTTCAAGCTATTCTGTTTTGATCAAAGTTGCTTTTTCTAACTTCACTACTTACTCGCTGTTTCACTCATCAAAATTTCATGCCTTCCTTTTGTTCTTCAGCTTCCTGATCTTCTAAAGAAGTAAGCAAGTATTTTTCTTTTTATTTTATTTTATTTTATTTTTCTTAGTATTTTTAATATATATTATATGGGTATTGTAGTTCTGGTAGTTATAAAGATTTATAATAATTGCTTATGGAATCTGAAAGAGAAGGGAAGTTTCAATATTTTTGTAAACTGTTGTTTTCAGCTCTTCGGCACTCAGTTATGTGGATTTTTTCCTTTTTTTTTCTGGGAAATTTTCTTTCCTTTTTTTTTTTTTGTTTATTATTATTTCCCTTTCACTATACAACATCTAATACAAACTTTTTTTATTATTTATTTTTAATTGTTATTTTGTTTTGAAGCAGATCTTGTGGACTACTGAAGTTCAAAGGATCGGACTTGAATCAGTAAAAAATGAGATCTCTGGAGTTTGGGTTTTCAGTTCTGGTTTCGTTGGCTCTTCTGGTTGTTCTAGCAAAAGCAGAGGTTTACATAGTGACCATTGAAGGAGAGCCAATTATTAGTTACAAAGGGGATATTGATGGTTTTGAAGCCACTGCTGTGGAATCTGATGAAAAAATTGACACTTCAAGGTATTTGCAATTTCCCTTCTCCTATCAATCAAATAATTAAAAGTATATGGTTTTCTTTTTCTTTTGATTTTGATTTTGATTTTTTATTAGTGCTAAAAACATACGTACATAATATATACACATATATGGGCGCACGTAATAGATACATATATATTGGTCACGATTCCATCGGTGCATATATATATATATATATATATATATATATATATATATATATATATATGTACATCATTTTCAAACAATGCTGGCCAGCCTCAAGTTGTCTTGGCCGTTTCTCATAGTATGGACGGAGTTTGCCCATTTGGTTAGACTTCCTCTATTTCTTAGTAGGGTCAAGATTCTCAAGAAGAGTGGACTCTTTTGCTCACTTTTCTATTCTTATTTTGTAATTTTTGCCGAAATTGTGATAATGACATGATAAAAAATGACTTGGGGTTTTGGCGTTTGTTTGAAAGAGCTAAACAGTTTTTTGGCTCTTGTTGATGATTCTTGCCAACTATGATAGTAGAAGTAGGAGAAAAGTCCATTCTCTTTGGGTCATTTTAGTCATACTGTGAAAGTTTACTTGATCTGTAGGTCTCTACATATGTTTACAACAGTGTATAGACTTAGATGGGCCATCACTTGAAAGAACTGAACCCATAGGTAAAATTACTTGCAAGAGATTAGATTATGACTATGAAAATATGAAATGACAAACTAAAAGGGTCAATATCGTGACTGTAAATTGGCCGCTTTGGCACTATCTTTTTCGGTGTTTACAATTCATTGTTGCTTGTATTATTTTTATTTTTATTTTTTGCTTCTACATTATTGATTGTAGTCAGCGATATTTATGAACATGGAAGTGGCGTACTTGATGTATAGAAAAAGGGAGATTTTGATTTCCATGGAATGAGTAAATAGTCCGGTTCATAATAAGAATAACTTTGTTTCTACGTTTTTATGTGCTTTTCTTGTTATTGCCATCCTGGAAAAAGAAATGTTGATATTCATGTATTGTGTGTAAACAGTTTAGTGTAAGCAACTCCATTTCTACATTTTATATTGATTTCTGCTGTTTTTATTTGCTTCTCTAATTATTTATCGGGTTGCTTTCTCCTTTTATAGTAACTATCATTATATCAGAAAAAGTTGCACATTGAAACCACCTCAGACTCGCTGACGCATTTCTCTCATCCAATTAGATGTGATGTTAATATATATATATATATATACGTTTTATCCTGGATTAAGATTTGGATTTCAACAAATAATATTTTGATTTCGAGATGTATAGTTTGACAACAAATATTTTATTTTGAGCCTTTCCTTCGCATATTTGGCTTCATTCAGCGACTTGGTCACCTCATATGCTCATCATCTTGAGATGAAACACGATATGCTTCTTGGCTTGCTCTTTGAGCGTGGGACCTACGAAAAGATCTATAGCTATCGACATCTTATAAATGGCTTTTCCGTTCATATTTCCCCTGAACAGGTGCAAGTTTGGATGCCTCTCTTAACTGTTACAATTTTCTTTGTTGTTTTGACATTCATTTCTTCTCTTGCATTCTCATTCCCTTGCCTGATCCCCTTACATTGTAGGCAGAAACCTTAAGACGTGCTCCGGGTGTGAAATCTGTGGCGAGAGACTGGAAGGTGCGGAGACTTACGACACACACCCCACAGTTTTTGGGGCTTCCAACTGGAGTGTGGCCAACAGGAGGCGGCTTTGACAGGGCTGGAGAGGATATTGTGATAGGATTCGTTGACTCTGGGATATACCCACACCATCCAAGCTTTGCTACACACAATACTGAACCATATGGACCTGTTCCAAAATACAGAGGAAAATGTGAAATTAATCCAGATACTAAGAAGAGCTTTTGCAATGGGAAAATAATTGGTGCCCAACATTTTGCCAAAGCTGCTAGAGCATCCGGCTCATTTAATCCAGCGATTGATTTTGCATCTCCTTTTGATGGTGATGGACATGGAAGGTTCGATTCCATACTTCCATGTTAATTCCATGCTTCAGTAAATTGCATTGAGAATAGATATTTGCATGATGTAATAAACGTAGAGAACTCTTGCAGAGACAGAAACAAATTCAATATGCCCCTATCATACACGGACGAATATGATAAAGGCCTTCGGTGTTTGAGAGTAGTAAGCTTAATGGCAGCTACAATACCCAGTAATTTGCATGATTAGTGTTTACTTAGTAGAGTTTTTGATAGGAGTATAGTGCAAGTGTTAATCTCATTGTTCAATCTTGGTAACTATGCTTGGATGATTATTGTTATATTACAGTTTTGAATAGACTTAATTTAATGTAAGTGATAGTGTCATAGTTCTTAAAATCATATGTAGTTATGATAATGTAACCACAAGGAGTTGATTGCTAGGGCCAATTATGCTCTCACAATATCTTTGGTTTAATTCCTTAGGGCAGTGCACTTGGTGAATAACCACAAGTTTCTTGCTTCTCAGAGTTTGTAGGTTTGGCAGGGGCTTCATTTGAAATCCAAGCTCAAGGGGAACGCATAGGAAATTGAAAAAGAAAAAAAATATTAGAACTTGTACTATATTTAGAATTTAAACATAGATTTATTTATTTTTTTTTTTTTTCGGAGGGAGTAGAATTTTCTTCTTTTTACTGTTTCTAGTGCTCTCTCCCAATCGTGGTTGGAGTTTTTGTATCGGAGGCTATATCCATCATCCTCACATCTTTTGTTTTTTGTATATTATACCTTTTGGATACCAGTCATACAGCGGCTATTGCAGCTGGAAATAATGGGATTCCTGTCCGAATGCATGGTCATGAATTTGGAAAGGCGAGTGGGATGGCTCCACGTGCCAGGTTAGGAGTTTAACCTTCAGTTAATGCTGGGATCGTTCATTTTTAAGTTTTCATTTTTGTTTTATAAGAGTGTTTTTAATTGTTCATGTTCAGGATTGCGGTGTATAAAGCACTTTATAGGCTCTTTGGAGGGTTTGTTGCAGATGTAGTAGCTGCAATTGATCAGGTATGTATGAATGCAAGAAAATAAACGAACTTTAGTATGTTGTCTCTTCCGCCACTGTGTGCTTGCTCTTTGTACATACACTTTTGTTTTATGCGAACAGATATAACCTATAGCCTGTAAATATTGCTCCTCCATGGTCCCATAATGATTATCTTTGTTGTCCCATGTAAATGTATGCAATAAATTATTATTTGGATCTTTCATTTTTTTCTCTTATTTTATTGACGTAAAAAACAACATCTTCATGCGTGTTCTATATTCGATTCCCAAAAGAAGAAAAGGTTGACGAGTTTGTACTTAATACGACTTTTAGTTATTTTATGGTATAAAGCAGTAAGTATGAAAACGCAAATTTGGTTGCTTGCACAAGTGCTTCATCTATTTGATGAAGATAATTTAACAGAAGCTTCTAGGTCTTTTCCTGTGAGTGGTTATTACTTGGAAAAATGATCCTTAACTGAGAGAGTCTTATGGGCAGGCTGTATATGATGGAGTGGATATACTCAGCCTCTCCGTTGGGCCAAACAGTCCTCCAGCGACCACCAAGACAACTTTTTTGAATCCTTTTGATGCTACACTTCTTGCAGCCGTGAAGGCAGGTGTATTTGTTGCACAAGCAGCTGGCAATGGAGGTCCTTTCCAAAAAACTTTGGTTTCTTATAGCCCTTGGATAGCATCTGTAGCTGCTGCTGTTGATGACCGCAGATACAAAAACCATCTGACGCTTGGAAATGGAAAAATTTTAGCTGGACTTGGGCTGTCCCGTAAGTCTCTTAAAGCTTGAACATTTTCACTTAATTTGTCAAAAGTTGCGGAGAAGCATCTCGACATGAAAACCGTTGATTTTTATACACTGTTGCTCAATTTATATATATGTATATACATATATATATATATATATATATATATATATATATATATAATAACAAAGGCTTGATTGGAGACCATAAATACATACACAAATACATAGTGTTTGTTCATATTGAGAGATTAGAATGAAAATTTTGTTATGTTGGTTGTACAATCCTTTTTTCTTTTCCTTTGGTTTAGCAGTTCAAGGATTATTTCTTTTTGGTTCCTTTACCACTCTTGGATGCTGTCTCTGTTTCAAGTTCCAAACTTTTGCTTTAATAGACCCATGTGAATACACAAAATTCATTTACCACATTGGTCATTTTAATGAGATGGTTACCGTGGTTACTTTACCAGATTTGTTCCATCGTCCTGAAGTAACCTATGACGGTTCTCTAATGCTAGATGGATACATTTACTGTTACAAGTGTGGCCTCATATATATGTGTCTTTTATACTGTTGTTCCCACTACCTTTTTCAGCCTCGACGCTTTTAAATCAAACATATACCTTGGTTTCTGCAAATGATGTCCTGCTCGATTCTTCAATAACAAAGTATAGCCCCTCGGACTGTCAGAGACCAGAACTTCTAAACAAGCACTTGGTTGAGGGGAACATTCTTCTTTGTGGCTATTCCTTCAATTTTGTTTCTGGTTCGGCATCAATAAAGAAAGTTTCAGAAACAACAAAGGCTCTTGGTGCTGCCGGCTTTGTTCTCTGTGTGGAAAATGTTTCTCCAGGAACAAAGTTTGACCCTGTTCCTGTTGGCGTTCCTGGGATTCTGATCACAGATGTCAGCAAGTCACAGGTATCTCTCTTGACCTCTTTCCTCCAATGAAGTGGTGTCAGAATACTAGATCTATATTCTCCACTTGTTTATTTAATATAAGTTGGCATTTAGCTTAGATGCTAAGGCCAAATACTATCCTATCTTCTCATGTCAAAGCAGGATGTAAAGTAAAAACTATTACGTGTTTCTAGTCCTGGTCCATCTTGAATTGATTTTTGGCATCTCTTATCAGCTCTGAGCCTTCTTTCTGATAACTGCTTTGTAGCTTAGTACTTTTTCCTTGTGTGTAGTTATTTGCACGTAGATGTTCTCCTTTATCTTCTCCTTACATTTTTGCGTGCTTCCACCCGTAATTTTGGTTCTTTGCATCATTTGTTTAGGATCTCATAGATTATTATAACGTCTCTACACCAAGAGATTGGACTGGAAGGGTGAAGAGTTTCCAAGCTAAAGGCAGCATTGGGGATGGTTTGATGCCCATACTCCATAAATCAGCACCGCAGGTGGCAATATTCTCTGCTCGAGGGCCAAACATCAAGGATTTCAGCTTCCAAGATGCTGATCTTCTCAAACCTGATATTCTAGCTCCGGGTTCTCTGATTTGGGCTGCTTGGTCTCCAAATGGAACAGATGAACCTAATTACGTTGGTAAAACAGATATCCTAGAAACTTTTCCAGTATTGTCAATTTTCCCATCTTCATGGCTAACATACTAAGTACGCTACTGTAAAAAGAAGCTAAAAAGAAACTTGAAATGAAAAGAGAGTAATAGGCATGGAATTTAGTCTTTCTATGTCAGTATTTGTGTCAAGCAACTGTTTGACATTTTTCTTTTCGGAAGAATACAACTCAAAATATGCTAGTGTACTTTTTAACAGGGGAGGGGTTTGCCATGATATCTGGCACTAGTATGGCCGCGCCACATATCGCAGGGATAGCTGCTCTAATAAAGAAGAAGCATCCCACTTGGAGCCCTGCTGCCATCAAATCAGCCTTGATGACAACATCAACCACGATAGACAGAGCAGGAAGACCTATTCAAG
Source organism: Morus alba (assembly GCA_012066045.3). Lineage (NCBI taxonomy): Eukaryota > Viridiplantae > Streptophyta > Magnoliopsida > Rosales > Moraceae > Morus > Morus alba. The sequence continues at coordinate 60,666,522 of CP050224.2, forward strand.
CACAACAGTACTCTGAAACCGAAGCAATGAAGCTGGTCTCTGCAACACCTTTTGATTATGGAAGTGGCCATGTCAATCCACGAGCTGCGCTGGACCCTGGACTCATTTTTGATGCAGGTGTATTTTCGTGTGCTCCTTTCATAAATTTTTTCTAGTAGGAGAAGTGCAAAACTACCATTTTATATTGGTCCTCTTTCTATTATTGACCTCTTAATTATAACTGTCCTTTTGTCAGAATAGATCAACTTAAACAAATCAAAAATAAGTGGGGCAATACTGAATAATTGGGGGGGTGTGGGGGTGTGGGGTGCAATATTGATTGCACACTAATTTTTAAATTTTGGAAAAAGTTATTTTATTTTAATTTTATTATTTTCTGGTAATTGAAAGATCTCCTGTTGGCTTTAAGCATCAATCAACTTAGACCGGGGGATTTAACATTGTGCGAGGGAGAAAGAAAAAGTAAAACTGCTTTTTTGACCTCATAAATTTAGCATATAAATGTTGGTTCGACGTGGGGCCTAGCTGTTACTTGCGTTGTATTATTGTCTCAACTTAGCAGTAAGCAACTTAGGCTCGCAAGGGATATTAACGTGAAACACGAGGAGCTGAACTTTACAAGAGGTTTCGTTTGTATGTCAATGAACTCTTTGTAGCTTGTTTCTTGGAACAACATGTTTCCTCAGTAGCTAGTATTTTACTCTGCAGTTGTGTTGATTCTAAACGATTTGTCTGGTATTTGGTTCTTTAGGTTATGAAGATTACTTGGGGTTCTTGTGCACGACACCCGGTATTGATGTGCACGAGATAAAGAACTACACAACCTCGCCCTGCAACTACAGCATTGGCCATCCGTGGAATCTCAACACCCCATCAATCACCGTCGCTCATCTTGTGGGAACAAAAACTGTTACCCGAACAGTCACAAACGTGGCTGAGGAAGAAACCTATGTGATCAAAACCAGAATGGCTCCAGCAATTGCAATTGAAGCCAACCCTCCTGCAATGACTCTGAGACCTGGTTCGTCAAGGAAATTCACGGTAACTCTCACGGTTCGATCCGTGACCGGAACCTACAGTTTCGGTGAGGTTTTAATGAAGGGAAGTAGGGGTCACCAGGTAAGGATCCCAGTTGTAGCTATGGGATACCAACGGTAGTCTGGGCCTGTAACTTAAATCTTAAGGGTTTTGTGGTTGATATATTCTTTATATTCTGTGGGAATAAGATAAATTGGCTAGATGTATTTGTCTGAAATATATGTAATCTGTAAAGATGACTTGTATAAGGGGGAGACGCCTAGTTTCTTCCACTTCGAGTTTTGCTAATTTGTTCGGTAGTTTGGCATACTCATTCATAATGAAGTTCTTGTTTGTCATTTCGTTTGTTTTCCTTTCTTTTCAACCCTCAGGAAAGAACAAAGAATACTTATTATTTGAGCACATTGTAGATACCATAAATGAATGGATAATAACAATTTTTGGTATGTTTAATCAAAATTCAAGAGTTCATTTGAGTTCTGGAAATATGTGAGAGATTGGCACACAATTTATTGTGTTTTTTAAATTTTTACAAGTGCCTGAAAAATTTGAAAGTACATGGAGAATTTGTTGTTTGTATGATTGCATAAACGAAGACATTTAAGTATTTTTGAAGTCACAGAGTGAATTCCTATATTTTGATTAAACACCTTGAAAATTTGTGTCATTATTATTATTGTAAAGAAATGTCAAAGTGCCAAAGCATATGAAACTGAGCAAGAAATATGTCGGATTTGATAGCTTAAAACAGGGAACAAACCAATGTGCAATAACCCACGGCTTGGGGTACATAATGTTGTGCACAACCAATTTGTTATGAATAAGTGTCATTCTCTTTTTTACATTTGTAAATTTAACACGTGGACTATAATATAATATTATTTATTTAAATAATAATATATCATATTAATAAATTTTATAAATAATAAATATAAAAAGTCACAAAAAGAATAATACAAATAGAGTTCATAAACTGTTTAAGCTATTTTAGAAATACCGAGTGGAGTGGCCTAATAATATGGATCTAATGTGCCGGGTCTATGGTCAAAGTTATTGAGCATTGGGGGGTCTTTTTTGAAGTCCTAAATATAAAAAACTCTCTAGTTTGGCTTTTCAGCCTTTTACGATGGCATTTTAGCACATTCACTGAAAAAGGTCATTAGAGCCCGTTTAATTCATTAATTTGAGTTTTTAATTCGAATTGAAATGTGATTTTATGTGAAAATTTTTTACTGTAGTAAAAAAGTTAGATGTGACTGTTTCTAATAACTTTTTATTGTAACAAAACTCAAATTTTAAATTTGAATCGATAAAATGAATGAAACCAAAAGAGATCTATTTCCTTACTTTAAAAAAAAAAAAAAGAGAACGGTGGGATCTTTTAAAAAAAAATCGCCAGTGTTATAAATTATTTTAATCGTTGGATTGAATTTTTAATGATCAAATTTACATAAATTTATATAAAAATTTATAATACATGACACAAAATTATTTTTTTTTATAAATTTAATTGTTAAAAAATAATTAAACGATCAAAATAGTGTGTTACACCACTGAATTTTTTGAGGAGCCTCACCATAAAAAAAAGAAAGCCCTTTCTTTTCCTTGTTTTCATTCATATTTATACAATTTTTTTTATTATTTTAAATAATTAACTACTATAAATAACATTTAAATATTAATTCCTGAGAATGTTTATATTCGCCCTCAGCAGTCATCACCCTTGCTTGTTGTACAACGATAAACTTAACTGGAAAGCCTCAGCTGTTGCCTAAAACAACTCGGCCTGGGCTAGTTTGTCTGAGAATCGGCTACGTCGTCCCAGGCTCCCAGGTTTCATCTCCTTTTCTTCCCTATGTTCTCTCTTTCCTTGCTTTTTTGTTGTAAAGTATACAGGAAAAACGTTGAAGAAAAATGAATGAAGAAAACGAAATGTAGGTTGATTTTTGGTTTTTCGTTGTATCCATTTCAAACCCATCTGTTCTGAAATTCCAACTTTCCTGCTCTCTTCTCATTTTGTTTGTTTCTTAGCTGCCAAACATTGATACCTTGTTAACGTGTCTTTCTGTGTTTTCCAAAATGCTCGTTCAAGAATTCCTAAGAAATGGTTCTTGGGTTGGGTCTCAAAAAAAAAAAAAAGGACTTTTATTTGCTTAATTTTCATACCCATTTGAGGCTTACAGGGAAGGATTATTATTTATTATCATAACTGTGGAATCATTTTATACCCCGCAGACGGTCACATAGCATTGAACCTGTTTGACAAAATGTCTGAGAGCAAACTGTTGCTTGGTTTATTGTGTTTTAGCAGTTTCTTGGTACTATTTTTGACTTTAAATGTTTTTCACGTATGAATTTTTCATGCAGGATTCTGGAAAGTGTGTTTGGTGGATAACTATTAGAGAAGATGGGAGAGCAAACGTTTTATGAGAGAATGATTAGTCATCTCCGTGGAACTTGCAAGTATGTGCATCATACATTTATGCTTATACTCTAGCTACATTTACGATTTTATATCCTGCATTTTGAGTCTACAACAACAACAACAACAACAACAACAACAACAACAACAAGCCTTAATCCCAACTTAATTGGAGTCAGCTATATGGATTTCACTTTTCCACGCATCCTGCATTTTGAGTCTATCAAAGTATTAACCCTGTATTTTGGAATTTGGATGTTCTCGAAATCACACCTCTGAATCTCAAGTTCATGTCAAATTTGTGCATTTTCTAGGTCAACAAATGATTTTTGGCCTTTGAATTGAGGTACCCTTTCTAGGTTATAGGTTTACCTGTAATGAAACACTAATTAATGAATTTACCCTTTGCAACTTAGCTTCAAAATATAATTTTTGTGATTTTTTCTCCATTTGTTTAAACCATATGCCTGATGGGTGTTTTTGGTTACAAGATCATCTATAAGCTGCAAGGTTAAGTTTATCAATTCAAAGGTAAAAAACGATTGACCTTGAAATCATACAAATTTGACGTGAAATTATTCAAAGATACAATCTTGAGAACATCCAAAGTACATGGTTATATTTTTGATAAACTCAAAAATCGAGGTATAAAATAGAAAATAACCAAAAATCTCTAGCCTTTTCCGTTAATCGGTATGCGAGGAAAACCATTTGTGTTAACAGTATATGTATTTGCATAGTCTTCTCTTGTGAATAAAGAAGCCTTTACAATATAAGTTTAAACCCTTGCTTCTGTTTCTATGTTAATGCAGTTGAGGTTAAGTTTGGGTATGTAGGATGCAATGCTTCGAGATTTGTTATTTAAACAAAGGCTATTTTCGTTATTGGTTTCTAAGGACATGCACATGCGCTTGTCTCACTTTGGTTCTTGACATTTATTTTTAGATGTCTAGCTATCTTGAGATTTCTAAAATATAATAACTTTTGACCTCTGTTAATAAACTGTGTATTTTGAAACAAAATTTAATACTAGGATGACACGTGTGGGTTTTAAAAGATATAACATGGTTTTAAAAAAAACAAGTAGATTGGGAGAATCTAAAAGGAAAAAGGAAAACCAAATATGTTGGACACAAAAAACCAAATTGGGCATGCAGTCCTAATATGGATTTCAAATTGTGCACACAGTCCTAATATGGATTTTTTTTTTTTTTTTCAAAAATAATTTTTTTAGATCTTGTTTTTATTTACCATTTTATCCCTCTTAAAGCTCTAACGTGCCATCCTCATGCTATATTTTGTCTCAAAATAGACAGTTTACTAAAAGAGGGGCCATAACTATATGTTTTAAATACATAGCTAGATCTCTAAAAGTGAATGTTGAGGGCCAAAGTGAGACAAGTGCATATACTCAAGGGTTATTGGTGAAAATAATGCTTTAAACAAATAAGGAAGTGTGTGTGTGTGTGTGTGTGTGTGTGTGTGTTGTTTTCTTTTTCTTTCTGCTGACTTAGATTGCCAAGTGTAATAGTTGGGTTGATATGATGACAGGAATGTGGTTCTAAGATGCAGACTTTACATATTCTTCTGTTACGGTTTTATTTAACCCTGGTTAATATTGATTTTGCAATGTTACCTTTCTACCGTAGCTCTTCACACTTAATGAAATTTTCTATGATTTAAGGTATTATACTGGTTATCCAAAGGATCTTGGGCCATCCCGGGTTATTAATTTCACATCAGAACGTGACTTTGTCCGTCTTCTTCATGAAGGCTATCCAGTGGCTGTTGCCTTTACAATAAGGTGAATTGAAGTTCGGCATGATCATTTCTCCGTTCTTAAGATGTAAATTGCTTTACGAGGTCGGACTACTAAGTCCTCAATCCACATAGTGCAGGTGTAATCTCACCAAACATCTGGACAAAGTACTGGAGGAAGCTGCAGCAGAGTTCTATCCACATGTAAAATTCATACGTGTAAGTTTTGTTTTTGAATTATGTCTTCATCAGGACTCTTGCAAACCTGAACTACATTCTTATTATTGTACGGCGTTTATTACACCATTATTAATGTCACGATATCTACTCCATGTGATCCTGCAACGTCTAAAAAGTTTATATTAAGTGCATGCATCCAATGAATTTGTTTTGGGGTGGGATAGTTTTTTCAGAGCCTCCACTTTTATATTTAAGGGTCTTTTATGCTTTTTCAGGTTGAATGTCCAAAATATCCCGGTTTCTGTATTTCACGACAAAAAACGGAGTATCCATTCATTGAAATATTTCATAGTCCGCAGCAAGTAAGAATGAACTTTTTCCTATATTTCCTCAGCACTGTGCCTTATTAGTCCTATTGGCTGCCTGGATCCGATGAAAAGTTGTGTCAGTAATTGAGAAGACTGGCACGTTTGTCTATGATGCGACCTTTCTTCTTGCACTTAGGAAAAAAGAGTCCATATATTACTGATATACAATCTGTAGTTTTCTGGTTGTGGTGGCACAAGCATTACCTCAATCTTTTGCTGTCATTATTGATAGTGAACTTAGAGCATTATGCCTTTATGGTCTGTCACCTTCGTTCATTAAAACCAATTTACTACTAGAACGAGAGAGAACATGATTCTGACAGCCAAAAATACAAGGCGAGTGTTTCTTTCTCCACATTATCCATTTTTTTCACTCTCCCTTCTCTTATCACACCCTCTCATCAACCACGTAGACCAATTTAAGTTCCAGCCATGATATTCAAAGGGGAAACTAAGGACAATCCAAGTGTGGACCAGTATTGATTCCATCAGTTGTGATTCTCTCATTCTTGTTGTAAAGTGGCTTCAAGAAACGATAGAAAGATGCCCTTTGATAAAGAGTGATAAGGATAGAAAGTGAGGGCCCAAAATATTTCCTAAAGTTTTGCATTGAGCATTTGAAACAAGTCTAAAAAGTCACGAGATTGCGAACCGAAGCTTCTGTAGTGTACGTTGTGGCCAACTGCATTATATGGTTCTTGAGTATTCTTTTGTACCTAACCGAAAGAAAGTTAAAATCAGTCGACTCTTATATATATAGCATGCTTTGTAAAGAAGTGTGGAGCTTTTTGGAGTTGTTGATTTGTGGTATCTTATTGATGCAGGCATCTAACCAAGGAAGGGTTGTTGAACCAAATATTACAAAGTACTCGGTGAAGGTTATTCCTGTAAGTTTTAAAGCTTTATACTTGTACCTTTCTAACGGTTATACATCATTATAGGTTAGATATAATTAGACCCCTTTCATCTTCACAGAGACTTTCTTGCTTGTTTGGTACCTTGGAAGCATCTTCTTAACTCTTTTAAGATAGGGCCTGTTTGTCAGAGCTTCCTGTAAGCAGCGTTTGGCTTCCTAGGTCCAAAAATTGCTTCTAGATGTGTTTGGATGATTTGTTAGCATAGTTTCTAGCCAAAGCCACAAAATGTGGCTTCTCAAAAAAGTTCTTTTGAAGTAGACTTTGAAACTTGTACTACAATTTCAATAAGACATTATAAACTTTACTATAACATTTTTATTGCTTATTAAAAAATTTAAAAACCATATTGACCCATTTAGTCTCTTTTTAAAAATATGGTTCCAAACACTTATTGAAAAGTCATAAGGTGCGATTGGAATTGATTTTTGATTGTTTTTTAAAACGTTTCCGCATGTCTTTTATGGCATGAAAATGAAAACAGTTTGCAAATCATGTTTGTTTAGCAAATGTTTTGAAAACGAAAATGAAAACAAAAAACAGTGTGAGAATAATTTTTGTAAAGGAATTAAAAAACGGTTGAAAGTTGTTTTCCCTTTTTTGTTTTCATTTTCTAGCACTAATCAATAATGTTATAATACATTAATTAATAATTATAACCAAAACATGATTTCATTTTTTTTATTATATGCAAAACAATCTCTTAAAAAACTAATCAAACACAATTTCAGAATCGGTCCTAGAATGATCCTAAAAACAATCTCATTTTTACTTTTATACTGAAAACAAAATCATTTTGAAAACGTTACCAAACGGGTGATAGCTTTTACTTCTCTTTCTCTACTGACTAAAAGTACAAGTAAAAGCTCTGCTAAACGGGGCCATATTCTGATATGACATTTTCTGTCGCTATGCACAGTTCAACTATGATGTTAGTGCCTATGGATTTAGAGAGTTTTTCAAGCGCCATGGAATAAGGTCATCAGATCCGAAGTAAAAAGATTTTTTTTTTTTTTTTTTTTTTTTTTTTTTGAGGAATTCAATTCAGCTTATTTGCTGTCTCAAGGGTTGATCACCTTGTAACTTCTATAAATGTGAAAAAACCTTGGTTTTACATGTACTGGCTTCTTCTCTAGGACAAACAGGATCAATTATTAAACATAGTTTTGTTTTGTTTGGGATGATGTGGTTCCTTTTAACAAGATTTATTGTTTAGTGATTTATGTATTTATCTCATTTGTTATATTTTTCTTGAATGTATGAATGTCAAATTTGATGAATGGAAATCAATAAAATACACGCATGTAATTGACAGGTTGAAGTTTTTCTATAAAATTTATTTTTCTTGACTTTATCAATATCATAGTGTTATTTTTTTAACAGAACTTAATTACAGTGATACTCTCTCGACTTTTAAATTTTTTAAAAATACGCCTTCTAAAATGAACAGTTCGAGCCACTTAAATATCCATGAAATTCTTAACTTCCATTGCTATTCATCAATGCACACTGTCTATATGTTTGCAACTATCAATGTCAATTAAGACGTTATCCCAAACATCATACAACCATATTCTTAGAGTGAGTGAATTGGATCTCTATCATATATCTTTATTTTATTTATTTAACGAGGAGAAAAGAGACAAATACATGTGTCTGGAGTTTTATTTTTTACTAAGATTAATTCTTTTTAATTAAATAACTATATTAATTAAAAATAAAAGATAAAATTTTAAACCCGTGCACTCTAATTCAGCAACTTTCTCATTCATGTATTACTCTACTCTCTAATAGTCACTTTCTCAAACCCCTTATATTGCATTTCTTCCCCCTTTTTTTTTCGTTTTGTTTTTGACTTTTTTTGTTTGTTTGTTTTCGATTTCTTATTGCCGGCAATTTGGTCTCTCATTTGTCCACGTTTTGTCATGGTTATTATTATTATTATTATTATTTTATATATTCTTTTAATTCCGTGCTTTGTCTTCTTGATTTTGGAATCAAGTGTATAACTTTTGCAAGACGTCACATACAACTACAAGCCTTCAGATGCATCCACCAAATTAAAGCAAAGAACAACAAAATGTGGGCTAAAATGAGAAGTTTTTATTCTCTTGTCGTGAAACATCACTCTACCGTGGAAAACAAGTTTTCCGCTCTTCAGTACTCCTCTAAAAAATCTCTTACTCATACCAAAACGTATGGAAAAGATCAAAACACCCCTTCAGCAAATAAAAAAAATAAAATAAAATAAAAGAAGAGAAATACCTCTTAAAATGCATGAGTTTAGATTTTTAGTGTTTAATCTTAATTAATATCTTTTTTAATCAAATAACTATATTAGTTAATAGAGTATTAATTAATAGTGAAAGATAAAAGTCTAAATTTATACACCATAAAAATAAGTTCAACAATTTTCTCATAAAAAATCGACAAAAAGTAGATTTCATCAACCAACCCAACTTTTGTTGACTCTGGGCTTCAAGCTGTGATTGCCTAAATCATCTTTCTGTCTGGTCTTGATGATTTGGCCAATAAAACTAAATATGAGGATCATAACGTCACATGGCTCAAAATAAGATGTGCACGAGGCTAGTAAAAGATTCATTCATAAGGTACTTGTTGGAGTTAGATTAGGTACCTGATCAATCTCAACTTTACGTGTGTCAGCTCCAATCGGCCACGGCCATAACAAGCTAGAAAGACCCATAGGTTAGCTCAGATTGGGCTCATATGTTCCTTATTTGTGTCCCCCAAATAAAATCATGTCATGTCAATCAAAATATTGTAACTCTTATGACTTTTTAATTAACATTATATAAAATTAACTTGCGTATATTTGTAATTGATGTGACATAATTAAAGGGACATGAAAGGTGACAAGAAAAAGGACAAAAGAGTCGAGTCGACTCCTCATGTTGACCTCCCAAAATTCAAGTAAATTGTACTCTTGGGGATTGACTACAATTAGTCTAGCAGTCGGTATCGACCTACACCGCAACGAGCATATCGAGTAGTACTTATGAGAAATATTTCTAAATACTTTCAGGAAACATGCTAATATGAGAATAGAGAGAGTAGATTATTTAGAAACATTTAAACAATTCAAATTTGGTGGATATGAATTTTACAAGGAAAGTTAATTTTATTTAAGATACAAAATAAAGTATCTTTTTGTATTTAACCCTAACTCGTCCTCTTCATCTCCATGCATGCTTATGATATAATCTTACATTCTTCATACATTCCCATAACATTTTCTCTCTATTCTTAGCACCTTACTATCTTATTCATTTTGTTTCATTTACTAACATGAGCGTAGGAGCGTTGAAGGCTTTCTAACTTCTTATAATAAGGGGCCTTAGATAACATACTCTAAGTGATGCCAGACTAGTATTTGATCCGACAATTGTAATAAATTAATAAGAAATAGTAAAAAATAGGTCAATATGAAAAGCTTAAGAAAGCATATAAGTCAATTTTTAGTTATAGAAATTAATGTCATAACTTGTCAAGTTATGGTTCATAGCCAGACAAGTTATGGACAATTATAAACAATAACTTGTCAAGTTATGGTTCATAACCAGATAAGTTATGGACAAAAACAGTAATTTGGCCTATTTATTAATTTATGTAAACTATTGGCCTATTAATTTTAATTCATCTCAAGTCTTGGCCTATTTCTCTCTTTCTCCCTAAATTAATTAAGTACGTGAATAAAAAAAAATGAATGACAATTAATGAGATTAGATTCTTATCACGTTTACACCATTAAATTTATATATATATATATATATATATATATATATTGTAGTTGTGACGTTTCTCTTAGGTCACTACCACACTAGTTCGTGAGGGTAAAAAATAATTATTTGCCGGGCCATTTAAACTACCTGCCAGTTGAAGTATGGAAGGAAATCAAATCTTTTGATGATACAATTATTATGCCACAATACAGGGTGGATTAATTTTTACCTTTTTTTTTTTTTTTGTTGGTCGTGTGATCACAACACTAAAAGAGGTACTGATCGAAGGACATTAGTTAAAAACACAGATACAACATGTCAATTTATTCAGCAAAAAAAGTAAACATGTCAATTGAAAAAGCACTACATATATTATAGTATGTATATATTATATGTATATATGTGTATAGCCTATAAAAATGGGACTACTTAAACATTAAGAAAATGAAAAAACACAGACACAAGTAAACATGTCAATTGAAAAAGCCGGATCGACATTTATTATGTCTCTTCTAATCTAGATTATAGATATATATAGAAAAAGATGTAGAATTAAAATACTTTTGATCTATATATAATAGAAAAAAAAAAAAGAAAAAAGAATAGAAGTAGCTAGCACATTGTTCTCCAGACCCAAAAAAAAAAAAAAAAAAATTTAAAAATGAAATTTATTTCAAAAATTAAAAAACAAAAGCTATGAAAAAAAAAAAAACAAAAGAAAGAAAGCTAAAATTTATTGCAAGGACTGGTGGGTGTATTTATTTCTCTTACCCATGAAATGATTCACTGAACCGTCAACAGCCAACTAAATGTTCGGTGGGAAAATGAATATGAATATCTATGGAAGATCCAGTCCTTATTTATTTATTAAATTTTTTTCCTGAATAACATAGAAGATTTGGTATTTCTCGACGACAAGTAACGACTTTGCCTTACACATTTATTTAACTAATTTTATCAAAACCTTTTTTTGATTTATATTATCCTTAAGATATTGACGAATGTAAATCATTTTTGTTTATAAAAATATTCTTCTTTCAAGTAGAAAATAATGATAGTGTAATATTATTAATTAGAATGAAAAAATTTACACAGCTTTTGATTTTTGATCATGAGGACTTTACCGGATAGTTATAATGTGCCAATCAATATTGAATAGGAATTTATTAAGGTTTTTTTTTTTTTTTTTTCTCATATATAAAAATCATTGCTTTAATTTAATATAAAATATTTGATCTTTGACTTTACTTGTGCCCACCAAAATAACATGCTGGATTTATCGGTGTGTGTACACAACACACGTTTACATGGCAATATTCAAGGATGCTTTAGCCTATAGTATTAGCATTTATTATCCTTGATCATGATATCGTTCCTTTTATATTGGATGTCAATTTTATGCTATGTGACAATGTGCCAGCTTAAAAGATTTGTCATATTATATGGTGCCAGTTTTCCTACTGGCTTAGCTTCACATATACACTAATTAATAGTGTAAATGAGTAACTTTTATGATCATTTGTAAGTTATAAGAGTTTGGTTTAATTATCTCCCTTTTCCCCCTAAAATTTTCCGGCGGGGAGGGGCGGTGACCTCAAACATCTTTGCAAATGGCGGGGTAAGGCGGCTTAGTCGTCCAAAGATCATGAGGTGGCAATGGGGTGTTATTTTGTTATTTTAATTTTTTTTTTTTTTTTTTTTACGGATATCATGGTCATTTCAGTAGTAAAAAAATTTCCATTGACCAAAGCGAGGTATAGATTTACCTATTAATGCATCTGAAGACACACAATTGAAGTGATTAAAAACTAATGGTATACTTTCTTAAATAATTCTAAAACACATGATATAAAAATATAAACAACCATAGAATGTTACCCGTCTAGAGACTCCTTACTATGAAAATTGTCCAAATGACTGTACAATTTTTGACAAAAATATAATAAAGAAAGTCACTATCAACACCCCATGACACACACGTATCTTAGACTAGAACTCTCTTCATCTTATTTGCATTCCTTAGATAACAATAAATACGTACCACAACTCTACTTGCATGTGGATATAATATATATACCAGTCACTTCTCAACTTATTGAATTCTATTAAACAGACACAAAAAAAAAAAAAAAAAAAAAAAAAGCCCATCAAATACAGCATAAGTAATTTGCCTTTTCTTCTATATTGCCTGACAAATATTAATAATTTCCATCAGTATCAGCTTTTCCCAGTTTCAGGCTTTATCTCCAAACTGATCAGAAAGAAGTTTCAGTCTAACATTTCTGATCTCTTCTCTTTGCTTCAAAACCGGTGCGTTTATATCTCTTCTCTCTCTCTCTCTCTCTTAATTTCTCTCTCCCGTGCAGGACTCTAATTCATGAGTGGCTCTGTAAATTTCTTTCTTCTATCTCGTTTTTGTCTTGCAAGTTTCTGTTTCATGGCAATTTCTTTTTGGCTTTTTTTATTTGTTCTCTGTGTTTCCAGCTCTCACGATATCTTTCTTTCTTTCTTTTCCTTTTTTTTTTTTTTTTTTTTTTTTTTTTTTTTTTTTTTTTTTTTTTTGGGAAAAGAAACGACATCTCTTGGATATGTTCAGTTATATGCATATATACATACATATATATATATATATATATATATATAGATACTATATTGTGCATGTGTACATATTAGTATATGCTTTCTTATCAGAAAAAAAAAAAATGTGCATGTGTACATATTAGTATATGCTTTCTTATCAGAAAAAAAATATATATATATATATATATATATATATATGTATGTATCTAGTGAATATATAGTCTTGCATATATTTGTTCTCTGTTTATTTGAAGTTGATTTTTGTTTTTTTTTTTTGTTTTCAAAAAGGAATTTTGAGTAGAAGGACATATGCCTTTGCTCTTAAGGCAAAGTATTTTATTTTATTTTATTTTTTTTAAGGCATCAACTACTTGAACTTGACAATTTTTTTGGCCAACACCTATACTTTTTCCATTATTTTTTGGTTATGCTAAAAAACATATTTAGCCAGCTCAAATTTGTTTGCTGGCTAGCTAGCACCTGTTAAATCATTTTTCTTTTGGTCACTGAGCAATTGAATCCTTTTATTGAATAACTAAAGTCCTTCCTGAGTTGCACTAGATTTTGTATCTTTTATTGAAGTCAAGATCTTAGGCAATTTTTCTTTTTTTTTTTTTTTTTTTTTTTTTTTTTTTTTTTTGTCAACTCAGTTCTTTCGACTTTTTTTTTGGGTCAGATTTTCATAACATTTCATCAAATTATATATATATATATATATATATATATATATATAAGTTTGATAAGTTTTATGATATTATCCGATGCATTTTTAAAACCTAGGTCTTCTCTACCACATGAACCCATTTTGTGAGGTTAAATCATAGAAGTATATTTCAACGTTCCAACTGCAAAGAAACTCATGACATGTATTATTCATAAAGTGCTTTAATATAGAACATATGAACATAACGAGATGTTACAGCATAATATATTAAATTTTAGATTTTAGATTATAAAGTGCACACAAATAGAATACAATTGAATTCTGTGCAGGTGGGGGATGGAGGAGAAAAAGATAGTTCTCACGAAGCCATACTTTTCGTTGGATGGAGACTCCTGCGGTGATCACAAGGCTCCCAATCTGATCCAACGGGTCCTTAGTCTCTTTAAAAATGTACGGCCAGGATCAGATCTCACTAAAATGCAGGCAAGTTATTATTTTGTCCCCTCCTTATAAAACTTCAATTTTAGTCCCCGGAATACTTGTTGTCTTATTTTACACCTTAAATTTTCAAATGTCACACTAATATGCCCTCAAGTTTTACAAATGTTGCACATTCGGTTCCTCTTATCATAAAACCATTAAAAATGGATGGAGAGCGGGGCCAGTAGTGTGACATTTCTAAGCTATACGGCAAAGTGGCATACCGAGTATTACTCGAAGGCTTAATTCTTAATTAATTTTATCAAATTATTCTCACTAAAGTGTCAAGTGCACTTCACATGCTAACTTTCTGTATTTTTCTGCGGTTTTGTGACGGAGGGACCGAAAGTGTAGCACATGTAAAGCTCGAGGGCAATTAGTATGACATTTAAATATTTCAGAGACAAAATGAAACAAAGAGTATTCCTGGGGGATAAAATTGAAATTAACCACAAATTTTATTTTGTTGTGTTTCTACTTTCTCCAGGTGGGTCACACTTACTTTATACTCTTTGTAAACAAAACGGAGGATAGAAAAATAAGTTCATAATCTTAAGTAATTTTAATTTTACTACCTAGCAATAATGGACCACCATGACATGTCTTGTGGTTATAGTTTTAAGTGCTGGGTCTGCCCTCTATGAAAGTCTTATTAAGTATAAAGATCGGCGCATGCCAAACACCCTATTTTCTCTACTTTTTCTTTAGTCAAGAAAAAAAAAAAGAAGTAATTTTAATGTTCGAAATTAAGAAAATTTTGGAACAAATAAAGACAAACAAGAGCGGATCATTCATAGTGTCTAAAAACTCTTCACTTGAATGGCAACCACCAATAATATATATATATATATATATATATATATATATGATATGTTACACTAGAAACCTATTTCGAAAAAATAAAAATAAAAATTAAGCAATGGGGAAAATTTTGGAAATTAAGGAAAAAAGATCACATATTCTTTTAGTACAATGGAATTCTAAATTTAAATAACTAACAATTCTATATATAATTTTTCTTTGATTTTGATATTGATCCTTTTTTGGAACCGAATTATTGATCCCTTTTTTTTTTTTTTTTTTTTTTTTTGCAGTTGCCACCCCATTTCAATGCTACAAAGTCATTTCTGCAGTATTTTGGTGAGTCAATATATTGCGTTGGAAGTGATATGTTGGGGAAATGCAACAGTGGGGAGAGCCCATTGGAGAGGTTCATAGCCGTAGTGGCATGGAGTATTTCAACTATGCGCCCTATGATATTTGGATTTGCTCCTTACAATTCCATTCTTGGTGAGACCCATCATGTCTCAAGAGGATCCCTCAATGTTCTTCTTGAGCAGGTACTTTTACATATCATCTCTCTCTCTCTCTAGAAAATCGACCTAAGTTGGTTTTGTTTTGACATTTAACACTCTTTTGAACTTAGCATCTCCTGCTCTCGTAATATGTTTCATTCATTTTTTATTGTTGCTCTACTCGTGTATAAGATGCTTTCAAAAAAAGGTCTATTTATTTATTTATTTTTTATTGTTGCTAATTTAACTAGTGTACTAGTTGCTTATTCTTGCAAAATGCTAGCAGATTTCACATCACCCACCAGTTGTTGCCCTGTATGCAACTGATGAGAAAGACAACATTGAACTTCTATGGTGTCAACATCCAACTCCCAAATTTTATGGTACTTATGCTTGTTTTTATTTTGATGATTACATATTTATCTTGTAACAAGGTCAGTAAAAAAAAAAAAAAAAAATTATATGAGATTGTAAATTAGAGATACCCATAAAAAAAATTACTTGAATAAAACAAGGCCGTATATTAATTAAAGATTATGACAAAACAATTTCACTTCACTAAATTATTGGAGGTATAAAAAAGAGAATTTTATTTATGGCTTATCTAGGACAAAAATGTATGGTATAGGACATGTTGATAACACTTTTAAGTAAAAGAACAACCGACATCAGAAAAAACTAAAACTATGTCATTCTCCTTGTCTATTCAAAGAATTGCTAGGAATTAGAGAACTTTAAGATTTTTTGCCTATAGGATGTATTTTCCTTTCAGATGAAGGCTTAAGGGGACCACCCCTGCAGAATAGAGCCCCAAAAATCCTAGCAGAAGGTTGACACCACTGCAGAATAAGGCCCAATGTCTACCAAAATATTAGAAAATTTCTTTTTTGCATTATCAGATGATCCTAAACGATATTTTTGATTTTCTAGTGAAGGCTTGAGAGACGCGCTTTCATATAATGGAATTACAGAGTACTAGAAAAATTTATATGTTAAAAAATCCCAACTAGATTGAGACTCTCTAGAAACTCCATTCCACACAAGGTTCTTCACTCAAATTTATTGACGATGACAAGAAAAATAAATCACATTTTTCCTTTGTCGGATTCTCTACCACAGAAGCTATTCAGCAATTATTCATTGGCGGGATTCTCTTTAATGTATAGAGCATTTCATACTGTGCGGGGCCAAATTTGTTGCTCAAAACAAATAAATTAAGGGTTTTGCTACATAAGATTGCATTCTAATTTTCAGCCCTTTTACTAATGCTAGCTTTAACATTTTCTCATTACTTTCTTTTACACTCCGTTCAGTAAGAAGAAAAGAAAATGAGAGGAAGGAAAAATGATTAAGAATAGAAAATTAAAAGGACAGAAAAGATTAGGGATAAATAGGGATAGAGCATAATTGGTAGAGTAATTAGTAAATTATATCATATTTTTAAAAATTAGTAGATTATAGCATAATTTAAAATTTAAGTTTTAAACATTATTAAAAAGTAAAAAATAGCCCTAAACCTCCACTTCCACCTCACTCATCCCCCCTAAACATCTATTTTTTTTAAAAATAAAAAATTAAAATATATTTTTTAAAATAGGTAGATTATAGTCAAGTCCACCATGATCGGGACTGGCGGCCGGAGCTTCCGGCGACTGGTGACCATTTTCCAATGACTATTTTCCGGTGATCTTTTTTGGCGACCGTTTCATATTGTATTTACAAATAAATACCGTATTTACCAATAAATATTATATTTACTAGTAAATATCATATTTACCAGAAAATTTGGAATCCATTTTTCGGGCAACCATTTAACATTATATTTATTGGTAAATATCATGTTAACCTGAAAATCTGGTTGTTGACTCCAATGACTATTTAATATTGTATTTACCAATAAATACCGTATTTACTAATAAATACCGTATTTACTAGTAAATATCACATTTAACCAAAAATCCGGCCACTGACTCCGACGACTGTTTTACACTATATTTACCAGTAAATACCGTATTTACTAGTAAATATTATATTTATTCAAAAATCCAGCAACTGACTTCGGTGACTGTTGAACATTGTATTTACTGGCAAACACCGTATTTACTAGTAAATACCATATATACGAGTAAATAATATATTTATCCAAAAATTAAGACACCGACTTTGGTGACTGTTTAATCCTATATTTAATGGTAAATACCATAATTACAGTGAAGGAAAATCTACATTGTTCGAAATCATATAAAATACATCAAATGAATAAACTTTAGTTATTTCATCATTTTGTTTCTAAAAGACCAGAAAAAGCTCTTCCATGAATACATGCCCAGATTTCCTAACTCAAAAACTAAGGAAATATTCATAAAATGACACACATATTCATTTTTAGATTGATACATATAAAGAAAAGCAGAAAATAAAATAACCAAAGTCGCTGACCACAATATTTGAAATCCACACTGGCGGATCTGTCAAGAAGTCGATCAGAACCCTAGGCAGTGGATCTAAAATCCACAGTCATCGTACTTGTCACGATTGATTGGGGACATCGAGCGAGGAATGCCGTCGACATCGGAATAGGAATGAGTTTTGTGAAGCTGTTATAGAGAGAGAAAATGAGCAAAGTGCGATCTTCTTTTTATGGTAAAATCGCGACAGAGAAGAAAAAAGAGGCAACACAACAGTTGAATTGTCGCCGGAAAGAAGGATCCTCGTCGCGATGTTGAAGCCGACGCAGGGTCAACGGCGTCAGCGGTAGAGAGAGCATGACAACGATAGTACTTGGTGAAGATTGGTGGTGGCATTGTGCAGCGTTCATCGGCAGTGTGAGGAGAGAGAGAGGCAGAACAAGAGAGATTGCCATGAGAGAAAGGGAGAGTGTTCGGAGGATAGAGAAGGTGGGCAAATGACAGAGAGAGATAGAGAGAGAAACGACTAGCTTGGTTCGAAGAAGAGAAAAAAATTTAGCCTAAATGAAAAAGTAGTTTCAGAAGAGATTAATCTATTTTAAAATGAAAATTAATAATATGCTATAATTTATTATCACTTAAAAAATATGCTATTCACTTTAAACGTAGGTATAAAATATGTTATATAGTGCATTTTTTCAAAAGAGATTTTAGATTATGATTTTTTCTCTAATTGTTTAGTATGATGGGGAAGAAAGAAAATGAATTCATGTTCTCTTGTTTAGTATGGGAAGTCAAACCAATAGAATAGAAGAATTATTTTGGGAACAATTATCATTTTATCCAAGTAGTTGTAAGAATCTTAACCATATATTTTTTAGTTCCAAAAAAACCAATAAAAACAATTTAGTATCACCATTTGTCATTAACTTTCAACCTATCATGCATTAAATATAAAGTTTCAAATATAACGAAATAAGGCTTTCATACAACTACTATACATTAGCAAATACAAACCAACTACTTGCTTAATTTTTCAAAATTGGCGATTAATTTTTTTGCTTGGAATGTTGATGGGAAAAAAAGTAGTTTAGTAACTTTGCTCACTTTAATTAACTGTCCACATTTTTCATTCCATTTTCCACCTACTTGTGGGAAAAAAAAAATATAATAGGACCCACTCCTTAATTTTTCCACCTAAATTTCCTTTCCATCCAAACTTCCTTTCTGCCAAACATCTAAATTTATCAATTTCCATCTTAAAATACCTCCAACATTGTTCTTTCTTCCCGTTTTCATTCATACCAATCAGACTGTAAGTTTCTATAAGATAAATTGTTTATAAGAATACTAATTGGTCTCACTTTCCTTTTTTTTTTTTTTTAATTTGTTAAATACGTTCATTCTCAGTTTGGATTGATTTTTGAGAGCTAATAATGCAGGCCCTTCAGTGGAAGTCGTTATGCATGGAAAGAGGAAGTTGAAGCTCCTGAATCATGGAGAAACGTATACAATGAGCTCTCCAAAAATCTTTGTAAAGTTCTTGCCTGTACCTTCAATTGAATGGCTAGGCACTTGCAGAATCCGATGCCAGGAGACGGGTCTTGAAGCCGAGATATCCTACGGAGGAAAATCGTTTTTAGGACTCAGAGGAAATCCCAGATCAATCAAGGGAAAGATCTTTGATTCGTCTTCGTTGAAGCCTCTTTACGAGATTGGTGGCCATTGGGACAGGTAAACAAAAAAATAAAAAAAATAAAAGAAATAAATCTTCTCATAGTACTTATTTGGAACTTATATTTTAGTAGTTTTTTTTTTTTCTATAGTAAATTATTTTATACAAATACCTAGCTCTCATAGTGCTTCGGGCACGGTAAACATTAATTTTTCACTCAAAAATCATACAATTCTAATATATTGAGAATTCTAAGGTAGGAAATGAAAAAAAAAAAAAAAAATACGCTACTATAATAAGGTTCTAGTTTGAACCTTTGTATTCATATCAGTATAATATCGGTTATATATATAGTTTAACGTTCATAAACATACACTATCTTATTCTCTGTTTGCCAAAAGTTTACATACATGTGTTCTGTCTCTCAGTCATGAAAAATACCTAAAGAGGTTCCAAAATATTGGGCATTCTATTATATATTGTTTATCTTCTTATATGCTTTTATTTCTTTGTTATGTATATTTTTTGAATTTCCTTGATGCAGAACCATTACACTGAAGGACCTTGATAGCGGTGAAGCCAGAGTTATATACAACGCAAAAGAAGTCCTCTGCGGACTTAAAACTCCAGTTGTTAAGGATCCAAAGGTAACTAGAAACTGCTATATAAAATATATACGTCTTCAATTATTTCTTTTTAAAAGGCAATAGCATATCATTAAAAAGTCACTGAGGGGTAAGACATAAGATAAAATCAGAGTTAAAAACCGGGTGCTACTTAAATAATTAGTCATTACAAACGTATCCTTTATCTAATGACAGAAAGAATTTCTCTAACTAGTGACACTATAACAGGGTTCGGTCACTTCAAAATGACTCAAGATAAACCACACCTCAATCTTAAAATGAACTACGTAACACAGACTAAGAGCGGTAGGGAGACCACCCTTTAGTCAAGACCTAATGCCAGTAGATGGGAACACCATCACCGTTATTGTAACACAAATAAAAACATAAAAAACTCTATAAAGATCCCAACAAATCAAACTAGGAAAATCAAATCTCTCAATGCTAGACGTATGTGAAACCCGGTAGGAGCGGCACAAGATAAAAGCTCTTGAAACGATGACAAAAGCATTAAAGACGCGGTGGCGTGTGGGACCTATGCACCACCGCCAATGAGCGGCGACTGGCCACGCTCTAGACCACTTTCCTTGCCTCCCTTCCATGATCTAGTTCCCGGAGTTTGAACGGAATCCCGTGACGAGCGCGTAGATCTAAGGTAGAAGACTAAAACTGCTTCCCCTTGAAAAACTCCATTTCGGTGACTATCGACAGTTTTGTCGGCATGAACTTGACGCCGTGATCTCAGCGATATTTTTAACGAACTTTGGAGGCCGGCAATTCGACGAATCGTCGGACCACAGACCCTAGAGAACTCCTCTTCTAAACTTGTTGCAGAGGACACCTCTCTAAAACTCTGACGGCTAAAAAATGTCATTTTTTTTTTCTTCCAAATCATTTACGACTAGAACTTCATCCATTTAACACTTTGACAATTGAAATGTTTTTATCCATCCATTCAACACATTCTTCGGTTTCCTATTTATACGAGACCACATATATACCCTACAACTTGACAATTAGTACACCTACTTGTTAGAAAGTATACCTTGAGCTAAAATTGTAATGTCCCTAAACTGAACAACATAGTTCAACATTTATTTTAAATTTTAAAAGAGTTCATTTCACCCCTTAAATTATTCAAAAATTGTCAAAAGCACTCCCTCTGTCTCTAATACTAATAAAATGATGACTTGATACAACTTATAATTTCATAAATATTGCTAAAATGTTGATTTTAAGTAAAATCATAATGTAAATTGACACAAAATTAATAGTTCAGAGGATACTTGTAAAATTACATTAGTTTAGGGGATGTATTGAACAATTTTATATGTATAATTCAACGATGATATTAACTCTTTCTGAAATTCGAGTGGCATGCATGTTGAACTACATTATTTAGTTTAGGGCATTTATGAAATTATAATCCTAATAATCAAGTATTTGTCCAAAAAAAAAAACGACCGGAAATATTTTATTTATAACATAATTAGTCCTTCAATATAATTAATTGTGACTGCAATATTATTCTTGAATGTGATATGTAGGGAGTGTTGCCAAGTGAAGCAGCCGTAGTATGGGGTGAGGTGAGCCAAGGAATATTAAGTGGAGAGTGGGGAAAAGCAACAGAAGCAAAAAAGGCTGTTGAGGAAAAACAGAGGGAGCTTTTGAGAGAGAGAGAATCAAGAGGTGAAACATGGATTCCTAAGCATTTTATTGTGTCTTATAGCAAGGAAGATGGGTGGGACTGCTCACCAAAGGAAAAGATTGTCCCACCAGCTTCAATTGTTGTACCCTTTTAACTGTTCATATATATAAACATATATATATATATATATCAGAAATAACAAAATCATTTCACATATTTTATTATAAAGAAAAAATATTAGAGACGTTAATTCTAATCCCAATATTTTTTACTAACTTTTGAGTTGTTTTTTATTGTTTTGGTAAATATTATCACATCAGTTACTAATAATAGATTACATTTGCTAATAAGAATATATATGACGACTCAAAATTGATATAAAAGTTGAGATTAAAATTAGTATTCGTAACACACGATGCATCTTATAATTACTTTTTTGAACCTCTAACTGACCAGCATTTTTGTTTTGTTTTTTTTTTTTTTTTTTAAAAAGAGCTTAATTAAGTTATCGATCTTGAGAGTCGGCAGGTATATTTTCAGAGTGAATAGTGGTTTTCTTTAGTTAATTTAAGTAATTGGTTCGTTTCACCTTTTTGGGTGAGTAGTGGATCATTTCTTTCCGATTAGCTACCAAAAAAAAGAAATTATGGAAAAAAAGAGAATATAGTTCTTTTTTTTTTTTTTTTTTAAACTGAGACATCACAATTGATGTCAAGAATTCTTAGTATTTTATGAATAATTACCCTCTCCGCAATTCCTTTTTGTGTTTAACGTGGTTAACAGTGATAGCGAATTCATGAAAAAAAAAAAAAAAAAAAAAAAAAAAAATCTGTCTGTAGATGAATGAGTTCTAAAATATTAAAACATGAATGTGACAAACTCATAGAATACATATTATATAAGATAAGATCATAGCTGTATTTGACAATTTATTAATTCTGCACTTTAAATTAGAGGATGCGCACGCATCTATATATATAGACACACATACACAAATATATATATATATATATATAATATGTTTTCTCTACAAGCAATACATATATGATGGAAAGAAAATAAGAGTTTGGTACGGTATATAGACGTGTTCAGCTAGCTTTTCAAACCATATGTCCATATTAAATATGTTAAGACGGAATACAATTGTTTTGTATTTTTTTTTTTTTTTTTTTTTTTTTTTGCTAATCAATTTGGTTTAACTTATGTTCCCAAGTTTTAAGCATGTTAGACGAAATTTCCACTAAAAATACAAAAGATGTGTTAGACGAAACGTGTTAACATGACTAATCTGATCATTATAATGGCAACGCCAGTTTTTTTTTTGTTTTTTCGTCTCTATATTTGCGCCGAAAGTATCCATATTTCAAGGATACCAAAGGGAAATATATATATATATATATATATATATATATATATATATATACCCTTGTATATATCAAGGATTTCGACTTATTATCGGGAAAATATGGATAGAGTTGTCGATGGGTGTTTCAGTCATGTACATTCTTTCAAAAGATAGTTATTTTAGGAGAAAAAAGAGAGAAATAAGCTCAGAGTTGAGATAAATTAAAATTAATAGGTTAATAGTTTACATAAATTAATAAATAAGTTAAATTATTATTTTTTCCATAATTTGTCTGGTTATAAACC
Organism: Morus alba; assembly: GCA_012066045.3. Lineage (NCBI taxonomy): Eukaryota > Viridiplantae > Streptophyta > Magnoliopsida > Rosales > Moraceae > Morus > Morus alba. The sequence continues at coordinate 60,689,971 of CP050224.2, forward strand.
ATAACTTGATAAATTATTCACGATTTTTGTCTATAATTTGTCTGACTATAAATCATAACTTGACAAGTTTACTCATAATTTATATAGTTATAAACCATAACTTGACAAATTATGACCTATTAATTTTTATAACTAAAAATTAACCTATATATTTTTTTAAACTTTTCATATTGACCTATTTTTTAATATTTCTCTTATTTTAGTTAGGAAAATCACATGACTAAATATGTCTTTTCTGACGTTTCACTCGTCTTGGAAAGAAAATTATAATATACCAAACATTATTTTAGTAAAGAAAACTTGGTTTCAAATAGTTAGAATTTGTCATATAAAATTTAGACCAAATTTGTAATAATATGTCTATCCCATGCAAAAAAATACAAAAAAACAAAAAAACAAAAAAACAAAAAATTTAGAGTAGAATGCTAACCTTAAATTTTACAAAAAACGGCTTTATTATTACGTGTAAATATTCTCTTGTAAAATTTTAAGTTCTTATGCAATAGCTACATTACTACTTCTATTTAATTTCAAGAGTGGATTGTCAATTTTATGACCAACAATGTCAAAAATATTTCATGAGCCATTCAAATAAAAAAGGATTATTCTCTGTTTTGCCCCCTCAAACTGTAGGGACATTTCCACTTGCATCATTAAATTTTATAAACTCTCATTTTGTCTACCAAATTATGAATTAGTCTTACTTAACTCTCTTTATTAGAGTTCTCATTAAAAAGAGACGGAAAAAGGAGGTTAACTATTCATATGGCCTTATCATCAAAATTTCTATAAAAAAGAAATGGAAAAGACCGAATGAATATATTTAACCCTTTCATTTTTATCTATTTTTAACAAAATTTTTAGTAGTTGGAATTAAGTGAGAAAAATTCAAAATTTAGGGGATGAAATGGGAGTTTTCAAAATTAATAGGGTAAAGTAAGAATGACCATAAAATTTAGAGGGAAAATTGAGAATTGTCTAAAAAAAATAAAATTGAACTGCCACTCCTTAAAAAGTTCATAGGACAATAGTACGAAAAAAAAATCCCTCTAGGATTCAGTTACATGCTCTTTATGTTATCCAGTTTACTTATTGAACAAGTTATCTAAATTAAATTCAAATTAGTTTGAAGTTTGACTTTAAATTGAATTTAAATTTCAGTCAAAATTGTATAACAGGATAGAAGAAAATTTTTTTCCTCCTTCTGAATGAAGTGGGTCTAACCATAGGGAGATTATCCCAGTGATGGCCAAATTTCTTCAAGAATAGGAGAGAGAAAATTGTTCCAAAATTACATGGGAATTTATCTTTATTTTAAATGAGATTTAAAATAAAGATTAATCACCAATTTTCTGAAGTTTTATCTTAAAGATAAATTAGACTCCTTGTGGGACTCTAATTAGTACTCTATAAATAGGTGGAAGTAGAAAATTATTGAACACAATTTTGTTCTATTTTTTCTTATAGTGGCCGGTTTTATAGAGCAAAAAAAGGGAGAAGAGTTCTTCCAAATTTCTAGTCCTGTGATGTACATGTATTGATGGTAATGAGGAACTAGTGAGTTGATTGCCAATCCAGGTTGTACCCACACATACAATCTTTGTAGAATCGAGGTGTAGACAAGGAAGATTTTTAGTTATCTGAGAACCAGAGCACTTTAATTGATCGTTGTCAAAGATTCAAGTTATCATTCTAATAAGCTGTTAGATATATGTCTAAATTAATTAGGTTAATTTATTCACGTATAAATTAATATAATCTATAGCGTTCACTAAAAATTTTGAGAAAATTTTTATTTGTAGTCAATCCACATTATCACGTTTTTGTATCTGAAATCGTTTCGGAAACCAACATGTCATTGCATTCTTTTTCTTTTCTAATTTATTTTAATTACAAAAAAAAAAAGAGACGAAGATGAATTAGTCACAAATATTTGATTGCATCTCGACCCAACTAACTTAAATAAATATTAAAAGTTTTCACTTGCCCGCCCTAGATGTAAGGTCGAGTTGGGCCTTGGTTTCGTATCTGTTGGGCGGGATAGCTTGGTATATATTGCCTAAAAGCCCATCCCTTAGGCTGCCTATTTGTCGTCCCACAAAGTTCACTATTACGCTCGAACTTGCCCACTGGACTTTACGCTGAAGCTGGGCTTCCATTTGGTTTAGCAGGACAAATTGGTTGGACTTGTGAAAGAAATGTTGCTCGGGATAGGCTTGGCCGCAAATTATCCTTTAGCTTGTGCAAGGCTATGGATAGAACAGAATGGCAAAAATCTTCGGGCAAGGAAAATGCTGAAAGATCTTGAGCCTCGGTTCTGTACAGACAAAATAACAGAAAGTCCTGCAATGAAAATGTAACCGAAAATCTTAAGAGTTGAAAGGATGACACAACAAAAAAACTACCACAATGAATCCTGCATAGTGAAAGTGATGCGAGATCACTTTTAACACTATAAAAGGAAAAATTAAAACGTAAAGTCTATAAGTTAAGAATGTCAAAAAATGCAAGTTACAAAAATTATGGAGTCGTGTTCCTCTTCTCGCTCAAGGAGTGATATATTATCACACATAAAAAAGAAATACACTATATTTAAAAAAATTTAAATCTCTTTTTAGATTTTAAAAGCGTAATAAAATTATCAGTGTAATAAACTTAGTTTTAGAAATACTAGGTCCTTCAAACAAAGATTCTCTTTTCTTCTTCTTAGGTGGCCTCAAACTTAGGCTAGAATAAAGTCAAGGTGTAACAATCTGCACCTCCACTTAGTATGATATTTTTTTTCTGCTTTTCGCCTGAGTCCACATGGGTTTGCTCTTGGACTTCACTACAAAATCTTCAAGCAACGAAAATAATGTAACATCTTGACCTTCAATTATGTATAGACAAAACAACAGAAAGTCGTACAATGCAAATGTAACTGAAAAAATAGAGCTTAAAGGACGACACAACAAAAAAACTACCACAAAGAATCTTGCATAGTGGAAGTGATACGGGAGTTACTAAAATTATGGAGTCGTTTTCCTCTTCTCACTCAAGGAGTGATATCTTATCACACATAAAAAAGAAATACCTTATTTTTAAAAATTTTCTAAATCTCTTTTTAAATTTTGAATGCGTAATAAACATTATTTGTGTAATAAACTTAGTTTTAGAAATACTAGGTCCTTCAAACAAAGATTCTCTTTTCTTCTTCTTAGATGGCCTTCAACCTTAGGCTAAATAGAGTTAAGGTATAACGACTTGATCCTCCACTTGGTCTTAAGTCCACACGGTTTTGCTCATCGACTTGACTCCAAAAGGTTTCATTCCATTGGGAGATAATGTCCTTCCTTATAAATCATCACACATGGCCATCCCGGGGGTGATGTGGGACTGCACAATTTACCCTTTTTTGGACCTCTTGCCTCAACGGATTGATGGTTGTCATAATCACTCCCACCATTTTAGGGTCCAACGTCCTCATTGGCCACATTTCTAGTTGGGTAAAGGCTTTAATACCATATCTAACAACCTACACCTTCACTCGTTAATGATATTGTTTGCTTTGTGCCTAAGCCCTCATGATTTTGCTATTGGGTTTCTCCCTTCCCATCCCCCTCCTCCAAAGGCCTCATACCATTAGGAGGTGGTGTTTTCCGTATAAATGATCACCCATGACGATTTTAAGCGATATGAAATTGCACAACTTACCTTTTTTGAATCTCTTGCCTCAAAGAATTGATGGCTGTCACATAAGGTGTCGAGGTGTGTAAGATCTTACCACCGCCATCGTCGTTGTTAAGAGTTTTATTAACCACTCAAGTAATAAGGAATCTTCTAGATCAAAGGAAATGAAAAATGGGTGGAGTAAAGGTGGAGAAGACCAAAACATTAAATCAACAGGTAGAAGAATGAAGAGACAATTCTCCATCCAAACACATGAACAAAGGGAAGCAAAAAGAAGTAAATAAAACCTTCAATCCTAGACAGAACTTCTTTTTATGTGATGGACCTCATTGAATTCGAGATTGTCAGAAAAACGAAAGCTCTCAACGCTATTACAACCAGCTACGAGGAGAAAGTCCCAGAAGAAAGTGTTCCATTTTGTTCTCTACAACTCCTAAATTCCCTTCATAGTGCTCTGAAGGCACAAAGTAAGGGGTTGTTGTTCATGGATGATATCGTCAATGGGAAGAAGACAAAAAGCCTTGATTGATAGAACTCCTCATTCTTTTCTAGTAAAAGTTTGCCCAAATCTGTTGGAAAGATTTCACAAAACCTTCATATGTACTGCCATGGAATTGCTCAATGATTGTTGGAATAAGTTTGAAGTCTTCAGCCAAATAAATCTTTTCTTTGAAGAAAATGACTGCATGATTTGTTTTCGGTCCCACAGCCTCATCATTGTGGATTTTTTTTTTTAACCAAGGTTTGTAATTCTTCGCGCTCTTGGACTTCTTCCTTTATTTCTTCAATCAAATGTGGCACAACGTGAGTGATTGGAAGAATGGTTTCTGATTCTTCACCTTCTCCATCTCTTAATGCATCTGCTACTATATTTTGACTTTTATATTCTATGACAAAATCAAAATCCATCAGCTTGTAAAGCCATTTTTGTCGCAAAGCTATAGTGATTTTTTGGTTCCAGAGAAAAACTAAAACTTAGATATATTTCAGCCTCTTTTGATTCAATTTACTACTTCTTAACCCGAAATCAGCCTAAGTACAGAATTTAACAAGAGAAAATGAAAAATAAAAAAAATCTAAGATAAAATACAAAAAAAAAAAAAAAACAACAATGAAATACGTATACTCTTGACTAAGCAAATTTTAAGCTGAAAATGCATAAGATAGCTCTAATTTCTTAGGGTTATCATATAGCAAGAAAGATGGGTGGGAATGCTTTCCCAAGGAAAAGATTGTCCCACCAGCTCCAGTTGTTGTACCCTTCTAACTTTTGTATTTACAATGGTAACAAGGACATGAATACGTAGTGACAACCAAATTGAAACTTGGGATTCAAAAGTTGATGTTCTGATTGAAATTTCAATTAATCTTACAAAAATTAGAGAAGCATTCCTTCATATCTAGTTCTGAGCTTCGTTGATTCGAGTTGATATATAACTTTATGTGAGAATTTTTTTTTTATAGTAAAAAAGTTAAATGTGATTGTTTCTGAGAGTTTTTTACTATAACAAACTTGAATTTTAAACTCGAATCGATAAAATAAACGAGACCTTTTTTCTTGACTTGCAATTTAACTTTTGGACTCGTGGTGAAATTTTTCTTTACAAAATAAAAAAAAAATAATAATCCCGTATAGTTAATGATAAGGGCGTGCTTTTGTTCTTTTAAGTATTCCTCAACATCTCCAAAAATTGATCAGTTAAATTTTGGACTGAATAGGGCTTTTGTTCTTTTGTCAAAAAATATCACATTTTCTTATTTCCCTTGAAACCTCAATTACAACTTCGTGTTTCGATGCTACAATGTATTTCAACTGATGTAGTGGGAGCTTAGATTAGCCTCAGCCTAAAAAAATAGTAAAGTAAAGCGATAGATTTATTAGTTTGTTGATTCACAAAAATTATATATCAAGAAAACAACTTCAAAATTTGTTGATTTACATAGATCTAATATCAAGAATTCAAAGAGAAAAATGCGAGTTAAAATTTCAATTTCAATCAGCAATATGTCTCATTTTCATTACAAAATAGTGCACCTATTTATAGGATAAAATACAAATAGAAAACTGCAAGACGGTCTATACACAATAAAAATGCAAAATTTTTTGAGAAAGGAAAATTTTGAACGATAATGGGAAATGAAACCTATTTGACCCAAGAACTAAAGAAGTGCAACTAATGTCCCGTTCATTTCACCGATTTGAGTTTAAAATTTGAGTTCTACTATAATAAAAAACTCTCAGAAACAATCACATTTAACTTTTTTGTTATAGTAAAAAATTCTCACATAATATCACATCTCAACTCGAATTAAAAACTAAAATTAACGAACTAAACAGACTGTCAGTGAGAAAAAATCACCTTTTTTTAGTATTAACGGTGGAATTTGGCCCTCAAAATGTCGTACATATTGCCAAAGTGACTAGTATTATTTCTTGGTCCCTTTTCATCCCAAAAACGCATAATTTTTTGCCCAAATCAGACAACATCACCAAACCTTCTTCTTAAAACGTATATTCGGTTTTGATACGATCCCCACCACATAATGCTAGATCTATCTGCGCTGCATCATCGCTTGAGCACTTGACATCAAATTGGAGTGCAAGGAACTTAGAATAAATATGTAGGAAGTTCCGTTAGTGATAAATTAGGATGAGAAATTTTCAGGAATGTCATTTAAAAAAAAAAAAAAAAAAAAGATAACATTGATAGGATATTTTTCATATTTTATCAGTGTATTATTATTATTATTTTTTTGCAGGGTATTTTTTGTATTCTACCTGAATACAACTATCAAAAAAAAAAAAATTAATGACGTCATAAATAGTAGGGTTGTTCATTAGTCTATGGTTGACGATTTTTGTCAGTTCGGTTACCGACGAACATTGTCGGTTCTTGGAAAAATGAAAACCAAAGCTGACCAAGAGAAACATAGAAACTGGCGGTTTGGTTACCGAAAATCATCACTTTGGCTCGGTTCGATCAACGATGCAGCTTGGACGACGTTTATGGAGAGAGGACTGAGGAGAACGGTCGGCCACAGTGATTCGGCGAAGAAGAAGAAGGCAGTGGAGAGGTGAGGAGAGATGCTGATGGCTTTACAGTGGAAGGACGACCACAAGGAGGAGGAGGGACCAGCGAAGGGGTCGTGGACAGTGGCGAGGAGCAGAGGCGAGGGGCGGAGGACGATGAGCAACTAGGCCCCAGAGGGGCTTTTTATTATTATTATTTTTTCCTTCCGGTCTTTTCGATTTCGAATGGGAAGAGGCAAAATGGGAAAATGGAGGACAGGAAGCAAACCCTAGTGGGCTAGGATGGGCCTAGTCTTGAGTTGGGCTAGGAAAATATTTTTTTAATTTCTTTTAAGTAAACTAGTGGAGTCGGTTCGGTTAACCGATCAACTCCAAAGACCTGAAACCGCCAACTGAACCAAACAACTATTCTCAGTAAACTGACCACCAACAATCAGTGCTAACCTTGCACCTACTTCTTCGGTCAGTTTCAGCCAGTTGTTGTCGGTGCCGCTCGGTTATCGATTTTTTTATAGCCCTAAATTACATAAATAGTAAGATGATGAAAAATAACGTTTATTTTTATAATTTTATAATTTTCTCAATTAGGATTGTTGTCCATAAACTGGATTTTTCAAATAGTAACTAGCAATATTCTTTTTTCTTTTTTCTTTTTGATAAATTTTAGTGGCGTTTTGGAATGAAATTTTTGGAAGGTGCGAATCTAGTTATAATATTCTAAAAAATTCTGATGCTAAATATTACCTCTAATCATTCATTTAAAAAAATACTTTAAGTGTTTTTTTTTTTTTTTTAAAAAAATTCCAATGCTATACTCTCATATAGAGAAATAATCATAAGCCAAATGCAATGTAAGTTCGATATCTTTCATGGTATTCTTCTCTAATTCGATCTCTATAAATCTTTCTAATTTTTAATTTTTTTGCATCCTACATCACCTAATTAAAGTGGGCTTTTGATTACCCATTGTTTTCTGAAAAATAGTAGGAAATAAGTCAATATGAAAAACTTAAGAAAGTATATAGGGTAATTTTTAGTTATAGAAATTAATATGCCATAATTTGTCAAGTTATGGTTCATAACCAGATAAGTTATGGACAAACTTGTCAAGTTATGGTTCATAGTCAGATAAGTTATGAACAAACACCGTGAATTATGGATAATGACTTGTCAAATTATGGTTCATAACCAGACAAATTATAGACGAAAACAATAATTTAACATATTTATTAACTTAATTATGTAAATTATTAACCTATTAATTTTAATTCATCTCAAATTTTAGTCTATTTCCCTCATTCTCCTCTTTTTTTTTTTCTTTATCATTTTCTTTTCTTGTCACCTCAAAATCGCCCCTCACTCTTGTCTATCAATAATTAGTTACAAAGTTCGACCAAGAGGTATGGTGACATCCAATTACAGGTGTTCGTGTGTGATTCAATTGCAAGTGTACGTGAATCTATATATACAAACATAAGGTCAGAAATTTTTTTTTTAAGGGGCTTTAATTGAATTAAATTTTTATTTAAAGTATAGTTAGAAGTAAAAGTTAAAGAGTGTCTAGCTATAAAAAAAAAAATAAAATAAAAAAATAAAAAATAAAAAGTGCACTGCATGAAATTTAGGATTAGAAAAATTTAGGAGAGACAAATTAATAAATGTTAGATCAAGCTTAAAGGAATAAGTAAAAGTGTAAAACCTTTTAAAATATTCAGCATAAAATTTAGAATAATGTAATGTTAGGAAGAGGGGATGGGGCAAGGAAAAAAAAAAAAAAAAAAAAACAGTAAAACAGCAGCCCTTTGGATATTGGATGGCACCGTCGCTGTACATATTAATGACTAAAAAAATTATTGAAATGATCCTTAAAAATTCATGTGTCTAAATTTTTATTCTTATTTTTTTTTATTAATGCACATTGAATTAATATAGCATTTGATTAAAATGATATTAATAAAAAGTAAGAGATAAAAATTAAGACTCATATAATTTAAAGAGATATTTATCTTTTTTTTTAAATTTAAATAGGTATTTATCTCTTTTTTTCTAATGCTAATGGTCTTCGAAACTGCTTGGATTTTTAGTTTTGGAGGGGCAAGATTTAGATATACATATAGATATAAGATATGCACTTCCCTTGTTACATATATATAGATATATATATGTATATATATATATATATATATTATGGCCTCGTTCACTTCACCAATTTGAGTTTTTAGTTTTAAATTTTTACAGTAAAAAACTCTCAGAAAATGTCACATTAAAATTTTTTGCTACATTAAAAAGCTCTTAAAAAATGTCACATCTCAGTTCAAATTAAAAACTCGAATCCGCGAAGTGAACGAGGCCTATATATATACGCCTCCCTCAGTGGACCAACTTGTTCCACAACTACAAGTACTGTAGCGCCTCCCTGAGTGGACCAACTTGTTCCACAACTATAAGTACTGTAATATCACTTTTTCCTTTGATAAACTTGCGCTTTGGACCCATTTGTATATGTTGTCTTTGTCCATTCAACCATCACAACTACAAGATTGCTTGCTAGCAATTAATACATGCATGATACAAAAGTATGTGCACAAATATATATGTACATACATATATATATATATATATATATATATATATAGTGATCGAGCAAAAAATCTTTTTTTTAAGGGGACGTAATACAAACTAAAAATTTTGAACTATACTACAACACAATAGTTTTTTTTTTTTATCTTTTAAGTAATTATTTATATCTTTAATTTTTTTTTTTCCAAATGAACTAAACTTGTAATGGAGATTAATATTAACTTTAAACGTTTAGAGTAAAAAATTTGTGAATTTATATAATCGCACAGTTTATTTTTAATTTATTAGAGATTTTAAGTTTAAAATGGGAGCAGTTAAAAAAATGTTTTTAAAAATATCATGCGAATGTTGTTATTATAACAGTTTCAGGGACAGCAAATTAAGGAAAAAAATGTAAAAACTTTTCAGGCAAAATATAAAAAGAGCTAGTGAGCGTAGGGTCGCGGCTGCTTCCCGGACCTCATATATATATATATATATATATATATATATATATATATATCAAGTGGTCCGGCCTTATCTCAGTTGTTTACCATTATTTATGTAATAAAAATAATTAATATTATGGAAATTGTATTTTTTTTTTCTTTTATTTGTTTGAATTACACTCTTCATTTATAGGGAATCATTTTCAATAGGCCGATTTATTGATAGAACCAGTTTCTAACTGTCACATTTAGTCTAAATTATAAAGTTAAAAAATATGAGAAATAGATAATTTTTAATACAAATGTGACAATTGAAAAGAAAAGAACTGCTTATTTTTTTTTTTTTTTTTCAATCCTACTAGAAAAATTACCAATTTATATAGCCAATTGAGTGAGTGAAAAAAAAAAAAAATTGAATTACTATTTTCTTTTATTTTCGGTATTATTTTGCATATATCGGAGGCCTATCTTTTTATTACTTATATAAATATTGTTGTTTTAACTGTTAAATTAAGATTTTATGACCTGATTGTGATTGAAGTAATTTTGAATCACGTATTACAAAGTTTGACGTGGATATCCACCAATTAGACTGTTAACACACTTAATCCACAATCATATTTAAAAGTTAAAACAGTAATTCCCATCAGTAATTAAAAAGGAAAGGTCATACTGTAGAAATTCTCTAATTATTATTACATCCATGTTTATTTTATAATTCGAATCATAACTTAAATAATTTGTTATAGTATTTTCTCTCATAAAAATTTAAATTTAATATTTTGTACTATAATATTTTTTCTCATATATATTTACTTTTTAATTCAAATTTTTAACTAAAACCCGAAAAATGAATGATTTATATTGCGAACTACAGCTTAGCGCACATGGTCACACCAACCGAAAATAGTACCATTAAATATGAATCTCTGAGTTTCTTCTTCGCTAAAAGCTAATATAAGACGGAAGTCATTGCGCCTCAAAATTTATTGCAACTATGAAAGAAAGGTACAAGTTGGGTGGGTGTACACGGTTCCTTCAACAGCCAACTAATCTGCTTTATTAATTTCCCTGCTTATCTATCTATCTATCTGTCTGTATACATACATACATACATATATATATATATATAAACACACACACACACACACTTATTATATAGAACGCAAAGCTTCAATTTTTTGAAAAAAAAAAAAATGTAAAACGACTAAAACGTGTTATTTAATTGTTTATAAGAATGTCGTTTTTGTTTTTCCTAGGTCCATAAGAATGTCTTAGATAATTTGAAGAAAGTATAATAGTACCTAGAAACAGCCTGATTCAAGCAAAAACAAAAAAGGTTTTATTTTCTGTTATATTATATTGTTAGATTATGTTATATTATATTATATTATATGATGTACACACACACTTGTAAGGGAAAGCAACGATTGTTTAATTAATTTATGTTTATCGTCCTCTTTCAGATAGTGTTTCTGATGATATTGTAACATTTTTTTTTATTAATAAAATAAAATGAAAGACAGTGGGAGATAAAAGGCCTCGTTCATTTCACCGATTTGAGTTTTTAATTTTAGGTTTTTACAGAAAAAAGCTCTCAGAAAATATCACATCTAACTTTTTCTACTACAGTAAATAACTCTAAAAAAATGTCACATCTCAACTTGAATTGAAAACTCAAATTCGCAAAGTGAACGAGGATGTACCATAATTAAAATATTTTAAAGTGTTTCAATGTTAATTATCCTCTCTCTGATTATTATTATTATTATTATTATTTTTGAAAAACTTAATTATCCTCTCTTGTGATCAGTATATCTAAAAGAAATCAATCTCAAAAAGAAAAAGGAAAAAAAAAAAAAAAAAAAAGAATCAAGTTTCAAGTTATAAATAATTAAAAAGGATCAATCTTATTATTAGTCCTCGAACTGTAGGTCCAATTTTATTTTGATACATGATTCTTAAAATATCTTAGAATAAATTGTTGATTTATCAAGTTTTCCAAACTTATCATGTCGTCTTAAAATCACATTAAAAAAGTAACGATCATGTAACGCTGTAAATTTAATGAGGGTTAACTTTGTAATTTTACGTTTCAATGGATTAATGCACAAAATGACTAATTTACGACAGCTTGTTTAATCGAGAAGACTGGTTATGCAACATTTTAAAACTCATGCATTAAATTGAGATTTGACCTATAATTCTGAGATTATATATATTAAAGATCTGGAGTTAATTATAATAAAAGTTGTGAGGAGGACTAAGACTGAAGCTAGGATCTCATTGTTTATGATATTTAAGGTAAATGTGACTAAGACGAAACAACGAATTTGGCAAAACGATATCCTTCCATTAGAACCCTAATAGTTTCTATCATTGTTCTCTGTTTTAGTAATTCGTATTATATTATATATTTTTTTCTTTTTTCTTTTCACATAAAGAAAAAGACGTAACAACCCGCTTTTAATTGTATCTATACTTTTCAAAAAGCTTTTTAATACAAAATATAAAAATAAATAAATATGAACTTTAATCTTTTGAAAGGATTAATAGATTAGAATTATGAGATTAGAATCATTTTCAATTTACGTATGCTTTTTATGAGAGAAAATACTGTAACGAATCATGAACCATGATTCAAATCAGAGAACGAATTCTCCAACTAAACGGACTCTTAAACTTTGGAAAGGATTGAAGTAGACTCTTATACACACGTATTGCAGAATGTTTAGTTATTCTGACAAACGTGTTGTGTGCACTTATTGCTATTATAATAGTGCAGTAAACTTCTGCAAAATAATAATACTAATAATAATAACAACAACAACAAATAATGTAACAAATATTTTAAAAAATGTGTTATAATCTATAGTTTTTTTTTTTTTTAATAGTACACAGAAGCATAACACACAAAAAATCACATACAAATCGATCAAAATGATCTTTAGAAGAAGGTAACACCGTGATTTATGAGTAAACTCCGCCCAAAACTTTATCCGAAAATTCCATTCCAGACTAGAACGATCGTCTAAAGTTTTAATGATGCCTTGACATGATATGAAGGAAAAAAAAAAAAAAAACCTGCATCTTGACAATAAATAGGGGAGCCAATATAATTGAAACAATGTTATTTAGCGTAATTATTTCTGTAAAAAATTTCAATTATTTATGTATCCAAGACGTGATGATTTCTGTGAAATTTTAAAAATTCATTGTCAATTTAAGAGGACATTTGTTTTTGTATTAATTCATAATTTTAAATTATAATTCATGGTTGTTTAAGTATTTTTCTCTCATAAAAAAAACACGTAAAATAAAAATAATTTTAAATTTATAAACTAAATGTTCCACTAAGATTTCTAAAGTTGTCAAAAATCAAATATTCATGGAGAATTTTTTAAAAAAAAATTAACACTACTACACCGTAAAACGTTCAACGTGATGCACGAATGTATCTGTATTTCTGTCTTGTTGGCAGTCACTCTTTAAAGTCTATAAAAAGGCCGTTTTGGTACCTAAAAGAAAAAAAAGTACAAGCCAAAGTTTCCCCATCTCTCTCGCCCATCTCTCACCAACCCTGGTTTCTGCATCTTCTCTCTCTCTCTCTCTCTCTCTTCAAAAATGGTGCGTATTATCTCTCCTCTTCTTCTTCTTCTTCCTCTCCTTCAGCTTCTCCTTCTTTTTCGTTTTTGTTTTTTTTTGTATTTATTTAGTTAATCATTCACTCTTTTTCTAATTTCTTGGAATTACTCGCTTGTTATTCTTAAATAAATGAAAAGAAGAGATATTCGACGTCAAATTAGCTAATACATCCCAACTAAGTTGGTACTAAAAAAAAATTAAGTTGGTACTAAAAAGTAATAAAACAGTAAGAATGGATATATATATATATATATAAAATGCTCTATTTGATTATCAAATTTTCTCTTTATTATTACCATCAACATATATATATATATATATATATATTGCCTGCTATATAACATAGATATGTCGACACCGGCAGCTGGAGATCGTATCGATCACCTGAGTGAAAGAAGGGTGCCGGTCGGTAGATATCCTAGTCACTCAGGTGACTCTGGTGACCGGCAACATTTGAACGATGCGATTTTACGTTAAAAGAAAAATTAAAAAATAATAAAGAATCAGGTTAAAGAGAAATATCTGAAAGGCATGGTCCATTTTCATTTTGTATGTCAAAAAACAGTTTGTTGTTTCTGGAAATTTTGTTTTTGTTCGTACTACAAAAATACAAACAGGAGCCAGATGTAATATTTAACACGCACACACATCCGTAATACTATAATGAACGGTTGACGGTTCCTTTCCTCTCATGATCGTTTACTAGAAAACGTATACGTAAATAGATGATATAAATAGCAATGGTTATTTAATGTTTTTTTTTCCTTTTTTTTTTTTTGTGCTTGGAATATGTGGATATGTATGATTGGTAGGAAAAGGAAATGCAACGCTCTCGATATTATCCTTTTGATGACTTGAGATGAGTAATTAAGTCGGGATGTGGCTTGTCTTTAGGGATTGTTCGGTTGGGGTGCTTTTGAGTGAAAAATTTAAAAAAAAAAAAAAAAAAAAAAAAAAAAAAAAAAAAAACTCGAATTATAATTTTATTCGAATTTATATTCTTTTAAGTTTAAACTTGAGTTTGGAATTAAAACTCTAATTCAAGCTTCTCCTTCAATTCAAATTCAGAAACTTGAACTCAAATTAATGAACAATATTTTTTTTATTCTTAAAAATGCTATAACTTTTTCGTTTTAATTCTAATTAATATGATTTTTTTTCTATGTGTTGACAATGAAAAGAGGAATAAAACTCAACCCATATACTCTATTAAAATTTTTCATCAACATTGAGTTTTTATTAAAATACTATATAAATACAAATTCAAGTTTTGACTCACTCAAACACAAACTCAAAAAGATTTTTATCACAAACCATAACTCAAATGTACACAACCAAACATAAACTCAAATTACAATTTCAACTCAAGTTATAACTCAAACTTAACTCAAAATCTACACTCAAGTTACCTAACTCAAAAACATCAAAAGATCAACATGTTTGAGGATGTCTCTTATTTTTTATTATTATTTCTAAATATATTTGAGCTGACGTTTGAATGATAATTAAGATCAATTCAGGGCTTTTTTTTTTTTTTTTTTTTTTTTTTTTTTTTTTGTGAAAGAGTATATGATCTATATGCGTGGTAAGTAATTAGCCAAAGAAAAATATTTTTGAGGTGACTCGTAATAAATATGTAGACCCCCACTTAGCTTGTAGAGCCATACAAACGAAATAAGTATTACCAATAAATCTGTCTTCATTAGTTTCTATTTTTCAATTAAAGGGAAATTTAAACTTCCTCTTCAGGTTTCTAAGAAAAACAAAAAAAGTAAAAGCAACTTGATTAGTGTAATTAAGATATATATATATATATATATATATGTTTGTTTGTATTTTTTCTTATCTTGATATTTTCTTATTTCGACAAACGCCGCTGAAGAAGTATGCCATGCATGCACGGGCAGACCCTAGTAGGCCACTTGCGCATGCTCCAAAACTGATTGAATATTGCATATGTCTTTATAGTAAATGCTGTTTTTGCCTTACATATTATCACTGGTGGCTTTGAATTAGGGTCATTCTATTCAAACTTTAAAAAATTTTCATTTTATTAAAAATAAATACATAAAAACCACATTATTATACTTAAACTTTTCTTTTTTTGTTTGATTTCAATAGAAATTCTTACAAAATATGACTTAAATATTTGGACAAATTCAAAAGATAAAATGAGAGTCTTCAAAATTTAAAAGGTAAAGTAAGAATGATCTAAAGTTCAAACGGTACCAATGAGATTAATTTTAAAAAATCAAAAAATAATAAATAAATAAATAAGAAGGTACGTTATTTGAAGTTTGAAGGTACGTAATATTTTTTTCCCTTTTGAGTTTGTCTGCACAGTTTTTGTTTCTGTTTGTTTATTGTCGTATTATTTTTAGTTAGGAAGAATTATTGTTGCCATTCATTGTCCGCTACACAAAATTGACATCCTCCTAATTCAATATTATAGGTTTTAAATATTTTTGAAATAAGAACAGGACACAGTTCTATTGAATGCCCACGTGCATCTAGGAGCATATATTCTCACCCAATAACTGATTACAAGTAAGCGCTGAGGGTAACCTAATAAATACATTCGTTTTAACTATTCCTACTATATCTTTTTTTTTTAATTTTTTTTAATACTTATCCTAATGACTAATGAGTAATATTTCTCACACAACGATTTATAGAGCTGTAAATTAGGACTGGGCCAATGCTCAAGATTTCGGCCAGACCTTACCCGCATAAAGACAAGCCAGACTAAGAATATAAATCTAAAGAAAGCGAGTTAGATGATAGGGCCCGAGTTTATAGTTATGCTCCTTCGAGGCGGTTGAACAATGGACAATTTTGTGATTAAATATGCGTTGCACATAAATATTTGATGATAAGTTTGAAACATTTTAAAGGCTTAATAAATTTATTTAGGGTAATTTATTATGATACCGTGTTAATTTATTATTATTTTTTTAAAAGGTTAAAATATTAGAAGGTGGGAGAATGTAACTTTTTTATATTAGTTCTATATTTTTGAGTACTACTTATATAATTTTTCATTTTTTCCCTCCTAAAAGTGTTCTTTAGTAGTTAAGTTATTGGCACGTACAGGTTTACTGCCAATGTTAACAAATAATTGGTTTTGCATATATTTTGATTTCATATGTTTTGTTGACCTAATTTTGATGCAAATTTTTGTTCAAAAACTACAATAATTATTATCAAGAAAAAATGTTATACATGATGAGAAAAAGAAAACAATTTGTTCAACGGTTTGGGAATATTACGGTGTTGTGTAGAGCACAGAGTCGAAGGTGGAGACGCAGATTGTTCTCTCGAAGCCATTGTCGCTAAAGGGTGGCTCTGATGATGATTACAGTGCACCTAATCTTATCCAACGGATTCTCAGTCTTTTCAAAAATATACGGCCAGGATCAGATCTCACTCGAATGCAGGCGAGTAACTACTCATTTTATTTTCTTCTCTTTAAAGTACTTACAGCTTGTTTTTCTGAATTTTTTATTTATTTTATAAATTACTACAGAAATAACACATTATACGCACGTAAACTAAAAGATATTTGTAACTTTCATGACATCTCTCATCTATCAATTTTTGTAGGTCAAAACTGTCTCCCACATTATGGTCTTAATTTCTACATATTCTGGTTGTTCGTCTTTTACATTAATTTAAAATAGATACGAAAATGAAAGCCAGTCACTTTGCTAGGTACAGTTTTATAATAAATGAGACACGACAGTGAGTATTAATTTGACAATAACTTCACACCTAATACGTGTGGCAAATAAAGACGAAGGACTGTATTATGATTTATCGAAATATATAAACATATAATATACAAAGAGGAAGTATTAGTTTGCTATTAGATGTTAAGATAGTTTGGTATGTTTTAATCTTCCTGAAATCAATTACACTTTCTCTTCATATTCTTGCGTTTTGGTTAATGAATTTGTGTCATAATTTGAATCATAATTTGTAATTTATTATAATATTTTTTTTCACGAAAACACACTTAAATTAAAAATAATTTTAAATTATGATTTTAAATTTATGAAGTAACGTTAGTTATCTATATATATGTATGTAAAAGGATATATAAGAATGAATGATGAGCGAGATGCATATTCATTCCTTCCCGCTTTCCCACGGCACCTTGGCTCCTCAGTAATTGCCAAAGAGTCAACACATATTGAAGTAGATATGTACTTCTCAATATGGACAGAGCACAGGGGCTGGCCATAAAAGTTGATCAAGTGGACATCATAAGTTTACAGATAATAAAAATAAAAAAATAAAAAATAAATAAAACCTGAGCACCTTAATTAAATTGTGTGTTATCGTACGTATCATTGCACTTATCCTAATTTTCACAACTAGTTATATTTCTTTTTCTTTTCGCATTTAAATGTTAGGTATTGTCATAAGTCTGAGGACCGTATGATTTGACATGAGTAATTTTTTTTTTATTATTATTTCTTTTATGAACGTGTAACCTTTTGGTGTATATATTGAAGCAAATCTAATATAACTTGTGGTAGATAATGGTAGATTATATTTTATTAAGTGTTACACGAACGTATAAATTACGTTATATTTGTTGAACCGATACGGTCATCCCATCAGACTGAAGACATTTTTTAAAATGTTATGGTGAAAGTGTACATGGAAAATCAAGTTATTGATATGGTTGCCTTTTTTTTTTTTTTAAGAGAAATAAAGATTATATTTTATTGAGTATTACATGAACGTACAAATTATAATATTACAATGACAAAATAAAAAATGTTACGTTACATTTGTTGAACTGATACAGCCATCACCAGAATGTGTATATATAGAAAATCAAGTTATTAATATGGTTGTCCACTCTTTTATTCTAATTTAATTTCAGCTTCCACCGGCTTTCAACGTACCAAAATCACAACTTCAGTGTTATGGTGAGTCAATGTATAGCGTTAGTGATGATTTGTTGGGAAAATGCAACCGTGGAGAGACCCCATTGGAGAGGTTTATAGGGGCAGTAGCATGGGGAATTTCAACTCTACGTCCTTTGATCTTTGGTGTTGCTCCATACAACCCAATTCTTGGTGAGACCCATCACATGTCTAGGGGAACCCTCAATGTCCTCCTTGAGCAGGTAATATATATATATATATATATATATATATATATGAATTTCTATTTTTTTTTGTTTTATTTATTTCCTCTTCACTGATAGAAAGGCAACTTTTTTTTTTTTTTTTGGTGTGAGAAGACCATCTTTGCTTTTCTTGACATAAAAATAGAGGTGTTAGACCATGATCTAATATTGGTCTTTTTTTTTTTTTTTTTTTTTTTTTGTGTGTGTGAGAAGACCATTTTTACTTTTCTTGACATAAAAATAGAGGTGTTGGACCACGATCTAATATTTGTCTTTTTTTTTTTTTTTTTTTTTTTTTTTTGGTGTGTGAGAAGGCCATCTTTTCTTTTCTTGACATAAAAATAGAGGTGTTGGACCACGATCTAATATTTGTCTTTTTTTTTTTTTTTTTTTTTTTGTGTGAGAAGGCCATCTTTTCTTTTCTTGACATAAAAATAGAGGTGTTGGACCACGATCTAATATTGGTCTTTTTTTTTGGGTGTGAGAAGGCCATCTTTGCTTTTCTTGACATAAAAATAGAGGTGTTGGACCACGATCTAATATTTGTCCTTTTTTTTTTTTTTGGTGTGAGAAGGCCATCTTTTCTTTTCTTGACATAAAAATAGGGTGTTGGACCACAATCTAATATTGGTCGAGACAAAAAAAAACATTTGTGTTGTCATATCACATTTATAAGCTAATTAGTCTAGTCACATATTTATGTCTTTTAGCTTAAAAGATTCAACTAGTTTATGCCTTGATTTTAGTTACCTTTTTATGGGGTTTGAATAGAATGCCCTTTATAGTCCATTTATGCGCATGTTATCTTTCCTTTTTAGGTAAATTTATTATATTTTAATAAATTGAGTGGGGGTTAAGTGGGAGTGATGCCAGTTGTTCTTTGTGTTGCTTTTGATGAAAATAATATCGCTTGTCATGCACTAAAGCTTCATATGTCACAATAAGGACATTTTTGTCATCTCAAAACCTTTAGAGGTCACTTCTACAAACTCAAAATAACTTTTTGTCCCTCTATTTGAAAAATAAAAATCTCATGGCTTCATTCATTTTACTGGTTTGAGTTTTTAATTCCGATTGAGAAGTGAATTTATGTGAGAGAAAATATTATAATATAAAATGTTAAATTTGAATTTTTTTTAAGAGAAAACATTGTAGTAAAAACTTGAATTGAGATTAGAATTAACAAATTAAACGAGACCGATCTAATTTTTTGTTGGATAGAAAATTCTTTATTAACATATTAGGTAATGTAGATAATAAACTTTTGAACGTCCTAAAGAGATCGGTAGTGCTCAACACCACATATTAATAGAAAGCGAGTTTCATTTTCTATTAATTGTAGTGATTAACACTAGTGGTATGGTCCCCAAACATTTTGTTAGAGTTCCACAGGAAGAACAAGAACCCTTTTATTTTTCACAAAATCGATCGATGACTCTCTTTTTCAGTTTACAAGAAGGAATAAGGAACACACATAAAAATTCTCTACACGAAACCTATATGTATCTCTAGCAAATCTATAATATACTCAACCAGTTGTATGGTAGACCATCTCAAATGTAAGTGTAAATACTTATTATATATTTGGCATAAAAAAGTATGATAAGGTATGTTATTTTTATTTGTGTTGCAATGCATAATGCTATTTAAAATGTTACATTTATTTTTGTCTATCATTATTAAGCTTTTAAAGTTCGACTTTTAATTTTAAAATAATTTTAAAATGTAAAAGTTGCAATGATAAAATGAAAAAGTAAATAACATTAATCAATAGGAAGCAAATGTTAAATTTGCCACATGTTATATTTAGTGGTAAAATTATCACAAAGTATAGCATATGAAAAATTTAA
The DNA here is from genome assembly GCA_012066045.3 of Morus alba. Lineage (NCBI taxonomy): Eukaryota > Viridiplantae > Streptophyta > Magnoliopsida > Rosales > Moraceae > Morus > Morus alba. Next base: position 60,710,317 of record CP050224.2, read on the forward strand.
CACAATAAATAATTAGAGGGTGTTTTTTGCACTCAAATTTAAATTCACAATTGGCACATCAAATATAACTTTACATTGAAGATGTTCTAAATCTTCACAACCAATGAAATATCAATAAGTTCCTTTTAAAAAACTTTTCATTAAGCAAATAGAGTTTTGGCCTAACTAATTTTCCATTTAAAAAAACCCTTTATAAATCTATAGACTGGTAATGATCTAGATCTGTGGGCATACGAAGTCTGATAAACTTGTGACATCCCATAAATATATATATATATATATATATATTAACCATTTCGCTCAACTTTTTAGTGTTAGCACTATTTGATTATTGTGTGATTAAGTTAAAAATGCTCAACTGATTGAAAAAATTTATGCAGGTTTCACACAACCCGCCAGTTTCTGCCCTTCATGCGACTGACCATGAAAAAGAAAACCTTGAAATTCTCTGGTGCCACAATCTAGTTCCAAAATTTTATGGTACAATATTACCCCTCTCTTTTTTCTTTCTTTTTTTGGTTAAATATTTACCATGAAATCAGTCTAGTTTTTTCTTTAATTATTAATATTTCACGTGTTTCACAAGTTCTTAGTGAGGGAATTGCTTTGTAGGAGACCTTTACTCGGCAATTATTCGCTAATTATTCGCTAGTGTTTGTGCTTAATGATCTTATATCTATTTTTTTTAAAATGAATAATACTATTTGTCCCGACTCTTTACTAGTTGGGAGTTGGGACGCATAGTTTGTAAGACGGGTACGTAGGGCAACTCAATGCCCTTCCTACTATCACCTATGTGTCACGACTTTTATAAGAGAGAAAGAGGAAAATAAGTCAAGATTTGTGATGAATTAAAATTAATAGACCAATAGTTTATATAAATTAATAAATAGACTAAATTATTATTTTTGTCCATAACTTGTCTGATTATGAATCATAATTTAACAAGTTATTCACAGTTTTTGTCCATAATTTGTTTGGCTATGAATTATAACTTGACAAGTTTATCTATAACTTATCTTACTATAAACTATAATTTGACAAATTATGACCTATTAATTTTTATAACTAAAAATTAGCCTATATACTTTTTTAAGCTTTTCATATTAGCTTATTTTTTACAATTTTTGCTTTTATAATAGGCACAAAGCATTTTTGCGTTGTCACTTCTTGAATTACTAATTGAAAGCACATGCTACGTGTGTAATATTTAATATGCATTCAACATACATTTTTTTAGTACATAAATTTAAATTTTTATTTAAAAAGTTTTTTTTTTTAACTTATTATTTTTCAAGGGTTTAGTTTAGTAAAAAATTAAAAAAAATTAAAAGAAAGAGAAAATACAAAAGAGAAATCATGGAAATGTTTTAAAAGAACAAAGAAAAGAAGAAGAAAAAAATGATGCCATGTGTAAAAAAGAAGGAGAAGTCTTCATATAGTGACACATATTAAAAGGTAGAAAAAGCTTTTTGGTTTTCTTTTCTGTTTTTTTTTTCTTTTTTGTTTGGATTATTTTTTGTCTTCATTAAACATAAATAAGTATAAATATGAGAGAAAGAGGAAAATATGTAAAGACTTGAGATGAATTAAATTTATAGGCCAATAGTTTGCATAAGTTAATAAATAAATCAAATTATTGTTTTGTCAATAACTTATCTGATTATAAACCATAACTTAACAAGTTATTATCCATAATTCACAGTTTTGTCCATAACTTGTTGGTTATGAACCGTAACTTGACAAGTTTATTCATAACTTATTTAGTTATGAATCAAAACTTGACAATTTATTACCTATTAATTTTTATAACTAAAAATTGACTTATATATTTTTTGAAGCTTTTCATATTGACCTATTTTTTACTATTTCTCTATAAATATTGCAGGTACTTCAGTGGAAACAGAAGTGAATGGAACAAGGCAGCTGAAGTTGTTGAATCATGGAGAAACTTATACAATGAAATGTCCGAAGCTTGCAATTAAATTTTTTCCAGTGACTGGGGTGGAGTGGGTAGGTATTTGTAGAATACGTTGCAATGAGACGGATCTCGAAGCTGAGTTATCCTACGGAGGAAGATCCTTTTTAGGTTTTAGAGGAAGTCCCAATTCAATCAAGGGAAAGATCTTTAATTCATCTTCGTCAAAACTTCTTTCTGAGATCGGCGGCCATTGGGATAGGTAACTCAATGATCAGAAATGAAAAATACTTTTTTAAGAAAATTAGCGAAATGACGGATTTTAAGAAAATACTTTAATAATTAACCGCTAAGTCAATCAGTGATTGACTAATAAATTAATAAAAAGGGTCAAAAAATCCTGAAAAAGGGTCATTTGTACCGAAATCTTTTTTTTTTTTTTTTTCTTCCTTTTGTCTTTCAAATATATAAATCTAATATTCACCCATCTTTTAATAATTTTAAGTATGTCAAAAGAATGGTTACTAAAATCTATTTGAGAATCAGCGACCAAACCGTCGCGTAAAACAAAAAAAAAACAATTGTTGTTTTTTTTTTTTTTTTTTTTTTTTCACGAACGTTAAATCAAGCATTATGCACATGAATCTTATTTTCGGGATAAAGTTTTAAGACTTTGGAGTTCCTTAAGTTTTTTATATATATATATATATTTTTTGAGGCAACAGAAGAGTATATATAGCCATTATCACAATGCTTCTAATAGAGTTTTGTACTGAATCTAACCATCAAGTTAATTATTGGGGGAATATAGTAAATAATAATTTTTTAAAATTAAATTAAGTAAATAATATATTTTAAAATTATTTAAAATAATTTACAGTTTATATATGTAGTAACTGAATTATTTACCTCATAAATAATTCATTTATTAGTTATTTTTTTTCACATAAAAATATTTTTTTCATGTAAAAGAAAATTAAAAGTTTTTATCACGTAAGTTATTTTTATTAATCATAGATTATTCTTTTACATAATAAATAATTTATTTACCATATAAAATGCTATTTATTTTAAATAATTTTAAAATTATTATTTATTTAATTTAGTTTTAAAAATTTACTATTGACTGCAATTTCTCATAATTATTCTCCATTCCCTTAAACAGAACCAAAGTTTTATTAGCCGCAACCAATTATTTAATTTATTCGTCTTCAAACAATATATAATATGTCAACAATTAAAAAGTTTTTCTTTTATCTTCACTGCAGTACCGTCACGTTGAAGGACCTTGAAAGTGGTAATGTTAGAGTGATATACGAGGCAATAGAAGTAATTTCTGGACTCAAAACTCCTATTGTTAAGGATCCAAAGGTAACTACTACTAATTGTATTCTTCTTTCCTCATAATTCTTTTATGTACTTTTTAGTTCACAAGAATAGTTTCAGCCTTTTCACATATATAATTTTTACTAATTACTAATTATTAAACGAGGACAGATATATAATTTTTGTTGAGTAGGAGCAGAACTATAATTTTCTTAATTTAGTAGTGCCATTATTAGAACTTTCCAATAATTTGCATTCAAATATATATATATTTCAAAATCTCAATGGAAGAACGTGTCTCATTATAATAACGTAGCTCCGCATAGATAAACACATATATACTGTAGTAATTTATATATTTGTGTATGATAACTTGGACTTCATATTTTGTGTGTGTGTGTGTGTGTGTGTGTGTGTGTGTGTGTGTGTGTATAGGCAGTGTGGGCAAGTGAGTCAGCCCTAGTGTGGAGTGAGGTGAGCAGAGGAATCCTAAGCAAACATTGGGGACGTGCAAGCGAAGCAAAGAATGCTGTTGAGGAAAAACAGAGGAATCTCTTGAGAGAGAGAGAATCAAGATGTGAAAATTGGGTTCCAAAGCATTTTATTGTGTCTTATAGCAAGGAAGATGGGTGGAGTTGTTCTCCCTTACAAAAGCATGTCCCACCAGCTCCCATTGTTGTACCGATTTAACGGTTGATCGGCCGATAATTAGCGAGGGTTAATCTCACTAATCGTCTTTAACTAAATTGACGTTTAGTGGGTGTGCGAGTTGTTTTATTTGTATTGAGTAACCAGAGCTCAACTCTCGGGGGATGCAATTAATAGAAAAGAATTCTCACTAATTGCCTTTGAAGAAATAAGAATGTTATTTTATGGATGTTTCACAATTTGGCACCCAAAACTTGTTGGTTCTTAAACTCAGTGTTCGTTTGGTTTGTGTATTCAGAATCATGATTCAGAATTATTCTCGTTTTACGTGTATTTTTTGTGAGAGAAAATACTGTAGAGAATCATGAATCATGATTCAGAATCAGGAATGAATACAGAAAACAAACGGGCACTCAATTAGTTATGTTTAGGGTCACCTGTTCCTCTTCTAAGTAGAGATGCAAGAACGGGCCGGCCCGGCCTGTTCTCTTTAGGCCCACGCAGGTCAGGCTGGGTCGGCTCGTATAAGAATGACATCGGCCCAGTCCACACCACAGGTCAATTTTACGTGGGTCAAGCTGGGCCGTGCCATGGGCCTCGAATGGGCTGGCCTACTCAAGGTACATCTTGGTCCATCATTGGTTTAGATGGGTCAATTAATCTTAGCATGCAATTTTTAATTTTTAATTTTTTTTATTTTTCAATTTTTAAACAAGTTAATAAATATTTAAGTTTGAATAGTCAATGGAAATAAGAAAATAGATATTTTATTTATGATTACCTCATTAAATAAAAACATTTTTAAGAAAAATCCAGTGGGACTAAACTTTAGTAAGAAAAAAATAGTACAATTAAGATAATTATACATAAGATGTTTATAAAATTACTAAAACAACGAAAAAAAAATGAAGATGTTATGGGTCTAGTTGGGCTGGCCTGGGCCGGGCTAGGCCGGCCCATCATGGGCCTAGACGGACCGGCCCAACCCGGTTTAAGCTTGGCCTGGCACATGATTTTTCATGGGTCATGCCAGGTCGGCCCATGGGCCGATATATGTTAGCCTAACCCAGCCCACCAATATTTAAAGGCTGAGTTGTGCCTTAAACAGTGACGGGTCATGCCAGCCCAATCCATCACTGTGTCAGGATGGGCTTGGGCCGGCCATGGGTTCCAGCACATTGTTGCATCTCTACTTATAAGGGGAAGAAATTCAAGGACTAAAATAGTTATATAATATTAACAAAAAAAAAAAAAAAAAAAAAAAAATCAAAGACCTTTTTTATATTTATGCAATCTGAGAAAGTTATCATCCACGTTGACACAACTAGTTACATTTGGATTTTATATATAGATAGGTCATCAAAGTGAATTTTTTTCCATTAATTGAACAGAATTATTGCCAAATGAAAATCACAATAGCCTTAATTTGTCAAATAGTAATATATCAATATCTCTACTTGTAGAAACCTACTTCGGTGATCAAGATAAATCATCTTTTAACTGAGCAGTAGTCCACAATGCAATCATAAAAAAAAAAACAGAAAGGCCCCGACTCCGTTTTACCAATTACATCTTCTTACATGTCCACTTTGTATGTATAGTTTAAGGTTTGATATGACAGAGGTTTGATATGACAGCCTTGAAGCATTTATATGTCTCTTCGTCATTGGCGGAGTCAAGAGTTTTTTCACGAGGAGCATAAATTAAGATTGTAAAGAATGTTTAAAACCCTCAAAATATTAACTCCTAAGTTGAAAACATGTGTTACATAATGCTAAATTTAAATTCTTGTGAAACTGAACATGAAATAAATTAACGGAAGCATTTAGTAGTTTGTACTTATAAATAATAATTTAATGATTTACAATAACATCATCAATGCCCCATTGACATCAAATTCTAGATTTATCAATGGTTGATTTAATTAATAATGATAAATATTATCAGTAAATGAATGACTTTAGTTAGTGGACGATATTCAAGAGAATAAGGATGCTTATTGTCACGGTTCAATCTTTTCATAACGCGACTATGCAGCACTCAATACTTTCTTAATGCTAAGTTAGTCTTGCTAACCCCAGGTAAATGTCTAGGCCTTCTAGGGGAAAGAGCAAGAGAATAAAGAAAAAAAGCTTTAATAACTCCAAATAAAAGGAGTACAAATGAGGAAGTTGTCTTGAATGGATCCATGGGGTTTCCATCCATGAGAATTGATCCTAAATGAAGACCCTTTAGGTCAAGATATCTCCTAATATGAATTATCAAGATCTTCATAGAATTATACAAGCCTATAAACTTCAAGTAAACTTCCTAGTTACATTCAATGTTATGTTACTTTCTAGAACTTTCTGCAATCATTTTCTAAATTCTACAAGTATCGTGAAACTTTAAGATAGTTTTAAAGACGTCTAAAGAATTTTATAAAGATCTCAACACTTCTAGAACCTTCCAAAATATTCTAGAGTGTAGTAGAACCTTCTAGAACATCTTGGAACCTTCTCAAACATTAAAGATTCCTCCAAATAGAGATGGCAATCAAGTTGTGCCATGCTAGCTGGGCCTAGGATCAGCTAGGTCCAAGCGTGCTTCGTACCATGCTAGGCTTATCCCACTGAAACTTCGCGTCGTGCTCGTGCAGCCCAATATTTAAAACAGGCCCGGGCCTATTTGTGCTCTTGCTCTGAACTCATGCCTTTATCATGCTTGGCACAATAGATCTTTAAGCCGGACCATTCAACCATTGAGACATTTAAAATTATTTTTTCGACAGTTTTCAATTAAAAATAAAATTTCATATCCTATTACTAAGTAAAAAACCATCATTATTATAAGTACTAATTTAAAAATAAAATTTTCTATTTTATTTAAATTAATACTGAGAAAAGGAGATAACTAACAAAAAGGGATAACAAATTAAAACTAACAAAAATTTATTTGTAATAATAGTTTTTATATTTGTTTAGAGATACATAACAATAATGAAAAATTATTAATAAAAAGAAAAAAATTTATATTTGTCTTGCCGATCCATTGTGCTCAATGGGTCATGTCGTGCTCGTGATGTGCTCAAAATATTTTTTCCTTATAAAACCGTTCACAAAAATAGAAGAAGGACCTAGGTGTAATTTTGACACTTTTTAGGATCTTTTTTTACCCAAAAAAAAAAAAAACTCAAAATATCACTTTGCTTCTCCCTTAAGCTTGGCCAGCCATATCCTCTCTTTCTATGTGTCCTAATCTCAGCCCTCCATCCATTTAGCCACCTTAAATCTCAACCATTCATTTTTAATAATTATCTTACTTTAGTTTGGTTTAATTCCTATCTAGTATGCGTTTTATCTACGTTTATCAAATAGTTGGTCAACTTGGTCAACTTTACTCAACCTTGACTAACTTTTCAAGAGTGAACTATTAGTCAACTCTTGGTCAACAAATTTGGATTTAGTCAACCCTAATCGGTCGAAACCCCTAATTTTCTCAATTCGACATTCTGAACCCCTTTTTCGTCTGTTCTTCGTTCTATTTGTTTCTCAAACCCTAGAATTAATGTTTTCATTTTTTTTTTCATTTCTTAACCTTAATATTCATGTGTTTCCCCACTTGTGGGAATAACACAGCGATTCTGTGCCACTTTCTTAATTATAGTCTGAAATTTGGTAACTGCATCATAATTCAGAAATTTCTAACTTTTAATACTTTGCTATTCAATACGAATATCAACAAATATTTATCATAAAACTATTCATATTTATAATACAGAGAATTTCAAGAAATTTATCTTATATAATAATTTCTTTGAAAAATTTCTCAGTCATGACATAAAGTATTCTCCTAATTTGAACCCAAAAAACTGAAAACCCCCAATTTGCCAAAACCTTATTTGGCTGGAAATTTGGACGCTATCGCCGAACTTTGTGGCCTTTGGTGGTAGCTGCCTTCATCGAAAAACAATCACCCCGTTCTTGTGGTGATTAATTGTGAGTTTTGTGAATTTTTGAGATTTTGTTGATTTTGTGGATTTTGTAGATTTTGTGGATTGGTTGTTGTTGTTGTTGTTGTTGTTATTGTAATTAAATTAGGATGATAATGAATTTTAAATTAATTTGGTATTATTAAATTGGTCATGTTAATGGGAACTTTTTTATGAAATATAAGTAGTGATTTTAGTAGTTGTTGACGGTCAAATTTCACCAACAAAAACCGGCCGGGTTACCTCTTGGTTTCCCTTTGGATTACCGGCCCGTGTGTGTAGTAAACGTGTGAAGATTTGTTGAATATATGTGTTTGTGTGTTAACTAAACTGTATATAAACAAACACAAGTAATTTTATAGTGGTTCACTCTATAAAATTAGAGCTACATCCACTGTGATTTTGTATTTCTTTTGAGAAGACAACAATTTACAATCATTGCTCTCACTTTCTCTCTTTCCTTTTTCTTGGAGTCTCCGAACCCCTCCCTCGGTGGGGGTCTTCCTCCTTTTATATTGGGCTTCCTTTGCTTGGTGGGTTTCCTTCATAGGTAGAAGCACTCAAGTGCTCTCCCTTGGTAGGCCCAAACGTAGCCCACTAATCAGCACTATTCATTCAACCAATTTAGTCTTCTATTATGGCTCTTTGCTTCTCCGTAACACTTTCCTGTCCCATGTGGGACGGTTTGAGAGCTTGTAATTAATGCCGGCAGACATCTTCCACTTTTGCACGCAACATGCCACGTCTTTGAAAGAACGTTCCCCTCATCGTCAGTGTTGTTTAGCCCAATTGTCCTCTTTAGCGGTCCATTCTACGGTCGAGGAATCTCCATGCCTTAATCTCGACGGCACGATCCGTCGACACCATAACGAGTCATCGCCCTAATCTGGACTCCATTCTCGGGCTTTGCAGCTGAGTAAGAGGGAAGGATAAACGTTAAGGGTTGTTGCTTGGCGGAGCGTAGGGCTGGCAATACGGGTTACGACACGACGGCACGACACAAACATGACTCGATTTTTTATGGGTTAGTGTCAAAAATATCAACCCCGGGTCAATTTAGTGTCAACCCGAAATTGACCCGTTTAAAAAAGGGTCGGGTTAGTGTTAACCCGTATGACACTAAATTAACCCGTTTAATTAATTTATTAATTTTATACTATTTTTTTAATTTTAGGACTTTTTAGTAATTTAGTCTCATAAGAGAAAAAACCCTAATCCTCCCTCACACCCACACACGCACACACACACTTTTCTTCCTTCTCCTCACCCTCATTTGCAGCAGCCTCACCCCCTTTCATTTCTTCTTTCTCATTTCTCACAGTCACGCATTATATTCCTCTTCTTTTCTCTAGCAGCCGCCTCTTCTCTTCTTGCTCTTCTCTCTCACCTCACGGTTCAGCCTCCCCTTTCTTTTCTCTCTGTTCTCGCTCTTTTCTCTCACCTCACTATTCAGCCGCCCCCTCACGGCTCTCTCAACGGCCCCTTGGTCGATTATCTTCGCCTTCTCAATGGTTCGACGGTTGGACTTCTTGAAGGTAAACATCTCATCCCCATTCTCTGTTATTGCATGAAATTTGCTGGTAGATTTGAAATTTCTTAGGCTGGTAAGCAACTTCTTCTTCTTTCTTAGGCTGGTTGATTATTTGCTGGTACGAAGAAGAATCAGTTGGTAGATTTAATTTTGCTGGTAGATTATTTACTAAAGTGGCTCCGCTCATTAAATCCTCTATCTAAATGCTATGATTTGTCATTATAAGCTAGTTACACAATGATATAGATAACTATCTTATAATGACAGCGACAACAGCAAAGAGATGTTGCTTTAGATCATATGACATTTCATCAAATAGATACTCGTAGCATGTTAATGTTATTTGTTCCTTTTATTGTCCTTTTTTGTTTAACAGATTTATTATCAATCAAAGAATATTTCATTCTAATTTTAAATGGATTTGTTTTTTTTTTTTTTTTTTTTTTTTAGATGGAGAAAGTAAATTTAGAGGTTGTAAGTGAAGATGTTGAAGGTGAAGGTAATAGTGAAATGCGAGTGGACCTTGAAGATGACATGTTTGATGTTGAGGTTGAATAGAGTTTCTCTGCTAATACGAGCTCTGACGAAACCGCTAAAAAAAAACTTTGAAGTCAAAAGTGTGAAAATTTTTCAACATACTTCCTTTGGGGGCAGATGGAAAGGTTTGAAGTGCTTGTAAGAAATGTGGCCAGCAATATCTTGCTTCAAGCAAATATGGAACAGGTAATAAGTCGCCATATTAAAACTTGTAAGAAAAGAGATAATCGTGACATCGGTCAAATGCTTATCTCTCGTGATAGTGGAAATTTATCTCTTGATACTTGCAAGTTTGACTCTGAAAAATGGCGTGAGTTGGTTGCATCTTGTATTATTATGCATGATTTGCCATTCCAGTTTGTTGAGTACAAGGGGTTAAGAGCAATGCTACAGTATTTATATCCTGATGTAGAATTAATCTCTAGAAACACTGCTAAAGCTATTTGTCTTAAGATGTATGAGAAGGAGAAAGCAAAGATTAAGAATATGGTGACTGCATGCCCTGGTAGAATTTCGTTGACATCTGATTTGTGGAGTTCTTTGACTAGTGATGGATATTTGTGTCTTACTGCTCACTTTGTTGACAAGAATTGGAAATTACAAAAGAGAATATTAAACTTTTATAATATGCCACCTCCACACACTAGGATTGCACTATCTAAAAAGATTTATTCTTTGTTACACGATGATTGGGGTATTGAGGGAAAGATTTTTACTATCACTTTGGATAATGCTACTTCAAATGATGTTTCTGTGGTTTCCTTGCAAACACAATTGAATTTGGATGGTTTGTTGCCTTCAAATGGAGAATTTTTTCATTTGAGATGTTGTGCTCATATTTTGAATCTAATTGTACAAGATGGTTTGAAAATGATTAATTACTCAGTTGAAAACATTCGTGACACTGTCAAATATGTAAAAGCATCACAAATGAGGAAGCAAAAGTTTATAGAGTGTGTGAAGTTGGTGCGGTTGAATGTGAATAAAGGATTTTGTCAAGATGTGGTGACTAGGTGGAATTCCACTTATCTTATGCTTGATAGAGCTCTCTTTTTTAGGCGGGCTTTTCAACATTTAGAGTTAAGTGATTCCAATTACAAGCATCACCTTTCTAGTGATGAATGGGAAAGAGTTGAGAAAACTCACAAGTATTTGAAAGTGTTTTATGATGCAACACTTGTATTTTCTGGCACTAAATACACCACTTCCAACTTATATTTTCCAAAAATTATGAACTGCTATGTGACATTGAAAGGAGCCTTGGAAAGTGAAGATGGTTATTTGAAGGATATGGTATGACAAATGTGGGGAAAGTTTCAGAAGTATTGGTCAGATTTCAGCCCTATTTTATCCATAGCATTGGTATTTGATCCTTGGTATAAGATGCAAATTGTTGAGTTTTTCTACAAGAAGGCTTATGGAGAAAACTCAATTGAGTTGGCATTAATGCGGAACAAGTTGGAGCGCCTTTTTGAAGAATATAAAGCTAAGTGTGACCAAGGCACAGGTGCAGGTGTATCACCTTCTGTTTTAAAAAAGAAAGTAAGAATAATGCAAGACCAACTATGGTCATTGACATAGAAGATGAATTACTCAAGGTAATGTTTATTTCATATATTCCCTAATCTTATTCACTTTGAAATATTGCATATATGTACTTATATTGTCTAAGCATTTTTTTTTTAATCTTATGTAGGAATTTGATGATCTTGTTGATGATGACTTCTCTGATGTTCCCCAAAAATCTCAATTAGAGCTTTACTTGGATGAGCCTAGGGTAAATAGGAATGCACCTTTAGATATTCTTGCATTTTGGAAGTCAAATCAATTCCGCTATCCTATTCTTGCCATGATGGCTCGTGACATCTTAACTGACATTATTGGACCAAGTACAGAAGCCAATGAAGAAGTTGGCTCTGCAGCTGATGAGCAATACGAAGACTTGTTCTCAGACTTGGAGACGAAATTATATCCGGGTTGCTCAAAGTACTCTTCTTTGAATTTTCTTGTTAAGATAATGCATTTGAAAGTGTTGCACAAGTTGACGAATAGAGCTTTTGATGATTTTATGAAATTATTTAAAGATGCTCTCGAGACGAAAATAATCTTGTGAAGTCTCATTATGAAGCGAAGTCGAAGCTATGTAAATTAGGGTTGGGGTATGAGTCAATCCACAATTGCAGGAATGACTGCGCTATATTCTGGAGAGAGACAGTGAATTTGGATTTTTGCTCAGTATGCAAAGAGTGTCGTTGGGTTGAACCAAATGCAAAGGGAAAGAAGGTATCACACAAAGTTATGCAGTACTTCCCTTTGAAGGATCGATTGAAGCGACTTTATAGTTCTCACTATATGCTATTATGCATCATCCAGTTGACGTGACTGAATGGACAGAGTTTGATGATAAGTACTCTGAATTTTCCAAGGACCCACGAAATGTCCGTTTGGGATTGGCCATAGATGGTTTTAACGCATTCGAAACATAAGTGTCTCATATAGCATGTGGCTCATTGTTAAGACATCTTATAACTTACCCCCTTAGTTGTGCATGACAAAACCATACTTAATAATGTTGACTCTGCTAATTCCTAGTCCAACTTTACCTGGGAAGGACATGGATGTGTTTTTGAGGCCATTGGTAGATGAATTTAATGAACTTTTGTTTGAAAGGGTTTCAGTTTGTGATGCACATACAAACAAAATATTTAATATATGCGCCACATTACTTTGGACAATGAAGACTTTCTTGCTCGGAGTAGTTTATTAGGCTTGAGTGGGTAAGGATACAAAGCATGTCCAAAGTGTAATGATGAAACACTTTCGAAGTAGCTTAGAAGCAAAATTGGGTACGTCGGGTATCGTCGTTGGTTACTGCCGGATGATAGGATGCGCATGAGTCGAAAGTTTGACGCCAAAACTAAGAAGGGGGTCCCCTTGCTCGGCACCATCAAGGTTGAGATAAATGGAGGGAAATACATGGAATTGATATTCAAAATGTGGTCACGAAAGAGTGGAAGCTTACCATCTAATTTGATAAGGAAGGTAAGACATGGAAAGGCTCTAGAGCATAATGACACTTTGTTTCAAGACAATCGTTGCAATTCACGTGAAACTCATCGTTTCGTTAAAATAAATTCGCTCTCTCCATGGGTGCTTGAGATTTCCACGAGTGTCTGTCTCCCAAAATACAATGACGACGAGCGGAGCTTTAGGAGGAAGAATTACTCAAGTGAGCTCGGACTATGCCTTCCGCCTATCACTAGAACTCCTCAACTTCCTAAGACATAAATGAAATAGAGAAAAAACGAGAGCACAAAGATAAAGGAGTAAAATAACTTATAAATGGTGTGCCCCCAAATGGCTGAGGAGGCCTCCTTTTATAGGCTACTGTAGGGGAGGTTTTAAACCAAAAAATAATGGGAATTAATCTGATTCAATCCCAAATTGATGAGGTTTGAATTATGAGGTTACAACTGTTGGGAATAGTGTCCTAAAAGCATGAGATGTAAAAATGATATTTATTATTTATTTAATAAAATAGATTATTCATCATTTTATGTGCATATATTTATGAATATTTTATGAATATCAAATAAAATTCCTTGATTATTTATGTAACCTTAAACATGGTATATAAGTGTTATATCACGAAAGGATAATAATCAAAAGTAATTGTTCATAATGAATGTAATTAAAGTTCGGAATCTTTAATTAAAACATTATTAATACATGTCATTCCATTTAGAATGGAACAATGTTATCCGCACTTTATTAATATGGCGAGATATTGAATTATTTCCATAATGAGATTATGTGGAACATGGACCGCACAATATGAATTTCTAATAATTTCCGTTAAATAGAAATTCTAATTGAGTCTACCGATGGTCATATATAGAATGATCTTAATCCACGAGTTCTTAACAAACTCCTATTTATGGATTTATGTCTTTTGATTTACTTGAGACGGATTCCGAGACCCTGAATCCTATTCCTTGTATTTTGGAGACATAATGAAATAGGTAGGCTGGGAATGTTATTATACGAGATGGAATCCATTCCTTCTTGAGAAAAAGAAGCAGATAAATAATTCTCTTGAGTGTTGATTCGGTACTTGGATTAGTAAGAATGACGGTTCATGAATTTGTTTTATGAATCACTATCCATTAGAGAATCAATGGTACTCAAGGATAAAGATGTAATTAGAGAGGTTAACGGATTTACTCCTCTAATTATGAATTATTTATGGAGGATCGATCTATATGCAATGACTATATCAAATGGACACTTCACGCTTAGAAGTAATTAATGTCTATAATTCCGAGAGTGCAATTCCAAGTTTATAGTGGAGTAACTATTGGAATTAATAGAATTAATTAATTAATTAAAGTGTTTAATTAATTATTAATTTTATTGGAGCTCGAATTATAGGTCCATTAGTCCCCAGCGTCGTCCTTGTAATTCTACCGGACACAAAGGGCAAAATGGGAATTTTAGAATTACGGAATTCTAAAATTAAATACTAGAAGAATAATTAATTGAGAATTAATTATTATTTAAATAATGAGATTATTTGAATTTGAATTTGAACATATCTAGATTTATCCATTTAAACTTATTTGATAAGTTGTTCAATTTAGAATTCAAATTAATTTAAGTTTGACTTAAATTAAAAGTTTGAATCAATTTGAATCAATTAAACTGAACTGGGATAATGGATAAAATATCTTCCTTCCTTATCTTATTTAGGTGCCACACACAAAGGGATAAAACCCTAGGGTGGCCGCCATCAAAGGGATAAGGGGAAGGGATTTTGTTCCAAAATTCAAAATTGGAGATAAGGATTTGATCCTATTTTGAAGTTTGACTTCTTCTCTTTAAATATGAGATAAATGGAAAATTGTAGGACAATTTTTGAAACACTTTTCAGCCCTAGAGAAAGTGTGTGGCGAAATTCTCATATAGCAAAAAGAGAGGAAAATTTTTCTCTCAAAAATTCCACATCGTGCATGGTTGGTGTTTGTGGAAATTCGGTTTTTAAAACCAAAAATAATCAAGGAATTGACGTGGAAGACTTTGGTGTTCTAAACACAAAAGCTTGGAGCTAGGACTGTTCGGTGGTCAAAGAAAATCAAGATATCATCCGAGTCGGCTTTAATCCTTGAATCTTATAAATTAATGATTAATTTATTGGTGATAAATTAATATAATCTATAGGTTTTATGAAAATTTTGAGGTTACATCCGCCTCTTTCAAAACAACAACCTCTTCAAATTCAAATGAACTTGCTCTTATGCATGTCCAAATTCAATTATAAACATGCACTAATGACACTTATAACTCCAAGCTGTTGGAATTCTAAAATTGATACCAAATTTAACAAAAAATAAATAAATAAATTCAAATTTGTTGGAAAAAGTAAATAAAAAATTTGCAAAACAAAATCCGCAACAGGACAAACCCAAAAAATTGACATTTGTCTCATGTCATGGTTACAACCTCATCAAATTTGGATGAACCTACTCCTAGGCATGTCCAAATACTTTATTATGCATGAAAAAAGCCTTATGGGTACAAGTTCTTACTCAAGCCCAATAGTGTAAACAATTATAAACTTCATCAAGTTTTAGCTCTTTTCCTATGTGGGACTTTTAATTCTCTCTTTATTATGTGCTTCCAACTTTCCATTAGCAATGAGCATACTTTGAGCTTCGATTTCTCATTCACCTGAATGTCATTTTGAGCATATTATATACCGTTTTGAAGATCTCCTGAAGGAGAATTCGATTCCACTTCAATCTTTCACAATGACAAAGTAAGACCCACTCAAAATGGCCACTTAATATGGTTTAATAACCATGTTTTCCAACAAACTTTTATGATTTTAATTTTCTAGGTAGATTTTTTTTTTAATTTTCCTATTTTATCCCCATCTTCTTTCGTTTAGATCTATCTTCTTCATAGAATTTGGTTTCGCTCTTTCACTCCTTCATGGAGCATTCGTCGACCATACTTGCTATATTTGATTTATAGTTAACTATAGTACGTATATTTATTTTATGGGTATGAACAGCGGTTCAAACGTTTTTGTTATAGTGTTTTTTTTCATAAAATTTTAAAGTAATTATAAACGAAAAAACACCTATATATATATCGGAGATTTGCAATGCCGGGAAACTCTACGAGACATCACCGGAGATCATCACGAAGACAATAATGGAGAGAGCAAGATCAAGAGTTGTGTGACACCGTAGATCATCATGGAGGCTGCCGAGGGAGTTATACAATGCTGGAGATTCTCTGAACTTCGTTGATCTTAGTGATAGACGAGATAGGTAATAGCAAAGATAATTTTTGTCTTTTTTGGCTTTATCTTTAAATTAAATCAGCCATTTTACTAATTTAGAAAATGTGTGATCATTTACTTTAGAAAATATGCCCTTAAATTGGGCATTTACCCAAATTTAGGCATCAAATTGTTACAATATCCTAATCATTTAAAGACTCACAACATCCAGAATCCCAATTCATAAAATGAGTTGTCTCCATTATCCCTGCCTTCATCCCCACTTAAGGAGGGGCGGGGTCGAGGTCGGAGAGTCCTCTGTAGGGGAGCCTTCTCCATACCTGTTACATTTCTCATTTAATAAAAAAAAAAAAAAAATGCATTTCACAATTATAGCAATTTAAAACAAAAATAAAGTAGAAATTCACTATAGATTAAAACCATAGTCAAAGGTTGTATATAATAAACTAAACAAACCAAAGTTAAAGCATCAAGAGGTCTAATTATATATTTTGAAAATTAATTTTATACATAAAACCAAAGTTAAAGGTTGTACAAAACAAGCCAAATTCTAGACATAGGCACACCAAACCTTTGTAATAAAGTATCAATGGGTCTAATTAGATATTTTGAAAGTTGATTTTATACATATATATATATATATATATATTTGTTCATATAAAAATATATTTATATGAATATCAGGGCGGAAGGGGAGTGGGAGTGGTTCCCCCGACCGCATCATGCTGCGCCTCGGGGAAGCTTTTATCCCCATCCTCACCTCCAACCCTAATTATTGTCCCCCCATCCTTGTCCTTTTTGGGCGGAGCCCCCGTCCCACGAAAAAAAAAAAAAAAAAAAAAAAAAAAAAAAACACTGTCATCTCTATTGTCATAAACAAATTCAAGCAAATATATATATATATATATATATATAAAAATAAACAAATATCTACCCTAATTTCTTGCATCTAGATATCCTCCTTGGTTTTTACGCTCTTTAAAAGTCTATTAAAAAGAACATTTTTAGTTCCTCGAAGCTTAACAAACACCATTACCGGCCAATTTCTCACGCCCTCTCTCTCTCTCTCTCTCTCTCTCTCTCTCTCGTCCATTTCTTTCTCACCTCCAACTCAAAACTCAAAATCATCTCTTAACAAACCCACATATATATAGATATCGATTTAGATATAATATAGATAATAGATATATTGATCTGCTTCTACAAGTCATCGGTCATCGGTCAGATTTGCTTCTTCTCCTAAAAATGGTACGTTTTTTACATCTCTCTCTCTCTCTCTCTCTCTCTCTCTCTCTCTCTCTCTCTCTCTCTCTCTCTCTCTCTTTTCTCTCTTCTTTTTCATTTCTTCGGATGAATAATTAACATGTATAAGCTCTACACTTTTGTGATTTATGTAAATTTCTTGATTTTGAGAATCTGTTTGTGCATGAAAACTCTCTTGTCTTGTCGATGGCCTCGTTTTTGTCTTTCCATGTCCGCAAAAGTGTGTTTGTCCAATAAGCAAAGAAAGCTGGTTTTGCAAATATCAAAAAGCAGCTTTCCAGCTTCAATACTAGACTATACTTTTTTCTTAAAAATAAATAAATAAATAAATAGTTATATATATATATATATATATACATACATACATATATATATATATATATATAAAGTAGTGTGAAAGGAAATGATAAGGGTATATAATGCTATGCGTGTTGTTTTTGGCATCTTTCTCTTTGCTTTTATTTTGGACCATTTCTTTAACGTTAAGATAGCATAAGATAAGATACGCTTTCACGTACATTGCTATTCCAAAGAAATTCTACATGTGTTACGGTATTTTTGCATATAAAAATTTAAATTAAATTTTTTTTATTATAGTATTTTTTTTATATAAATTTACATTTTAGTTCAAATTCTCGACTCAAACGAGTAACTGTCGTGTTTTTACTATTACTTGTATTATCTCTCTTGTCAGTTTCAACTCAAAATGACAAAAAGAAAGGAGGGAAAAATCAAACCAATAAATTTTTTTTTTTTTTTTTTTGACCCTTTTAAGGAACTAATCATTTTTTTCAAAGTTTAAGATCGTAAGCTAGCATTGTTTTACAATATTGCTTTTTGTGGTGGCGTGCAAGTTTTGAGCTTAACTACTCCGCTTATATATCATTATAAAAATGCCTTTATGGGTATTAAGCGCAATTAGCAAATTAAATATAATGTGTCATAGATATTAATTCGTGTGGCCACAAAAAACAAAAACAAAAAATCAAAAAAAGAAGAAGAAGAAGATCATCTTGTGAGTTCGACGATCTCCTTATACTTTTTACTACTTTATAGAAGATTTTAATTTTGTTTTCAAAAGCACTAACTAATATTAAACATATACAGTGATTTCTCTCTCTCTTCTCTCTCTCTCTCTCTTGCCGTCTCCTTTCATTTGCCTTTTCTTTTCAATTTTTCGTGTATAACCATTGGAGGCCGTGTGCTATTATATATTCACGCATATATATATATATATATAAAAATATATTATTGTTTGAGATTGTGTAATAAGATCGCTGGCTGGCCTTCTTCGCTTCGTAGATTTAATTTTTCAATTCGAATTTATACGTGATATTTTTTAAAAATTTTTAACTGTAATATAACAAGTTAGATGTTCTAAAAATTTTTAACTATAAAAATTTAAAATTAAAAACTTAAATTAGAAATTAACGAGACTTTTATCTTCTTTCTCAATATTGTTGCTTCCCATTTGACTGCAATTTAATTATCAGATCCAAATTTGTGCAGGCCGCGGCCCGTGATATATTTATTTAAAAAAAAAAAAGAAAAAAATGAACAAAATTATTTTTTAATTGTTTCTGCTGTTTTTTTTTTATTATTTTTCTTTTTAAGTTTTTCCACTTGGAATATTTCCATTTTGATAGTCCTTTTCCTTTTGACTTTTAATTTGTTTTTCAACGGATCTCTACATGGGCATATCTTTAATACTTTAATTAGAATTAGCAGATTGTTCATTTCATTTTTTTTTTTTTTTTTTTTTTTTTTAATCAAATATGTTAATTGTTACCTGTAAAAGGCAAGGACAATATATTAATTTGTTAGTTAGCATATTCAGTTTTATTGAGTTCCGCGCATGAGCTTTGGTAGTTTTCTTACCAACTATTATTTTTCTTAATTCCGGAAAAATTGTTGTTTGACCAACAATATTCTTAGCTTTTTGGGAGAAAGAAGAAAATAGATCAAGATTTAAAATGAATTAAAATTAATGGATTTATAGTTTATATAAGTTAATAAATATGTTAAATTACTGTTTTCGTCCATAATTGTCTGATTATAAACCATAACTTAACAAGTTATTATCTATAATTGTTCATAACTTATTTAGTTATAAACCATAACTTAACAAGTTTGTCCATAACTTATCTGGTTATGAATCATAACTTGATAAGTTATGACCTATTAAATTTTATAACTAAAAATTAGCCTATATACTTTCTTAAACTTTTCATATTTACATATTTTCTACTATTTTCTCTTTTTTTTAGACAACAAAATTAAACCTGCAATCTCTCACCCAAATCCACCAATGCCACTAGATCAAGAGATCTTAAGCTTTTTTTTTTTTTTCAATATCACAATTACATATTATTGAATTCCTCATAAATGGCCAATATATTTTTCTTTTCTCAGACTTATGATTAATGTGGTACGCTGAGCCTGCTTAGATTCTTATTAAATATATATATATATATATATATATAAAAAACAGTTTCTATAAACAATACGAAACAGGTCAAAAAAATTTTTTTTTTTTTCTTATTTTTGGTTTGATAGTAAAATAAGTCCTGTTATTATCATTGTCATTTCTGGACGGTGTTGGCGGAGGCCGTTTTGCTGATAAAACTCATAAATCCCTAATTTACATACTACTTTCTATATTTATACCAATCAGGGATTTTTCAGTTTATATTTGAAGGGTTAATACTATACTTAGAGTGTGTTTGGTTGGAAAGAAAAGTAGAAGGAAGGAAGAAAGTGGAGAGATTTTGGGAGGGAAAATGGAAATGTAGGTTGTTTGGTAGGAGAGAAAAGAGAAAATAAGAGAAAATGGAGTGAAAAATAATACATGTGGGCCCCATTATTTTTTTTCTTTCCACAAGTGGGCAAAAAAAAAATGGCAAATGAGGACAACTCATTAAAGTAAGCAAAGTTACTAATCTATCCTTTTTTCCATCAACATCCAAGCAAAAAATTTAAGGGTAAAAAAGTAATTTACAAGTAGTATTTTTTTCTCTCAATTTAACTTCCAATATCAAACAAGTGAAGATAAGCTCATTTTCTTTCCATCTTCTCATACCAAACAACATAAAAAAAAAATTTATTTCCTTTTCATCATTACTATTTTTCATCACTTTTATATTTTTTTCTATTCTATTTTCTTTCCTTTCTACTGAACATACGTTAATATCTACAAAATTTTCCAATTTTAATCATATATATATAGAATAAAATTAAGTGTCATTGAGTGTTTGATGATAAGTAATCAGAAACAATATTTCAAAATACCTTTGGGAATTGATTGGGTGTTTTTCAGGTCATGGAAGGGAAGAAGGAGATGCAGATTTTTCTCACAAAGCCGTTGTCGTTAAAGGGAGACCGGAATGATGAAGATGGGACCCTCAATATGCTTCAACGGGTTCTCAGTCTCTTTAACAATGTACGGTCAGGATCAGATCTCACCCGAATGCAGGTAAGTCTTTGTGTAATTTTCTTTTTCTCTTTTTTATTTTTAAATAATAATCTTTAGGTTAATCATGAAAATAATCCGTGAACTTTACTCATAATTTCACTTTATTCAATTATGTTCAAATCATGAGCACTATTATGATTTAATGGGTTAAAATCCCGCTATTCCTGTCAAGTGAGTCCTGTTAATTGAGTAGGTGAGACCAAACAATAAAATTCGTAATTAGGTGAAAAAAGGTCGTTGTAAATTTTTTTCAATTAGCTTTTGTTACTTTGTAGATTAACATCAACTGTGGTGCAAAGGCAGGGAATGGTCTCTCAAAAATTCAATCTGGCGCCTCTTAGCATTATTGAGACCAATTAGGTCTAGATTAACAATTATTAATCCTTTTATGTAAGAAGATGAAAAAGGACACTTCATTCCCAAATTTTTCATGTTTTTTCTCCGTGCAAATTAGCTTTAAAGTACTATACAAACATATGTTACTTTTCTTAATCATGACTACCAATTGTTTTTATATAAGAGTGAGAAATTCGAATTTTATACTTTTTAAAAGAAGATTAAGTATTCAAAATTACAGATAAATTATACCAGCAACCAGTTACAAATTGTGTCTATATAATTAGCCAGATATATGAAAGAAGAATAATGACTTGTCAAGGACCAGCACAACCAAATAAAATAATATTTGGGGCCCGTTTAATTTGTTGATTTTACTTTTTAATTTTAGTTGATATGTGATTTTATGTGAGTGTTTTTTACTGCAATAAAACTCGAATTCTAAACTCGAATTAGTGAAATGAATAGAGTCTTGATTGTTGCTCTTATCACACTTGTGCTAATTAACTTGTTTTTTATTATTATTATTTTTTAGCTGCCAGCCATTTTCAACATTCCCAAGTCACAATTGCAATGTTATGGTGAGTCAGTGTATTGTGTTGGCGATGACATGTTGGGAAAGTGTAACATTGAGGGGAGCCCTTCTGAGAGGTTCATAGCCGTAGTAGCATGGAGCATTTCCACTCTTCGTCCTGTAGATTTTGGAGTTGCTCCTTACAACCCAATTCTTGGAGAGACCCATCACGCTTCCCGAGGAACCCTCAATGTTCTTATCGAACAGGTACTTTCATACGCTTTCTGTTTGTTAGACGTGAACTTACTGTTAGACTGTACTTATAATTACGGGATTAAAATAATCAATTTTTACTTCTTAAAGTTAATTAATAGAAATTTTTCACATAAATTCAGCCAAAATGGTGATTCATCATAGTGGGATTCCACTAGAAGAACTCCTACAATTTTCGACTTTAATGGGACTTGTATGGGCTCATTCATTTTTCATTGGGTTAGGAAAAAAAAAATTACATATTAAACCACTAAAATCCAACAACTTTATATTTATGATACTTTAGTTGATTTTAATAAAATATTCTGGAGAATATAAAAAACATTTTGCTATATTTTATGATAAATTAACTGATATAGATGCGCTAATTTATACTATTGGGCGGCCTAAATGAAGACTTTGGATGGCATCTTTGTATTTCTCATAAAAACCAAATAGAAATTGGTGCACTCTTTCTGTGTGTCAACAGCCTGCAGTGCTAGCAATATGATACTAAGGTCCCGTTTATTTCATCGATTCGAGTTTAAAATTTAAGTTTTGTTATAGTAAAAAGTTTTAAAAAATAGTCACATCTAATTTTTTTAAAATAGAAAAAAGCTCTCATATAACGTCTCCCTTAACTCGAATTAAAAACTCGAATTAATGAACTAAACGAGACTTTAAATGCTATTAAATTTTAAAAATTTAGGATTGTAATTTCCCTGACTTTTTTTTTTTTTAACACACACCCCCAAATTTTAAAGTTGGACCTAATACCCAAATGCCTCCTCCCACCATCTGACGGCAAGCCAGAGATGGGTTTTTAAAACCCAAATTTCCATATTGTTTTTTTCACTCTTTCATTTCAGTATTTCTTTATTTATTTTTTTTTTCAAACTTTCCACAAGTGGAGTGGTCCCATTCTTGGAAAAAGAAAATAATATAAAAAAGAGTATTTTTTTCGACCAGTACAATACGTACATGGTAAATACGTAAAAAGTAATTAAAGTTGGGTTAGTTTAGTAATTTAAATTTTTTATTTAAGTTAAAATGTGATTTTATGTAAAAAAAAAAAAATTATAATAAAAAAATTAATGATCCGTTTAGTTTGTTGATTTAAATTTTTAATTTAAGTTAAGATGTGATTTTATTTGAGAATTATTTATTATAGTAAAACAATAAATGTGACTGTTTCTGAGAATTTTTTACTGTAACAAAATTTAAATTTTAAATTCAAATTAATAAAATGAATGGAGCCTAAATCTTTCTATTACTATTTATTTCATATTCATTGGAACTAGTTATATATGTCCCTACTTCCTTGTCTCTGTCTGAAAGGGTTTTTTTTTTTTTATTACTATGACACTCCTTGGGTTTTATTAAAATTACAGTGCCACCTTCTTAATCGAATTTATTAACAGCATACCCCTTATTTGAAACTCTGTTAACTTTTGATAAGAAATGTTAAAACTACCCCTATGTTAAATTTGCTTTCTTTCTTTTTCATTTGATTTTTTTTTTAATAAAAATTAGTGTTAAGATATGTTGTAATATTTTTAAAGAGTTAACCTAAAAATAGGTTTAAAAAGTTAATGCGTTTAATTCATGTATTATATTTTTTTGTCATTAATGTTTTAAGTTTAATTTAAACTACAATTTTGTTTCATCATTAGTATCAAATTGTCCAATTTATTTTATTCTTTTAATTAAATTAATTTACATTATAATATAATTGGTCCTAATAATGCACCAAATATTAAATGATTTTTAATTTAATATACTAGTTTAGTGGATCGAGAACATTACTAAAACAAAGGAGTTTTAGAAAAAGAAAAATCAAAAAAATATTTGTTTTTATTAAAGTGAAAATTATAGTTATGAATGTGTAAAAATTAACTAAACTAATTTTTTGATAATAAATAAGAGTATACACATCTTTTCCATACCATGTACAACATAGAAATATTTTCTGGTAAATAAAGGGACATTTTTTGCATTTTAAAAAAATTTAACGGCCAAAAGTTGCAGTTAACTAACGGAGGGAGTGTCCGTGTAATTTTTATGAAAACTCAAGGGTGTTAACATGATTAATTTTGGTCAAGGAAATATCTCTATTATTTTAGTAAAACACAAGAATACCAGTGTAAAAGTTTTTTTTTTTTTTTTTTTAATTATTTGTGTCAACCTCTAAAGTGCTAGTTGACACATAATCTAATAGATGTCATCCGTACAGCTTTACATTTATGGATATCTCTGTTGATTTGAATAAAATATATTCTTCTATATTTTCTGATGAAGCTTTTTTTACTGCTTGTAAATTTGCATGAAGATATCACATCACCCACCAGTTTCTGCCCTTCATGCAACGGATGAGAAAGAAAACCTTGAACTGCTATGGTGTCAACATCCTATTCCCAAATTCTTTGGTACGCACAGCCTCAATCATTTGCACTTATTACATTATTTTTGCAGAAATAATCGGGACTTCTTTTATTTTACAATTTGAATTATAACTCAAATTTTTTGTTACATTATTTTTTTTCATAAAAATTCAAATCTAACTTTTTTCATTATAGTATTTCAATTCAAATCAAAGGAGAAAAAAATCAAGGCCTTAATAATTATTACATGTTTATCATGGTGCAAACAATATCTACCATTTATGTTCTTCGTTGCTATTTTCCCTTCTCAATAGTAATCATAGAAGAAATTCATGCACCTTAGTTTTGTTTAATAAACGGATAATGATCATTGAAACTTGCCATACTTCCACACAAATTGAATAAAATTTGAAAAGCGCAAATATCCCTTGTGAGTTAACATTTCAATGTAATTGAAAGAAGAATATTGTACATTTTTTTTTTTTTTTTTTTTTTTTTTTTGGGTTGGGGGAATAGAAACACTATTATATAACTTTTTCAAGTAGTTTCTTGTATTTTGTTTTTGTTTTATATTTACTTTTGGAACTTAATGTAGGAACCTTTAAATTTTAGACATCAAAATTAAAGATAAGCAAGAAAATATCTCTAAGCTAAACTTACAACATGTTGAAATGGTTGAAAATATTAGTGGTATCCGACATCACAATTAACAAAAAAAAAAAAAAAAAAAAAAAAAAAAAACTCCATATATATTGTGAGGCCTTGTATTGTGGGACCCACATTTAATTAATATACAGAAATAGTAAAAAATAGGCCAATATGAAAAGTTTAAGAATGTATATAGGCCAATTTGTAGTTATAGAAATTAATATGCCATAATTTATCAAGTTATGGCTCATAACCAGATAAGTTATGGACGAAAACCGTGAATTATGGATAATAATTTGTCAAATTATGGTTTATAACTAGACAAGTTAGGAATAAAAATAGTAATTTGACCTATTTATTAATTTATGTAAATTATTGACCTATTAATTTTAATTCATTTCAAATCTTGGCCTATTTTCCTCTTTCTCCTATTAATATTTAGTATTGAATACGATTGTTGCCCTAGCATCATTCTTTCTAGAACTACTCATCAATTTTCATTATAATTAAGCTTGAAAAGGAAACAATGCAGGCACATCGGTTGAGGCTGAGATTAGGGGAACAAGAAAGCTGAAACTCCTAAATTATGGAGAAACTTATGTAATGAACTCTCCAAAACTTTCAATTAAGTTCTTTCCAGTACCCGGAGTTGAATGGACAGGAAACGATCGAATTCGATGCTACGAGACGGGTCTTGAAGCCAAATTATCATTTGGTGGAAGATCCTTTCTGGGTTTGAGAGGAAATCCTGGATCAATCAAGGGAACGATTTTTGAATCTTCTTCAATGAAGCCTCTTTTCGAGATCAATGGCCACTGGGACAGGTAACTTAATTATTTTTTCGGACTAATGAAATAAATTATTTACTCTTTCTTCTTCCATCCACAAATTTAAGTAAACAAATCTAACTCCCTTGTTGTGAACAATGAAATCAAGTACAACCTTTCTTTTTCTCAATGTTCTTTGGTGGAAGCAGAATATCTTCAATTGTTTTTACACACTTAAACCTTGAGAGAAAAATCACTTATGCTGTCTTAAAGAGTTTCCAAGCTATTATACACAAATAAAAAAGCAATCACATTGATTTTCTTGGCATATATATATATATATATATATATATATATATATATATATATTGTTGCTTCTATTTCTTTTGCTTTGCACTTGGCACGTATGTAAGTACTTCAAATATGTTTGAGAGTTTGTTATTTGTGTCTTATTTTAAATCTTATTGCAGAACTGTCACAGTTAAGGACCTCACCAGCGGGAAAGTTAGAGTTATTTACAATTCAAAAGAAGTTATTTCAGGACTTAAGACCCCTATGGTCAAGGATCCAAAGGTAACTACTTAACTGTTGCTTAAGTTATCATGCATAAGTTGTTAAAGAAATAGACGCCCTAATTCTATATTATCGAAAGTTGAAATCACAGAAGAAAGTCAAACAAACAAGAACACTAAATTTATATTGATTCACCCTTGATATTAGAGTTGCGTCTAATTTCAGCATTGAAAGCTTATTTGTTCACCATTATATTACAATTTTGCATGCTTAAAAGAGCAAAAGGCTGAAAAGCAGGTCTTGGCACCGTGGTGGGAGTGCTTGCCTTTGCACCCGCGGTCCAAGATTCGAATCCTGGAAATTACCTTTCCTTCGAGAGATAAAACCGCGTACATATGGGATTGAATTTTCTCCCGAGTCTGTCATAATACGGGAGCCTCTTTGAGACTGGGGTCCGCCTTTTTTTTAAAAAAAAGATCAAAAGGCTAATTGAATCTTTGTATATTTGCCCTTTTGGATTTTTTTAATTTCAAATTAAGCTTTTCTCTTTTAAATTGAAAGTTATAATCATGCCCTTGGATTGTTGACTAATTTCTTCATTTTAATAGGGAGTATGGCCAAGTGAATCAGCTTTAGTGTGGGGTGAGGTGAGCCAAGGAATATTAAACAAAGACTGGGGAAAAGCAATGGAAGCGAAAAAAGCTGTTGAGGAAAAACAAAGGGAGCTCTTAAGAGACAGAAATTCAAGATCCGAAACTTGGGCTCCGAAGCATTTTATTGTATCTTATGACAAGGAAAGTGGCTGGGACTGCCAACCTATGCAAAATTTTGTCCCACCAGCTCCAATTGTTATGCCATTTAACAGTTGATTACATTGTAATTTATTCTATCATATCTCTTACTTATATTTATATATTAGGACCTTAATTATATTGTCTGAATTGTTTTATTGTCTAGTACTTATTATCGTCACAAGTTAAATTATAATCAAATAAATTGTGGGAGAAGAATTGGACTTTATAACACAAGGGACTTACATTTTAAAAGGTTAACCTGTTAAGTTGGGATGACTTAAAATCTATACGTACTTGTAGTTATGTTTATATTTAGACGATATGAGATCACTCTGATGTTTTATGCTTTATGTAGGCCTTTACTTTAACTGCTTTAAGTTCGTTAGGAAATGCATCTCACCATACACTAATTAAAAGCATGTTTACCATAGGAACAATGTTTACCTTAGCAACAATAACAACATCAAAACATGAGTTTCAAAAATAACTTGGATAAATGAAAACATAATAACTTCTCTCTCATCTCTCCCGTCTTTTCACTTCTCTTTTCTCCTTTCTTGTTCTCCCATCTTCTCTTTTGGCCCATGTTTATCTCTTACCTTTAAATGGGCTGAATAGCTTCATATTTATAGTAGGTTAATCTTTATACTTTATGCCAAACTTACCTTGACAACATCGAGATTGTTTAAGTGTTTTTTACGGGAACCCTACTTGTAAGTTATTTTGGTATTGCTTCTTCTTCAATTAAGCCTTGGGGAAAAGAAATTTTTTACGGGAACCCTACTTATAAGATTTATTTTATAATCTTTGGTAACAAGATTAGGTTGTCATGGATATACTCATGAGGGCTTTAAAAATAAAATGAAAGGAAATAAAAGGTAGATATTTAAATATATATTTACAAATAACCACCTTTTTTTTTTCAAAATATCTATATATTCTAAAAAGATTTGCACAAACATCCTTCATTGTAATATCCCCCTTATCCAAAATATCAAAGAGGACAAAAATGAAATAACCACTTTAATATCTTGTGAGTTTTAAGCAAAGGGTCTAAAATTGAAGATGACATCTAATGGTCAAAACTAGAATTTTTGGCAACCAGCTAACATGGTTAAAGGCCATGCAATTACAACAGCCGTCAATCCTTTGAGGTAAACATGGTCAAGATAAGGTAAGTTGTACAATCTCACATCACTTGAAAAATGTTATAGGTGATGATTTATAAAGAAGGATAATTATACCTCCTAATGGTGTGACACTTTTTGAAATAAAGCCCAAGAGCAAAATCGTTCAGCTGGTCTAGGTCCAGACAGATAATATTATACAAGTGGTGTAGGTCATAACCCAATAGGGAGACGGATGTACATCTGAGGACCGAGAATATGAGATAACTTAGGCACACTAAGATCAAACACATCTAAGGTTCTATTTGAAAAAAAAAAAAAAAAAACCCTCCCATCAAAATATGCTTTTGAGTGCTGTTGGGACAGAACACCAACACTCACTCAAAAGGGACATCAGTATCACAATACAGACAAGATTCTAACTTGACCAAACTATACATACCGTTAGTGAATAACTTAACCAGGTGGGAGACATAACCAGCCCAAGACAGTGGGGAAGCCACCTTCTTTGTTACAAAACAATAAAATAAAAAAAGGTCAAAACTACACTGCCACACCTTTATTACAATCTAAAACACAAAGCAAAGCAAAATGAAAACCTAGGGCATCGATGGCGCAAGCTTCCAATGACGACGCAGCCGGCAAGAGGACCACAAGGGAAGGAATTAAGAAGGCTTCGAGAGCCAAGCGGCGAAGCCACTGGAAAGAGACCATCAAACGACAACGAATGATTCACCTTTGCAATTGCCACCAACCTCAGTAGATGACACACCTGCCAAAAGAGCCCTCCACCGCTAGGATCTAACCTCCGCAAGGACCCAACAACCCAATATTGACAGTGCTGGAAAATGTCTCCTAAGCTTCCGGTTTCTAACTTCTAGAGGAAGCCTAATCCGTCCTAACCTAGCAACCCCACAATACTGCCCCCATCATTGAAGAGCCCTTGACAAGTTGAGCTTGGAGACTGATTTTTATGGCTGGTGGCGACGCGCTCAGAGGTGGTGTTGGAACTCTAGTCAACACTCAAGCTTCTTTTTGATCTCTCTCATTCCTCTATGACAAGAGACGGCTAGGGTTTTCCCTAGAGGGCTGTGTTTTGACGACCTTATAAGCTCTGATTCTAGTTAACTTTTCAAATTTTTCTTGTTATGTAATAACCAAAAAAAAAAAACGGATGTTTTGTTATTATCAATGAGGGTATTTCTAAAAGGTTTATGGATGTATTTTTTATTTTGATTGTATGAAAATATCATTTGTTTTAAAAAAAAAAAAAAAAGATTAAGTCTAATTAGAAGCTTTTCCAGAAAAAAAGGCTATTTTATTCTTTTTTTTGTTGGGGCATACTATCTATTTTATTCTTTGATGAAGATTTTGATGAAGATTTGAAAATAATTAAAAATTGTGTAGTATGATAAGATAATTTGTCGTTGTACCTACTATAAATTCTTTTATTTTTTTAAGGGATTTTCTCTGGTGTTTTTTTTTTTTTAGAACATTAGTATTTTTTGTTTTTCGATCGTGAATCTATATCAAAATTTATTTATTTTACATATTTTTTTAATTTAGTATGATTTTAATTTTAATCAGACTTAATAACTACAAAAACTGAGAATATTAGTATTCTCAAAAAGAAAAGAATATGAGAGAAACTTTTTTTTTTTAATTAAAAAGTGTAAATCCATCATCTTGGCACTATAATTGCGTACAATGATTGATAAAGATTAAATCAGTTCGTATATTTGCAAGATCTTCAAGGCCTACGAGTGCGAAAAACTCCTTGCTATAATGCACAAAATATCTGTCCGATAATACCTTAATATGGATTGCTGGTTGTTCACTGTTGCCTATTTTTCGGGTGTCCAGATGGAAATCGGAAAGGAGGATGGAAAAGAGAAAATGATGATGTAGACTAATTAAAGACTCATTTAATTTATTAATTTAAATTAAGATATAATTTTATGTGAGAATTTTTTATTATAATAAAAAATTAAATGTAATTATTTATAAAAATTTTTTATTATAATAAAATTTAAATTTTAAATTTAAATTAACGAAATGAATGAATTGAGTACGAGAAAGAGCGGAAAAAAAAAAAAAAAAAAAAGAAAGGTTACGGAGAAAGGAACAAAAGTAAGTGTGCTCGTGTACGGAAGGAAAATAAAGGTATTTCTTTAATTCTTTATGAGAAATAGTACAAAAGTATTAAAAAAAAAAGTTAATAATTTAAAGACACTTTTCGGCAGGACCTACTTACTGATAAGATAAATTTCTTGCGTGTATAAAAAAAAGTTAATAATTTTCTGCGTGCATGTCTTAGAAATACACATTTTCCACTTTATTCCTGCAAAAAAGTAATTTCTTACTATTTAACTTTGTAGGATTTTCATCGATGTCAATAAGGTCATTAATTTTTAAGATTGTTTAATTTAATTAAAATTAATTTTTGGTTAAAATCACTAATTTTTTTTTTCCACTTTAGTACTCATATAAGAGTAATTTCCTACATTTTATTTTTTAAGACTTGGCCAATAGGCCTCTTTATTAGTAGAGCTACTAATTTTTAAAACAGATAAACAAATATGCATACTAAATAATTTTTAAAACATATTTAACAACTGAATATAAAAAATTATTAATTTATTTTTTCTGATCCGATTAGATAAACTCTCTAATTTTTTTTATGTGCGTTTAAAAAAAATAATCTTTACATTGGTAAAAGAGGCAAAGTGGGTCTTGGTAATCTTTTCTTCTTTATCCACATGGCCACTCTCCTTCTTTTCATTCCTCGTTTTCTTTAATTATTTGTTCACTTTTTCTCATTGTTTTCCCTTTTTTGTCAGTAGTTTTTTTTTTTCCTTTTTTTCTTTTTGCTTAATGCTACTACCCTTTTTTTTTTTTTGGAAATAATAGAAAATAGGCCAATATGAAAAGCTTAAGAAAAGAAATAGGCCAATTTTTAGTTATAGAAATTAATAGGTCATAACTTGTCAAGTTATGGTTCATAACCGGATAAGTTATGGACAAACTTGTCAAGTTATGGTTCATAACCGGACAAGTTATGGACAATTATGAATAATAACTTGTCAAGTTATGGTTCATAACTAGACAAGTTATGGACGAAAATAATAATTTGGCCTATTTATTAACTTATGTAAACTATTAGCCTATTAATTTTAATTCATCTCAAATTTTGGCCTATTTTCCTCTTTCTCCCCTTTTTTTTTTTTTTAAGTTTTTCGTGTATTATCTTTCCACTTATCATCTTATAATATTTTTCCTCTTGTTTTTCAGTGTAATCCTATATTTTAAGATTTATTTTACTAATATACTTTTTCTTCTTTACCTTACTAAAATAGTGTTTTATTAAAAAAAATAGTGTTTTATTTTGATATTTCTCGTGTAAATTTAATAAAATTTAATAGAAGAGATGTTGACATGATTAGTTCAAGTTAAAGAGCTGAGTTTGTAATTTTGATAAAACAAAAGAGGTCAGTGTTAATTACTCATTATGAAAAGTGCTAATGACTCTTCGGGTCCATTTAATTCATGAATTAAAATCATGTGATTAGAATTATTTTTAATTTACGTGTATTTTTTGTAAGAAAATACTGTAACGAATCACGAATCATAATTCAAATCAGAAAATAAATTCTTCTACTAAACATCACTTTCATCTTTCCTTTGCATGTACGCATTTCATTCCCAGTTCCCATTCTTGTTTTAACTTTGCTTTATGTTATTTTTTTTTAATATGTCTCTTTTCATTTATTATGTTATAATTCTTTTCTCATTTCTAAAGATTAACTTTTTTTAATCTTTTTATGCGTTGCTTTTCTTTTTGCCACACGTTAATACCTCATTTTCACTCTTTTATTTTATGTTAACTTCTCTTTTTACTCTTCTCTCTTACTTTCAATTAAAATTAAAACAATTCTTTTTAAATGTATTCCTGTTTAATTTTTTTAAGTCAAAAACTCTCCAATAACTTTAAGCCTTTTATTATGTGATTCTTTTAAATATTTTTTTTCTTTTCACTTTAATTAATGGATTTAACTTATAAAGATGTCACGTATTTTAACACAGAATTAAACTTATAAAATTATTCTCTATGAGCATAAAACATGACTCAATTAATTTCTATAAAAGAGTCAAAAGACTCTTGAATAGTGCTTCTCCCTTAACTCACCACATGTCTGCTCGTCCAATTTTCCCCTTTTTTGCTTCTTTTTTTTTCCTTTCCATAGTTTTTTTTTATATCTTTTTATCTTTTAAATGTTTTGCTCTCTTTTTCAAAAAACTTATCAATGTTTTTGTACAATTTAATTTTTTAAGTGCTTTTCAAAAATACACTTTTTCCACTTTACTCATAAAAAAGTAATTTCTTACGATTTAATTTTGTAGGACTTTCATCGATAAGGCCTCCCAACTAATAAAGCCACTAAGTTTTTAGGACTGTTTGATTTGGTTAAAACATAGAAACTATGTAGAACAAATTGTTTCTGAAACAATTTTTGGTTAATTTTACTTTTTTTCACTTTTTACTCCTATTAGAGTAATTTCTTTTATTTTATTTTTTTACACTTTCGCCAGTAGAGCCTCCCTATTGGTAGGGCCACTAATTTTTTAAGGCTTGTAGATTTAGTTAAAATTACATCATAGTGAAATGTAAGAAATTAATTTTGATCTGGTCAAAAGTACTTTTAATTTGGTCAAAAGTGCTGCAGATGAAAATATGTAGAACAAACTGTTTATGAAACAATTTGTGGTCAAAATCACATTTTTCCACTTTTTACTCATATGAGAGTAATTTTTAACATTTTATGTCGCTTTACATGGCCTTGGTAATTCACATAAGGTCCTACCCTTTACTTTAAACTCTCCAACTAACACAACTAAAAAAAATAGTGCCGACACCTAAATGACATTTATCTTGATAATAATATAAAAC
Source organism: Morus alba (assembly GCA_012066045.3). Lineage (NCBI taxonomy): Eukaryota > Viridiplantae > Streptophyta > Magnoliopsida > Rosales > Moraceae > Morus > Morus alba. The sequence continues at coordinate 60,743,569 of CP050224.2, forward strand.
AAATTAAATTGTATTATTTTTCTCCACTAAGTTAGTTATTCAAGAATACTAGGAATTACAATTCTCGCTCACTTATAAAAATGTCCTCAAAATTTAAAAATTTAATTTCTCTAACTGAAGAACTGTCATCAAATAATTTAAAACCTTAACCATTTCTCAAAATATAAATCCTACATTGACTGACCATTTCCCATGATACCAAATTGTATCACCCCTCCTAAACTAGCAGCATAGAAACCGCTAAGCTTAGGAGAAATGTATAACAATCCCACTATGTCTTTAAAATCGTATTGTTTTGATATCAAATTGTATCGCCCCTTTCCAAGCTAGTAGCTTAAAAACCGCTAAACTTAGGAAAAATGATAGCTTCATTAGAATAAATAAAACTACAAAATATAAAAACAATATATATCACAATAATAATCCTCGAATCAATATCTTAAGATTACAAATTTCAATATTTCAATATCTCCAGACTCATCATGGGACTTTAAACCATTTTTGACTTAGTCAACTAGAATCTCAATTGTCAAGCTTACATGCACTACATGAATTATATGAGCTACCGCTCAGTAAGTAAAGCATATATAATTTTCACTTTCAAAATACTTGCCTTTAAAATTTAGGGCATTTCTGTATAACATTAGAATTGTGTCATCAAAATCCCCTACAAATGGGTTTTGAAGGCTCCTATTCCTCAAGGATTCAACCATCTTCTTTAACTATATATGGGTTCATAATAAGCAGAAAAGTTCATACCATACCTGGGCCTCGTTTGGTAATGAGTCTAGACTAGCCAAAAGTGTTTTCAAACAAGTTTTGGATTTTTTTGTGTTCGGTAAAAAATTAAAAAAGAGATTATGGAAGAAGGTCAGCTGCGCACAGTGCATTAATCAGAATCTACAGAAATGCAACCTCAGCTTTTGGCTTGCGGGAATCAGTCTTTCTCTCTCTTTAATGAACATTTTTAAATACCCAAAAGACCATTCATTTTATTTCATAATTCCCAAATTACCTTGACATAACTATTACTCCCTCTCTATGTGTTTATATATATTTTAAAATGAAAAGGTCTATATACTCCCCCGTATCATCAACGTTTCCATTTTTTTTTTTTTCATGTGTTCTTCTCTTCTTAAAAACGCACATACTTCAGACTCTATTTAAATTGTGACTAAAACTTATCACATGATAATTATAAAATAAAACATATCCATATCAATTTTGGTCATTTTAAACACATACAACAATTTAACTCCATAATTTAACAAACACCATGATCTTGGTTTTGGAACTAAATCAATTTTAAGATTACAGTTTTTTAAACACCCAACTGCTTTAAGTAATAACTGTTTTTTCTTTCAGCACAGTTAAAAGTAATTTTTTTAAAATCTACAGCATTACTAAACTGGCCCATAATACTGTTCAAGTGATGTATTGGAAGATCTACTTACCTCAAACTGCTTAAGAAGATAAATAAAACTTTTCTCTATTTTTCTTTTCCTTTCACTTTCTCTTATTCTCTCTCTCTCTCGCTCTCTTCTTTTTCCTATGACGTTTTCATGCTCTCTAAAGTAGTAACAAACATCTTCATCATATTTATATATGTAACCAATCCCTTATATCAAAGTAGAGCTGAAAATTCCGACTGCACGGCATGGGCCCGAGCTCGGCAGGGTAGTTAGGTCCGGGTCGGGCCGGCTTGTAGTTTTAATCAGGCCGGCCTGACCCAATCCTAAATAACTTTATATAGGCCCAGCCTAACCCTAAGGCCCGACGCACCTAGGGCCAAGCCGGGCTATTGCAAGTCGGGCCTGCCCGAATCGGCTCGGTCCGGTCTGAGCATGATTTATAAAAATTTTTAAAAAAGATAATGAATTTTATAATAAATAGTGAATATTGTAAAATTTTAATGGAATAAGACTTTATTTATGTAATTATCACTGTCTCATTAAAAACCTTACTAAGAAAAATCCATTGGGATTAAACCTTGTTAAGGAAAAAAAAAGTGCAGTATTATTTTCATAATTACAATTTATATATACTTAAGAAACAAAAATATCTAACTACCTACTACACCACTCCCGGCATCAGAAGCGTCATCGTCAATGTATAAGTTTTGAAATTGATCTATTAAATCTCTATCTTTGGCTGTGTATTGCATTCGCAAAGAAGCATTTTTCCAACGGTAATATTACCGTTAGGCCAAAAACAAGTGACCAAGAAAAAAACATTTAGGCCTTTGGGCCATTCGGGCCGGGCCATTTTAGGCTATTTTCAGGCCGGGCTATTCGGGCTCTCCGAGCTGGGCTCGGGCCGCCCGAGGGCCTGGAATTACGGCCCAGCCTAGCCCTACACTAGGGCCGGGCCGAGCTTAGGCTTGTACAGATTCGGGCCGGGCCGGTCCTCGGGCCCACAGTAATGGGCTTCGGGCAGCCAGTCTAACCCGGCCCAAATTTTCAGCACTGTATCAAAGCAATCCGTGGCAGCAAGACAATATGTTCCATGTGGCCCATCGTCGGTTAATCCTTAGCTAACATTCATCAAGCCTAGCAAGCATGAGTTGACAGTTTCTTACGCCATCTCATCAAGGCTATAACTTAAGTCGTCAAGTGGCTTTACATGACCTTGGAAATTCACGTAATGTCCTACCATGTACTCTAAACTCGCCAACTAGCACCACTAAAAATAATAGTACTATCACCTAAATGACATTTATCTCGATAATAATATAAAATAAATTAATTATATTAATTTTTTTTTTTTTTTAACTAATCTAGTTACTCAAGAATACAGGATATTACAAAAATGGACCACAGCTCAATCTATTAATAGGGCTTAGAAAACCTAAAGTCTCCTCACTACCTGCCTGGCTTTGGCTTATTTCTCTTGCCTCCTCCAAGTGATCAATACTCCCGCTCTTAATGCAACTCTCCTTTCTCTCTGAGCAACACAAAAAGACTCCATTTCTCTCTTTCAATTTATTAAGGTAGAGCTCTCAAAGAATTCAGTTGAAAATTTCTTCATTTTCTTTATGTCTTGTTTTGTGTGTGTACGTGTGTGTGCGCGCAATTTTTTTTTTTTTAGTCACAGGTTTTAAAGGAACATCCACATAGGAGGTAATTTGTAACACTATGTGTTTGTTTGTATCTTTGGAAAAGAAGTTTGGATTACTAGAATCCTAGTATGTAATATGTTCTAAGATGCTTATTCAAAAAAAAAAAAAAAAAATCTACAAGATATATATATATATCTCTTCAAAAACCAATGAATACATCTATAAGTATATGAATTTCTATTCTCTCCCATCTTTTCATACATTCTCAACTTTTTTTTTTCACGTTACTTGTAAAAAATGCAGCGCTTTTACTATTTATAGTAAAATTTTTTATTATTATTAGTTTTTTTTAAAAAAAAAAAAATGAAAGAAAAGATGAAAAGATATCACACATTATGTACATTAGCATCGATCGCTAAACTTTAGCAGTCCAACAAGATGAAAATATGTATACCTGAACTTCTTTTTTCTTAACTTCGCCAAAAATTAAGTGCATAATTCAGGGTTTTTTTTTTTTTTTTTTTTTTTTAATCATAATTCTGATTAGTTTTGTTTGACAAAAATGTAGGCTACTTAAGAAAGAGTACAAAATTAGATAATTACATTGCATGGATAAGTTATTAGGAGCTTCTCTGGTAGTGTTAGATTTATATCAGAAATTTTCTATTTTACATCCTTTTTAAATCAGATGTAATTTGGATCTGATCCAATAATGAGAAACTCGCACTATCGATAGGACTAGCACACCAGAAAAACTCCATAAGTTGCTTATATTCTCACTCACTAATTCCACGCCGTTTCTGTTTGTAAAGCATGGAACTGAGAATGAAACACTGCTTCATGGTAAGACCCGCCGGACCTACATGGACCGGACTCCAAGCTTTATCAGAGCTGGATCAGATCAACAGCTTCAATGATCATGAAAAGGTTATCTATTTCTATCGCCCCCGGAAAAGTTGGCTTACACCAGGCGACGCTATTAGCAACACCCTTAGAGATTCGTTGGGCCGAGTTTTGGTGCCTTTCTATCCACTCGCCGGACGTTTGCGCTGGATATTAGACAAAGATCAACATTGCACTAGTGGCCGTCTTGAGCTGGATTGCAACGGCAATGGCGCCGAGTTTTGTGAAGCGGAACTAGACGCCGAACTAGTCGAATTCGGAGACCTAACTCCCTCCACAAACTATCAATACCTTTTCCCATTTATAGACTACAGTCTTCCTATTCATCAAGTGCCGTTGTTGTCTGTGCAACTCACAAAGTTTAGGTGCGGAGCGATTAGCCTAAGCTTGTCGTTTTTGCATATCGTCGTTGATGGTCGAAGCTTCGCGCATTTTTTGACAGAGTGGGGTAGGTTTGCGAGGGGAGAACCGTTGTCGATAATGCCATTCCATGACCGAAACATTTTGCAACAAAAGCCACAGCAAAAGCCACAGGAAATGGTTGATCTCCATAATGACTTTATCGAGTTTCTGCAGTTACAGGAAAAGCTCCCAAGTGCTGATGAACTGAACAAGATCATGTCGGCCGAATTCAAATTAACTACGATCTCCCTAAGGCTTAGCAAAGACCAGGTTGAAATATTAAAAAACATGGCGTGCGGAAAAGGACGTCATCGTGGTAATTATACGCGATTCGAGGTTGTAGCCGCACATCTTTGGAGATGTTTCACCAAGTTAAAGTCGAAGAACAACAAAGGCGGCGGCGAACAAACGTCGACGGCCGCTGCGACGATGCCGAACATTTTCACCACCGTTGATTTAAGAAGTCATTTTAAGCCAGCTTTACCAGTTGGGTACTTTGGGAATGCAATTTTCGACGTGCGAGGCACGAGTCGTGCCGCGGATCTGGTTTCGGAGCCATTGGGGTACGGAGCAAGTAGATTGAGGGAAGCAATCAAGAAGGTGACCGCAAGCGAGCACTACATTTCTTCGGCCATTAATTTTATAAAGAATCAACAAGACATGATGCGCTTTCGATATTTTTACTCGTGTTTTGATGAAAATCTTTTGGGAAATAATCCTTCTCTTGTGGTGGTGAATTGGGTTAATTTGCCTTTATATGGGATTAATTTCGGCTGGGGAAATGAAATATACTTCGGCGGTGGATATCGTAATATTTTGGATGGGGATTCGGTCATACTTCGGGATATTAGTAGTAATCAACAGGGGTCACTTCTTGTTCTACTGTGCCTTCAGGTTGAGAATGTGGCTGAATTTAAGATGCACTTTTATAAAGGCCTTGTGAAACCTTCCTTGTAATAACCTAGGCTACCTTTGTCTTACATTTTTTTTATTATTATTATTATTATTATTATTATTATTATTATTATTATTATTATTATTATTATTTTACTAAGGAACTTACTCTTGTCCATCTCCAACGAAGTTATGTATAATGTGTCTCGAGGCTGTTCTATTTTTTATAATATTCATGGGTGATCTTTATATTTTTGTTTGGGCAACTTATTGTGATCTTGTTTTCTACTATGGTTTCACGTCTCTCTATTTTTATAAAATTTGGGGTGGATGATGTACATGATTGGAACTTCCGTGAATCTCAAAAACAATATTAGAATGTTTTAGTTTTGTTATTTAAACTCATAACTACAACAATTTCGGTAGCATACCAAGGAATTTACACAAATCAACTGAAATCCAATTTCATTCTTTTAATGGGGGGGAAAAGTAAATCCTCCATCCAAATTTATCGAAAAGGAAAATAAACAAAATAAAAAGAAGTTCAGAAATCAATTCCTTACAAAAGAAGACAATAGAAAAGGTAAAAGAAACAACCCAACTGAAGAGGGCCAGTTGACAAATCATACAACAGTTAAACCACATAATAGAATGAGGGATTTCTTGTAAATCGGAAATAAAAATGAAATAAAGATAGAAAAGAAAGAATAATAAAGATTTTAACGTGGTTTGGTAATTTGTCTACGTCTACGGATCAAGAATATTCTCACTCTTTCACTCACTGATATTTTTACAAATAATTGTACATGGGTATATATAGAGATGAATTTCAAGAATATAATATGTGAATCATTCAATCACGATAAATTAAGCTACTAATTAGGCAACCAATCAATCCCCTATAATTCACCTAAAAATATGTTCACGCCTATATTACAACCAATCACTCTAAAAATAGAAAGAACATTAAGAACTAATTACACAATCAATTCAATATTCAACACTCCGTCTCAAGTTGATACTTACCAACTTACCTAATTAGGTCAAGATTCTTTATTTTTTCATGTCAAGTTCAAATTCACATGAGCTTCCCAACAGATTGATTTTGAAAAGCATCAAAAGCCAGGCTGATCAAATTCATATCAACTTCATAGCACAGGTTTCGGATTAAGAGACAAACTCATATCAGCTTCACAACACTTTCTTTGAATTTTTTTTTTTTTTTTTTTTTTCGTCTCTTCATTAGACGTCTCAATCAGTTTTTTTTTTCTTTTTTCATTTTCCTTTTTTTAATCAATCAATTATTTTTTTTTCAATACACAAATATTTTTTCTCTTTTTTCTTCTACTTTTCTTTTTTTTTTTTTTCTTTTTTTTTTGAAACATCTCACCTAACTATCATTATCTTCATCTTTTCCTGTTTTTTCACCTTCACCCAACTTCACGTTCTCTCTATCTCTTGCAGATAGAGATGATCTGCTTCTTGGCAAACCATTTCTAAATCTTTTTTTTTTTTTTTTTTTTTGCAAATTCCCTTTATTTTTTTTTTCTACCACTTCTCGTCTCCTTGATAGCATGATATATCTATTTGTGTGTGTGTGTATATATATATATATATATATACGTATGTATGTATGTATGTATTTATGTAGCTTTCGTTTGCTTTTGAGCATAAATCAGCAAAATTTAAGACCCAAGGAGAATCACTTTGTATTTGCAGAATGGCTAGACCTCTTCTTCTTCTTGATAATCCAAAAGAGGCGGCACAAATCGGTTTGACAATCACTACAAGAAAAAGTAGTTTTTGTGACGACATTTTGTCGTCGCAAAAACGCACATGTCGTCGCAAATAATAGCATTTGCGACAACACGTCGTCACAAATGTGTCGCCGCAAAAAAATAGTCGCAAATAATTTATTTGCGATGACATAGTGTCGTCGCAAATATATTTGCGACGACATTTATATTTTGCGACGACCGTCGTCGCAAATAATTCGTTGGTTAGTTTGTCCTGTTTTAAAATTATTTGCGACAACGATTTGAAAAAAGTCGTCGCAAATAATTCAAATTTTTTTGCGACGACAAGTTAAAATGTCGTCGCAAAAAATCATCGCAAATAGTGAACTTTTGTGCGATGACATTTATAAAATGTCGTCGCAAAAAGTCGTCGCAAATAGTCACTTTTTGTGCGATGACATTTATAAAATGTCGTCGCAAAAGGTCATCGCAAATAGTCAACTTTTGTGCGACGACATTTATAAAATGTCGTCGCAAAAACGGAAATAATTTTTTTCCCGATTATTTTTAAAAATGGCAATTAAATAATTTTTAATAATTTTAATTAAACATTATTATATAACATACTAAATATAATTTATTAAGATAAATTAAAAGTAAAATATAAATTAATATTAGAAACAATAAATCTATATAAATTTACAAAATATGTTATGAATACTACATAAAGTGCATATATAATGTTCAACAAAATATAAAAGTCGTCGCAAAATACAAAGTGAAAAATCATACAAAACTATTCCTCTAAGTTTGCAAAGATCGCCAACAGCGTCATCATCGGGACCGCTATCATCGGGATCGCATCATCCGAAGGAGGCGGAGGAGCGTCTAAATTAACGGTTCGGACGAAAATCGTAGGTAATTGGATGTTAGGCTGCATTCTAGACCATAACTCTAACATCTTTACCGATTGTCATAAATCTTCATCTGCTCCTCGATACGATTTCTTTAAATAATGATCCATACGCCGCAAAGATCGTTGAGTGATGATGTTGCGTCCGAGAATGAACCAAATGGATGAAGGAAAAGCCCCAGAGTAATGCTTTTGGGAAAGCATCGGACCCACTCCTTTCTTATGTCCTCTATGCGTGCCAAGAACCTGCTCCAAAATCCTATGCTCATCAAGGGGAGATCCAGTTGCGCTTTGCGATGATCTCATGTTCTATGTCTCTCCTCCTCCAGAGTGTTCTACATAATAAGACATTATAAGTATTTTTACGTGCACTAAAACCACTATTTTAATATATAAAAATTTAACAAGAAAAGTAAAAATGCTTACAAAAGTCTGCTCCGCATCGGTATTAACCCAAGAGTCCCCGCGACGATGCATGTCCGCCCAATTGTCTATAGCAGACATCGGCTCTTGGGTCTCTGTACTGGCCTGTGAAATAAATTACACATATTTATATTCTTAAACTCTAACTAAATTTTGGCAGCATAACGACTTATTTTTCATATAATCCAAAAATTAAAACCTGTAAAAAAAACAATTTTAAAAGGTTTCGGCACACCATAACTACAAGATGTGCCACCCAGAACACAAATCATAAACATATAAATACGATAATGATCAAAAAATAAATGTACTAACCTTCTTACTGCGATGCTGCGAGTATGATAAGCGACCATGTATGCTTGGATACCTTATGTTGTCTGCGATTACTTTTATTTGTCTCTCGATTTTTATTTATGATTAACTATAATAAGTAATAGTTACTTGAAATTATGTATTAAAAATCATAAAGTTCTAACATATGTATAATTACTTGAAATTTGTCGCCGGAGAACCTATCGCAACAACGATCCCAATGAGCTTTATTTCTCATATTAGCCGGGAGAGTTTCTCGACCGTACCGTTTGTAGTAGCGGTGCAAGGAACTTTTCCAATCCTTGTAGCACTTTGATGCCTCCCTGTCAACAACGGACCTCAGAATGCCGTTCTTGTAGTTATAGTCCACGTTAAACCAATCCTTGCAAAACAGTTCCACATCGTTAAAACGCATTGTTAACTATAGTATAAACTATACAAAATATGACATAAAAAAATACCAGCATCCAGTCCTGAATTGTCCTCTTCTCCACGTCACTAACGTCCCTCCAAGCATCGTGGAAGTTCTCGCATATGTCCCTGGTATGAATACCAACCGCACTTTCAAACCAAGCACCATATTTACCAAGTGCCTTCCACGTACCTCCCGCCTCATCAAATTCCACTGTGATCTTCCCGTCTTGCATGACCTTTTGGGCAATTTCAAAACCTTTTGCCCCACCTCGACCTCTACGTTGTCAAGGTTCAGGTGCTGTAAGCATTTGAAAGCATTTCAAATCAACATGTATTACTACATTTATTTACTATATGATAGAACGAGGCAAAAGTCGAATAACATACCGGACTCACGGTGGGGGGGACTCTGTGAGGACCGGGAGGTGGCTACGCCCCACCAAGATCCAAATAGCAGTCGCTAATGTTCCAGCCATCAATATCTATGATAATATTAAAAGAAAAGCACAATATTAATAACATTTATAAATTCAATGAAAATAGCAATATTAAAACGAAATCATAATAAAAACGACAAAGATTACTCTACTGTAGTTCTACTCATCGTCGCTACTACATTGTTGATTCTCGACATCATCATTTATGTCATCATCGTCTTCAGATTCGATGACTTCATCTTCAACGTACTCCTCCAAAGTTTCATCATCTTCATCATTAATAAAGTCATCACCTACGGGAGACTTATCTTTCATAATTGCATCAACATCGGAAGTGACAACATTAGACGCTCCATCATCTCGATTCAATACAAATGAGTCAATCTCTGGTAGTTCCACTACTAACTCAATATTTGTTGATTCTGTATCCTGGGCTATCATCACGTCATCATTGACGTGTTCAAATGTCCCAAATATGGCGATGTCTGAAGTGTTCTACAACCTTCCAGTTTGGACCGTTAAATAAATCGCTCACGTAAAAAACTTGTTCACTTTTTATGATGCAAGTATGAAAGGTTCGTTCTCGTGCCGGTGTCTCTTTAACGAAAACACTAACTCTATTTTTGTAATTTTGAATCCTTTTCTTTCCCCCGGACGAGTGTCAAACCACGTACATTTGAAAAGCGTAATGAATTGTCATTCAAGTATGACAAAGACATAAATGTCCTCCAAAACTCCATAAAACATTTGGTTATCAGGTCCGCGAACACAAACACCACTATTTTGAGTGCTTCGATTCATATCCCGATTGCGTGTTAGAAACTTTACACCGTTGACCACACAACGAGGATAACTTCGACATGAGAAGCTTGAACCACTTGAAAGCGAAAATATTTGATCATTTGCTTCTAGTTCATTCTGCTTTCGAATATTGAAAATCTGCAATGAGACATGAATATTTTATAAAACGTCACTTTTTAATGACTTAACAATGTTAATGCAAATTAATTATAAACGTACCTTATTCTTAAACCATTTTGGAAACTCTTTCGATTGAATTTCATCCAATGGTATGATTCGACCGTCGGTATCAATCTCTTTCCTATGGTCACTGTTTAAAAGAGAATGAAAATAAATCACATAATTGTATATGATGCGACGCAATCTATGAACAATTATGTGACGAAGGTGAAAGTAATACGTACTCAATGAACTGCTGAATTTCTGAACAGTTCTGTAGGACGTACCACTCGGCTTTCTCTCGCAAACCAGTATCCAATGTGACAGGGGTCATCTTCCCAATTGGCCGACAACGAGTATCAAATACAGAAATCTTTTTAACAATACGCTCTTCATCGTCTACCTAAGTTCTGGCAAGCCGGTTAAACCGTGTTTCAACTTCAGTTAAATACATCGAACAAAAATTCAGAGCTTCGTTGACAATGTAAGCCTCAGCAATCGAACCATCAGGACGTGCACGATTCTTGACATATTTCTTTAACGATCCAAGAAAACGTTCGAACGGATACATCCATCTTAAATGAACCGGTCCTCCTCGAATGGCTCCTTCAGGCAAGTGTATAACTAAATGTACCATTATGTCAAAAAATGCAGGAGGAAAAATTGTTTCTAACTTGCATAAAATAACCACAATATCTTGTTGAGCTTTCTCTAAATCACTTTTCCGCAATGTCCTAGAGCATATTAACTCAAAAAAATTACTCAATTCTGTTATTGCATCAACGATCTCTTTCTTCATGAATGGTCGTAGCCCCGTTGGCAATAATCGTTGCATTATGATGTGACAATCATGCGATTTTAGCCCAGAAATTTTATTTTTCCCATCGATCACATTTTTCTTTAAGTTTGAAGCAAATCCATCAGGAAACCTTACTGATTTTAAAAAATCACAAAACTTTTTACCGTCGTCGGGAGATAGTGTATAAGACGCATGTGGTTTCATCCAACGATCACCGTCTTTGTACAAATGCATCTCCTTGCGCACCCCCATATTTTGCAGATCGATTCTCGCCTTATCCGTATCTTTACTTTTTCCGTCAATGTCAAGAATTGTGCCTAACAAATTGTCGCATACATTCTTCTCAATATGCATAACATCTAAGTTGTGACGTAACGACAATGACTTCCAATACGGCAACTCCCAAAAGATACTCTTCTTTGTCCAATTAAGCTCGCTTGCATGTCTTTTTCGTTTCTTCCCACCATACTTGTCATGTTTACCAGGCAATCTGCAGGACACATTTTGTAGTTGAGCTAAGATTTGGTGAACAGATTTTCGAGCCAGAGGAGGTCGTTTCTCAACCGTACCGTCAAATTTTTTATTTTTTCTCATCCCATGTTTAATAGGAAGCCATCGCCAATGGCCAACAAAACAAGTCTTACTTGTTATCCTCTTTGAAGGAGTTGCATCGTTGCAAGTTGGGCATGCTAAATAGCCCTGACCACTCCATCCGGATAAACTACTACGAGCGGGAAAATCGTTAATGAAATATAAGCAACATAGCTCGTGATCCGAAATGAAGTATTCAAACGCATCACGTACAATTACTCCATTATTCCACAAATCTTTTAACTCATCCACAAGAGGCCTTAAAAAAACATCTATGTCCTTTCCGGGTGCATTTGGGCCAGGAATCAACAATGTCAACATCTTATAAGGATCTTTAGTGCATAACCACGGAGGCAAATTGTAAGCCGTTAAAACCACCGGCCACATACTATATGAGAGGCTCATGTTACCGAAAGGATTGAAACCATCAGCGGCCAACCCCAAGTGAACGTTTCTCGGCTCACGTGCAAATTCTGGATATTTTTCATCTATTTCCTTCCATTCAATACCATCGACTGGATGACGCATTAAATCCTCATCATTTGAACGCCCACGCTGGTGCCACGTCATATCTTTAGCCGTGTGACGAGAACCGCATGCACGCTTCAATCAATCATTAACGGAAATAACGTAGTACTTTCCACGGGACTTGTTTAGTACCCTTTGTCTTTTTTTTTTTTCTTCCAACGCGATGTTTTACATACAGGACAAGTTTCTAGATCAGCGTTCTCTTTCCAAAACAAAGCACAATCGTAATTGCAGACATGAATTGCTTCGTAACCCAATCCAAGTTTACTCAGGAGCTTCTTCGACTCATAATGAGAAGAAGGTAACTTCACATCCGGAAATGCATCTTTCAATAGACTTAAAACGGCATCCATACACTCATTAGGCCACTTGTATAACACTTTTAAATGCATCAATTTCACTAAGAAATTTAAAGATGAATACTTAGTACAGCCCGGATACAATCCCACCTGAAGTTCAGAAAGTAGATCCTTAAATTCAGAGTATTGCGCGTCTTCTATATCCACATGCGTCTCATCGAACATTCCACGGTCATCATTAATCCCGGCAACGTCTTCTAAGACTGCAAACATCTCGTCTACTGGTTGATTAACTATTGGGTCTACACCGGAAACCGCCTCTACTTCACCATGGTGAATCCATGTTCTATACAATGGATCGAAACCATATCGATGTATATGCGCCCTCACAGTTTCTACTGGATGCATTAAATGGTTTCTACATTTCATACAAGGACAGCTGATATGGCCAAGTGAAGTTTGATAATTTTTTGCGACCTCAATAAAAGCAGATAACCCATTCCAATATTCGTCCGACAATCGGTTCCTCAAAGAAGTCCAACTTTTGTCAATCGGCATTTCAACTATAAACGACAACAGACATAACAATTTATTAATGTGTTCAGTTAATTTTAATTTTATTCTTAATTAATATTTTATTCTTAATTAACACAATTAAGATTTATTAATTAAATTGTGTTAATTAACTTATTAAAATTCTGGTTTCCTAAATTTTGCCTAACTAAATTTCAAAGAAAGATAACGACTTATTTTTCACATAATCTAAAAATCAAAACCTGCAGAAAAACAATTTTAAAAATTTTGGCACACCATAGTCGCAAGATGTGCCACCCGAACAAGAATCATAAACATATATTAAATTTTAACATAATCATGAATTCATACAACTATCACAATTTTAAGCTAAATAAATATAAAAACTTACAAAGTTCAAACCCACTAAACGGGGCTGAAAAAAAGAAGGATTACGTCGGAGGAACCGTGCAAACAAGGACGAGGGCGAAAACTCAAACGCCTACATAAGTACATCAAATTAAAACATCAAACATAATTTTCAAACATCAATATTAATATTTTATTAACATCTAGAGAAATATGTAAACACAATAATAAGTATAATGCCTAAAAAAATATTTTAAGTTCTAAGTATAATCTAAGTCATAAATATAATATACTCATCTAATTCTAAATTCTACTCATTTAATTTCAAGTATAATGTTTAAAAAATAATTTATGTGTATATATTAATGCTTATTAATGCTTAAATAATTTTATATTAATGCTTAAAAAAAAAAAAAAACTTCTGTGTATATATATACACACCTAGGGGCGGCAGGACCGGGGCGACGGGAGCAGGGCGCCGGAATCACGGCGGCAGGAGGGAGGGGCGGTAGTCGGGGCGGGCTGGCGTCGGCGGGCGGGCGCCGGGTTGTGACGGGAAAGGGAAAGAAGAGAGAGAGGGAAGGAAGAGAGAGGACAAGGGGAAAGAGGGAAGGGGAGGGGGCCCGGCGGCGGGGGGGGGGGCAGCGGGTGGGAAGGAAAGGTGAAGAAGAGAGAGAGAAAGAAGGGAAGAGAGAGAGAAAGAAGGAAAAAGAGAGAGGGACAAGGGAAGAGAGAGGGAAGAACGAGAAGAATGGCCGGTGGCCGGGAGCGGGAGTGGCGGCGACGGCGACGGAAGAGGAGGCGGTGAGGGATAGGAGAGAGAGATTTCGGTTTTTTATTGCAGAGAGATCGGGAGAAATGGAGAAGAAGAAGGAGACGGATTTAATTAGGTCACTTATTTGGGACGACAAAGTCGTCGCAAATACAATTAAAATGTCGTCGCAAATAATTGTTATTTGTGACGACATTGTCCTCACAAAAACCCTTGACGTCGTCGCAAATAAATTTTTTTCCCGCCCAATCTCGCTCGTCAAATAGAGTATTTGTGACGACAATGAAAAATGTCGTCGCAAATAAATATTTTTCCCGCCCATTCCCCATCGTCTAATACATTATTTGCGACGACAACAAAAAAATGTCGTCGCAAATAATTTTCCATTATTTGCGACGACATGTCGTCGCAAATAACGTGGATTGTCGTCGCGAAAAAGTATGATAATTCGCGCGAAAAATCTACGCCATTGAAATTTGCGCGACAAAATTATTTGTGACGACACAAAAATTATATGCGATGACTTTCCAATTTTTGTCAACGGGAGGTATTTGCGACGACATGTCATCGTAAATATTGAAATATTTGCGACGACAAATGTCGTCGCAAAAAATGTTGTCGCAAATGTGTATTTTTGTTGTAGTGAATATAATAGAGCTTCCACGCAGGAACAATGGATATTGATGCGAACCAGCGGCAGATGAGGTGGTGATTTTTAGAAGTAGGAAGTTTTAAAAGATGTGTGTTTGATATGGTTCAATTTGCAGGGCTGTCTTCTTTTATTGGTGGAATGATGTGTTCCGGAAATGATTTTTCAATAGAGCCGTTCTGATAACATGGTGTAAATCAGAAATAAAAATAAAATAAAGATAGAAAAGAAAGAAGAATAAATATTTTAACGTGATTCGATAATTTGTTTATGTTTATGGATTAGGAATACACTCATTTTTTTATTTACTGATATTTTTACAAATAATTGTACATGATATATAGGGATGAATTTTAAGAATATAATAATATGTGAATCAATCAATCACGATAAATTAAAGGAAGAAAGAGAAAAATAGGTCAAGACTTGAGATAAATTAAAATTAATAAGCCAAATAATTTACATAAGTTAATAAATAAGCCAAATTACTGTTTTCGTCTAAAATTTGTCTGGTTATGAACCATAACTTGAGAAGTTATTGTCTATAATTATCCATAACATATATGGCTATGAACCCTAACTTAACAGGTTTATCTATAACTTATATGGTTATGAACCATAACTTGACAAGTTATGACCTATTAATTTTTATAACTAAAAATTGGCCTATATACTTTCTTAAGCTTTTCATATTGATCTATTTTCTATTATTTTCCTAAATTAAACTACTAATTAGACCAATCAATCAATCCCCTATAATTCACTTAAAAATATGTGCACACTTATATGACAACCAATAACTCTAAAAATTGAAAGAGCATTAAGAACTAATTACATAATCAATTCAATTTCAATATTCAACAGGATTGTCATTTCATTCCAATGTTTGTTCCATCACATTACCCCAACCAAACACAATCTTAAAGTTAAATAAAGTTACCATATTGTTACTTATTTTATAGGTTTACATGTCATGAATCATGTTTGTCATAGGAAAAAAAAAGATATAAATATCTCTTAAAGTGCACGAGTCGAGATTTTTACCATTTACTCTTACTTAATATCATTTTTAGTTAAATAACTGTATTAGTCAAAAAGATATTAATCAAGAGTAGATGGTAAAATTCAGATCCATACATTTTAAAAATAAGTTCAACGATTTTTACTTAAGAATTAAACTATATGCAAATCTGACGGACTCATGGGATGAAAATTTGATAGTTCAAAACTTATTAGTTGCCGATTAGAAAAGGGAAAACATCATTTAGATACCTCTTCAAAACACATATTTGGTCTATTAAGTTTGTTGATTTAATTGAGATGTGACTTTATGTGAGAGTTTTTTTACTGTAACAAAAAAGTTAAATGTAACTGTTTCTGAGAGCTTTTTACTATAACAAAACTCAAATTTTAAACTCAAATCAGTGAAATAAACGGAATAATCTTTTCGATACCTTGAGCAGTTTTGGTACAGGAAATGAGAATCATGGGGAGAAAATAAAAAATACCATTCTAAAATAGTACTAGCTAACAGTTATGTCATTGAAGTGGCACAGTATAAGGAAAAAAAAACCATGCCTTTTATTAAATCTGTTAAAAAATAATGTCAAGTGGCATAAATTTATATTTTGAGTAACATAAATGTAAAGATAGTAAAAAATGATGGTAATTATATACAGTGACAAAATCAGGAATATTGATCCGCTAATAACTCAGGCAAATATTTACTTAAAAATAAATTTATTTATTAATATTATAAATATACTGAAAGAGTTTTGCACTGTTTATACACCCACAATTACTGTTCACACTACAGTAAAATTCTCCAAATTGCGGTTGTCCCTTCAATCTGAATTGTCTACTTTGTCCCTCTTTTCTCTTCGTTCTTCCTTTCCTGAACAGGGACTTTTGGGTCTTTTCTCATAATTGTGCTCCGATTATACGCTCTTGTCCTCAACTTTTTACCCCTTCATTTGTTCTTGGTTGGGCCATTTTGGTCGTTTCGGTGCAAATGAAGCTTTTATTCCGCCGCCGACACCTGGCTCACGCTCCAGCTCCGTCGTGCTCTACGCTCTTCATTCTTCAAGAATCTTTGGTATGGCGTCTTTCTTTCTTTTTTCCGTTTTTCATTTTTTCTCTCAAAGTTCGATTTTTTTTTTTTCGTCTTTTTTTTTTTTGTCCGTGGGTTTTAGCTGTATAAGGGGAGTTTCTCTATTTCTGTGTTGGGAATTCTTTTATATTTCAAGAGCGTTGCTTCTTTTGGTTCAAGATTTTCTTTCATTAATTGATTTTCAAAATGGGTTTGTGTTAATATTTGAAGAAGTTAATTCTTTTTTTCTTTTAACATAAATGTTCTCTAGGCATTATGTTTCTTTGAGAAAACGCGTGACTCTTTTTGTTGTTCTTTTAAACAGAGTTTTGGGTCTCAAGAGTTCAATTATTTGTTGTTGTATGTGAAAGTTGTTGTCTTGATTAGAAATTGTTCTCCTTTGCTAATTGTTGATAATTTATTCCAGTACCTAAAGACTTGAACTGCACAAGAATAGTGGAGTCCATTTCAGGAGTTGACGATCGCAGTAAGCATCTTAGGAGTGCAGTTGCATATCATATTCTTCTTGGTTGCTTTGATTATAAGGTTGCTTTCTGTACGCTTATCTTTTAGCTTTTGTATGTGCCTGTAACGCAAGGAGCATGCATGAATCTCACTTTTACTTTGTTGTAGAACTGGCTCCTATTCGATTGTGTGTTAGCTCTTTAAAACATATGTATAAATAAAGTTGTTCACTTAGGCTTTCATGGAGATGACCCCATTTCCCATCACATAAATAGTGAAATTTACTGAGCTGGCCAAGAAAATACGATAAGTATGAGTATACCTGTCAAGATCATGAATAAACGGGACAATAATGGTCCTTTTACAGGTTATCGGAAGCCTTTGCAGGACTTGGGATCCTCTCTTCAAGTTGTGAAACATATTGATTTCAAAATTTTGGATATTCTTTTTGCTCTTTTTTTTTTTTTTTTTTTTTTTTCCTTTCCATTCATGTGGGGAGAGGTTAACTCTACATTTGCTTTCTTATTGAGAAAAGCGTTTGCATTACCTTTATGATTACTGTATAAACGAAATTGCAAGGCTTTATGCCCATGCCTATTTAATTATAGTATCAAACATTCATTTACTAACCAACCCCCAACCTAGTATTACAGGTTTGATGAATTTGACTCTTCTCTGCAGGCTGTTGATGATGAGGTCCTAAGATTGCTTATCGCTATTAATCTGAAAGAGAAAAAGTGCGATCTTTTCAAAATGTACATTTACTTGGTTTTGACAGAGAATTGGCTTTTGTCTACTAAACTCTTAGAAGACAAACCAGTCTTGAAAGAAATGTGGCGTCTATATCTGAGAAACTGTTCCTGTCTGATCAGCAGCACAGATTGTAGGTCTTTTGCTTCAAAGGTATCAAAGACTCATTTCTCTCCAATAAGATGCTCTTTTAGGTGCTAAATTTGGGATTTACTACTACAATTTGGCACCAAGTCCAACATATATCAAATTTTGACATTTGATTGCTATTGGTTAATGTATCGCCTTTTTACTTAATCTACACTATTGTCATTTTCTCAATGTTACCAATTCCAAAACGATATTTACGATAAAAAAAAAAAAAAAAAAAAGTAGATATAGCATTGGAATATGCATTAGAGGAAAAAAAAAAAAAAAGAATAGCATATCAAATATACTATTTTCACCTTTATTGGTGTCAAATAAGTTGGATATGATACTGCACCAAACCTTTTTTTTTTGGTAAATTCTCTCCTTTTAGCTTGCATGAGTGGCTAAAGGATGGAAGGTTTGAGGTCTTTAACTCTTTAAGCACATACTGACTATAAAGATTGGATGTTTTATTGTCGTTGTTGATCAGGGAAAGTTCGTTAGTTGTATGTCTTAGCTTTTGTGGTTTCTGGACGACTAGAGAGATGGATAAGCTTTGAATTTTATTGCCGTTATAGTTGAAGATGTATGTGAATTAAAAAAAAAAAAAATGTGAATTCTATTTTCTTTTTCATCTTATTTACTCTTTGGCGTGTATTATTTATTGCCAAATCATTTCACATTGTTTGTCATTATTGTTTTCGAAAATTCCTGTTGTTTGTCATGTTGTATTTGAAATTGTAATTCTGTATTCAGTATTTTGATATTGGATCTTTAATATATCTTTGTTTCCTCCAGGACTTAGTAAACGTACAATGACAGAGAAATTACACAAAGCCTTTTCTCAGTTTGGTAAAGTAGTACATGGTATGTTGTTTCTCTTTCTCTCTCCTCCCTCTATTGGAAATTATGTTTGCCAATCACCAAGAATGAACATTATGTCATTTATAACTAGAGTGGTGACTGATCGTATATCAAGATTCTCAAAGGGATTTGGTTTTGCTAAATACGCTACTCTTGAAGATGTCGTGAAAGGCATAGAAGGCATGATCAATTAGTGCCCTATCTTTTTATCTCTGTATTTTCCACTCCCTCTGTTTCACGTTTGGTTGGTTGATATTTCGTACTTAAAGCAGTATTTATAGCATTCCAGGTATTATTAATAACTTATGTCTAGCTTTTTAATGTCTATTATTGTAACACCCTGAAGAATTAATTGAGATTAATTAAGGTAATTAAGATTATTAGTGTGCCTAATCTGATTTAATTAATTGAGTTTAAATAATTCTAAGGTATTTAAATTATTCACAGCAATTTATTTTAATCCAGAAGTGAGTATGGGCGCATTTCTGGACTATTATATTTTACACGTCATTTCTTTTATTTTTCCTTTTCTTTTCTTTTTCTTTTTCTTTTCTTTTCTTTCTTTCCTTCTTTTCTTTCCCGTGCTCTCTCTCCCTCTCTTCACTCCCGCTCACTCTCTCTCTCTCTCTCTCTCTCTCATTTCTGTCCCAAATCGAACGGGTTTTGAGCCAAAGAGTGATTTCAAAGAGTTTTCAACATCAAGAGAATGATTTAAGGTAAGATTACTGAAAGAACCTCTCTTGGATTTCAAGTTTTTCGGATTCAAAACTTACTTTGGTTCAAAACGGATTTTTGATGATTTTCGAGTAAAACTAAAGTAGAAATTGGAGATCTTAGGTTCTTCGGACTTGTTTTAGGACTTAGAACCCGGATCTAGTGTTTTCCCTTTGAAATATTTGGATTTGGGACTGGATTTGCAAGTTTTTGGACCGATTTCCGCGAGTTTTCTCGCGCAGTCGATTTCACCGGTCGACCGGATTGCAGGCTTACCGGTCGACCGGTGTGCACACTACCGGTCGACTGGTAGTGTTGCACTGCTCTATCACCGGTCGACCAGTGTACACAGGGTTTGACCCTGTTTGGCCTGAAATTGTTGTTTTGACCCATGTTTTCGGAGAAAACCCAAATTAACTTCATTTGGGGACTTGGGATGAAAGGATTAGCATCTTTAATCCCTGAATTGATATTTAAAGCCCTTGGAATAGAATTTGAAATATGAAAAATTGATTAGGGCACACTAATTGAAAAATCTTGGTATATGATTGAGATTGAATTACTTTAGGAATGCGAATTGATCCTAAAGTGTTATCTTGTATCAGTGATCGCTGAGGATTCAGACTGAAGGGGCTTGAGGAAGCGGAAGCCAGAAGAGGCAACGCTAGTCCCAGGTTTGATTGTGCGAGGTAGGACTTTTACTCCTTTCCTTGTGAGCCTGTTTTCAAAAAGGAATTTGGCCTTGAAAATGTTTTAAAGAAAATGGATTAGTTTGCGAAAGAAAAATGTTTTAAAAACCATGGCTTGTTAGTTTATGGAATTTCTTGGCTTGTCCTGTCCTTGGAATCCATAGCTTGTGTAGTCATGGAACCTCATGGCTTGCCCAGTCATGGGGCCCGCGGCTTGAGTAGTTCATGGGGTCATATGAACGATTTCATAATGTTAAATGGTTGATTTCTTAAGATAAGAGATCTTGTGAACTGGTAATAGAGTCTATTGCTGTAAGCCTAGATAGGATGCAGAGAGTGCATCCTCGGAGGCAGAACCCAAAATCGGTCCGGGTAGGCGAGGCACTTGGTGAGGTAAGTAATTTGCACTAATTACTTACTGAAGCCTGTAATACGGTTAGTTTCTGTTATATTTCCTTTGAGAAAAAGGATGTGAGGTTTCGGCTGTTCTGTCGGGACTGAATGTCTTATTTTATTTGTTTATTCATTTACGCACTCTTTTATTTTAAGTATTTTAAATTATATCCTACTGGGCCTTTCGCTCATGTTTCAAATGTTTAAACCCCTCCCAGGAGATTCGAGGAGCGGTGCATCGTAGCTGAATCGTGCTACGAATCGAGCAAGAGAGGATCGCGTTCATCCTCTGTTATAAAATGTAAGGAATTGAGAAAAGTTATGTAAGTTTATTAATATTTGGATTTGTTAGACTGTGGTTGATGTCTGTTGTAATGATTATTTACATGAACATGTATGTACGATACTGTATGTCCTGTGGGGTGGAGCCCTGTGTGTCAGAGGCTCCTGGATTATGTAATTTATTTATATTTTAATGCAGCTAAGTGTGGGACCCAGTTGGGGATCTGCTTTATTAATCCTAATCGAGCTCCACGTCACCCACCCTGTTTGGGGCCGGGCGTGACAATTATCCAAAAATTGGTGATGATGATTATAATTAATTTTGACATGTTAAGCGGTCTTCCGCCACTTGAAAAACGAAAGATTATGACCCGTACTCGGCTGCAGAGGTTGCGCCCATGTTCCTATTTGCCCTAGATTTGACCAGCATTCTGATTTCCTCTTCACAAAATTGAGCCAATAACCGAGAATAAACCAACACCACCCACCGAATACACCTCTTAACTCAACTTAACCTAGCAATCTAGTTAGTTCCACTAAACCAAACTGACCAAGTAACAAAACCCACATGAGATTAGCAATCTGAACAACAATAATTAAGAATTCAACCCGACAAGCTAGTAAACAACTCACATTGTCTCTATCTAAGTTCTAACAATTTCACGAAATGCACAAACTCTCCACAAATCCTCAACAATCACAAACTTATCTTCACAAGTTAACGTCCAACAAGTGTAATTTTTTTTTTTCAATCACTAAAGTTTCCACAATAACATAACGCAAATGCCAAGTTATCAAGTAAATTCACACTTTCTAACACAATTTCGGTCGCCATAAGCTATGTTCCTTCTATTGCACATCTGCTTCTCAAAACCTGAATTAAGTAATGAAGAAATGCTTACTTGACCACAGTTACTGAGACTAGTAGAACAAAACTCAACAAAACTTGCACTTTGAAGCTTCAATGATGGAGGAGCCGAAATCCTTGAGGGAGATAGTGATGGAGGTTGAGATGAGTGTAAAATGTGGGAGAAAGTGAAGAGATTGAGTTTGGGAATGGAGTTTTAGTGATGGAAGAAGGGATTTTTGGGTGTGAGGGTCGAGTTTGGGTGTGGGTGTATAGATTTTTGTGAGAAAAGAGTGGTGAGAGGAGATGATTCTGCGTTTTTTGTGCAGGTGTCCTTTGCGGCGCTGCAGCGAAAAACCCTAATTTGGGTTATTTAGGCACGATCGCTGCAGCAGATGGAATTTTTTTTTTAACCTGCATCCGCGCATTGTAGCGGATCATATGCCCATTCTTGTACGCCCTAAGGATATCAGCGGTGAAGGACAGCCTATCAGGATCACCGCTTATGGTCACCAAAGGAACGTCTGTGACCGAGGCAGAATAACCTCAGACAATGCCTCCTGCGTAACGAGCCACGTCCGCTAGAGGGTCGACGGCTTTACTCGTCATTGCGACGTCCTCATCGTCGTTGCCTTTGATCATGCGGTCGACGCCATCAACGTCATCTCTAAAGTCAGTCGCATATTCATCAATCTCCCTTAGGATGGAGTTATCGTCTGTTGAGGAATTGGACCACGAGGGCTCGATAGTTGAGATAGGATCCGGCCTCACAGTGGATATGGAAGGACCCTCTCGACAACTGAATTATTTATGAGCCATTGTTCTGAAAATACAAAAGAATAAAAAGGGGAAAGAAGAAAAAGACGTGTTAAAAACCTTATGAGTTGAGAGGCAAAATGGGAAGATTAACTAAAGGCTTCTAAATACATGACGTAACTTAAAGCTTATGAGTTGTAGGGCATCAAGCACTCATCATGGCGTCGAATGTTCATAGCAAATTAAAGGGTCAAATATTCAAGTATAACGATGGAGGTTTAAAACAACCTAGAAATTCAACAAAAATCTAGAATCGTAACTTACTCAAAAGCCACTGAATCACTTGAAAGTACCAAAAGCAAGCTTCCTAGTTTCTATTCACTTATTCCTAACTATATTCATGTAGGAATCATGCACAACAAGTATAAGCAAGAACCAGAAATGGAAAAATCAACACAACAAATACAAAAGCAAGGAAAACGGAGAAAAATTTACTTGAAGAT
The DNA here is from genome assembly GCA_012066045.3 of Morus alba. Classification (NCBI taxonomy): domain Eukaryota; kingdom Viridiplantae; phylum Streptophyta; class Magnoliopsida; order Rosales; family Moraceae; genus Morus; species Morus alba. Next base: position 60,767,022 of record CP050224.2, read on the forward strand.
TTTAGGAAGGTAGGGACTAAAACTCTAAAGAAGAAATCCTTATAGTGCACCATAAAAAGAGGGCTTGAGGATCTAAGGAAGTTGGGCAGGGTAACAGCAGATTTTCTGAATTAGGGGGCAAAGACAACTTGTTCGAGAGTTGCCTTATTAAGGGAGGAAATTTATAAGGAACCCTCTACCCCTGAAGATGAGAAAACTGCTCATCCAATGGTGGAGACGAATAGTCGTGATCCAACGACGAGGACTAAGGTGGGAATTCAAAGAAAGTGATTAGCGGTTCGGGCGCATCCGTTTGAAATAAAGAAGCAACACTTGGCAGATGCGGATCGACCGATGCAACTATTGCCCTGCTCGAGGAAGCATCTTCTGCAGATGCTATTATTGGCTAGGAAGCCTAGGGGTTGGGATCCTTCTCAAGGAAGCCAACTCATGCGAAAAGAGCTAAAAAGCATAAACTAGGGCTGGCAATTCGTGTTAACAGGTCGTGTTCGTGTCGTGTTGAACCCATCAGTTGACACGAATAGGTCTGACGCGAACACGACCCGTTTATTAATCGTGTCAAAATTCTAAACCCAAACACGACCTGTTTATTAGCGGGTTGACACGACACGACACAATTAACCCATTTATTAAACAGGTCGTAAACGTGTCATGTCAACCCGTTAAGTACCTGTCAACACGTTTACGAAACAGGTCATAAACGGGTCGTGTCAACCCGTTAATTACCTGTCAACACGTTTATGACCTGATTACTGTCAACACGTTAACATGTTTAAACCTCCTTTAGAACCTATTTCAAAACCTATTCTTGAACATGTTTCTCAACCTGTTTAACATGATATAGAGACATTACATAATCTAAGTTCAAAATTAAAACAAACACATGAAAGTCTCTCACAAATTAAAAAACAAACACATAAAAGTCTTACAATTTAGAAAACAAACATACATGATGAATAATTAAACATTTAAATAATTTGTTGCAATGGGGGGACTTCAAGTGCATCATTACGTTTAGGAGACGTTGATCCCTGTGAGAAAGGCTCCTCTTCTTTCAATGAAAAATTAAAGATATCTTGTGTAAGATCCTCCACCTCTTCATTGAAATCTACACAAAAATAAATAGATATACATATACAAGTTAGTTCAAAATCAATATAGAAAATATACATAATTTAAGTAAGTTTGAAACTACCTTTGTCTCCATATAACCAATCTCTGGTACAAACAAGTGCTTCAACTGTCTTTGATTTAAGTGAGCTACGAAATGAATCAAGAACTCTACCACCAACACTAAATGTAGCTTCGTATAAATCAGAGAAACAGGGACAGCCAATATATCACAAGCCATAGAAGCTAGTCTTTGGATATCGAAATTGGTTTGATTTCCAAAAGGAAAGGATATCAAGATCCGCGGTCCTAGCCATTCTTGGCTCATCCAAATAAAGGTCAAGCTCTGATTTCTGATATTCGATAGTAGAGTCAATTGAAGACATCTCATCAAATTCCTACAAAATGAGAAAGAGATAGTATAAGAATCCACAATCAAACATAAGCATAGAACATCCGCATTACTAATAAATAGGTAAATTACCTTGAACATATCCACACCATCATTTCCTTCTTTTCCCATCATACAAGTTTCAGAAGCATTGGTCTTTTGGCTAGTTGAAGCCTTCTTTTTTTTTTGTTGTACTCTTCAAAAATAGAGTACAACGTACTCCTCATTGAGATGCATTCAATACAATCATCTCCATAAAGCTTTTTGTAGCTAAACTCAACAAGCCTAAGCTTAAAACGAGGATCTAGAACACATGCTATAGCCAAGGTAAGATGGAATTGAGACCAGTACTTTTGAAACTTGCCCCACATTGCGGTTGCCATATACTTTATGTACTCATCATCACCTTCTAAATATTGTTTCAACATGACACAACAATGCCAAATGGAAGGGAAGTACAAGTTGGCAGTGGGATACTTTGTTCCAGAAAATTTAAGAGTTTCATCATAGAACAACTTCAAAAAAGTTTTAATCTTTTCAACTTTGTCCCACTCGGCACTAGAAGGACAATGCTTGTAGTTTGAATCACTCAACTCTAAATGTTGAAATACACGGCGATAGTAAAGAGCACTTTCAAGCATAAGATATGTCGAGTTCCACCTAGTTGGTACATCTTGACACAACCCTTTCTTATCACCAATTGCAACTAACTTCACACAATCTAAGAACTTTTGCTTCCTCACTTGGGATCCCTTGACATATTTGACACTATCACGGATCTTAACAATTGAATCATCAATCTGATTTAAACCCTCTTGCACAACTAAATTTAGTATGTGTGCACAACATCGCATGTGAAATAGATCGCCATTGTGTACAAGAACCCCTTTCACAACTAGTTGCTCTCTTAACATGTCAACAGAAACACCATTCGCAGAAGCATTATCCAATGTCACACTAAACACCTTGTTTTCAATTCCCCATTCACTCAAAAATGCATAAAGTTTCTCAGACAAAGCAACACCACTCTGTGGGGGTGGCATAAAACTAAAGTTTAACACTTTTTTCTGCAAGTTCCAATTCTTATCTATGAAATGCGCAGTGAGACAAACATATCTATCACTAGTCAAAGAAGTCCATGCATCAGAAGTAAAGCTAATTCTACCTGGGATAGTCTCTAACATCAATTTAGTTCGCAGCTTTTCCTTCTTGTAAAGCTTTAAGGCGTCGACCTTTGCGATATTCTAGAGACCAATTGAATTTGAGGGTGCAAGTACTGAAATATAGATCTTATTCCCGCATATTCAACAAAACTAAAAGGTAGATCATGCATGATTATAGCTGCTACAACTAACTCACGAAACTTATCGGGATCATACTTACCTCCACCAAGTGTCACTGCACCAGCTTCTTAGGCAATGAGCATCTGCCCTATATCACGGTAGGAGGTTTTTAGACAATTCACAAGATGACGTTTTAGATTACCAGTTTTGTACTTACTGTCCGCAAGGTACACAGAGTTACAATGTTTGTACTTGGCCTTCAATTTCTTGTCCGGACCCAAAGGAAGATGAACAAAGTGACTCCACACTTTTGAGGTCAGCTTCCTTTTTCTTTTCTGATGTTCAGCGGTAGCGCCTTTAGTTTCGGTATTCAAACTTGAACCATCAATCTCTTCAACCTCAATATCCACACATTGAGACTCAATTGACTCAAGATCAATTTCCATTGTGTTAATCTACACAAAGCAACATTAATGCATATCAATGAAGGATAAAGAAACAAATGCAACATTAATCCAAAAGAATCTAGAACACATGCTATTGATGTTAAAACTAGGATTTCAGTTCCTTTTGGTTTTCTAATGTAAGCAACATTAATACAACATTAATGTAAGCAATATTATCATGAGACCGGAGGATTATCATGAGAGCTTTTAACACCTCTCCATTTTGCACCTCGTAACAGTGGCATCCAACCAAGTGGCTTCACAAGTCAAAATGAGAAACTGTGCGTGCAAGTAATATAAGGAACACTGGCATCCAACCAAGTGGGTATTTTTCCACTGACTTTTTAAGAGATATAAGGAACAATTTTGCTTTTTTATTTTTTTTTTTCATTTATTTTGTGAATAAGTATCTCCCTTGTGCAAGGCGCATTATGATTGAGACAGCCAATCCAAACATATTGCCAAGTCAAGTTTCCCTGTTCTAATTGGCTTGTACCAAGTCAAGAATATATCTTAGAAAACCACAGCTAACATCTTCATTCAAAAATATATCTTGCAAATCACAGCTAACATGATGACTTGCAAAAATATATCTTCATTCAAAAATGAAGACTTGCAAATCACGGCTAACATCTTGTTTTTAGAAGTCCTACAGCCTAAAAACGAAGGAAAAAAAAAAAAATTTAAGTTTGAAATATTCCCTTGTTTCTTACACACCCCAGAAGAAACTTCTTTGTCTTTTACAACAGAATTACCCTTCATTCTTCAAGAACAAATATTCGTAACACATCACAACAAAAAGCCGGTTTCAAGAACAACAACAATGAGGAGTACATAAATTCATCCGAGAAGAGAACAACAACTCTGTTTAAAGATTACTAACTCTGTTTAACTAACCTGTTTCGGAGAAGAGAACAACAACTCCGAAGAAGAACAAGCAACCACCAACTCTTTTGATTTCTGAATTCGAGAATCTGCGAATCCGAGATATACCTGAAATCCAAGATGAGAAAAGAAAAGTTATGGAAAAGAAAAAAAAGTAAACTGAACAAATGGGAAGAAATGAACGGACGGGGATGGGTTTTACGGCCGTGACCCTGTTTGCTTGCAGCGGAGAAACAGGTGGCAAGTGGAGAAGAACGGTGGAGAAGCGGTGGACTGAGATCTGCAGGTGGCGGTGGCGGTGGCGATGGACTGAGATCAGCCGGTGGTCCACTCCAGGGACCGGGTCTGAGAAGTGGCGGAGAAGAGATGAGAGCTGAGAGAGGCACAATGGAGAGGAATAGTGGCAAGTGGAGAGGAAAGAAGAAGATCAGCCGGTGGCGGTGGCGGTGGCGGTCGACTGAGAGTGAGATCAGCCGGTGGTCCACTCCAAGGACCGGGTCTAAGAAGTGGCGGAGAGGAGATGAGAGCTGAGAGAGGCACGGTGGAGAGGAATAGTGGCGAGTGGAGAGGAAAGAAGAAGATCAGCCGGTGGCGGTGGCGGTGGCGGTGGACTGAGAGTGAGATCAGCCGGTGGTCCACTCCACGGACCAAGACTGGCGGAGAGGAGATGAGAGCTGAGAGAGGCACGGTGGAGAGGAAAGAAGAAGCGGCGGTGGCGGTGGACTGAGAAGCGGCGGAGGACTGAGAAGCGGCGGAGAGGAGCGGAGAGCTGAGAGAGAGTGGATGTGGGCGGCTGAGAGAGAGATTTGTATTTTGGCCGTTTTGCTTCAAATTTGTGGTGTGGGCGGCTGGTGAGATAAAAATGAGGCTAGGTTAGAAGAACAAAAAGTGAATAAAATATTGAAACATTTTTATTTTTTAACCTAGGTAATAAACGAGTAATAAACGGGTTGTATAATCGTGTTACCTAAATATGACACGTTTAATAAATGGGTTATTGCGGGTCAATTGCGGGTTGACAGGTCAACTTGAAAATGACACGTTATTTAATCGTGTTTCGCGGGTTCGACCTGATTTTGACCCGGACCTATTTATGATAAACCCAAACCCGCTAATTTCGTGCGGGTTTCGAGTCGTGTCGTCGTGTCACTACCCGGATTGCCAGCCCTAGCATAAACCCTACCTAATTAAAGCTTGAGGCACCCCAAAGGAATGCCTCGACATGGGGGCAAATGTTGTAGAGATGGGACCCACGTGTCATAAATAGGGATATTTAATGATCGTAGACTGCTATACCCCGTGGTGCCACGAGGATGAAAGCTCCTTTGGGAGAAGAACACAAGTAAAGCGGAAAATGTACGAAGATAGTTGATCGATCCAAGTGGTCTAGGAAAACAAGAAGTCGATCACATTGGCGATCGTAAGTGAAGATGGCTCAGAGAATGCTTCGAAAGCTGAGTACACGTAGATCGAGAGAGATACAGGACATGTTCTAAGATTTGCGACTTGTAATTAAAATAAGCAAAATAAGTGGGGAAGTAAGTGTCAAAATCCTGCTGATTGGCAAAAATCATAATCAACTAGGGATATTATCCCAAAATATGGGAAAATATCTCGAAAAAAAATAAGAGGAATTACAGAGTGCAGGAAGGTATATATGTAGAAAGGACAAGTCCAGAAGGACATTCTGTAATCTCATTCTCAAAAACATAGTGAATTTCTCTCCTCACACTGGACGTAGTTCTTGAACAAAAGGGTTAACCACTATAAATTTGTGTGTTTTTTTCTTTCTGAATTGCTTTTTAATCTTTCTAAAATGCTTCTTAGATCGTTAAAATCACATTAATCAACTTTAAATTTAAATTAATTCTGTTGACGAATTTCTACCGTCAACAAGTATCATATGTATTGTTATTATATTAGTATTGTTAAGTGTTACTGATACAAGGTTATGATGATTACTGTTGGGAATTAAACTTTTCTACAAGTAGCTGTGATAAAGCAAGTACAAACCTCACCTACAACATGAATGTGATTTTAAAATGACATGATATGTTTGTAAGTCGTTTGCTACTATGCATAACATTTTTATGATTAAATGAATTTTATATGATGATTGCCTCTTCAGTTTGAATGAATTTATATACCTATGCTAATATGATCATAATTACGTGTTCACTTTTAATATGAGGTTATAGTAAAGGAAAATTTAAAGGGTGTCGTACCACTCCTATCAGACAAGAGGATAATTACCACTCCGACCAAATGGGAGAATTATGAAAGAAAGATAATGTTAATTAAGACCTTGGGTGTTGTCGGACTAAATGTTTGGGTCGCGCATCTGACACCTCATAGGTTGCGCGTGTTCGGCTCAAGTACAGGACCCTATAACGATAATATACTTTTCATGATAAAGCATCAATGGTCATGCCTTTTTTATATGATGTTATGAATTAAAGAAAAAGAAAATGTTTTGTGAGGAATATTTGTACTTGTTGAGCTATTGTTCACTAGGTTTGTTCATGTTATAGCTAAAAGGCTAATTATTTATTGATGGGCTTCACCGCAGAAGATGTGTACGGTAGAAGGCTGGGCGTGGATATCACCGTGCAACAATTTTCACTTATAGTTAATATGATTTTTGAATTATGATTAAGTAATTATGTTTTGATCATTATGTTTATGAAAACTCCATTTGATTATGTTTACATTATGTAAAATATATTAAAAAATGATGTATGTTTAAACTATTATGATTTTCCAATACTATAGTTTTTAATTTACATTCTGAACTACTTAAGTTTATCCGCACCTTTTATAATGGAAAATGATATATCTTGAATTAAGCATATAAAAAAATTCCTTGAAATTTCGATAGATACGTTTTTCGTTAAACATCATGGTAAGTAACGGCTCAAAAAGTTGGGTCATTACAGTTTTAACGTTTTGAGTGTTATTTCTATTTTTTTTCCATAAAAAAAATCTCAAAATAAAAGCGTATTAAAATATATTCAATTTAAGATAAAAAAAACAAAAAAAAAAAAAAAAAAAAAAAGAACAATCAAACAAAAAACTATATTGCACAATTCTCTAAAAAAAAACTGAAATTGGTTGAATCAGTTATAGTACTTAGGAAAGATTAATCATTCCTAGATAAAAGTATATGATTTGGTATGGTTTTATAAAAACTTATTATTTATATTATTCTAAATAATTGGGTGTCATTGTTTTTGTTTTCTATTTATTAATTGTATGACAATTACTTATTTTTTAGTACAGTAGCATAAATAATATTTTTTATCACTTTGAGTGGTAATTTTGGTATTTTCCCACAAACTATCTATTACCTACTACTAAAGGAGAAACTATTTTTAAATAGTGCTCCCAAGGAGCTTCCTCATGATGTCACGTGGTAGCTCCTCCCCTCCTTGTCATTTTTTTCCTCTTTTGACATTTTTAAAATTTTATCTTTGTTTTGTAAAATTTTTAAATGTTTTTTTTAGTTTTTCTTTTAGGAGCCTCCTACTAATAGGTCATTTTTTTTTTTTTTTTTCGATGGTCTGGTTAAAAGCATAATAGATTAAAAAATATATAAAATAGATAGTTTTTGACTCAAATTTAAAAGCTAAAATTAGGGAACCAGCGGCAATTTAACATTTAAAAACTACCAAAAAAACTCTTTTTTTATTTTCTAAATGTTTATTTTGCAGTTTAATTTTTTACCATGCTTTTTAAAATATATTTTTCACACTTTACTTTTTTTATCTATAGTTTATCAATAATTCTAGTACATTCTCCTAAAAGAGAATGCGTTTTGGGGAAGAGGCGTAAGCAACGTTTCACACTTTCTCCCTCTATATTAACCCAAAAAAGAGCTTTTTTTTTCTTTTTTTTTTTTCTTTTTTTTTTTTCCCTCTCTTTTTTTCTCTCTACTAAACATTTTTTCCTTTCTCAAATTAGTCCGCTATAATTATTTTTTCTCTTTAATTGTCTCATTGAAATAATTTCTTTTCATTTATGTCCTAATCAAAACTTTTTTTTACAAAATGACCCTCTCAAATACTTTTTTTTGCTATATATGCCCAATATTTTTTTTTGGCTTTCTTTTCCCCTTGTTTCTTCTTTCCCCCCAATATTTCTTTCTTCCCTCCCTTTTTTCCCTCTATAATACATTCTTTTTTGGGAGTTTTTCTGATAGTTCCCATAAAAATGGGACTACCGGTGTTCTTTATTTTTTCAGCCGTTAAATTTGTATCAGAATCTGTCTATTATATATACTTTTTTAATTTGATATGATTTTGGATAGATCTAATGGTCAAAAATTAGGGCAGTTGATAAAGGAGGGACTACCATATAAACTCCATTCTTTTTTTCCCTTTCTCAAATGTGACACTCATATATATGTTCTCTCTAATCATCCTGTTGAATAATTTCTTCTTATATATGTCATAATCAAAACATTTTTTTTTTTTTTACGAAATGACCCTCTCAAATACTTTTTGATTATATATGCTAATAAATAACTTAAAGGGTGCCGTACCACTCTTGTCAGACGAGAGTATAATTACCACTCTAGCCAAATGGGAGAATTATGAAAGAAAGATAATGTTAATTAAGACTTTGGTTGTTGTCGAACTAAATGTTTGGGTCACACCTCTGCATAAGTCGTGCGTGTTCAGTTCGAACACAGGATCCTATAACGATAATATACTTTTTAATGATAAAGCATTAATGGTCATCCATTTTTTATATGATGTTATGAATTAAAGAAAAAGAAAATGTTTTGTGAGAGATATTTATACTTGTTGAGCTATCGCTCACTAAGTTTGTTCATGTTGTAGTTAAAAAACTAATTATTTATTGATGGGCTTCACCGTAGAGGATGTGTATGGTAGAGGGCTGGGCGTGGATACCACCGTGCAACAATTTCCGCTTATAGTTAATATAATTTTTCAATTATGACTAAGTAATTATGTTTCGATAATTATGTTTATGAAAAGTCCATTTGATTATGTCTACATTATGTAAAATATATTAAAAAATGACGTATATTTAAACTATTATGATTTTTCAATGTTATAGTTTTTAATTTACATTATGAACTACTTAAGTTTATGTGCACCTTTTATAATGGAAAATGATCTATCTTGAATTAAGTATATAAAAAAAAGTCCTTGAAATTTTGATAGGTAGATGTTTTGTTAAACGTCATGGTAAGTAATGGTGGGTCATTATTGTTTTATTGTTTTGAGTGTTATTTCTATTTTTTTTTTCATTAAAAAATCTCAAAATAAAGGGTATTTAAATATATTAAATTTAAGATAAAAAAATCAAACAAAAAACTCTATTGCACAATTCTCTAAAAAAACTTAAAATTGGTTGAATTAGTTATAGTACCTATCACGCTATTAATGAAAAATAATCTTTCCTAGAGAAAAATATATGATTTGGCATAGTTTTATAAAAATTTATTATTTATATTATTTTAAATAATTGGGTGTCATTATTTTTGTTTTCTCTTTATTAATTATATAACAATTACTATTTTTTAGTATAATGGTATAAATAATACTTTTTATCACTTTTAAGTGGTAATTTTGGTATTTCCCCACAAACTATCTATTACCTACTACTGAAGGAGAAACTATTTTTGAGTAGTGCTCTCAATGAGCTTTCTCATGCTGTCACGTGGCGCCTTGACACCTCTTCTCCTTCACATCATTTTTTTCCGTCTTATGACCTTTTTAAAATTTTGTCTTTGTTTTGTAAAATTTTTAAATGTTTTTTTTTTTTTTTTAGTTCTCTTGCAGGAGCCTCCTACTAGTAGGTCATTTTTTTTTTTTTTATCATTAGTCTGATTAAAATCACATTAAATTAAAAAATATATAAAATAGATAGTTTTGACACAAATTTAAAGACTAAAATTAGAGAATTAGTGACAGTTTAACTTTTAGGAACTACCAAAAAAAAAACTTTTTTAAAAAATTTTGTGAATGTTTATTTTGCAGTTTAATTTTTTACTTGGCTTTTTAAAATATATTTTTTCACACTTTACTCTTTTTATTTATTGTTTATCAATTATTCTAGTACATTCTCCTAAAAGAGAATGCATTTTTTTTTTTATCAATTAAAAAACTGAAAAAGGAGCTTTTTTTGCTTTCTTTTTCCTTTTTTTTTTTTTTTTTTCCGTTTCTTTTTTCCCTCCCTTTTTTCTCTCTACTATACATTTTTTCCTTTTTCAAATGTATCCCCTATAATTATTTTTTCTCTTTAATTGTTTCGTTAAAATAATTTCTTTTCATTTATGTCCTAGTCAAAACTTTTTTTACGAAATGACCCTCTCAAATACCTTTTTTGCTATATATGCCAAATATGTTTTTGGGCTTTCTTTTCCCCTTGTTTCTTCTTTCCCCCCAATATTTCTTTCTTCCCTCCCTTTTTCCCTCTATAATACATTTTTTTTTTGGAGTTTCTTTGATAGTCCCCATAAAAATGGGATTACCCGTGTTCTGTATTTTTTTAACCGTTAAATTTATATTAAAATCTATCTATTATACATATTTTTTTTAATCTTACATGATTTTAGGTAAATCTAACAGTTGAAAATTAGAACTGCTGGTAAGGAGGGACTACCATAGAAATTCCATTCTTTTTTCCACTTTCTCAAATGTGACACTCATATACATGTTCTCTCTAATCGTCCTGTTAAATAATTTCTTCTTATATATCTCATAATCAAAACATTTTTTTTTTTTTCAAAATGAGCCTCTTAAATACTTTTTGACTATATATGCCAATAAATAATCTTTAATATCTTGTTCTAAAATGTGTTTTTACTCAAACATTTTATCCGCAATCTTTCCAAATAAACATTTTTAATAATGTGCCCTATTAAGATCTTTTTTAAAAAATGCTGTTCTATTAATATTTTTTTCAACTGGATTTGATTGATCTTTAAGAAAACGATGATAAAAAACATAAACTATAAAAATTTTTGTTTAATAAAAATATAAGACCTCAATATAAAAAAAAATAAAAAAATGTTGAATAGGGAGCGCCTCTCAATAATTTCAGCACAAGCTTTGGTACAAGTTGGGGACCAAACTACATACGACAAATTTGAATAATTCAGTTTTCAGAAACGTTATAGACAAAACGTTCAAACAAAAACTTCCTCCCGTAATATTGCTTTCCAAAATATTGCTTTCTTTCTAGCAACTCTCTTGATTTCAATGAACATTAAACTTCAACGTTCACCATCAGAAAGAAAAAGTCTTTATAATTAATCCCAATTGAAAATTCAGATAATGTTTCTATATCTTTTCTTCCCTTTTTTTTTTTTTTTCCTATAATCAACTAACAATTAATTAAGATCTCAAAACTTTCCTCCATTTTACAAAAAAGTAAATATACACTTTTACCCTCGAGACTTCACGCAACTCTCAAGGCCTCAATTTGGTTTTCTTGTAATTGCAACTTCGACTCGCTCCGCCGAGTAAAGGACCTCTCTCTAATAGTGTCCAAAATCGGCTTCCACGGCTGCGCTCTCACCGCCCTTTTCACACCGAATGACGTCGTATCCTTCACTGGTTTAGCAGACCGGTTAGGACTCCTTGTAGGCGAGCTCCAAACCGGTATGGACCCTCCATATTGGGCGGGGAGGGACTAAACCGGCCCGGAGACTTGTTGGGCTTGCGCCCTACGGTTTTGACCATTGCAGTGAGCTTTCTCGCAATTGAAGCCAAGTCCAAAGGCGAAACGTCCGCTTGTAAGACTGAGTAAGGAAGTAGGAAATAGAGTTTGCCCCGTTCGAGTAGCGTCTCGGGCCTCATGGGCTTGGTCCCACTTGAGAGGAGCTAGGCCGGCATGCAGACGATGTACTTGGTGGGCTTCCAGGTGAACCAAACGTCATGATTGTCCATTGCCTCGTAAAACCTTTTTGTTGGTCTGCACAATTCCACTCATTGCAACGCACATTAGAAGAGTCATGATTGTCTCCATTGTCTCCATTGCCATTTATTTTGAGAAAAGGTTGGGTGTTATTAGGTATTAGATATACACACATACAACCAAATTAGAATACAGTAAAGAAAATAACTTTGAGGATGTTTGGTAGAGAGATTCGTTTCCTGATTCGATTCATGATTCGTGATTCGCTACAGTATTTTCTCTCACAAAAAATATATGTAAATCGAAAATAGTTCGAATCACATGGTTTTAATTCTCTAACCAAACGTTCTTTTAATCGCTATAGATAGCAGAGTTTTTTTACGGTTGGACACGCCACGAAACCACAAAGTCATAAAAAATTTAACTAAGTTGGTGTCATGTATATTATGAGATGGGATACTGTGAGAGAATTTATTACGTCATACTTGTTTTTTAATTTTAATTATAAGGTTATTGCACTCAATAATTCAAGAATGGGTTGTCACATTAAAAGATTTCTCTTTGTGTCGAATATATTATATGAGGCCCGATATTATAAGAGAATTTATTTATCAACATCGTCATATTTAAATTATAAGGTTTTTGCACTCAATAACGTCGTGAGTGGGGTGTACCACCCAAAAAATCCTCTTTGTAAAGAAAGCTGGAGAATTTCTCTACAGCAGTAACTTCAAGAACAAAAATTCTACTACACAACTACACATCTTAAACAAGCACAGAACCCTATAATGATAATATACTTTATTTTGATGGTCATGCATTTTTTATATGATGTTATGAATTAAAGAAAAATTAAAATATTTCATGAGGAATATTTGTACTTGTTGAGCTATCGCTCACTAAATTTGTTCATGTTGTAGCTCAAAAGCTAATTATTTATTGATGGACTTTGCAGCAGAGGATGTGTACGGTAGAGGGCTAAGCGTGGATACCACCATGCAACAATTTCAGCTTATAGTTAATATGATTTTTGAATTATGACTAAGTAATTATGTTTATAAAAACTCCATTATATTATGTCTTCCTTATGTAAAATTTATTCAAAAATGACGTACATTTAGGCCTCATTCATTTCAGCGATTGAAGTTTTTAATTTTAGGTTTCTACAGTAAAAAGCTCTCAGAAAATGTCAAATTTAACTTTTTCTGCTACAATGAAAAGCTCTCAAAAAATGTCACATCTCAGTTCGAATTGAAAACTCGAATCTGCGAAGTGAACGAGGCCTTAAACTATTATGATTTTCTAATGTTATAGTTTTTAATTTACATTCTGAACTACTTAAGTTTATATGCACCTTTTATAATGGAAAATTATTTATCTTGAATTAAGTATATAAAAAAATCCCTAAAATTTCGATAGGTAAGTATTTATCTTATAAGTTAAGTACGTTTTTCATCAAAAGTCATAGTAGGTAACGGCTCAAAAAGCTACGTCGTTACAATTTTACTATTTTGAGTGTTTAAGATAAAATAAAAAAAATAAAAAAAAAATACAATCAAACAAAAAACTCTATTGCACAATTCTCTGAGAAAAACTTAAAATTGGTTGAATGAGTTATAGTATCTATCACGCTATTAATCAAAAATAATCTTTTCTAGAAAAAAAATATATGGTTTGGCACGGTTTTTTAAAAACTTATTATTTATACTATTCTAAATAATTGAGTGTCATTATTTTTGTTTTCTCTTTATTAATTGTATGACAATTACTTGTTTATTAGTACAGTGACATAAATAATACTTTTTATCACTTTGCTTGGTATTTTTCCACAAACTATGCATTACCTACTACTAAAGGAGAAACTATTTTTGAATAGTGCTCCCAAGGAGCTTCCTCATCTTATCGCGTGGCGGCACTTCCCCTCTCCATCATTTTTTTCCTCTTTTGACCTTTTTAAAATTTTATCTTTGTTTTGTAAAATTTTTAAACTTTTTTTTAGTTTCTCTTTTAGGAGCCTCCTACTAGTAGGTCATTTTTTTTTACTGTTGGTTTGGTTAAAATCACACTGGATTAAAAAATATAAAAAATAGATAGTTTCTTACACAAATTTAAAGCTTAAATTTAGGGAACTAGCGGCAATTTAACTTTTAGGAACTACAAAAAAAAAAAAAAAAAAAAAAAAAAAAAAAAAACACTTTTTTTTTTTTTTATTTTTGTGAATGTTTATTTTGCAGGTTAATTTTTTACATGGCTTTTTAAAATATATTTTTTCACACTTTACTCTTTTTATCTATTGTTTATCTATTATTCTATACATTCTCCTAAAAGAGAATGTGTTTTAGGGAAGAGGCATAACCAACGTTTACCACTTTCTCCCCCTATATTAACCCAAAAAAGAGCTCTTTATTTTTCTTTTGCTTTCTTTTTCCTTTTTCTTCTTTTTTTCCCGCTTCTTTTTTCCTCCCTTTTTTCTCTCTACTATACATTTTTCCTTTCTCAAATGTGTCCCTTATAATTATTTTTTCTCTCTAATTGTCTTATTGAAATAATTTCTTTTCGTATATGTCCTAATAAAAACTCTTTTTTATGAAATGGCCCTCTCAAATACTTTTTTTGCTATATATGCCCAATATTTTTTTTGGCTTTCTTTTCCCCTTGTTTCTTCTTTCCCCTCTATATTTCTTTCTTCCCTCCCTTTTTTCCCTCTATAATACAATTCTTTTTTGGGAGTTTCTCTGATACTCCCATAAAAATGACACTACCACTGTTCTCTACTTTTTCAGCCGTCAAATTTATATCAAAATATATCTATTATGTATACTTTTTTAATCTGATGTGATTTTGAGTAGATCTAATGGTCAAAAATTAGGACTGCAGGTAAGGAGAGACTACCATAGAAACTCCCTTCTTTCTTCCACTTTCTCAAATGTGACACTCATATATATGTTCTCTCTAATCGTCCTATTAAATAATTTCTTCTTATATATGTCATAATCAAAACATTTTTTTTTTTATACAAAATGACCCTCTCAAATACTTTGTGACTATATATGATAATAAATAATCTTTAATATCTTATTCTAAAATGTGTTTTTACAGAACATTTTATCCACAATCTTTCCAAATAAACATTTTTATTAATTTGCCCATTAAGATCTTTTTTTTAATGTTGCTCTATTAATATTTTTTCTACTTGATTTGATCGATCTTTAAGAAAATGATGATAAAAAAATATAAACTATAAAAATTTTTGTTTAATAAAAATACAAGACGTCAATATAAAAAAAAATAAATAAATAAAAATGTTGAATAGGGGGCGCGTGTTTACGGCTAGTTCTAAACTAATGTTGAAATTGATATTAAAAAAGACCTCTCAATAATTTCAGCACAAGCTTTGGTACAAGTTGGGGACCAAACTACATACGACAAATTTGAATAATTCAGTTTTCAGAAATTCAAACAAAAACTCCTCCCGTAATATTGCTTTTTAATAACTCTCTTGACTTCAATGAACATTAAACTTAAACGTTCAAACATCAGAAAAAAAAAAAAAAAAAAAAAAAAGTCTTTATAATTAATCCCAATTGAAAATTCAGATAATGTTTCTATATCTTTTCTTCCTCTTTTTTTTTTTTTTTCCATAGTCAACTAGCAATTAATTAAGACCTCAAAATTTTCCTCTATTTTACATAAAGTAAATGTACACTTTTACCCTCGAGACTTCACGCAACTCTCAAGGCCTCAATTTGGTTTTCTTGTAATTGCAACTCCGACTCGCTCCGCCGAGTAAAGGACCTCTCTCTAATTGTGTCCAAAATAGGCTTCCACGGCCGCGCTTTCACCGCCCTTTGCACACCAAACGAAGTCGTATCCTTCACCGGTTCAGCAAACCGGTTAGGACTCCTTCTGGGCGAGCTCCAAACCGGGTTGGACCCTCCATATGGGGCCGGGGAGGGACTAAACCAGCCCGGAGACTTGTTGGGCTTGCGCCCTACGGTTTTGGCCAGAGCAGTGAGCTTTCTCGCAATTGAAGCCAAGTCCAAAGGCGAAACGTCCACTTGTAAGGCCGAGTAAGGATGTAAGAAATAGAGCTTGCCCCGTTCGAGTAGCGTCTCGGGCCTCATGGGCTTGGTCCCACACGAGAGGAGCTGGGCCGGCATGCAGACGAAGTACTTGGTGGGCTTTCCGGTGAACCAAACGTCATGATTGTCCATTGCCTCGTAAAACCTTTTTGTTGGTCTGCACAATTCCACTCATTGCAATGCGCATTGGAAGAGTCATGATTGTCTCCATTGCCATTTATTTTGAGAAAAGATTGGGTGTTATTAGGTATTAGATATATACACATACAAACAAATCAGAATGCAGTAAAGAAAATAATTTTGAGGATGTTTGGTAGAGAGATTCGTTTCTTGATTCGAATCATGATTCGCGGTTCGCTACAGTATTTTCTCTCACAAAAAATACATATAAATTAAAAATAGTTCAAATCACATGGTTTGAATCCTCCAACCAAACGTTCTTTTAATCGCTATAGATAGCGGAGTTTTTTTACGGTGGGACACGCCACAAAACCACAAAGTCACAAAAAATTTAACTAAGTTGATGTCATGTATATTATGAGATTGGTACTGTGAGAGAATTTATTACGTCATACTTGTTTTTTAATTTTAATTATAAGGTGAGTGCACTCAATAATTCAAGAATGGGTTGTCACATTAAAAGATTTCTCTTTGTGTCGAATATATTATATGAGGCCCGATATTATAAGAGAATTTATTTATCAACATCGTCATATTTGTTTCATAAGTGTTGTTTGATTTAAATTATAAGGTTTTTGCACTCAATAACGTCATGAGTGGGGTGTACCACCCAAAAATTCCTCTTTGTAAAGAAAGCTGGAGAATTTCTCTACAGCAGTAACTTCAAGAACAAAAATTCTACTACATAACTACACATCTTAAACAAGCACAGAACCCTATGATGTTATGAATTAAAGAAAAATAAAATGTTTCGTGAAGAATATTTGTACTTGTTGAGCTATCACTCACTAGATTTGTTCATGTTGTAGTTAAAAAGCTAATTATTTATTGATGGACTTTCTAACAGAGGATGTGTACGGTAGAGGGCTAAGCGTGGATACCACCATGCAACAATTTCAACTTATAGTTAATATGATTTTTGAATTATGACTAAGTAATTATGTTTATGAAAACTCCATTAGATTATGTCTTCCTTATATAAAATTTATTCAAAAATGACGTACATTTAGGCTTCATTCATTTCACCGATTTAATTTTTCAGTTTTAGGTTTTTACAGTAAAAAGCTATGAGAAAATATCAAATTTAACTTTTTCTGCTACAATGAAAAGCTCTCAGAAAATGTCATATCTCAGTTTGAATTGAAAACTCGAATCTGCGAAGTGAACGAGGCCTTAAACTATTATGATTTTCTAATGTTATAGTTTTTAATTTACATTCCGAACTACTTAAGTTTACATGCACCTTTTATAATGGAAAATTATTTATCTTGAATTAAGTATATAAAAAAATCCCTAAAATTTCGATAGGTAAGTATTTATCTTATAAGTTAAGTACGTTTTTCGTTAAAAGTCATTGTAAGTAACGACTCGAAAAGTTAGGTCATTAAAATTGTACTGCTTTGAGTGTTATTTCTAAATTTTTTCCATAAAAAACCCTCAAAATAAAGGGTTTCAAAATATATTCAGTTTAAGATAAAAAAAAAAAAAAATCAAACAAAAAACTCTATTGCACAATTCTCTGAGAAAAACTTAAAATTGGTTGAATGAGTTATAGTACCTATCACGCTATTAATCAAAAATAATCTTTTCTAGAAAAAAATATATGGTTGGCATGGTTTTTTAAAACTTATTATTTATACTATTCTAAATAATTGGGTGTCATTATTTTTGTTTTCTCTTTATTAATTGTATGACAATTGCTTATTTATTAGAACAGTGGCATAAATAATATTTTTTATCACTTTGATTGGTATTTTTCCACAAACTATCTATTACCTACTACTAAAGGAGAAACTATTTTTGAATAGTGCTCCAAGGAGCTTCCTCATGTTGTCACGTGGTAGCACCTCCCCTCTCCATCATTTTTTTCCTCTTTTGACCTTTTTAAAATTTTATCTTTGTTTTGTAAAATTTTTAAATTTTTTTTTTAGTTTCTCTTTTTAGGAGCCTCCTACTAGTAGGTCATTTTTTTTTTTACTGTTGGTGTGGTTAAAATCACACTGGATTAAAAAAATATAAAAAATAGATAGTTTCTGACACAAATTTAAAGCCTAAAATTAGGGAACTAGCGGGAATTTAACTTTTAGGAACTACAAAAAAAAAAAAAAAAAAAAAAAAAAAAAAAAAAAAAAAAAAAACACTTTTTTTTTTAGTTTTGTGAATGTTTATTTTGCAGTTTAATTTTTTACATGGCTTTTTAAAATATATTTTTTCACACTTTACTCTTTTTATCTATTGTTTATCAATTATTCTATACATTCTCCTAAAAGAGAATGTGTTTTAGGGAAGAGGCATAAGCCACGTTTACCACTTTCTCCCCCTATATTAACCCAAAAAAGAGCTTTTTTTTTTTTTTTTGCTTTCTTTTTCCTTTTTTTTTTTTTTTTTTTTCCCGCTTCTTTTTTCCCTCCCTTTTTCTCTCTACTATACATTTTTCCTTTCTCAAATGTGTCCCTTATAATTATTTTTTCTCTCTAATTGTCTTATTAAAATAATTTCTTTTCGTATATGTCCTAATAAAAACTCTTTTTTATGAAATGTCCCTCTCAAATACTTTTTTTTCTATATATGCCCAATATTTTTTTTGGCTTTCTTTTCCCCTTGTTTCTTCTTTCCCCTCTATATTTCTTTCTTCCCTCCCTTTTTTCCCTCTATAATACAATTCTTTTTTGGGAGTTTCTCTGATACTCCCATAAAAATGAGACTACCACTATTCTCTACTTTTTCAGCCGTCAAATTTATATCAAAATATATCTATTATGTATACTTTTTTAATCTGATGTGATTTTGAGTAGATCTAATAGTCAAAAATTAGGACTGCAGGTAAGGAGAGACTACCATAGAAACTCCCTTCTCTTTTCCACTTTCTCAAATGTGACACTCATATATATGTTCTCTCTAATCGTCCTGTTAAATAATTTCTTCTTATATATGTCATAATCAAAACATTTTTTTTATACAAAATGACCCTCTCAAATACTTTTTGACTATATATGATAATAAATAATCTTTAATATCTTATTCTAAAATGTGTTTTTACAGAACATTTTATCCACAATCTTTCCAAATAAACATTTTTATTAATTTGCCCTATTAAGATATTTTTTTTTTTTTTATGTGTTGCTCTATTAATATTTTTTCTACTTGATTTGATCGATCTTTAAGAAAATGATGATAAAAAACATAAACTATAAAATTTTTTGTTTAATAAAAATATAACACCTCAATATTAAAAAAAAAAAAAAAAATGTTGAATAGGGAGCGCGTGTTTACGGCTAGTTCTAAACTATAGTTGAAATTGATATTAAAAAAGACCTCTCAATATTGCAAGTAGGGGACCAAACTACATACGACAAATTTGAATAATTCAGTTTTCAGAAATTCAAACAAAAACTTCCTTCCGTAATATTGCTTTCTTTTTAATAACTCTCTTGACTTCAATGAACATTAAACTTAAACGTTCAAACATCAGGAAAAAAAAAAAAAAAAAAAAAAAAAAAAAGTCTTTATAATTAATCCCAATTAAAAATTCAGATAATGTTTCTATATCTTTTCTTCCTCTTTTTTTTTTTTTTTTTTCCATAGTCAACTAGCAATTAATTAAGATCTCAAAATTTTCCTCTATTTTACAAAAAGTAAATGTACTCTTTTACCCTCGAGACTTCACGCAACTCAAGGCCTCAATTTGGCTTTCCTGTAATTGCAACTCCGACTCGCTCCGCCGAGTAAAGGACCTCTCTCTGATTGTGTCCAAAATGGGCTTCCACGGCCGCGCTCTCACCGCCCTTTGCACACCAAACGACGTCGTATCCTTCACCGGTTCAGCAAACCGGTTAGGACTCCTTCCGGGCGAGCTCCAAACCGGGCTGGACCCTCCATATTGGGCGGGGAGGGACTAAACCGGCCCGGAGACTTGTTGGTCTTGCGCCCTACGGTTTTGGCCAGAGCAGTGAGCTTTCTCGCAATTGAAGCCAAGTCCAAAGGCGAAACGTCCGCTTGTAAGGCCGAGTAAGGAAGTAGGAGATAGAGTTTGCCCCGTTCGAGTAGCGTCTCGGGCCTCATGGGCTTGGTCCCACACGAGAGGAGCTGAGCCGGCGTGCTGACGAAGTACTTGGTGGGCTTTCCGGTGACGTAGCTGACCGAAACCGGGTGCTCAAAATCTTCTACGTAGCCGTTCAGATGAACCACTCGGATGGTTTTGAATTCTAATTCTGATGATGATGATTTGCAAGATAAACACGAACCCATATTTTTGTTTTCCTTTAGTATGAGATATAAAGAAAGAAAGCTCTACAAATATATGTATATATGTAAATACATATATATATATATATATATATAGAGAGAGAGAGAGAGAGAGAGAGAAGAGAGAGAGAGAGATTGTGGGTGTGTTTTTGTGGGGGGTTGATGAGATGATGCTCAATAGTTAGAGGCTGGCCAACTACTTTGGGACTTTATAGAGAAATTCATCTTGTGATCTTGGGAAAGTTAAGAGTAAAATAGAAGTCAGCTGTACTGATATTCTAACTGAAAGTTGATGACAAGATTGCTTTATGTGGACCAACCATAAATCCTTTTTAGCCGTGAGGTTTGGGCCGGTAATCAGTCCTTAATTTTGTTGATTAGGACATTAATGTATTTTATTAACTGGTTGTATTTTTAAACAGAAGCGTGATATAGGGTTCAAAAATATATGGCTATTTATTATTTACATAAAGTATATTTGTTTAAGGACGTTATCCATTCAGTCAAGAGAAGTAGAGTAATAAAATATGTATTTTTGTGACGTGTGTATAAAATAAAAACATTACGGCTCAAATTATTTAAAAATAAAATGCTAAAAGTCAAGAGTACTAAAATACATCACTAGCATTCATTGGCCAATTCAGATTTTGTTTTAGTATCATTGATCGAGTTTATTCCAACCAATTATATTTGTTTAAACATATATATAAATAAGCTTACAACATATCATTTTCATGGACTCGTTATATTATATACGCATTGTTCTTGCAAATGTGGACAAAGATCTCAAGTCAGCCGTAGATGATACGGCAAGTGTAATAATTTTTTCACACGGATTTGTAATTCTTTATATGTGACGTAGTAATAGTGAACAAGTTTCATGAAACATGGTCGTAGATTATATTTTATTAAGTGTCACACTTTTTTTTTATTAAAAGTATCGAGTATTACACTTAAATAATACTAGTTTTGTAACATATTTTGCACGTATTACCGCTTCAAGAATATTGTTTATCGATTAGTGAGAAATTTATTAGAATTTTTGAATTTATTTTAAAAAAATAATATGTGTAAAGATAACAATTGACAAAAAAAAAAAAAAGATAGACATTTGAAAAAAAAAATATTTTAACCAACTAAAAAAGAAATAAGAACAAATGTAAAAAAAAAAAAAATAAAATAAAATACTCTCATAATAATAAAGTGAGAAATAATATATTTTTAAAAAACACACAAAGAAATTAAAATGTAAAAACACTAAAAAAAATAAAGATACAAAATTGAAAAAAGTGAAAAAAAAATAAGTAGAGAGGTGACAGCCCTATAAAAAGATCTTTAATTCTTTGATGTATTGTTAGATGAATGGTACATAAACGTATAAATAATATTATAACAGTACAAATACTGTGTTACATTTGAAGGACTGTATGATTGCCGACTGCACATATATAAAACCGTTTCCAATACGCCTAGTTCAGCACCTAGTTCATCAATATATATAGGCGTATTGGAAACGGTTGTGGAAAATGTTTAAACAGACAAGACCGGTCACATGATGACCTATTTCAAAGCCCGCCGTGCGGGTTAATTAAAGCCTGGCTGCTAGCTGAGCCAAGTCTGAACAAGTCAACTATGTCTTCAAAATCAAACAATGAAGCATCTTTAGCGTACAAATGTTATTGATTTATTACGTACTAAATATATATTGTACTCATTTAGTTGGTTAATTTTAATTTTTAATTTAAATTAAGATGTTATTTTATATAATTTTTTTATTATAAAAAAAAAAAGATGTAATTATTTTTTAAAATTTTTTATTATAATAAAATTTCAATTGATAAAATGAACGTGTAAACACATTTTATGTGTGTTTGTCTAAAAGGCGTTGAAGACTCACTTGGATTTGAAAGCTAGAGTGAATTTTTTGATACCCTAGCTAGCTGCTTCGATATTTCTTGGAACTTAGATATTGTCATGTATCGGTGCTAATGGTTTTTCCATATGTTTTACAAAGAACAAGAAGGGCACTAGGAGTGCAACTATGCAAAGATAAGTGATTAAGACTCCGTTCATTTCACTAGTTATAATCATAACTCAATTGTTTTTGTTATAGTTTTTTCACTCATAAAAATTTTAAAGAGAAATGCTAGTGTCACCTTTCTTCACTTTTTTTTATCATTTTTTGTGTTCATTATTTGAATTTTAAAAAGTGGACTTGACTATTTCATTTTCTATTAAAATAATAATATATTATGTTAGTGGAGTTCACATATCAAATAATGAATATAAAAAGTGACAAAAAGAATGATAGACTGGCCTCGTTCATTTCACCGATTTGAGTTTTTAATTTCAGTTTTACTACAGTTAAAAACTCTCATATAAAATCACATCTTAACTCAAATTAAAAATTTGAATTAACGAACTGAACGAAGTCAGAAAGAGTAACGATAGCATTTTTCAAATTCAAATTCAACCTATTCGGCAACAGTGTTTTCTTTTAACTCAAATTTTTAATCCCCCACTCCATATGATCACGTTATCATGAAAAACTTGTTCTAATCTCGGATTCGGGGCAACCCGTTTATTTTATAATTATTCAGAAATCAGATTTCAATTCATTAATCATGTGAACTCAAAAGTCCACATAGGAGACAAATATAAATAATCACACAAATTCAGGCGCGATGGATAACTAAGATCTAATACTACCATTAAAAAGTACAAATCACAACATATAAATTTAATAAATAAAAACTTAAAACCGGACGAGTTCAGGATGGTAACCCCTAAAACCCGTACCCTGAAAAGATCATGTCTATCATGCGGGTAATCAAGTTGGTGGGTAGAATTGATTACCATCCCACTAATTAAAATATTGTGCATTACATATATACATACATACGTATATATATATATATATACACACACACACTTATGGAGCTAAGAAATATTTTCAGTGGAGAGTTATTAAAAAAAAAAAAAAGAGATAATTT
Organism: Morus alba; assembly: GCA_012066045.3. NCBI lineage: Eukaryota > Viridiplantae > Streptophyta > Magnoliopsida > Rosales > Moraceae > Morus > Morus alba. The sequence continues at coordinate 60,790,527 of CP050224.2, forward strand.
CTTTATCGAATGGAGTCATAATTATATATTTTAAGTGGGGCATAGTTATAATTTTCTTTCTTTATTTATGAAGTGAGGCCACAATTAAAATTAATGAGGGTATAACTGAAATTCTTTAAAAAAATAAAAAAAAAAAAAAAAAACTACGAGTACATTACTTATGCATTATCCTAAACGTTTTTTCTTCTTGAGAAAGAACAAGCATGCGACTTGTGATGTGGGCTAAGTTGACTCCCCCAAAGAAATGAAAGGAACATGACTGAAAGAAAGAAAAAGATATTTGTGTAAATTTGGTCCTTCAACTAATTTGTGTGACTTATACAAAAATGGTGTTTACAGTGGCAGAGGGAGGAATTTATTTTTCTCAAGGGGAGACGTAAATTTGAAGCAAATTTTAAATTAAAACTACAATACATACAAATCAAAATTTAGTATACAATTGATTTTTTTTTTATTTTTAAAATGATGTAAATATTGTAATTAAAAAATTTCAGGATGGAATTGTAAAAAATGCTTAACTTTCGATTGTGGGTCAAAATATAGAAGTATTTACACAAAAATAATCATTTTTAGACTCCTTTTTAATATATTTCCACAATATAACAGTATTACTCAGATGTCCTCAAATTATTAAGATTATGTCCAATAACTGATTGCATAAGACGTAGGATTAATTACTTTTCTGCTGTGGAGGAGAGATTTGCCTTGTTGGCTTCGTCAATGATTCGGCTTTGTCGTTCACTTTCCACGGCAAGCCGCGTTGTGTGTGTGCGTGTGTTTTTTTTTTTTTTTTTGTTTTGGGTTTGTAAATTCTGATCAGTGGAGTTGGAATTTTTATGAATATTTGTGTTTGTAAATTCGGCTTTATCGGATATGTCTTGCAATTTTTCATATACTTTTTGTGATTTTTTGTGATTTTCACGTTGCCAGTACTAGTGGTTTCCGGCGAATACCAACTGGTATACCGGTCAGATGTTAGTGTCATGGTGGATACCGGCCAGATATCATGGTGGATATTGGCTGGTATCTTTAGGGTATTTTTGGCATTCTAAATATCGTGTGCCGATGAGTCTGAGGTATTTCTTGCAATTAGTCTTTTTTTTTTTTTTTTTTGTATTCAGTCTAAGCTAGGGCTGGCAATTTGAGTAGCGACAAGACGATACGACTTGAAAATCCACACAAAGTTAGTGGGTTTGAGTTTACTATAAATAGGTTTGAATCATTATCGGGTTGACACGATCAACACGATTAATAAATGAGTTAGGTTAGAGTTGATCTTCTAACACGGAGTGACACGATTAACTATATGAGTCATCCTGTAATTTAATGGTATGTGAGATAATATGAAAGTTTATATGATATATTAAATACAAATAATGTGAATTTTAATATTTGTAGGTAAAATTCATTTATTTTTCTTAAAAAAAAGATAAATTGATCAATAAATATGTTAAACTTGTCTTAATCATATTAAATAAGTCATTATTATATTATTTATTTATTCAATATATTAATTTAAATAGGTTATATGAGTTGACACAATTAACAAGATTAATAAAATAACCGTGTTTGGATTGACATTTTTAACACGTTTAATAAATAAATTATATTTAAATTAATATTTTTTAATACGATTAATAAATAGATTGACACAAAAACGATCCACTAACATGGATTACCACTGTTAATCCAAGCCTTGTTTTTATAGTGTTCCCGTAAAGAGCCCACTACTCCAGTCATGTTGTAGCTCCGCTCCTTGTGTTTAGTATTTTTCATCTTCATAGTGTCCATACTAGCAATGTTTTGTATTAATAATCTTCTTAATGTCTGTCCTAATTTTATTGGTGATAATTGCCCAATATATATTTGTTGCAATGATTGAGATTGTTTAGGTTATTTGTTTTTCCGCGTGGTCCTCATTATGTGAAACCCGGTCAAAAAAATTGATGTTTTTGTCCTCATTATGTGAAACCCGATCAAAAAAATTGATGTTTTTTTTTTTTTTATATATATATATAACACGAGATTAAACTCACAATCTCTCACTTAAACTTCGAGTACCACTACAGCAAGAGGTTTTAGGCTAAAAAAATTGATTTTACATACAGTGAAGTGTTTGTTTACAATTTAATGATAATTATTTTAGACTTATTTTAGAATAATATTTTTTCATTTTGATAAAACATATGTATTTTTAACTAAGATTTATTTATAAAAGACCACTACTAAATTAACGGTGCTACTGCAAACTATTGAATTTTTAACTAACAAATTAAAATAAAATAATAAAAGTAATTTTTTGGGATGGTTGAAGTTAAAATACTGAAAATGGCGGTTTACCTTAACTTATTTTAGTCAGAACAAGAATAACAATATATCTGCATTGACAATGAGATTGGAAAGATGACAAAAATAATGCAAAGTAAGCTCTAAATCCAAGAAAAAAAAAAAAAAGCAATTATGATATCGAACGGAAAGAGCTATAACTATCACAATACAAAGGCCTCAGAATCTCATCACTCATTATCAATATATCATACATTTTTTTTTTTTTTTTTTTTTTTTTTTTTTGTGAGTCTATCGTCTTGTTTGTTAAAAGAAGAGGACTTTTATTTAGAATTGAAAAGAAATGTGCACAAATCTTAAATTGTAGAAGCTATTATTTAAATTTTTAGAAATCAGAAGTTAAATAGCTAAAAAGTTAAAAAAAAAAATACAAATTGATTTTTAAAATTATGAACCTGTAGGTTGCAAACACAAAATTCTCTTTAATATAGTTAGCATATAATAATGTCTTTTGTTAATTTACCAATCAATTTCAAATATTTAAGTTATTAGGCAGTAAGCCAACAATAGTTTAATACTTTAACACTCCTCATCACGTGTGGACTAGACAATAGACAATCGTGTGACTAAATTAATTAAAAAGCCTAACACGTGAATATTTAAACCCGAGATATATTAAAAACTCAACACATGATAATTCAAAATAGGGATAAAAAGTGCAATTACGAGAATTTAAACTCAGGACCTCTCGTTTTGATACCACGTTAGTTTACCAATCTAACCCAAAAAGTTAAGCTATTAGGAAGTAAGCCAACAATAGTTTAATACTTTAACACTTTTCTATTCAACGTGTACACCATTTTTCCCCTCATCATTAGAAGCATCGTTGTTGATTGTAAAGAAAAACAAAAGGAAAGAAACAAATGAATAAATGCAATGAACAACAAGGGAAAACCTATTGAAAACTACAAAAGAAAAAAAAACATTAAAACCCATAAAAGAAGCAACAAATAAACAAAATGGGAACAAAACGGGGACAAGACGGAGGCTAATGTGGAAGCACAGGACGCCAAAATATGAAAGCACAGGATGCCAAAGTGGAGAATGAGATTTTTATATAGTTACGATAAGATAAAGATAAAATAAGATGAGCTACAAATTTGATTTGATTAAATAGTGTGCTCGATTATTACTCAATATATGTTGGGTGACTAAGACAATTACTAATATATAAAATTATCATTCCTCTAAGACTTAATCTAAACTGCATGAACAAATAATAATAATAAAAAAAAAAGATACTATGTAAAGTGCAAATTAAGTGGTACGTAATATTTATAGAGGAAATGAGGTAAGAAGTGGTCCATGTGGGACATTGAGCAAGTTGTTTATATTTTGTCTTTGATCTAAAATAATAAAAAGAAAATTTCACTTTCATATTTTATGCTTTTATAATATTAAAATGACACCTTAACATTTTAAACATACGTTATCCTTACGGTTTGAATTAGACAAGATTTACAGTTTGAATACATTATCTTTACAGTTTGAATTAGACAAGATTTACAATTTGAATACGTTATCCTTTCAGTTTTTGAGACAAGATTTTTTTTTTTTTAACACTTTTCCTCCTTTTATGTTAATGGTTTGAATTAGAAAAAAAAATACGGAAAATATGTGTAAACAATATATATCCTTACGTTTTTAATAAATTATATTTTTAGTCTTAATAGGTTTTAGGGTAATAAAATGATACTTTAACAACGTGAGAGTATTATATTAATATTATAAAAAACAAACGGTATCAAAATAATTTTTTTTGAAAAAAAAAAAACAAGTTATCCAAGTGAGTTTTTTCCAGTATGAAAGCTAAACTCACCCAAACTACAATAAAAGGCCTTTTCTTATTAATTTCCTTTCCTTTCTTTTTTTTTTAATAGTAAAACACAAGAATCTCTAAAAGTATCAAGTCAAAGGATCCAGATTCACTTTCTAATTTTTTGTGTCTCAATTGGTGTCTAACTAATTTAATTATATTACATCATCTCATGATAAGCACAAAAGAGTTGATCAAAAAGCAGTTTAATCTTTTTATACAACGTGACATAATATGATTAATTAGACACTAATTGTGACACTAAAATTAGATAGAAGAATATTTAAGTCCCAAGTCAAAACCCTCAATTAGCATGTTAGAAGTTAAGTATGAGGTGTAGCTTATTAAGATTCAAATAGTGTACATATTGATAAATTAACACTTCTTTTATACAATAGGAGATCGAATCGGCAACCTGCACCAAACTCCATCCCGCCCTTATCTCTCCCGGTGCGTTTAGATGAAGCAGTCTTAGGCTAAAGTAACTTATTCAATGGTACAATGTTTATATAGGGGTTGCTTGATTTTTTTTATTCTTTAATTCAGAGGAAAATGATACAAATCCCGTTAAAAGTACATGAGTCAAGATAAAAATACATGAGTCAAGATTTCTACTCTTACACTTGATTAATAATCTTTTTAGGCAAATAACTATACTAACAAAAGGAAATTAAGGATAAATTTTGTAATTTTTTCTTAATTCTTAATTTTGGCCTCTAATTTAAAGACCACCTTTCATTAATTGAAAGGAAAAATGGTTCCCCTTTTTCTATTCCTGTTTGTGCAAGTAATGTATTTATAATTTATATATAACTTGTCTACGTGTTGGTTTGTTAGAGAATCTGAGGATAGGCAAAGGATAAGCATCTCCATCCATCACTAAATTATGAACATTTCATCCAAGTAAAAGCTCAAGTCAACATCTTATTATACAGCCATCAGATTTGACGTTAATTATGCAATAATTGCTCAATTAGTGCTTATCTAATTCTGCAACCTTTTGTCCACGTGGATCTGATTGGGTTATAATCACATGTGTTTGATTTTTAATTTTAGAATTTTTGTAATTTGATTATTAATAAATTGTGGTGGGAAATTTGATAAGATATAAGTTTGAAATTAGGAATTTAGAAGGTGTCAACATTCTTGAGTTGTCTTCTTGAATCTTGATAATGCTAGCTATCCAGACTCCTTTATTACACTAATGTCTAGCTTATAGCAGTACTATTCTCCATGCTTATGAAACTCATCATAAACTTATTTACCAAAAAAAAAAAAAAAAGTATCAAACTCGTCATGGATCTTTCTTATACTTTCTCCCCATCAATTCTCTTACTCACCTTTTTCATCTTGTTTGTGATAATCAAAATACTACCAAAAATACCCAAATTAGCCAAGAATCAAAGCCAAACTTGCCTCCGGGACCATGGAAACTACCACTAATAGGAAATATGCACCAACTTTTTGGGTCACTACCACACCATTCCCTTACAAACTTAGCCAAAAAATATGGACCTCTAATCCTCTAATTCTCTAATTCACTTATTCTTCAATTTGGCTAACCATGACACAACTTTTGATTTTCTTCTCCAAAATTTAGTAATAATAGATCCATTAGAGAAGAGGAGTTTTCGGATCTTGTCAGGAAAATAAGGTTAAGCGAAGGAACGACGATTAATCTTAGTGAGAAAATTATGTCGTTGGTGAATAGTGTAACGGGAAGGGCAGCTTTTGGTAAGAAATCTGAAGGTCAAAAACGTACTCATAGGAATTTTGAAGGATATTATAAGATTGGCAGCCGGGTTTTCTCTGGCGGATTTGTATCCTTCGGTTAAAGTGCTTCAAATGGTTAGTGGGACGAGGCGTGAACTTGAGAAGTTGCATGGAAAGATTGATAAGATGTTGGAAAAGATCATTACTGAGCATAAAGAGAGAAAGGCTTGCAATCTCTGGAGAAAGAGATGATAATCATGATGATCAGGAAGATCTAGTTGATGTTCTCTTGAGGCTTCAAATGGACGATGATCTTGATCCTCCCCTTAAAGATAGCAACATCAAAGCCATCCTCTTGGTACGTTTTTCATCACTTTTTTAATTAATCACCAATAGACACGCACCAACATAATGTGATACACATATGTAATATGTTTACGTATATTACATAGATATTTTTTTAATAAATGATGAGAGAGGATAACGGATATAAAAGTTATTTAAGTTTTAAGGATAACGGATATGTTTACGTATATTACATAAATAATATTAATTTTTTAGCACTTTAAGTGATATTTCTTGTTTTTTCCCATTTGTTTTTGTGAAATGAAATTTTCTATGTTTACTCACATATGTGGGTGCAGTTTTAATGATCATACATATGTATATAGAGGTATTTAAAAATAATGTTGTATTTGCTTTCAAGGCCGAAGGTCAAAGCACGTTGTAACTAATTTTCACTAGAAAAATATAATCTAATAAGTATCTTGAAACGGACGGCACTTCAATATTTGGTTTTAGCTGATAAAGTCTACGAGTATTTTACACATGAGCATGTATGGATTTTTTTTTTTTTTTTTTTTTTTACGGAAGCACATATTTAAGGCAGTTTTGACAATGCTATTAAGTTATTTTTCTAGTAATAAAATATCTTTCCTTGGTAGAAATTAGAAAAATGACATATTGGATGCATTTTCTTCACAATTCATATGTAAAATTAAAAGAGTACAAGTCAATATATATTATCAGCATTAGCTCAAAGGAAAAAGAAAATCTGACCTTTAAAAAAAAAAAACAAAAACATAAAAACGGAGAATGGTTTTTGCTTAACATGCTAAAAAAATTTATACCTACATCTTTTCAGGATATTAGACATCATCAACAACTCTAGAATGGGTTATTTCCGAAATGGAACAAGCCGCGGTAAGACGGGTTTTTCGCGCATAAGAAACGGTAGACGAAACAAAACTTGACGAGCTAAAGTTCCTAAAATCAGTCATCAAAGAAACCTTGAGGCTACACCCTGCAGCCCCATTACTACTTCCAAGAGAATCAAGCCAAAGTTGTGTTATTCATGGCTATGAAGTACCATCCAAAACTAAAGCCTGTCATAAATGCACGGGCAATTGGGAGAGATCCAATGTATTGGAGTGAGGCTGAGACGTTTTGTCATGAAAGGTTTTTTGATAATTCAGTTGATTATAAAGGGACATATTTTGAGTACATTCTATTTGGTGCCGAGGCCGAGAAGTTTTGTCCTGAAAGGTTTTTTGATAATTCAGTTGATTATGAAGGGACATGTTTTGAGTACATTTCATTTGGTGTCGGAAGAAGAATATGCCCGGGCGTGACATTTGGTATAGCGGTTGTTGAGCTGATTCTTGCGCAGTTGCTTTACCATTTTGACTGGAAACTTCCCGCTAATGAGAAGATGGAAGATCTAGACATGACTGAGGTGTTTGGCGTGACTGTTGGAAGGAAAATGGATTTGTGTTTCGTTCATATTTCTTATAACAGTTAATTAGCATATTGTATAGTGTATAACATATATATGAGTATAATGATATATACTTTATAACCTTTTTTTTCTGATTATCTCAGTGATATGTTATATCTCCTCTCAGAATCGCTGATAGTGACGGAGTCAGAAATTTTTATCAATGAGAGCTATATACAATTCAAGTTGAGCTTTTGGAAATGAGAGCTATAAGATTAAATTTTAACAGGGTTATTTTATATAATTGTAATATAATACACATTTTAATTATATAACATTTTTAAATATAAAAAATTTGAGTTGGGGCTTAAGCCTCACTGGGCATGCACTACCTCCGTGAATGGTCGTTGTAGCTTTAGAAGCTTCAATTAATTAATTTTAGGGTAATTTTTAAAAATATTTCTTCGAAAAGGTAGAATCTGTAATTTTCTCCACCAAAAATATTAGCATGAGTAATTCTATTTGCATATCTTTAAAAATATATATATATATATTTTTTACCCTATTATTCATGAATGCCTCAACTAAATTATAATTTATTTTTATTATAATTTTCTCAACAATAATATCTAAAACCCGTTAAGAAAACACCTTCATATACACCCATATTAGCTATAAATAGAAGTAATATTTTTCAACACATTAATTATACCCACATACTTTGAGATTCTAAATGAAACAAAAATCAAAGAAAGCATGTCTGTTGATGAGAATTAAAAAGGACCGACTTAACTTTGATGAAAATGTATATTTCTAAAAAAAATACTATAATTATATACATTTAAATTTTCAATGGTTACGTTACTCATGAAATATAAAAATATGATAATGTTATGTGATAAGAGTGTATCTCATTAATTGCATATATTTTTTTAATCAACTGCTCAAAACCATTATATCAATATCTCCCAATTAAAATAATAATACTCACCAATAAATAAATATTAAAATAGTCATTAAAACCACACACATATCTATCTATACATATATAAAAAATTTTGAAAAAGTACTGTTCAATGAAACCCTCGTTTTTTGTTGAGTTTTTTTTTTCGGCTTTTGATTTTTTTTTTATTTTTTTATGTTTTTTGTTTCTTTCCATCTTTTCTTTTTCCTTTTATTTCTTTCTCCAGAATTTTATTACTTTTCATTCTTACCCTTCTTTTTAACTTTTTTTTTCTTTCATTTATGCAGATTATTATTTATTTTTTTTAAAGATGTTATATTAATTAGATATTTCCTTTTTCAGTGCCGTCTTAAAACTTATTTATTTCTTGATTTAAGTCCTTTTTTATCTTATTTAATTTTTTTTTGAAATTTTATTTTGCTTTCATTTTGGTTTTTTTTTTTTGCCATAAAATTAATTTATTTCTTCATTTTGATCATTTTACACTTTTTTGAACAAATTTTATCCCCTTTTTTTTCATTTAGTCCTCAACTTTTATTTTTTTAAAATCAATTTTTTATTCTTTTTTATTCTAAAACTTATTTATTTTTTTTTTGTTTTAGTCATTGTAATCGCTTTTTTTTTTTTTAATTATTTTTGCCCTAAAATATCATCTTTTTGTAGTTTGGTCAATATTTTCTTCAAACTTATTCATTTCTTCAGTTACTCATTTTTGACCCTCTTTTTTTATTTTTGTCTTATATTATTTTATTTTTTTGTTTTGATTCTTTTTATCCTAAAACTCATTTATTTTTTTATTTTGGTCCTTTTTTGACATCTTTTTTATTTTTTGTCCTGCAACTTCATTTTTTCCATTTTAGCCCCTTTTGCTCTTAAAATTTATTTATTTCTTCATTTTAGTCCTTTTTATCCCCTTTTTTTTAGTTTCTTGCCTTAAACCTTTATTTTTTTTTCATTTTTGTTCCTTTTTGGGATTTTATATTTAGATATTATATGCTTTTAATGATAACACGATAATTAAAACTTTACACATAAATTATTCTCTATGTGCATAGTATATTGAGTTCAACTAATATAACATAAAAAAAAAGTATCATATTTTGAAAGGAGAAATATAAAGAGAAAATATCATATTAATACTTTGTGTTTTAACGTAATCTATTTTTAATACTATGTGTTTTTTATAATTTTATTTAAATGAAAATCATTTTTTTAAACTGTGTGACTTTTCTTTTTTTGAGACGTAAAATATCATTTTGTACCATCCACGTTAATTAATTAGAAACCAACAATTTTCACAGAAATTCTGAAATATTATTAATCATTGATTTAAAATTTTAAATATATATAAAAAAAAACTCTTTCTTCACACTCCCTCTCTCTTCATCTTTCCTCACTTTCATCTGCGTATTTCTTTTCCAAAAAAATAAAAACAAAAAAACACAAAAACACAAAAGAAAAACGACGACGACGATAAAATCTCCATTGAACACCCAAATGTAACACTTCAAAGTCCGATTACAAAATCACAACATTTAAGGGTTTGTTTGATTTATCGATTTAAATTATGTGGTTAAAATTATTTTTAATTTACGTATATTTTTTATAAAAAAAATATTATAATAAATTATAAATTATGAGAATTAATGAGCGAATTTAGATATTAAACGGATTAAATTTCACTAAAACAACTCCAGAAAAAGAAAAAAAATAAATAAATTCCTCCTCTCTCTCTCTCTCTCAACTCACCAGTCCCGGCCACGGCAACCCCAGCACCGGCGAGCCCCAACCCCATCGTGGCCCAGCACCGTACGAGCAACCCCATGGAAAAAACTAAGAAAGGTTTTGTCCTTCTCTCTCATTGTCATCACCGTCTTGATCTTCATCGGAATCACCGACAAGCTGGACAGAGACTTTCTCGAAGAGGTCTGTTCTTTTAAACGCACCCTTAAATCTTTTCATCTGGGTTTTGGAAAAAACTAAGAAAGGTTTTGTCCTTCTCTCTCATTGTCATCACCGTCTTGACCTTCATCGGAATCACCGACAAGCTGGACAGAGACTTTCTCGAAGAGGTCTGTTCTTTTTCTTTTTCATCTGGGTTTTGTTGCTTTCGTGTTCTTGGTGGGAATTGAGACTTGTTGGGTTAGTGCGTAGTGCTTACTATGTGTTCGATAAAAATTCTGACTTAGTTTGTTCAATTTATTTCGTCTTTGTTAAAAAGTTAGAATTCCCCATGGTTGTAGAATTTTCTGAGTGTTGGAAGTGTGTCAAAGTATCGAGCTTGATTTTTAAATCACGTGTAAATTTCTAATAGGCTTTCTTTTTAGTCACTTCTAGTTGGCATGTTATATCTCATGCTAACGCTAATTTTGAGCTTATGAGTAAACGTTTGTTGTCTAATTTTAGTGTTGAATTTAGAAAGAAAATTTAGGGTGCGTTTGGTATGGGGTAATCATAAGGGTAAATGTGATTTTCACGTTTGGTACAATTATTAGACTTTTTTAAACCGGAAAGTGAAACCCATGGGTTTCAATTTTTTGGGTAATCCTAATCCCACCCAATAAAAGCGAAATTCCCAAGAATCTCAAAATCATGGGAATCTCATAATAATAATAATAATAATAATAATAATAATAATAATTATTATTATTATTATTATATTATTATTATAATAATAATTATTATAATATTAATTATTATAATTATAATATTAATAATAATTATTTGTTCAATTTAATTATCTTTATTAAAATATTTAGAATTATTGGTTGTAGAATTATTATAATATTAATTATTATAATTATAATTGGAATAATAATTAAAGTAATAATATTAGTGATTTTTTAAATAACGTAAATTTCTAATAGGCTTTATTATTATTATTATTATTATAATAATTATTATAATTATTATTATTATTATTATTATTATAAATAATAATAATAATAATTATTATTATTATTATAATTATTATAATAATTTCTAATAATAATAATAATTATTATTATTATTAATATTATAATTATAATAATAATTATTATTATTATAATTATTATTAATTATAATAATAATAATATAATAATTAATAAAATCTTATTATTAACGCATTTAAAAAATTTTTTAATTCTTATGAGTAAACGTTTGTTGTCTAATTTTAGTGTTGAATTTAGAAAGAAAATTTACAGGTTTAATTTAGTAGCTGTGGCGATAAGGTTGAATATAGGTATGCTGTGAATGTAAAATATGATCATTTTTTATTTCAGTGAATGTTATATCTGTTCATTATAATACTAAAATAGTTCACTTTATTTATGTTAATATGTTTGTTGATATGCATTTTGCTTTTAGGGGACTCGGGGGAAAACCAAATTCAGATATAAGTTGACAAATTTGATGTTTGGTCCCAAACCATGTTTGAAGATTTTGGCGTTATAATAGGGACTGCTTGTCCTTGATCTTGCTCTTCTCCATCACCATGTTGTCCTCGAAAACACCACCTCTTCAGACTTTGCTCAAAAGAGGCTTCACTCCCACGCTTAAATCCCTCAACCAATTCCTCACTTTCCTCTTTCAAGCACGCAAGTTCAAGCTCATCATCCACTTATTCTCACAGGCAAACTCCAATGGAATCACAGGCAACTCCAAAACACACTCAATTTTCACGTGGGCACTCCTAAATTTGCGCAAGTATAAGGAGGCAGAGCAATTCATGAAGATCCACATTGTAAAAAGTTCATATTTTTGGAAAACTCGGTTGTGGGACACTCTAATCCGAGGATTTTGCACCGATAAGAAGGACCCAGAAAAGGCATTGATTGTACTAAAGGAGTATCGGAAAATCCGAGGTATTATTTTGCCTTCTTCTTTCACGTTATGTTCGTTAATTCATGGATTTAGTTCTAAAGGAGATATGAGTAGGGTAATTGAGGTGTTAGAATTGATGTCTGAGGTTCAATACCCGTTTGACAATTTTGTTTGTAGTTCAGTATTGGCCGGTTTTTGTCAAATCGGGAAGCCAGAATTCGCAGTCAGGTTTTTCGAAAATGCCGTGAGTTCTGAGGCTTTGAAGCCTAATGTAGTGACTTACACTGCACTTGTTGGTGCTCTTTGTAAGTTGGGTAGAGTTAATGAGGTTCATGACTTGGTTTTTAGGATGGAGAAGGAAGGAGTGGAATGTGATGCTGTATTCTTTAGTAGTTGGATTTGTGGGTACATTTCAGAAGGGTTATTGACTGAGGTGTTTCAGAGGAATAGACATATGGTGAAAAAAGGAATAAGTCCTGATATTGTTAGTTATACTGTACTGGTTGATGGGTTTGCAAAACTAGGAGATGTAGACAAGGCGGTTGGGTTTTTGGAGAAGATGAGGAATGGTGGGCTGGCGCCTAATTTGGTTACATTTACCGCCATCATGTTGGGATTCTGTAGAAAAGGGAAATTGGATGAGGCGTTCAAGGTTTTCAAGATGGTTGAAGATTTGGGGATTGAAGTTGACGAATTTATGTATGCAACTTTGATTGATGGTTGTTGCAAGAAGGGCGATTTTGATTGCGTTTTCGATCTTCTTGATGAAATGGAGAAGAGAGGGATTAGTCCGAGCATTGTCACGTACAATATTGTGATCAATGGACTGTGCAAGTTTGGGAGGATGGCTGAGGCAGAGGAGCTTTCCAAGGGTGTAATTGGAGATACCATAACTTACAGTACGTTATTACATGGGTATGGTAAGGAAGAAAATATCACTGGGATTTTGGAAACTAAGAAGAGATTGGAAGAAGCTGGCGTCCATATGGATGTTGTTATGTGCAACATACTCATCAAAGCACTATTTATGGTCGGAGCATTTGAGGATGCATATATGCTTTACAAGGGAATGCCAGAAAAGAACTTGTCCCCGGACTCTGTTACATGTTGTACTATGATTCATGGGTATTGTAAAGTAGGTAGAATTGACGAGGCACTCGAGATATTTAACGAATTTAGGAGCACGACAATTTCTGCGGTTGCCTTCTACGATTGTCTTATCAGGGGGCTTTGCAACAAGGGTATGGCAGATCTGGCCATTGATGTGTTTATTGAACTCAATGAGAAAGATTTTCCTTTGGATCTGGGTGTTTATATGATGTTAATTAAATCGGTTATGGAAGAAAAAGGGGCACCTGGGATTTCGAATTTACTTCTCACATTGGATAATACAAAGCCTGAAGTGTACGATATTTTATGCAATAAGGCCATCAGTTTTTTGTGCAAGAGGCGCCATCCTAGTGCTGCATTCGAAGTGTTAATGGTGATGCAGGCGAAAGGATCAATTTTGACAAGCAAGTCTTACTATTTAATTATAAAAGGGCTAGTTACTAGTGGAAATAAGTGGTTAAGTTTGGCTGTTTTGAATAACTTTATAAAAGAATATGGTATGGCGGAACCTAGGGTTGGCAAGATTCTAGCCTTTTACCTATGTCTGAAAGATGTCAATAGTGCCCGTTTATTTTTAGAGAAAATGAAGGTTAATTCTGCAACTGTTACTTTGCCTCGAACTCTTTTTAAGCAGCTTGTCAAAGATGGAAGAGTTTTGGATGCATATAAACTTGTTGTAGAGATTGAGGATAATCTACCTGTAATGGATGTGTATGATTATACATATGTGGCTCATGGCCTCTGCAAGGAAGGATATATCAGTGAGGCGTTGGATCTCTTAACTTTTGCTAAACGAAAGGGGATTGCTCTGAACATTGTCTCTTATAATACAATTATAAGTGCGTTGTGTCGGCAGGGCTGCCTAGTTGAAGCATTTCGACTATTTGATTCCTTAGAGAAAGTTGATTTGATTCCATCTAAAGTTACATATGCTATATTGGTTGGTGCTTTATGTAGAGAGCAATTTCTGCTGGATGCCACTCATCTGTTCAAGAGGATGCTCTTCATGGGCTATAAACCAGATATTCGTGTGTATAACTTGCTCATTGATGGTTATTCGAGAAATGGTCAAATGGATGAAGCTTTGAAGCTGGTCCATGATTTAGAGGTAAAAGGCCTCACACCCGATGAATTCACTGTTAGTGCTCTAATTAATGGTTGCTGCCATAAAGGTGACATGGAAGGGGCTCTTGAATATTTTTTTGAGTTCAAGAGGAATGGTATCTCACCTGATTTCTTGGGCTTCATGTATTTGATTAGAGGTCTATATTCCAAAGGAAGGATGGAAGAAACCAGGACAGCCATAAGAGAAATGCTTCAATCAGAATCCGCTATGGAGTTGATAAACAAAGTTGATACCGAGGAAGAAGCAGAGTCATTAGAAAGTTTGCTCATTTGCCTATGTGAGCAAGGAAGTATCAAAGAAGCAGTTACCGTACTCAATGAAGTTGCGTCCATATTTTTCCCTCCTCGGATTTTTAGTCCTCATTTAAATGGATCATACATATTACAAAAGCATCATGACAACGAATCATTTGGTTCCGCCAGCTCAGACTCGTTAACCTACCCCGAAGGAAGTGATTTGCCGCTTAAATCATTTGACGCAAAGGGAAAGATGATAGAAAAAGATCTTAACCATTTAGAGAGAAGATCTCAGTTTCGTGATTTTAATAGTTACTATTCAATAGTTGCTTCACTTTGCTCAAGAGGGGAGGTGCAAAAGGCTAGTTATTTAGCAAAGGAATTATTTCCAAAGGTGGACTAAGACTAATAAGCAACCTTAGAATCTCTGGCTATTATATTATTGTCAAAGTTGGAAGTCCACTCCCTTTTATGTGGATTGCACTTCTCTACGTCCTTCAGGTATCATTTATTTCATCAAAACTTTGCTTTAATCTTCCAAGATGAATAGTTATTTCGTGTTTTTTCTTTTTTGTTTGGGTTAAAGAACAGTTACTTTGTTACTTCTGTATATTGCCATAAAAGAAGGCTTAGAAGAGTTCCAGCTTCTATTGACATCAGAAACATTTTCTGTTAACAGCAGATAGTACTTAAATTTTAGAGAAACTATAATTCTATGTCCAGTCATTGAGAGAATTCTTTTACTAAGTAACACTTTGTAACTAGTATCTTTTTCAAATGACAGAGTCAAATATAACGTGTCAAGAGTATGTGCATGGTACAAATTAGCTAAATAAGTGTATGAGCATTTTAAAATTGTGGCAGTGGTCTAGTAGATATAAATTATAAATGTGATCACATTACTTAGTATACGTTAATATTGTTATCATAAATAATACGTTTCCTGGCATAGTCATTGAGATCTGAAATGTTAACTTTAACTGATTAAGAATATAAGTACATGCCATGTAATTTAATTTTAATTTCCAGTCGATGCTAAGATCAAAAACGTAATTAGCAGGTGGCTAATTAATATTTAGTTTCCTGAGATTATACCTTACAGTTTGACCTATTGAAACCGAATTGCAACAACTAATTTGGCCTTAGCTGATAAATTTTCTGTATTATAATGGGAACAGTTCAACATGGATTTCTCGAGATCACCTGCATTAAAAATGATGTTCATTATTCCTACAGCAATTATCTTACATTGTTTCCCTTGAGTTCTGCAGTTTGAGTTTGTTGTTCGGTTTTGGGGAAGAGCGCGGGATCTGAGCATTATGGTTGTTCTGGTTGGAAGCAATTCAGTAAATCACAAAACCTTTGCCCATCAGGTACCTCACCAGCTCATATTGGATTAAATTTATAAGCTCAACTGGAATTCTGATCAAACCTTTTGAAACTATGCCAGTATAGAATGCACTTTTGATTTTTTTTTTTTTTTTCCCCGAATGGTTCTGCACCATCTTTGGTGTGGAGAAATTCCTTTCTAGAAAGATTCATTTCGGCCCTACATAATAAAGCAATCAATCATTTTGTCTCAAACTTATCCTCTGATTCGGGAGTGGTCTGCACTTGGGACTTAAAGCTTTCCAGAAAACTGATAGGGAGGGTTCAGGAGGTTTCAGAGTTGATCATGATTCCAGAGGGGTTTTGACTTTGGGCTGCCGTTGAGGACAGGAGAGTGGAATTTAAACAACACTTTTTTTTTTTTGGCCATGCTGAATCCGTTTTCCTTTCTCTTACAGATGAACCCAATGCTCCTAATTTTGATTTCTATGATTTAATTTGGAAAACTCAGATTCCTTCCAAAGTTCAAGTGTTATTGGTACTTTTTCTTGATAAATTGAATACTCACGATTTGATGCAGAGAAAACCAGTTCTCTCAATCTCCATGCAAATCAAGCGGTGAATCGGTTGATCACTTGTTTTCTCATTGTACGTACATTACATTTATAAGTTATGGTGCTCATTGCTATGTAAGTTAGGCGTTGTGTGGGTCACTCCTAGCAGCTGTACAGGTCTTTGTGATTCTTTCCCTTGGCATGGTTCAGGCAATAGTTAGGAGAAGCAAGAAAAAAAAAAAAAAATGGGCTGTAATGGCAATGGTATAATTAATGCCAGTAATGGCAGGAATCAGGACTATTTAGCCACATTAGAGAGAATCTCTACTTTAGCATTTAACTCGAGTGGAGTGAATTTATCAGGTTGGTGAGTGAGTTATACTGGAGTCTTCATTCGAGTATGTGGTTCACGAACGAGAACTTGGGCTTTAGTCTCGAGTTGGATTGGGCAAACTTGAGCCATAGTCTGCTTTCAAGTTGGGCTCACTCGAGTTGGGTTAGGCAAACAAATGCACCCTTAGAGTCATCATTGACCATTAGAATTTACAGCAATTTTCTTCTTTGATGCCCACTATTTCTTTCTTTTTGTTTCAATTACAGTTGGAAATCTCATCTTTTTGAGCGACTTCATATAGTTTGTTATAGTGTATACCGCTTGTTTATTATCTTATCTGTTGTAAGATTCTTGCGTCAAAGGCTTGGAAAGTAATCACTTGGTGATATTTGTCTGTTGAATTTAAACCACACGTATTTATTTCCAATGTATATGTTTTATGCAGAGGACAATGGAAGCATCAAGTTTTATAACTGTGTGGGTCTTGTTTGGCAATTCCTGCTGCATATTTGGCCTATTAAATTGTGGTCTTTTTATTGCTGTGAGTACCTTTATTTACCCTTCTCAATGTTTAGGTTGCGTTTGGTAAGAGGGAAAAGAAAATAAGACGGAAAGGTATGTAACCTAGGTGAGGAAAATAGAAAGAAAGGGGAGGTATGTGGGAAAAGAAAATAAGACGGAAAGGTATGTAACCTAGGTGAGGAAAATAGAAAGAAAGGGGAGGGTAATTCACATACCTTGGAATTTAAAGAGTCTAGAAAAGAGCAATGTTATTTAACTCAATAAAGTTAAACCATGACTTAAGTTGGCTAACAATCATTAAGGGCTCATTGGGAAAGTGTATTTGAATCATGATTCGGGTTTTGATTCAAGGTTTCTGTTAGAGAACTATTGGTAGGGATTTTTTTTTTTTTTATTCAAATTCTTTATGGGAGGAAAAAATACTGTAATAGAATCACGATTTAGGTTTAAATACATGTACCAAACAACCTCTAGATCTCTTTTGTACTTTATGACTATGTATAACAGCATGGGATTCTAAAGTCACACGTAATTCAATTAATGTCTGCCAATTCAAGTCATGTTTTAACTTTATTGGGTTACGTAGCATTTTCTATAATGCTGTGACATTTTATCCTAGATAAAATGTTTTTGTTGCTTGAGCTCCCCTAAATTTTTGACACGGCCAACACAATGCGACAAATTTGTAGCTCTCGTGGGATTTTGATGACGGTCTACAAACTTGATTCAACTGCCTAATAGGAATGTCATCGGTGCAGAGACGAGTGCGGCTTCGTACGTTGCTAATCTGTACCAAGATCGGCCCGGCGGCGGTAGGAGCTCCTCCATGCATTGTACAAAAACTCTAATAAGACAACCTTCAAACAGGTCATGTCTATGGCATTCATGTTGTTCTAATATTATGTTCCCTATCCTCCTCGCATATTTCTACACTCTAGGACTATACAACTTACCATGTCTTGATCCTTTTAACCCAATGAATTGATGGCCGTGAGAGATTACCTCACCTGGAGATGGTGCAGTCATTTTTTAGTTGGGATGTACAAGCCAACTTTAATATCAGTTATCGTCTAAAGAAAATAGTTGACGGCTTCTTTCCATTTTAGATAAATTTATTTGGAGAATTTTTAGAGGCTTGTTGTACAGTTATTGGTAGAGGGATTCGTTCCTCGATTTGAATCATGATTCGTGATTCGCTACAGTATTTTCTTTCACAAAAAATACACGTAAATCGAAAATGATTTGAATCACATGGTTTGAATCATCTAACCAAACATTTTCTAAATTTACAAGATTAGACATCTTTTTTCTTTTTTTTTTTTTTTTTTTTTTTGGCGGGGCTTTTAATGAGGCTTACCAAGAATAGCGACTTTCAAATAGGAAGTTTCTGCTTAACCTTAGGCATCACAGTTCTATTCTGCCTCTCTCTCACTTTGGAAGAATGTCCAATTTTAGAACTTTTTTATGCTTTTGTCTCTTCTATATATGGATTGCAATAAAATAATACAGATTCTCTATTAAAACTTCACCTTTGCAATCCACGCCCAGAAATTCATCCCAAAATTCTAACTCACAAAAAACACAAATACCCATAATCAGAAATCAAAACCAGATTTCAAATAAATACCAGTCAAATCAATTTCAAAAAAATTAAAACCCAAATATCAAAATCAAATCCCAACCAAACAGCAAACTAAATCCATTTCAAAACAAAACCCAAACCTCAAAATAGCCGTCTGAAGGCCGTCAACGATCCAAACCCAAACCTCAAACTAATATGATAAAATGGTTTATTTGTTATTAATTAATGAACTGATGAAATGCATAGTATAAATAGAGTTAGAATACCCAATTAGTTTTTTAGAAATAGAAATTTTCCTATCCAATCTTCTATATAAGGAAATAACATTAATTTACTATCTGGATAAAACCGTTGACAATCGCAACATGATACGTGTCTATTTTCTTCGAACGTTTTCTTGTTTTTATTGTTGGATTTCCATCATCTATTGGGTTCATAATTTTCCTGCATTTGAGACTATGAGTCAGTATTAACTTTTGTATTTTCTATTAGAAATATATTATCTATTTACAAAAAAAGAAAAGAAAAAAGAATTGTACAGACTCATAAAGGAATATAAGGCATATGGGTAAAGACGACTGAAAGAGTTTTTTTTTTTTTTTCAAGAAAATCATCTTCTGTTTCCCTCAAAGCGTGTTTGATCTAAAATATTCTTTAACTGACAGAATCTAAGCCACATATAAGTCCCAAAAATGACATTTTCACACATTGTAGTGTATTGATTGTGTCAACATGGGGCAGGACACCGTTTGATGAAACAGATTATTTAGAGAAGTAAAAATTAACGGCCACGATTAAAATACAAATAGATCAACAAAAATCTATTGGGATATCCTAATCATTTTACATAAAAAAAAAAATCAATAGACTTAAATTCAATTAATAATGCAAAGCTATTGCCTAAACATAATCATATTGCTTTGCCAACTATTTTCAAGCCATGAGAAATTCTTGACACATTGAGAATCATGTCATCTTAAAATCTTTTGTAAACTGACTAAAATTAACTGGTCACTAAGCTTATCTGCCCTCAAAATAAATAAATAAATAAAATTTAGTTCATGAGTTTAAAACTATAATTCAGAATTATTTTCAATTTACGTGTGTTTTTTGTTAGATAAAAAACACTGTAGCGAGCCACGAACCATGATCCGAACCATAACACGAATCCTTTACTCCAAACACAGTAGTTTTCAAGAATCCAAAGATCACCTTTATTCAATGGAAGAAACCTAAGATCGCCTCAAGGACTACTACATTTGAAGGCTAAATTTTGTCCATTATAGTTTTAGGACAACTCTCCAATCCGGCGGCTGTATGAGAAACGGCACCAACGTGGAGGGCTTTTCGCATCGACAAAATTTTAACTTTAACAGAATTAATCATGATATACATGATTAATCGACAATGTAACTAATGCATATCAAACTGTGACATGTAAGCATAAAACATGAATATCAAAATTAAAAGTGAAGTGATGAGGTTAATGAGGATTGATAGAATGAGACTTGATCACACTTGTGAGGATGAATGAACTTAACAAGATCAACAACAAAAGGCTTCCTTTCATATCTTAGGAGCCGTTCTTTAGTTCTCAGATGCTTTGTTGAGAGAACTCTAATTAAATATTATAGATCGATATCTATTTTCTCACGAATCAAATAATTTCTACGAATTATAAGATATGTCTATCCCTTTTAAACACCGTACGCTTTTAACAAGTCACATGTTTATACGTTAACTCTAAAATTGACAAATGATGATGGTGAGGCTAAAGTTTTATGAATCAATGTCTAAATAAATAAACCAATAACAATATTCAAATTATGAGCCTTTCTTTTTTCCCCTAATAAAATTAAGAAATTGTATATGAACCTAGGAGCACGCATATACTTTTTAAAGTCTGAGCATGACTCTTGGGTAGCTCCAAAGAATGAATAGAAGGGGTCCAATAAATTGCATTTTTTGAGGTTATTAAGAGTCCGTTTAGTTCGTTGATTCGAATTTTTAATTCGAGATGAGATGTGATTTTATGTGAGAGTTTTTTACTGTAAAAAAAATTAGATGTGATTATTTATGAGAGTTTTTTACTGTAGTAAAATTTAAATTCTAAACTCGAATCAGCGAATTGAACAGAGCCTAAGTCCATCTATATGTGTATGCTTTGAAGTATTGATGAATTTCATACTATCCATTTACTTTTGCGTATATAAGGTTTTTTTAATGTGTTTTTATTTGTATTTTTTCTCTCTCTAAATGAAGACAGGAAGAGAGGACAACTTTTTTTTTTTTTTTTTAATAAATCGAGAGAGAGAACAACTAGTTTGATTAGCATCAAATGTAGGAAAAACATCCCAACTAAATAGACACCTGATGTTTAACTAGCATAGAATAGATACAACATTGCCTAATATTATACCAATTATTTTTACTTAATAAATGAACTCAGAAATACATTTTTTTTGTAGTATTATTAATTTCCTATTTACTTAAATTCATCTATTTTATTTAATAATTAAATAAATTATCTACCACAAATTGGAAAAAAAAAAAAAAAAAAAAAAAAAGCTGAGAACCCTAATTTTTCCAAAACCTTTCTACCGTAAATTTTCCAAAAAAAAAAAAAAATAATAAAATTTTTAAAAAAATAAAAGGTTATTTTACTAATAAAACTTTCCTATTGAGTTATTTTTACAAAGGCCTTTATCTATTAACCTTAGTTGTTGTTGACGGAGAAGAGAGATCAAGAGAGAGAAGCACGGCAACCGCGCAGAAGAGAGTGACAAGCTTTTGATATCGCTCAAGATTGAGAGGTTTCTTGTGCAACTTCTTTAGTATTCGTGACATGGAGGTTTTACTAGCGATGACAAGCGTTGATCGTGACGATCAAGCTTTTGCTCGCAACGACAAACTTCCTTGTCGGGAGGTTCCGGTTGCAATGCCACGGGTGTGGGAGTATCTGCTCATGATGGTGAGCTGCTTTGCTCACAATGGAGAGCTTTTTTGGCTAAGATTGCGATGGTGATTAGCTTTTATGTTATCTGTTAGTTAATTTTTGTGTGTGGGGGTTGTATGTCCTTAATTGAGGAATTAGTTTGTAACTTCATCTTATTTGAGAACCCAACACTAATGAGAGTTGAAGTGTGGATGAATTATTATCACATCTTAGTGACTTGGGAAGTTTCATTTTGAACCTTTTTTTAAAACAGTTTTCACATATTTTGAGATAAATAAAAAATAAAAATAAAAAAGAAATTACGTTTGTTTAGTAAATGTTTTGAAAATGAAAATGAAAACAAAAACAATGAGTATGATTTTTGTGAAGGAATTAGAAAATAGTTGAAAATTATTTTTACTTTTCTGTTTTTATTTTTTAGTATTTATCAACAATATTATAATATATTAATTAATAAACACGATTTCACTTTTTTATTATACTCAAAATAATCTCTTAAAAAATCAACCAAACGCAATTTTAGAATCGGTCTCAGAATGATTCTCAAAATAATCTTATTTTTAATTTTTATTGAAAATAAAATCATTTTGAAACTAATTCCAAACGCACATTTTATTTCTGAGAATCCAAACCTACCTTTTGTTTCTTCAGAGTTCAATATGAAAGACCACCATATTGTGAAGAATATATTCTTGTTATGTAAGTATTATTACAGTGGAAATTTTTACGAAGGAAACAATAATATATATATATATATATAAATCTATGTATGTATATGTGTATGTGTATGTATGTGAATGAAGGGAACAATGTTTTGTTTCATAGTTTTAACGCAGATTTTGTGCTCTACTGCAAATAGCGCATCCATTTCTTAAGTAAGTTTCCAGTTTTTTGTCCCACATCGACCAGGGAGTACAGAGTGTTAGAGGACGAGAGCTACAAAAGACAACTTAAGAAAAGAGAATAATCATACCTTTCTCGGCCTTTTGGCTAAGATCAAGTGTAGTATCTGTTCTTATCAGTTTAATATCTGATACGTGGGTGATTCACCCACATGATATTAAATTAATTTTTTAAGGGGGAAAGCCCATCACAATAGCTTGCTATTGGGGCTCTCGAGCGTCGCCCATGTGTTGCACTATTGCACGGGCCTGGCGCACCCCAACAAAGCTAGTTTAACAATTTAGGGCCCAAATGTCACTATTAAAGTTGCGCGGCCCTGGCGCGCCCCATCAAAGCTAGTTTAACAATTTGGGGCCCAAATGTCACAATTAAAGTCTGAATTTGTTTAAATTAATTGAAAAATAGTCGAAAATAAATTTCATGTTTAAATTAATTGAAAAATAGTAGAAAATAAATTAATATGAAAAGTTTAAGAAAATAAATAGATTAATTTTTAATTATAAAAATTAATAGGTCATATGGTTTATAATTAGATAAGATATAAATAAATTTATCAAGTTATGGTTCATAATTAAATAAGTTATGGATAATTATGAATAATAATTTATCAAGTTATGATTCATAATCAGATAAGTTATGGACGAAAATAATAATCTAGCCTATTTATTAATTTATGTAAATTATTAGTCTATTAATTTTAATTCATCTCAAATTTTAACCTATTTTACTCTTTCTTCCAAATTAATTTGTCGTTTTAGAATGTCTTCGTTAATTCCCTCTTTTGAAGGATAAAGGCTACAAATATATGCTAAACATGTTTGTCAAACACGCACAAAAATGAGGGCTCGTTTGTTTAAAGTTTAATTCACTGATTTGAGCCAGTTGAGGATAAAGTTAGGAGTTATTTGAGCTGATAGTTAAAGTTAGGAGTTATTTGAGCTGATAGTGGAGCTAAAGTTATTTGAGCGAGTAATTTGTTGTCATTATTTGAGCGAGCTGAGTTAAAATTATTTGAGCAAGTAGTTTGTTTAGTTTTAATTCGCTGATTTGAGCGAGTTGAAATAAATTTATTCAAGCGAGTTTAGGTTAAAGTTAGATTCGTTGATTTGAGCGAGTTAAGGTTAAAGTTAAATGTGATTTTATGTGAAATTTTTTTACTATAGTAAAAAAGTTAATTTAGATGTGATTTTATGTGATTTTTTTTTACTATAATAAAAAAGTTAAAAGTTAAATATGACTGTTTCTGAAAATTTTTTACTTGTAATAAAACTTAAATTCTAAACTCGAATCGGTGAAATAAATGGAACTATAGTTACATATATTATATATACTACACAAAAAGAACATGTATTTCCAAAATTGCTGTAAAATATGTAAGAACGGGGGGCAATAAAAACTAAAGACACAGTATTGGCTATAATGTTCTGGACAATCTTTGACCACTAAATTAAATTTAGAAGTAAAATTTTTGACAAGCAATCCTCTATATATATTAACAAACACACATTTGTAGTAAAATGTGGCTGATTTGAACGATGACATTTCAACAAAGATATTACTAACTTGACTATAGTGAGGTCAAATTTCTGAGTACTCGTGCAGTTAATAAAAATCATTAATGTAATTATATTTTTTATAGAACGGATATTCACACTATTGATGCATTATTTATTTTTTTTTTTTTTTTAAATGATAGCTGTTGTACTTTTGTAAAGCTTACATTTTGCGTTTTACATTTTAAGAAATATAGCGAACATTTAGACTTCTTGAAAACTATATAAATGTGGATCAAATCTTTCTCCAATCAACTTAAATTTGTCATTCAATTATTTTATTAGTTTGGGGTTCGTAACATTTTATTCTTTCAATTATTTTCAGTACTGTTTAGTAAAAAATATATATATATATATATATCACTAACATATGAAGTATTTTTTGAAACAACTATTGTATATGAATTCATTTCATGTAGTAAAATTCATCCTTTTTTTTTTTTTTATAACGAAATGTCTGTTATAGACATGTAAAGGTTGAGCAAACAATATATTTACTAACACATGTTTTTGTCTTGAAAATATTGCGCGCACATAATTTTTCATAATTTTTATATAAGAATATTATGTTTTTTATATTATCAAATCTTTATCGACTTCCATCAAATTTACACGATAATTTATATGATTGTGTAATATTGAGAAACATATAATATTAAGAGAAATATCTTACCATAAAAAGTCATATATAATATAAATGCTAATAATGTCACTTATATAATTAACATTAAAAAGTATAATATGGTATGTTATTTTCATTTTTGTTCTAATGCATATTACTATTTAAAATGCTAAATCTATTTTTTCCTATAATTATTAAGCTTTGAAAGTTATAAACGTAAACTATTATTTTTAAACTAATTAGAAAATGCAAAAGTTGCATTGATTACAAGAAAAAAGTAAAATTTCAACCAATAGTAATTAAATGTTAAATTTTTCATACGCTATACTTAGTGAAAAATTTGTCACAAAATATAGCATATTAGAAACTTAACTCAACAAATAGTATTACATGAAGAGTGTTTTTCACACTCAAATTTAAAATTTACAATTAACACATTAATTATAGCATTACATTAGAGATGTTCTAAATATATATGCACACATATCAAAATATGTATACACAATTATTAGATTTAAGCCCGCTTATTTCACATTTAGAATTCACCATCTCACAAACAATCACATCTAACTTTTTACTACATCTCACATAAAATCAAATCTCAACTCGAATTAAAAACTCGAATCAGCGAACTAAACGGGCCCTTAGACATCACATATTCACCATGGTACGTTGTTCCGGAGGTCGGCTATTGGTCATGCATCGTTTAAAAACTTGAAGAAGACAAGTCGTATAATCTTTCATATTGTGTTCTTCATGTTCCTTTTCATTCTTGCAATAACCATATGCTTTTTCTTTGCATTTGGTGAAACGTTCAAAATTAAAAGTGAAGTGGGACGAAGGATGACCATCTTGGTGATGATGATTATGAGGTAAATTATTTGGGATGGAAAAGTGTTTGTGTTGTGTAACATTTACAAAGAATATTATTACACTTGAAAATAAGAACATCAACTTACAAGTCATTTCTTTCACAGTATATTATCGATCAATTAGGTTGCTAGCTTCTTTTGATCTCTTATTTGTTTGTTTCAACGGAGGAATTGTGTGGATATATATAGACACACACGATAAACCATATATATAATAATATAAAGTTCCTTTTGGATTTGAGCTTATATATTTTTAAAACAGCAAGAGCATCATGGTCAGAAAGGAGCCTAGATATGTTAATGTTATGTCCGTTTTTGTGTTGGTGTCACAGAGAGTGTTATAATACTTTACTATAACATTGTTTAATAGAAAATCTGAAATTGAACCAACAAAATAGTAATGCAGGAAAATAATACATAAACATAAAAAGACACCAAAAAATGATATCGCAGTTCGGTGAGCACACCTACATCTGCAGGGCTATGCCCAGACAGTGATCAAAAGATTCAAAGGACCGAACAGTCTTACACACTCAAACATAAAAGACAATGTCGTCATTTCCTAAAAGGAAGTTTGATCAAGAAGCACCACTTGACTCCCTCCTTTATTGTAACATTTTTTAATAGAAAATCTGAAATTAAACCAAAGAAACAAAGAATGCAGAAAATAATACATAAACATAAAAGACACTAGAAAATGATATCGCAGTTCGGTGAGCACACATACATCTGCAGGCCATGCCCAGACAGTGATCAAAAGATTCAAAGGACCGAACAGTCTTACACACTCAACGACTCCCTCCTTGACAATGTCGTCATTTCCTAGAATCTCCTTAGGAAGTTTGATCAGTAAGCACCACTTGACTCCCTCCTTTATTGTAACATTTTTTTAATAGAAAATCTGAAATTAAACCAGCAAAATAGCAATGCAGAAAAATAATACATAAACATAAAAGACACTAGAAAATGATATCGCAGTTCGGTGAGCACACATACATCTGCAGGGCCATGCCCAGACAGTGATCAAAAGATTCAAAGGACCGAACAATCTTACACACTCAACGACTCCCTCCTTGACAATGTCGTCATTGCCTAGAATCTCCTTAGAAAGTTTGATCAGTAAGCACCACTTGACTTGACAATTTTCTCCCGAAACTAAAGAAATCTTCTCCTAAAGAACCAACTCAAAAGTGTTCTAAAAATTCGTCGCAACACATCAAACAATACTTAACATTTCAATCTCATTCTCACATGAACTTCAACGTCTCTCCTGTTTTTAGCATTTTCTCTTTGTTTTCAAAAAACCAAAACCACCCATGCGTACAACCCCTTTTCCACACACGCAACCTTGCTCCAACCTACATATTACAAGCAATCAATTCCCCTAAAAGTCCACTCTTCATTTTCAACAATCAAATCCTTTGATTTGCAGCCCATAAACATGACAACAATACTTTCCTTAAGAGGTCTACCAATTTACAATATCAACCAATTTTACAACTAATTTGCCAAAAATAAGCCAACACAAAATGCACTAACAGTTAACAATTAAGATAAAAAAGAAATATGTAGCTAACTAACGAAGGTTCATGACTCACAAATCATTAAATACGTGACATTTGTTTTGTTTAACAAGGTATTATAAACATAAGATAACTTTATCCTTGTTTAAAAAAATATTTACATCTTTTTTAAGGGATTCTTATTTGTTCTTTTAATCATCTAAAACAGATAATTACTATAATATAAAAAAGTATATATATATATATATATATATTTCTACGTATCTATATGTATAGTTTCATAAAGCAAAAGATACACTTTTTTGTTAATTTCTTTTTTCAAATTTACTCGTATCATTTGGAACATTCAAATATCTTTAATGACTATTTTAAGTTGGCATTGCATATCATAATGCTACGTTACTTTTGTATGAACCCCCCCAAAGAATTAACATTCTGTTATAAGTTATGAAGAACAAACTAATTTTTATCCCGCCACCATGTCAGAGAAATAAAACTCACTACCCTAATATAAAGAAGTTAAGGGAAGATATTTTCACATTAATCAAATATGGGATTTTTTCAAGTTTGGGCAAGGACTACTAAATACAGGCTCAATTTCACTCTTATTTTAAATACTACATTCTTCTTTTGACACATGTCACTTGCACTTTTTCAAATAAACACGTACGAGGAATGTAAAAATTGGTTTATTATCATATGTACTTGTTTGAAAAAGTGAAGGTGACATGTGTCAAAGAATAAGGTGGTATTTGAATAAGAGAGTATGTATTTAGTACTCTTCACTTTAGGTTTTTGAAATTTTATTGTACTATTTACCTTTAAAATTAAATTTATGATATTTTTAGTTCAGAAAATTTTGTAAAATTATAAATTAATTTAAATTATAACATAAATTTTAATTAAATAGAAAAATTTTTTTTCAATAAATTATTACTTAAATTATAATTTGGTAAATTTGCTTCTATCTCATTAAAATGTGATTCTCAACTAAATAATCCGCTTAATTTGTTGATTTAAATTTTTAATTTGAGTTGAAATATCACCCAAATGTGTACAGTTTTTTATTGTAGTAAAAAAAAATGTAAATGTGATTATTTCTCATTTTTGTTGAAAAATTTAAATTTTAAATCATACATAAAATCAATGAGGTTTTTTTTCTTTTTTTCTTTTCAAGTATTCTTTGGTCGTTTCAGTTTCCAACACATAAATAAATGCACTAATAATAATACATAGGAATTTATATTTAATTGGACGTTTCCATTGCAAACACGCCTTTCAACTTTCTAGTTCCGAAAAGGATAAAAAGTTAAAAATTAATTACAAAATTCCGTCCAAATTATAACTCTAGTAATATTTTATTTTTAAATTTTTAAAACACATCATCCAGTTTTTTTGTAAACAATAAAATATTAATAAAAAAATCTCTTCCTTAAATTTTTAACAGAAATTGATATTTAATTAATTATTTATAGTTTAAATTTAATATGAATTCAAAACTAATTTTAATTTAAACTTCTAATTATTAAACATCCGTCATTAATTGTGTCATTGAGAATGAAGAATATTTATTGTTTTAGTTATATTGGATGTAAATTAGACTAAAAAATTCAGGTATGTGGTTAAAATAGTAATTGTGCTCTAAATTATTTAACAAAAACAGTTATTTATGTGACACGTGTTAAAAACTATTAAATTTCTTAACATATGGGGCATTTTTGTTACCATTTCATTATTCATAAGGAATAAATATTATATTTAAAAGATTATGAGGTAAAGTATTACAAATGATATAATTCAAATGGAGTTTTTGTAATTAATCCAAAAGTTAATGAATATATTCTAAACTTAAACCAATAACGTATTATAACACAATTGCAAGAAATTAAAAAAAACAAGATAGAAAAACACGAAAGAAATAGAAGGGATAATGTAACTTTCTCTTCTTCTTCTTTTTTTTTTTTTTTTTTTTTTTTTTTTTTCAATTTGTAAGTGGTGAAAAATACATGCCTGTATATCGGCTAAGAACCGTAAGTGTAAATAAGACAATAGTATCATAGATCCTTTTTTTTTTTTTTTTTTTCTGATATTATAAACCGTATTCACCATATTGTAAAGGTAATTGAGGACAACAAAACAACAAGTTCAATCTTTTGGGGGAAACTCCAATACGCCTACCAATTCCTACATTTGCAGGCATGAATTGGCATACTTCAGTTTCTCACTATTTATTAGATTTATAGACCCAATTAAATTCAGTGGTATCTTTCATTCACATTTTTTTTCCATCAAGAATATTTTATAAAACTCTTGGACTCCTGCACATTTACAGGGTTCAACAAGCAATCAATATTTCACGATGGTGTAGTACTATTGCTTTAGGTGGTTTGTGCATGAATTGAGACAATTTATTGGCTGTTAAGACAGTGTCTAGCATTGTTAAAGAGAAATATTTGAGCTTAGCTAAAAATAAATAAATAATTAAGTCGAATTCATTGGGGAAAAAGGAAAAAACGAATTGATTTTTTTTTTTTTCTTTTTTTCCATGAGAAAGTTGCCTAGGAATCCATAAAAACAGGTTATCATGATTATTCTTCTTTTTTGATAAATGGTTATAAAGACCATTTATAGTGTTAAAGTAGTAACTAAGCAACATTCCTTCCTTTTTTTTCAAAGCTAGACTTTGGAAAATGAATAATAATTATTATAACTATAGTTTCCTGCCTTTCAAAGATTGTAAGATTCGGGGTTGGACTCCGCTTTCTAATTCGGGCTCACAAAGTGAGCTCAGAAGATTTCTGAGTATAAAAAGAACTAGTATAACTATAGACACCAATGTGTAATCTTAAATAATATAAAATCGCAGAAAATATTAAAGGATGCTTTTAAAATGATAACATATACAAATTCAAAATCTTGGGTTGAAATTATTAAAACTGGCATTATAAACTACACTAGACTTGCATCCATAGGCACATCAGCAGACACAAGACACTGTAGAATTTGAAGCATGAATTTCAGGGTGCTATCCTTGTGTCATATCTGCAACTTCACATTTCATCTTTTACAGAAGGATCAAAGCATAAAACTAAAAATGTAGAAATCAGAGTTCCCCCAAAAATTATGTTCTTAAATCTAGAACAAAGATAGCCCAAAACCGAAAAAACGGACGGGTCATAGAGACAAGTCACCCACCCTCATGGAAGCAACTCTAATCATGTTAGCCTCCTGCATGAATCAGGTCACCCTAGCTAACTGCTCTGGCTAGTTGCCCTTTGCACTGACGAATCGTGATCGGGGAAAATCATGCCTCGATAATTTGGCAATTTACATCTTTAAAAAGCTATACGGCAAACCAAGATGGAGCAATACGGTCGAAAAAGCAACAGCCAATCCGACCAAAGAATATAAAGTCAAAAAAATCCTGCTCAAAACGTCGTATAATTGGCAAAATGGTTCAACAAGTTATCTAGAGCTTCAGGCATGAACTTCCTTGCAAACAGGTAACACGGCCGTTGCATGCCATTCCATAAGCAAGGCCATTTCTGCACTACCTTCTGCAAAAAGTCCAGCGCATTGTTTTAAGATGTTAACTTGCTCTAACCATTTCTTAACATGTGAAATTTGGAAGCATGTCTAGATTACATACCTTCTCATCACTGGTTACATGCACACTCACATCGATCGACTGCAAATATAACATCGTTAGACAGTATCATTAAATAGCACCAGATGCTCACATCAGATATTTACTTTATACATATAAACGACTAAAGCAGCAAAAATCAATCCTGAAGAGAATGCCCAATAATAAATGGGGTTATTAGAAAAGGTCTACCACCCACATAGCTAAGCCATATAATGCGACCAACGATTGGAAAATATCATGCAGTTCAACTGAATAATTGGAATAAAATAACGCAACATTATGGCTACAGCCAAGAGCAACTTATAGATGAACTCAGAAAATCCCAGAGTAAAAAGAAATACTAAAGAGAACATGCACACGTGCAGAAACCCCTGTTTTCAAAGATTAAGCTCTTGGAGATGTGTACCGTTAAGTTTTTTAGCAGCTCATAAGTAATATCCTGGGACTTGTATGACTTCGGATGCCACTTTCTCTCTGACCAATCAACATGAGTTACTGACCAGTTGGCAATTCCACCAGGATCAGCCAACTGAAACAAATCAAGAATAAATGTGTTTTTGTCAGAAAAGATATGGAGCAGAATTGAGGGTACAATTATGACTTGAAAATATAATTAATTGACATAATCTCACATGGAGGAAGGTCGGTAAGTAATGTTCATCGGCAATACAATTCCGCCCCTCCAAACCTGGCTGTAACATTTAAGGAGATGCAGGTCAATACCATGATACCTTCGACTCATGTTTAAAAGCTTTATAGTTCAAAGCCCAACTCAACTTTTGAGTTAATAGAATATCTTTTAACATCTCAACAGCATGACAAGCAAGGAGAATACTAAAAACATGATTAAATTAAATAAATTTTCTAATGCTTAAAAGAGTTCGTGTACAGCTGAAAGCAGCTATATGATCCATACAAGGCCAAAAACAGTCATCATTGATTCAACTTGCAATTTTAAAATGGCAATATTTTGCGTTGGTTAACTCTATCACATACTCATTTACCCAAAAAAATAATAATAATAAATAAAAAATAAATAACTATCACATACTCTTAAACTCAAATGCACAAATATGATTTCCAACTTTGCCACTACAAATCAATTGTTTTAGCAAGGTAACTTTTTGCACTTGGTTTAGAGTGGGCTAGCCCCTCTGCCTTCCTATTGTCTGTTCATGTAAGCCAGCCTCAAAATATTTCAAACCGCTTCAAAGAACCAATTTTTTTTTTCTTTTGTATTTTTATCCTTTTATCTCTTGCAATAGAATTACACAATTTCATTATTCAACTATCATTTATATCCTCCATATAAATGCAATTTGATTTCAAATGAAGAAACCTACAGACTCCATGATTTCGAACATCAAGCAGCATATCTCACTTAAGGACAAAGCAGAAATATCCTTTCGGAGGAGTGGGGTGGATAGGCCTTAGCCCAAATGGACTTCGGAATTGGCATCAAAGTAAGATCTTTAATAACACCCAGACACACCAAATAACATAAATGAGAACCAAAAATCAGTACTAGACCCACCAGGTACCAGCATGGTTTTCAGAGTTTCCCAAAAATTTCATAATGAATGAAGTGATACACGGGAGACGCACGGTGGAGAATGAATTTCACATACTCTAATGAAAAGATGGTAGCACTGATGCACTTAAAATGAGCACAATTTTCAGCGTGAGTTCAAGTTCAAGCAAGCTTTACAATCACATAAATTTACTAATCACATGACATTTGAGGACTTGGCATGATGTTTAATAAAGCAAATGAATACTGACACTAAATAGTAAACAAACAAAAAATCCCTAACCACATTAACAAAGCCAACAGTTTTTGAAATGCAACCATAGAATTCACATGGCAATACTCAACTATGATAAAAGATTTAAAAGCACCGAAGGAATATATTCACCTTGCAGTATTCTCGGAATTTTGTGTAGTATAGATTGTCTGCCAGGACTATAACAGCATGTTGACGCTTCAATGTGAACCACTGGACAAATGATAATAATGAAATAAGAGCTAAGATGATATTTTAAAAGGGAAACAAAAGGCTAAAAAAAAGGAAATGAGAAAATTAGAAGAATAAAACTGTTGTCACTGCAAACAATGAGCCATATATATTGCTGAGTGTACAATCACAAAGTTTAAACATCTAAATTCTATCGCAATACAAAATACCTTCCTGTGACCCACGACTAGTTGGAAAGAATTTGAACACTAGAAGCCTAGGATCTTGCATAAAACAAGCACTACTAATGCATGACCATCAGTTTTGTGATAGTTTAGAACAAAACTGCTTTAGACATACAGACTGCTATGAATTATGATGTTTAATCCCATTGTACAGGTAAGCATATCCAAACAACAAGAAGTCTATCAAAGATGGGCCCATGCGTTAACACAAACTAGATGCAAGAATGGTATTATGTATTGGAATATTGAAAGAGCAACAACCAATAATATCCTAGTCAAAACCGCATTTTTTAGAATATTGTCAGACTATTAGACTATTATCATGTGGAATTAATACTGCTCGTTGTGGTACAGTCAAGCACGTAAAAGCAACAATAAACTTGTAAAGGTATGAAACTTATATTGTTCTGCTAACAACATAACTTATCCTCTTAGTTAGAATGGATTACTGTCCAAGTCGTTTGCCAAAAAAAAAAAAAAAAAAAAAAATCTTTCATCAATTTAAGGAAACATCGAGTTTTCTACCAAATGGAAACTAAACGCATTGCTTCCAAATTATACCTGAGCACCCTTTCGAAAGTCTTTCTTGTCAATTTCAGGTGACATGTGTTCTGAATACCTGCCATTTCCATGTGGACCAGGATCCTCAAACCTGAAAAAGAAACAAAGTTTTAAACATAAAGAGAGAAAAAATAAGCAAACAAATGAAGGCTCAATACATATAACAAGTTGTGATCCAAACCAATTTTCCAGGTTAGCATATACCATCAGTGAAAGTCGACCATGATTAATAGAGGAGAGAAATTTAAGTTATCTTATGGACCAAGAAAAACCATTGGCAAAACTTAAATGGCAACCATAAGAAGAGCCTCTTACACGGCTAAACTAGAAACAGAATACCATTGACAGGTGAAGACTGTACTTACGCATCAACAAAGCTGATGTTTGTATTTATCAGGTAGTCGTAAATATAGTCAAAATTATACAAAGGTACGCAACTGCAAAAGCAATAAATTATGAATTGTTAATAACAGAATAAGTAACTACGAAAAAGCAGAAAAGGTAATTCAAGGCAATTCAATAATCTAAATACCTTTCAGAAAGCAAAACAAAATGCTGATTATCAGGATCCTGAAGAGCCTTTGCCAATAAGCGTCTCTCTGCATCAACCATGGAAATCTTGCCCCACACAACCTGCAAACATGAACAAACCACCAATTTGCTCATTTTAGAAGCTGGTGAGAACCTCTATCACTAACAGATGACAAAAAACAAGTTTAAAAAATAAAAACTAAAAAAAAAGGGCAGTATAATAATTGATTCATTGCTTTTAACAAGAAACATGAAAATATTAATCAACCAAAAATAGTTTCAAGGGAACAGAACAAGATGTCCGCAAAGCATACTACACTGAACTACAGGAAGGCCATAATCAGAAAAGATCTAATACGACTCAAAATGATTAAATTCAATAGAACATCCCATATTCATTCTGTGCTAAATTCTTTTCAAAGAATCACCATAACAGCACTTCAACCAAAAGGCTTGAGACGAATTCCTAACTAATGAAAAAACAGAACAGCAACTAAATTAGCTACGCTTCTGGGATCACCCATTACCACCAATTCAACCAACCAGGCTAAGGGATACTCAAGAAAATAAATAGATAGATAAATAGATAGTATACTAACTGTTACAGCTCCTAAATATTCACTTTTATTTGGATTTGGTTAAAAAAAAAGGCATAAAAGATAACCAATCTAAGCTCTAAGAGCCAGTCTTTTGGCATAATTATATGGTCTTCGCGATATCAAATATGTGGAATCATAGTCAAGTATACAATCCAACATCTATATCATTCACTTTTATTTGGATTTGGTTAAAAAAACAGGCATAAAAGATAACCAATCTACAGCTCTAAGAGCCAGTCTTTTGGCATAATTATATGGTCTTAGCACCATCACATATGTGGAATCATAGTCAAGTATACAATCCAACATCTATAACATTGCAACATGAAAATAAAACTATAGCACAGGAACCTCGTTTGGAGCAAGGATTCGTGTCATGGTTTGTGGCTCACTACAGTGTTTTCTCTCACAAAAAACACACGTAAACCGAGAATGGTTCTTAATCATAGTTCTGAACCCATGAACCAAACATCTTTTAAGTATTAGGATGCATGTAAATAAAATACTTGGGGGAAGAACGGAAGAAACACTGAATGCACAACCAGTCCAAACGAACCACTAGTTTCTTAACATAAGCATTCAGATGGAACACTTTTTTCCCCCTCATTTTGAGTATTTAAAACAACTGGGTTAGCTCAAAACAGTGATTAGCAGTAACGGGCTAATCCACAGAAAGTCAGAAAGCACAACTATTCAGGTTTTTCAGATCCATAACTCTGACATTTGCACAGGAATAATACCAAGTAGATATATGCTTTCCACATTGTATGAAGTAATTATTATACTCGTGTCAAATAAATGATCATATGCTTAAAGAAGACAGTGTAGATACACGTGTTAGCCATGCAACAAATAGAGACAACTGCAATAATTTCGTGTCAGTGATCACAAAGAACAAACTCATCCTATGTATCTCGCCAGTGCAAAATTCCAAAGCTTTGAAAGATTAAATAAATAAAGGGTAATATAATATAAATGACAATCAGATGTACCTGATCACTGCGTATGTCTTTATTGACAAAGTAACCGCTAACATGCACCGGTTTCTCCTTGGAAGCATGAACATAAACAGAGAATTTTCCTTCATGACCCTGCACATAAAAGAGATATGAAATTGCAACTAAGAGAATGAAGACTTCTGATAATCAAAAGACTTCTGATAATCAAAGGACTTCAGCTGAATATGGCAAATAAATAAAATTATTACCAAAAGAAAAAATTTCCATGTTTTACTAAATTAATAGACAGTCAATGAAACAGAGATACAGCATCCTATTGCGGAAAACAATGATAGCGTAGACAGCATAATAATTATAAATAAGCAGCACAGTGACGTAGCAAAGGTATAATAAACATAATCAATAAATGCAACTCAACGTAAATTAAATGTAGCATGCAGCTCATAGGCAAGCTCACAAAATTAATGGTCTTTTATGTGTTTGAAAAGGCTAATTATTCGCATTGGTGTCGCTCCAAATTGATCAACTTTTTTTTTGTTGGAAGACAAATAATAAGAGGATGTCTCATCCGCCAAGAGAAAAGATACGCTACTTGACAGCAACAGGAAATACAGTGTGCACTTGCTTGATTCATTAATAAACGTTTGTTATTCTAAGTATAAAATTTCATAGCTGGACTAAGTGTAGATGAAGAAATAATTATATCACCTATTGACAACGTCAATAGATAATACTTTTTAATTCCAATCCAAGTTTGTAATTGACCTTTATAATCCCTGATGAGACCAACCTCGCCAGTGTTTTAAACACATGATCCCAGTTACCACCATCACAAGGGATCCTCTTTTCCAATGAATGTCACATCTGAAATCTTATGGTATCAGTCATGGAGAACAATTTCCAATCAGCCTTGCAAGAAAGATGAAAATATGCGGCCTGACCAGGTACCAAGCATTACAAATAAACAAATCATTCGTAGGCTCCTTTTTCATGTCGTTTTTAGCTCCCTCAATTTGAATATAGCATACAGGTACGGAGACTAACAATAACAATGCTTGTTTGACAAGATTACCACAACACTATAAAACTAAAACCTAACTGCTAATGAACCATCTTGTCAATTCTAGGCAAATGAGATAAAGAAAACGACAACAACAAAACAAGAAACTCAGAATAATTTGATACAAAAAAAAGGGGCGATCAGATGAAAATCTTACATGGAAAAACTTGTCCCACAGCTTCTCAAAAGGCAATGAATGGGGGTTAAAAACATGAATGCAACTTTAGGACTTTCAGATTGCATAGGAGCTGCGTTCAGAATTTCTCTAATCACAACACGAGATGCTATCTCTTCATCAGTATATTCCCTTGTAGGAGCAGGTGGGAGCCAGTCAGAAATTATAGCCTTACAACCTCTCGAAGAAAACACGTAACAGGCAGCACTACTATGGGGCGGGTAGACATAAGCACAGATTAGAAAGACGCTGACCATCGAGACCAAAACAATAATCCACATCGGCCTCTTCATAGGTGGGCGGTGGCGAGAGCCAGGCAAGATCTGCATGTCACCCATGCCTAAACGCCACGCGTGACCTGTCTTCATCTAGAATAAATACATCACAATTTCATCTCAATATTCTACTCTTTTCAATGCTCAATCGATTGATCCAAATGACTCTGCAATAGAAACCCCTGTGAGACCAATTAGCCAGCCAGAAATACAGGAGAGAAATGGACCATAATAATTTTTTCGCAACCACATACAGCGAAAACAAGCATGTGGCATTGGACCTAGTCCACGAAATATTTACAACTCTCCTATTCAATTATAAAAGAATGGAAGAAATAAGAAATACTAAAACTACAAGCAAACTTAATATGATCTAAGAATCAGGCAAAACAAGTATCAAAACTCACAACTTTGAACTAAATCAATAGAAACGCCAACACCATTCTAATAGAAAATTGTGTAAAACATACACATGAAACATTTTTCCAACGAGGAATGACAATAGGGCAATTTGCTTTGATCGTGATAGTTTGAGCTCGTACAATTAAATGTTTTAATTGAAAAGGG
Source organism: Morus alba (assembly GCA_012066045.3). Lineage (NCBI taxonomy): Eukaryota > Viridiplantae > Streptophyta > Magnoliopsida > Rosales > Moraceae > Morus > Morus alba. Next base: position 60,828,685 of record CP050224.2, read on the forward strand.
AAAAACCTTTGATAAAAATAATCTACCTTTTCCTCTTCTATATTATCATAAACATTTGATTGAAAGCAAAAGATAGAGATAGAGAGAGAAACTAAGTTTGATGGGCAAACCCTATTTCAAAGCTTGAAACAGCCCAACAACTAAAACCAAACCCTTTGAATCTCATATAAATTTCCAACAATTTTAATGCTTTTAAATAAAAGTCAAACCTGCTTTCTAGATTTTTTCCTTTTTTTCCCAATCCAAAACGTAATCCCAATTTGCAACACTCAACGAAGCTTATTACACAATAAAACGAAACAAAAACAAAAAATAAAATAAAATAAAATAAAATAAAATCAACGACAACAACATTGCAACAGCAACATTGGTCAACCCAACTCCCAATCCCCGGCATTTTCCTCCCACCATCTCCGTCAGTTTCCAGAAAAAACGGGAGAGAAACTTCCGAATCAAGGGAAAAAAAAAAAAAAAAAAAAAAAAACTTTGACTCTTAACTCCAAACATTAATAAGCACGATATACATACATACATACATACATATACATACATAAAGAGAGACATACATACATATACATACATAGAGAGAGAGAGAGAGAGAGAGAGAGATAGAAATACCTGATTGAAGAAGCGAAATCGAACTCAGAGCGATCTCGGAATCCACGAGAATCTCGGTCGTCGCCACAATCAAAGATCTGGAATCTGAAGAAGCTTTCCGTGATTGACTTTTCTTTCCCCCCCCAGTCTCAAGATCTAGGGCACGATATCACATCGACAACGATAAACACAGGAAGAGGACGACGACGACGACGACGAGAGAACGAATTACTCAGACCTCTAGAGAGAGAGAGCGACAAGAGAGCGAGAGAGAGAGAGAGAGAGAGAAAGTCTGATTATTGCGTAATATATATATACGTATATGTATATATATAAAAGAAGACTATTTATGGGTTTTGTTTATGACGTTTGATTGTTTCGTTTGTTGTTGTTTTTGTTTGTTTGACTAATCGTTTGAAGAAGGATATAGAAAGGGCGTCGTCTTTGGTTTGGCAGGCACTGCTCTAAGCCTCTAAACCAACGCAAACGCCTACTCTCGCTCCTCCCCTTTTCAGCCGGCGATTTTTATTTATCTTTTTTCTTTTCTTTTTTTTTTTTTTTTAAATTTTGTTTCTTGTTCTCTCTCTACGGCTTACGCGATTTCCCAGATCGTGCGTTTCACATTCTTAGGCTGTTGGATTAAGAGAAAATCTAAAAAAAAGGATCCTCCCACTTTTGTCTAAATATAACTTTTACTCTTTTGAGTTTTTTAAAATTTAAAACATTTCTATGTGTTTTTCAAGCTGTATAAAAAGTATTCTTTCTTTTAATTTTTTAGATTTAATTATTTTAAAATAGTTAAATTGTGCTTAAATATTTCATATATTGTCTAAATTTTAGGAAATTATACCAACTTTTAAATACACCTCGTAAATTTTCTTTTTTGTTTTAATAAACCTCTTAGGAAATTGACAACATCAATTTGAACAAATTCTTTTTTAACTTTTTTTTTCATTTTAATAAGTGAAATCACAAAAAAAGATGTAATTTATTTTCTTTTTTTTTTTAATTCTATTTGGTAAAACATGACGAATTTATTTATCAATTTGAGGTGAAAATGTATTTTATAGTACATAATAAACTAACTTGTTAGAATTGTCAATAATACTACGTGATGGAAAGTTTGCATCTTTTTCTAAGATTTCACTTTCTTATTAAAAAAAAAAAAAAAAAAAAAAAAAAAAAAAAAAAAAAAAAAAAAAAAAAAAAAACTTAAGAAAAGTTTTGAGTTGGTATAGTTGAATAATAGGATTTCTTTAAAAATAAATTAGAAAAGAGTATCTTTCGGAAATACTTTTTAAATTTTAAAAAACTCAAGAATAAAAGTTGTATTTAATTTTATATTCTTTTTGATTAATTTCAACATATTTTATATCTTTTTATTTTATAAATTTTTCAATTGTCATTTCTTAAATATGAAATGTGGTTCAAATAATGTTGTTGTATTAAATTTGTGTCAACTTAACTCTCAAAATTTTAAAAAATCATGAATAAGTTAAAATTTTGTGTTAAGATACTTAAGTTGAATCAAAATTTTAAATCAAATTAAAAGTGTAATAAATGATGAGAATCTCCGTTATGTTACTATTTGTTTTCTTTATTTTGCTTTTCTGTTAATCTAGGGATTTTTTTTTTCATTCTTCAAATATATAAACTTAAAAAACATTGTATGATATTTTATTTATTGCGGTCTCTTATTTGAAATTATTTTAATAGACACAAGCAAAAACAATTGAAATAATAAGGTATAATTAAATGATACAAATTAGGGAGAATATTAAAATGGGAGAGAGAATTAAAATTTTAGAAAATAAATAATGGTGCCACTTTGATTAAAACGCGCTTAGCACATGGAATTAGACTAACAACACAAACGACAGTCAACAAAAACTATCATTATCAAATTGGAGCAATTTGCATAGAATTTCTAATTCAAGGGATTATCTGTCAAAATGTTTAGTTTAAGGACCATTTTATTAATCAAAATTAAGTCAAAGGGGAATTTGTGCAGAAATACAAATTTATATGTAATACAACTCTCCCGACCTTAATTTGCATAGAATTTATAATTCAAGGAATTATCTGTCAAAATGTTTAGTTTAATGACCATTCTATTAATCAAAATTAAGTCAAAGGGGAATTTCTGTAGAAATACAAATTTATATATAATACAACTCTCCCGACCTTTCTCAATTGTTAGAGTCACTATAAGTCCGTTTAGTTTGCTAATTTAAATTTTTAATTTGAGTTGAAATATGACTTTATGTGAGAGCTTTTTACTGTAACAAAAAAGTTAAATATCACTGTTTTTTAAAGCTTTTTACTGTAACAAAACTCAAATTCTAAACTCAAATTAGTGAAATGAACGTGCCTATATATATATATATATATATATATATGTATGTATGTATGTATATATTCATCATACCTTGAACTAGGGCATGTGATTTTCTTGATGTTCAAGGTGGGGATTAATGGATTATTTATAAATATAGTCAACCTATTTTTATTGAAAGCGAATGAAAATTCAAAATCATCAACACATTAGCAAAGTGCCTTTTAATGAACTTGTGCACGTTCAATAAACAGACAAGGGATTCTTATATGATAGCGATTTCAAAACTATAATTCATTATTATCCACGAAAATATCCTATAATTCGTTATTAATATTTTTTTTTTTTTTTTTCTTTGAGACTGCGAATTTCTTAATTGAAAACTTTTTTTTTCTTTTTGAAAGAAGTCTCTTTTATAATTGTGTGTCAGATGTCATTAACGTCTAATTAACGATAGAAAATAAATATAATTAAAATTATTATTATAACAAGATAATATCTATGAAATAGGCCCCGTTCATTTCGCTAATTCGAGTTTAGAATTTGAGTTTTGCTATAGTAAAAAGCTCTCACAAACAATCACATCTAACTTTTTTGCTACAGTAAAAAGCTCTCACATAAAATCACATCTCAATTCGAATTAAAAACTCGAATCAGCGAACTAAACGGGATATCAAAAAGTATTTTTCCATTTGAAGTCTTGAGTACGATATAAGAAAAAAATTTAAGGAGGGAGGGATAAATAAAGTAGTGGGAAGGATTTCGAAATTTATGATTAATTGATAGGAGGGAATGCACTGACTCATTGAATCACTGATTTTGAATTTTTCAAACAACCACAATTTTAATTATCTTAATTATTTAAAATCCCTCATTTCCTCTTTTTTTTTTGAAATGGGAAATTTTATTTCATAAGAAACAAATTACACAAGACACATATGGCTCTAAATACAAAGAAATTTGACCCCAGATTAATGACTGGATCCACTGGTAAAGATCAAAATAGCACATGAGTGAGTAGAAATACCAAAACTCAAATGGAGAAACACTCGCTTGGCACATAAACAACACCAAAACAGATGATGGACTAACCCAATTGATTGAAACCAAACCCCACATAACAGAGACAATCACACCATGATGTAGAGAAAACTCTAGCCAAAAAAATACACCACAACAATTACAAACAGGTGGGAGACACAAGTGGAGGATATCACCTCCGTTATTAACGAAACAAAAACACCAAAGTAAAACAAAAGAAAAAAACACCAAAAACATCAATGCGCTTATTACTACTAAATAAAAGAAAGATCCACCAGTAGCAAGGCATCGACTGTGGAACAGAAGCCAGATTTGAGCGGAGCTATCCCAGAAAGAAAGCACACCCATGAGAGGTGGAGGACTACGGGAGGACCACAACAAAATGGATGGGACGTTAGCAACGAACACTTCCAGCCACCAATAGAGAACGGAGCCACCGTCTCCCAAAGAATCTCACCACATGCAGATCAACACACCATGGGAGTTTGACCACCGCCGACGAACACACTCAAAACAATGGTCTAAGCTTGAAGCAGCCCACCTCAAAGACATACTAGATCCGTCCTAACGGATGCGCCGCTCCACACGTAGCCACCATCACGAGAAAATCGACGTCGAGACAAATTTGGAGACTAAACTTCAGAGCCACAAGCTTGGCTACGCGCCTAAAAGTGATGTCAGAGTTTCGACCAAACACTATGGCTTTTTTTACTAAGAGAGAGAAAGAGAGGAAAAATTTTAACTTTTTTGTTTTTCTAATTCCTTCACCCCTATTTAATTTCCCATTTTTCTTTGCCAAACTAGTGTCGTGGTTGCTTTTGAGTGAGGGAAAATGACTACTTTCATCAATGATTAAAAGTACACTTGACATTATTACTTTTAAAAATTTTGACCAACTACAATACCAGCCCCCCAAATTTCAAGTGGCAATCTCTTTGGTGGATGGGCCAAGTATTAAGATGTAAATATGTGTTTGGCTAAGAAGGTGGACGACAATCATATTGGCGATATTTAACATTGCTCCTAAAATGTGATAATCCATAACGCTCATTACTATGTTAACAAAAAAAGGAGCAGCATACCTTCCTAAAGATTATGAGTTTTTATAAGTTGAGTTAATCCTCAGAAAATAGAATTATTTAATTTGTTATTTACCAATTAATATAAGTTTATATTTCTCTGTCATTAAAATATCAGTTTAAAAAAATCATGTCTAGGTTACATGACTCATTGATGAAGGGAGTTTTTTCTTAACAATTTTTAATTATGTATGGATCATTTGACAAGTAAATGTAATAAAACCGTTAATAAAGTTTCAATAATAAGAATATCAAAATAACAACTTATGATAAGTGTTAAAATATTAAATTATTGTTGGTTCATCTCCTAACAGCTTAAACTTTTAGGATAGATTGGTAAACTAACGTGGTATCAAAGCGGGAGGTCCTATATTCAAACTCACGTAATTGCACTCTGTATCCCCATTTAAATTGTCATTATGTGTTGAATATTTAATATATCTCAGGCTTAAATATTCACGTGTTGGGCTTTCTAATTAATTTACCTATACGATTACTCATTGTCCAGCCCACACGTGAAGGGGAGTGTTAAAGTATTAAATTATTGTTGGCCTATCTCCTAACAGTTTAAGCTTTTGGGATGAATTGGTAAACTAACAATAAGATTAGAAAAGTAATTTTACGTAACAAATTAACACAAAATATATTATTCAATTTGAAATAATTATTTTGTTGTTACAATAAATATATAGTTTAGGTACAATATCAATATGAGATTACTTTTTTAAGTCCAAAATAATAGGGAAAAAAGACTATTAGTTGAAGAAGAAAAAGGTTTCGAAAGAAAAAAAAAAAAAAAAACCGCGAGTGTGATTCACGTGATAGAATGCGTGTAGTTTTCGCTTTGAATGTGTATGCATACGACGTATAATACGGTTTGATGGATGGACTGCCATGTGCCCGCCGCATAAAGGAAAATACAATGGTCATTACGCCAATAAATGAATTTACTGTACTACCCTTTTCTTTTACCAATAGGCGTGGAAGCCAAGAAGAAGAAAATTCAAAACCCAACAAAATATATGTTTTTCTTTTTCAAAAAAATCCAAATAACGCTTTTTTTTTTTTTTTTTTTTTTTTTTTTTTTGTTAAGAAAATCCAAAAGGCCAAAAAGCTTTTTGAGAGTCAATTATCCATCCGAAATTCTCCCCCGAATTGTGGGATATTATTTACTCATAAAATATCGGACACGTTGCCCGATGAATGAGGCACAATAAAAATGTCTATGAGACTTTCTTTTGTAAGTCACCTAACCCTTAGTTTCGGACTTAAATTTTATTAAAATTACATTAATATAAAAATAAGAAATGTCTTTCTCCAGTAAGTATAAATAGATCCGGCAGACAACGTTATATAAGATTTATATTAAATAGTACAACTACGCATATAAATATAATATAACTTATCATACAATTTATACATATTTATATGTAAATATATAAGACTTATATTGAATTGTATAACTTTCATATGCTAAATTTTACAAGGCATATGTTGAGTTATACAATATATAAATATATAAGATTTATATTTAATTGTACAACTATCATTATGTAAATGTATAAAAAATATTTAAATTATACAATTGTCATTCTGATCAAGTAAAAAATATCTATCTAACCAAATATTTTACCTATAAAAATATATAAAATTGATAATTTTTTATATAATTTTAACGTTAATACTTTACTTTTTTTTCTATTAGAGAAATTCTCAAATGTCTAATTAAAGTTATTATATTTTTTTTTTATTTGGAGTTTCTCCAAATTGGCCTCCTTGTTGGTAGGATTTAATTTCTCACAATTTGAATCTCATCAAAATCAAATTAAATTAATATATATATATATATATATAAAATAAATAGTTTTTGATATAATAAAAAACTACAGACAATTTATTTTTTCTCATGCCCCTTTTTAAAAAGTTGCTCCCAAGTTTTTTATTATGGAAAAGTTGCCATATTTCATGTTCATGATCGCTAAGTTTATATTAAATCAAAAATATTCATTTATTTAACATTCATACAAACGGCCTCTATTCACAATACATTTTTTCCCCATCTATAATTTCTATTATAAATTCTTCTAGTTTACGTTTCTAACTTTTCTTATTGCATAGAATACATAATCTTTAAAGGTTTTAACTTCTAAATATGTTCGTTATATAAAATTTAACCTTAAATAAACCATAAGTCAATTGCACTATTTTAAGTTAAAAAGAATATTAAACCTTACTACAATATCAGTTCCTTTTGAACAGAAAAATTCGTTTGACTTAACAGTCATTAATATATAAAGGCCTGTTCATTTCGTTGATTCGAGTTTAGAATTTGAGTTTTGCTACAGTAAAAGGCTCTCACAAAAAGTCACATCTAACTTTTTTACTATAATAAAAAAACTTTCACCTCAACTCGAATTAAAAACTCGAATCAACGAACTAAATGGGTCCAAAGTTTTTTATACTTCTTTAATACTACTTAAACTTTATGGGCAACAATTATAAAATTTACACACAATCGTAAAATTAAAAAGAATTAATTTCATAAATACCTCTAAACTTTAAAAAGCGTTCATTTCACCCCCCAAATTATGAAAAGCATTTCACAACACCCTCTAAATTAGTTTTATTTCATAAAAGCCCTCTGAATTTTTAATTTTGTATCAATTTGCATTGTCGCCCGATCTTTTAAAACATTGGTGCAAATCAACACAAAAGTGATAATTCAGGAGCAAGTTGACGTAAATCAATTCATTTTATTGGTTTTATAAATGTAGGAGTATTTTGAACTAGGGGGATTCAAGGAGCGAAATAAGTCATTTTTAAAATTCTGGGGCATTGCTGAAAAAGATACAAACTTCTGAATGCATAAATGAAATTCACGGTCAAACTTAAACAAAGACAAAAATTACAGCGTTTTTAATTGCAACTAAAATAAAAAAAATGTAAAATTTTCCTTCACTTCACGTTACAAACACATAATCAAATAAATGAATACAAGCACAATATCAAATTGATACCAAACACAAGTTTAAAAACATTTAAATTGGCAAAATAAAATCTCTATTCTCTATCATTTTTGAGGATGTCGGTCGGTTAACCGAACCGATTTTTCCACGGGCACCGAACTTGATTTTGAGCGGTCGGTTTGCGGTCGGTTTTCGGTCGGTTTTCGTTTTCGCGGTTTTTTTGTACAATACTTCATATATGAAATTCATTGTCAAACTTAAACAAAGATATTTATTTTTTTTTCTATTTTTGGCAATTAAAATCTATTTTTACACATTTGCCCCATGAGATTATGGGTGCGTTTTTTTTTTTTCTAATATTTTTACACATTTGCCCCATGATTTGAATCATGATTCATGGTTCTCCGATTTGAATCATGATTCATTTTTTCTCACAAAAAAAAATACGTAAAATCAAAAATAATTCTAATCACATGATTTGAATCTATGAACCAAACGGACCCATATGGTTTTAGTAACTTGTCTCTTGGAACTCTTAATTTTAATAAGTTATCCACTCAATTTGTAAAATTATTTTAGTACTACCTTATTTTGACGATGATTATGCTAAATTAATATCAAAAAAACATGTTCGGCGAAAATTTCTAACGTCTCAATTCAAATGTAATACAAATCTTTTAATTACTGAACTTTTAGCCTTTAAATCTAATAAAATATTTAAGTAAATTTTATAAAATGAGGCTTATTGCAACAAATTTACAAGTTCATAGAGTTAGTTGTCAAAATTAAAAATTTGAGGGAGAATTTGCAAAACTAAAACAAATTCATAGAGTAATTATGCAAAAAATGTAACACCCACACCCCCCCCCCAGTATAATACTAAATTACCCAATTAGTAATATTAAGTAGTGTTACTTCTTAACTTTTCCTTACACTTAACCTAACATGTTACATGTATTAAGTATGAAAATATAAGTAAATTTGAACTTTTAAAACTTCCTGACTAGCAAAGATAATCAAAATATATGTAATACACCCCAACTGGCTGGTCAAACATGTACAATATAATACATTTATAAAAAATAAGCTCAGCCTTGTACTATGTATACCCTTACAGGCTCGCAAAATCTCTAAGTACAACGAGGACCTCCAAAATACAGGTCAGCTAGTCCATGTACATCAATCTCGGTCCCTCGGGAGTGCTCCAGCCAACCATCGAATCCACAGCTAATGCTGAGATGTACCCTCATATGCATCACTATAAAATGAGTGAGCTAGTGCCCAATAAGTAGTATACAATGAAAATATGCATGAGTTCATGAGTTAATAAAATATTTCATTTCACTTTCCGTTCATTCTTTTATCTTGTGCACATAATTAAGGTTTTTCTTGGATGGGGTGGTATCCCAGATACCTCATCGGACCTTGTGGCCACAAAACAAATATAATATCAAATGTCATCGTGTGGGGCAAAGTACATTTTTCACATTTAAAACTAATTCTTTCTCGTGATTAGTGCTGAAACTTTGGACGGACCACCCACAACCGCATGAAAAAACTGAACTTATGCATGTTGTCAGAGCTGCCCGCTCAAAAAAATTTAGGCTGCCCGCCCAAACCCAAAACTAGCTTGGTTGGGCTTTGGGCAAGTCTTGGCTGCCCGAAGCCCAATCGAGCAGCTTGAGCTCACCCAGACAAGCCCAAATTTTATATTTTGATATATATTTTAATATTCATAATATTGTATATATATATTATATATATTATTGTTTAATAATTGTATTTATATGTAAATAATTATTAAGTTATTTATTGTAAAAATTATATAAAAACTATAATTAAGATTAAAATCAACACACACTATTAATACAATTTGAAAAAATTAATTTTATTTATTAATTTTTAAATTTGTAATTTATAATTGTCTCATTAAAAACCTTACCAAGAAAAATGTAATTAGGATAAAAACTTGGTAAGAAAAAAAGAGTGAAATCATTTTGTGACAAATTACAAATTTTTTAAACTTACAAAGTCTAAATATACAATATTACAATTACAATGTCCAAAGTAAATAAATATTTACAAATTACAATTTAATTTGAAGCTGAAGGATCGTCTTTAGAACAAAATGTTAATCTACTAAATTCATATATCCATTCTTGGCTTCTCGACGAAATTGTATCTTGTAAACGTTGATTAACATGATCACAATCCTTAATGCACACTGAACCTTTAACAATATCCCTCTGCAATGCGTTTCGACATGATCACAATCCTTAATGCACACCAAAGCTTCAACAATATCCTTCTACAATGTGTTTCGACGTTCCTTATGTATTCGACTGGTCGTATTGAAGGCTTGCTCGAATGAAACAGTAGAGACTGAGATCGAAAAACTATCCATTGCCAGTCGAGTTAGGACTAGCCAAGTTAATGCTCGTACCCTCCACAATTTAACTAAATCAAACACTTCTCTACTATCTTTGACTACTACACTCTCGCTAAGATACGCTATAACCTCGTTGAAGCCGCCGCCACCGCCGCCACCACCTCTTGATAAAGATCCACTCCCAACTTCTTTTTGAGTATTCTTCTCCTTCAACCTGAAAACATTCATGAATGAATGCGGGTTTTCATCTCTTTGTTGCGGTTCCTCTCCTCCACAAGTGGTGTTTCTAGACCTATTCTCATAAACACTATAGAGAGATAATATTTTATCCTGTATTAAAGAATATTGGTAAGAGCAATTGATGTCTAAAAATACACCTAAGTTTTCTAAACAACTTTCTAAACCTTCTAATTTTAATATACGATCAAAAATAGTACCAAAACCATACAACATTGGTAATTTAGACCAATATTTTTTAAAATATCTTTTCTATAAAAGGGATAGGAGCTCCATCTTTATCCTTGAGTATCATTGATTCTCTAATGGACAGTGATTCATAAAACAAATTCATGAATCAGAGCTCCTATTGGTCCAAGTATCGAATCAATCTTCAATAGAATTATTTATCTACTTCTTTCTCAAGAAGGAATAGATTCCATCTCGTATAATAACAGTCATGGCTACTTACTTTATCATGTCTCTAAAATACAAGGAATAGGATTAAGGATCTCAAAATCCGTACCGAATAAATCAAAAGACACAAATCTATAAATAAGAGTCTACTAAGAACTCAAGATTAAGATTGTTCCATATATGACCTTCGATAGACTCAATTAGATTTTTTATACTTAACAAAAAATTTCAGAAATTCATATTGTATCTGTGTCCCTGTTCCATATAGTCTCATTATGCGAAATACACTAATTCAATATCTCGCTATATTAACAGTGCAGATAACACTGTTTCATTCTAAATAGGAATGACATGTATTAATAATGTTTTAATTAAAGATTTCAAGCTTTAATTAAATTCATCACAGACATCGTTTTGATTATTATCCTTAAACATTATCCTCTCACATATAACACTTATATACAATGTTTAATGTTACATAAATAATCATGAAATTTTCATTTGATATTCATAAAATATTCATAAATATATGCACATAAAATATTGAATAAACTCTTTTAGTAGATAAATAATAAATATCATATTACAATTCACGCTTTTAAGACACTATTCCCAACAGTAGCATAAACACGTATAGATAAATTATGTAATTTTTTTTCCATTGCTATGATTTTCATCCTATTGGGTTTTTTTTTAGTAAGATTTTTAATGAGACATCATGAATGGTAGACATCTAAAGGGAAGTGTTATGAATAGTAACTGTCCACTTCAATCAAAATTACTATAGTTACTATTTATGTCAAAATCTTATTGCACAAAAGTAACCGTAAATAGTAAATACTAGATAAATAGTAACTGTAAATAGTGTTAAAAATTTTCTTATAAATAGCTCTAAAGCTCTTCATTTAATATACTTTTATAAAATTAATAAAACTCTCTCTTTAATTTTTTTCTCTAAAGTTTTTTTTTCTTAGTTTTCATAACTGGCTGGTCAAACATGTTTGGCCTTTACTTTGTTGTTTAGTCCTTTCGCTTTTCTAGTCAACGAAAACATAAATAAATTGTGAAGGTGCTTTTTTATATATAAAAAAAATACAATTAATGAACCTTAAAAAATATTTTTATTTTTATATAATGGCATCTTATGAAATTTTTGTTTACCATACAAAAGGAATTTCAATGCAATAAAAATCATCGTTATTACCAGTCCTTTGTCACTCCTTCCAACCAATGAAACATTGATGCTTTGATTTTTGATAACTAATGTTTTATAAGAGGGGAAAAGAAAGTAGGAATTAGTAAAGACATGTAAGGTTGGTGTCAAAAATAGAGCGTGAGAATAAAGACCCGTTTTTTGTCTAAAAAACTCAAAAAAAGACAACTCGAGTTTTAACTTTATTTAAATTCATGTTCTTTTAAGTTTCAACTTTATTCAATTTTATTCAAGTTACAACTTTAACTCAAGTTATAACTCAAATTCAACTCAAAAATTACACTTAAATTACACTTCAAAAGAACAGACCATGAGGTTTTTCTCTTGTTGTGTTTGGTATAGATCAGTCCATTTTCTCATCTTTTTCTCATATGGAACACTTAAGAGGCACTAAAATTCTTCCATTATTTCCTTAAAGATTCATCTATCTCGCTGTTGGATTTTTTTTTTTTTTTTTGTCAATATATTTTAGGGTTTTTGAGATCAAAGAAGTCAATTAAGGTTTCCAGCCTATTAATTACCCAACCAATGTTTCAAATTTATGTTTCTACCTTTCAAATTTACCTTAATTTGTGACCATGCTAACAGCTTTCTCACCTATTAAAAGGAGAATACTTTTTAGGACAGAAATCGAAAAATGCCCTCAAACAATGACATCTTTACATTTATGCTCTTAATGGCATAAAATTAAGATCTATGCCATTAAATTCATTTGAAATATTTAATCCATTTATGTTTAGTAGCATAAATGTAAAGTTTTTTTTTTTTTTTTTTTTTTTAAGGGTAAAAGGATTTCAACGTTTAACATATTCATTAATGCCAGTTGTGTGGCAATTGTTGCCACCCCCAGACAAGCAAATAAACCACAAGATTTGTGTTTCCTATTATGTGGCAGCCCACGAACGCAACTTATTCAATTAACTCTAAACAACAATTAACAGTCTTTAGAAGAAGAAGAATGAAACATAGTAAAGTCAATCAATTTTTAAATAAAGAATCTGAATAATGCTAATTGCTAAATATCTATTAATGCCCTCTTGTCATTTAAATGGGATCAACAGAACGTGGTTTGGATTAAGTCCTAATTCCTAATCATGTGCTAGCTTAGCCTAAAATGCTAACAATAATAGTATTGCATTTATTCTTGTTGTTGACTTGTTGTCATAAAAAAAAAAATAATCAATTTTATACATGTCTTTGTGTCTTTGTACTATGTATTCTAGTTAAGTATGTCCTTATTAAATTTTTTTTTTTTTTTTTAAAAAAGTCCATGTTATGTTTGAATTATATAAATTTGGTCAACAAACCTTCTTAACTATGTAATTTCATAGTAACATAGTTAACTTCATAAATTACAAATATAATATAGTTCATGTAACTTCATAAATTCCTTCTTCTCGAACAATAGTCGTGTGTGGCATTTATAAAATTATAGTTAGTACCACATCATTATGACATTTATTATTATTATAGGCGGAAGGAGTGATTTTAACGATTCTTTACAGTTTAAGAGGTGAAATAAATCTTTCTAAAATTGGGGTGGGTATTGATTTAGGGTATATATAATTAGTTTAGAGAGTATTTATAAAATTAATTTTTTAAAAAAATCTTCTTCTAGTAAATATAAATAAGTGAAGTTAGGCTGTTTTATATTGATAAGGATATTTTTAGTAGGTTAGCCAACTTAAAAAATAAAAATAAAAATACAAAACAAATAAGAGTGGTTCTATTCACACACATCTCGTTTTATTCTCTACATTTCTTTTAAATTTAAATTTCATAGTACAAAAAGACTCTTACATAAAATGACAAAAAAAGACAACCGACTTTATTACATAATTAAATTTTATTACAAAAAAATAGAAAAATACAACAATTTGAAATCAATTATTTTTTAAAAAATCTTCTCTAATCATCTTCTAAAACTTTATTATAAATTAAATTTTTCTATTAAAAAAAAAAAAAAAAGACAACTAAAATTGACTTTTATATTATATAATATTAAATTTTATTAAAAAAAAATAAAAAAGACAACCGACTTTATTATATAATTAAGTGTCTCCACACACCGCACATGTTGTATTTCTAATTTATACACTATATCTATTTTAAAATCTATAACAAAACTCTTATTTTTACCTTTTAATGACTATTCCAAAAAATTTCATGGAGGTTTATTAAATTATATTTACTATTTGTTGCATGGCTATTGTTCTTTTATCGTTTTTCTTTCATGTTTATATTTGTTTTTCTAATCTATTACTTTTCTTTAAAGCTAAGCATTACCCCCTTTTTTTTTTTTTTGTGCGTTTTCTACAAATTCGGACTTAGTGTTTTCCCCTTGTTCTTTTCTTTGTTGCTTGTGCTTGTATTTTGTTTTTTCTTTTTTTGCCATTTTGTATGATACATGTCAATCCATATAATACATGATCGCGTTCATTGCTCTAATATCCTTTTTTTTTTTACTTTTTTACTTGTGTTGTTTTACTACTTTTTTACTTGTGTTACTTTTTTCCTGAATTGTTTATTTTGTTGCAAAAAAAAAATTTATTTTGGATTTTTCTTTATTTCTATTTAATGAATTCCCTTATCGAACTTATTAAAAAAAAAAAAAAAAAAAAAAACCATGCTCAAAACTTCAACAAAATAAAAAAAGGGAGAGAATAAATAAATGATTATACTAAAGTAACAAAATAAATTATTTTAGGTTTGTAGTTAAAAGGGATGCTGAGAGTAAAAAGTGGATATAGGGAGTAAAAAGGGTGTGTGTGAAAAGTATCATTCTTAATAATTTTATAAAAATAATTAGGAGTGATTTTGAAATAATAAGAGTGTAAAAATAAATCTAATGATTTAAAAATTATATGAAGTGTGTAGTTAGAAGAGAGACGTAAAAAGTTAATTAAAAAAAAAGTGTGGAATAGATCCCACCCAAGAAATAAGCATTTACAAATTGTAAGGGAGGTTGGGAGAGAGACATTGGCTTAGTTTGGTTGTGCTGTGGATTTTAGAAAAATTACATTTAGCTATGCTGAAGGAGGAAGCAATTGTTACAAAAAGTAACTGAGTGTTTTGTAAACTGTAATTATAGTAGCTCTGTTGATTCCAAAATCAATATAATAGTGTTTGGTAAATTGTGAGATTAAATTACTATGAGTAGTTAAAATGACCAAAATAGACATAGTATGAAACTTAAGGCATCGTTCATTTTACCGATTTGAGTTTTCAATTTTAGATTTCTACAGTAAAAAGCTATAAGAAAATATCACATCTAACTTTTTCTGCTATAGTGAAAAGCTCTCAGAAAATGTCACATCTCAACTCAAATTGAAAACTCGATCGAATCTGTGAAGTGAACAATGTCTAAATATATACAATTGTTTTTGGTATTTAGAAATACATGTTTAACTTAAAAAAAAAAAAAAAAAAAAAAAAAAACAAAATGTTATGATTCTAAGTTTTCTAACAAAAATTGTAAAATAATTATTTTTTTTTATTTCTTCATTCACAATATAGTTACAATAAAAATGAGCATTAGTGAGTAATCAACATATATAATAAAAATGTACATTCCATATTCAAAAATTGATAAAGACATGAAAAAATTAAATATACTTTTTAATTCCCGTTAATATTCAAGAATTTTGAAGAACCACTGTATTATGGAAACATTATTTTTGTTGTACTAAAAACGTTTTTAAATTTTTAGCAACATGATCCACTCCAAAATTCAATTTATAACCTCTTCTATTTTTTTTCTTTGTTAAATCGATTTATCAGCTACGACATTCTAATGTTAATTATCTAAAATCTAATTCATTCTACTTCCATAACTTATAGGCTATAGTTCTTTCAAAGAAAACTTTTACAGGCTACAATCATTCTCGTTCACAAAAAATGTAGGAAGACATATGATACACAGAATTCATAAGAACTTAATACACTAAATGCTATATGGATTGACAACATAGGAATTATCCCAAACTTTTTATGTTCCGTTGGTAAGAGATGATAGTGTGTATCAAAGAATGCCTTGCAAATTTGTGCACTACAACAACCTGCATATAGGCAACAAACAGCAGCATCAAACTCTTCCTCTAAATGAGAGTGATATATTTCTCGAAGATGATGTCGTCGTCGTTTTGGACCATCAAATAGTTTACACTCATGCTATAACAATTTAGCAAATTCAACACAACATAAGGGCAACAAGCTTGCCTTTTACACCTGATTAGCATAGAGAGCAAAGATTTCCCTCGTAGTTTCGTTCTACGTCCCAAACTACATAGCGGACAGTCTGGGGATTTATGTTTCTTAAAATTTGCAACCCCAAATGACAACCGTAACAAATTTAAACTATCCCTATCTCGATCTCACGGAATGCTCTGCTAATACTTAGCCAAATATCCTGCATCAGCCACAACAAGAAAGACATCCATTTATGCTCTCCTTTCCACACACAAAACATTACCCTAACTCCACCAAGCAAAGTTTCCTCTTTGTTTCAATCCTCAGCACCAAAAACCCAGGCGCCAACAATTCCCATAAACCATAAATCAAGAAACAAAATGCCTGAACTTAGAATGCAAAACCCCTCTAAAGTTTTTAGATTAACAAGCTATCCCAAAGTATAAAGTTAGTTGAAACAACTTCCAAAGAATCGAAATCGAAACACAAACACAACCAAACAATAGACTTTCTTCTGTCACAATTTACAGCTTTGAAGCCTCCAAGATACCAACACTCGTGAAGCCTTTTTTTCCCTTTTTTTCCCGCCGAGTTCAGATACTAATTTCTTAAACCCATAAATAATAATCAATCAACTTGTGAACAAATATAAGAAGGGCCAAATTCTAGCAATTGAAAGTAATCTTCATTATTCTTCAAAATCCATCAAAGCACAACCTCAATACCTTAGGAAAAGAAAAAATCTTTCACTACCCATAATAGAACTAAAAAGGAAAATTGATAATTTAAGATATACCCATTTAAAAGTAGCCTTTGAGCTGCAAAGCCCATCAACAAAACAAACATATTTCAAAATATTTCTATTCAACGACCTGAGAAACTGAAATGCTAAGAAGAAAACAACGGTTAAAACCTTTCATCTTTTTTGAGGACAAGAAGAAAATAAAGAGAGAGAGAAAATAAAAGAAAATCTTACTTTTAATAGTAATGGTGGGACCGAGAGAACAGAGAAAGAGAAGAGAGAGACCGACGAAAGGAGAAAGGAGAGCAGAGACCGGAAAGAGAGAAGAGCGAGACAAGAAAGAGAGAGCGCAATGAACAGAGGGAAAGAAGAGAGAACGGAGTGATGACAGACATGAGAGACAAATATGGATAAATGAAGATTATTTGATTTAACGAGATAAAATGGGGAATAGAAAATTTTCATTAATGGGAAGAGAGGAGATTCCCTCACAAGTTAAAATTAGAAGCACTCAAAGAGTTGTTTTTATTCTAACGTGACAATGAACTTCAAATTTTTGAATAAGTCACGATTTTACTTCTTACAAAACTGTCTAAACAATTTTAATTGAGTAAAAAGGTGCTTTTAAGCACTTAAAATTAATACCAAACTCGGCTATTATCAAAGAATCAAAGTTAGTATTTATAGCTGCTTAAATTGCGGGCATTTAGCAGCGTACCGAGATCAATTAGTCAATTTAGGAACTTTCAAAAGGAGATGAGTTTTCAGGTCAACTTTTTTTTTTGGTCAAGCTTGGTCGGTAAAAGAGAAAATGACCCGGAGACTTTAGTCAATTTAGGAACTTTCAAAAAGGAGATGAGTTTTCCGGTCAACTTTTTTGTTTTGTTTTATTAATTTATTTATTTTTTTGGTCAAGCTTGGTCTGTAGGAGAGATAAATGACCCGCAGACAATATAAAAGTTTGGATTATTTTCATAGGAATTGTCTCCAATACCAAATTAGAACTATATATATATATATATATATATATATTTAAAAAAAACATATATTTTTTTTTAAAATATATATAATATGAGAAAATATATTTATAATTTATCTAAATACTTATAAAAATATTTTTAAAAGAAATATATATTTAAAAAATATATACATAATTTTTTAAAAAATAAGAAAATAGTAGAAAATATACCAATATGAAATGCTTAAGAAAATATAGAGGCTAATTTTTAGTTATAGAAATTAATAGACCATAACTTGTTGAGTTATGGTTCATAATCAGATAAGTTATGAATAAACTTGTTAAGTTATAGTTCATAACCAGATAAATTATAAAAAATTATAGACAATAACTTGTCAAGTTATGATTCATAACTAGATAAGTTATAAACGAAAATAATAATTTAGCATATTTATTAACTTATATGAATTATTAATTTATTAATTTTAATTCATCTCAAGTCTTAATTTATATCCTATTTTCTCCCTAAAAATATACGTATGTAGCTCTGATCCGATACCAAATTAGAGACTTTTATTTCTTTTCATATTTGCTCTACAAACTATAACATTTATGTCGTTGTACTCCCCGATATTTAAAATAACGACTCCGTCTCCCCATACTTTATTTCATTAGTAACCCATTTCAATACCATTAGTTTTCAGCATTTTCTTCCTTTTTTTTTTTTTAAATTATGTCTTTTGCGTCATTTTTTCTCTCAAACTTTTTGAAAATCAACCACTATACACCGTCAAACTTTATTGCGTTAAGAAAGTAACCCCTTTCGTCCAATTCCATTCGGCTTAACAAATCAATCTCATTTTTCTTCCAACTGTGGGGGACCTCCGCGTCAACCCACTCCGTAGATGCACAACTTCCATAAATACCTCTGCAAAGTGCTTATATTATTTATTTCACCGATTTAAGTTTAGAATTTGAGTTTTATTACAGTAAAAAGTTCTTAAAAACAGTCACATTTAACTTTTTTACTACAATAAAAAAAATCACATAAAATCACATATCAATTAACTAAAAACTCAAATCAACGAATTAAAAATTTCAAAACCTCATTTTGTAAGGGATTTTATTTTTATACGTTTTTTTTTTTTTTCAAAACCTCATGTTGGTTGTGTGTATATATACATGAAGGTCATCTAAAGTTGCAAGACAAACAAAATTGATTTGTTCAGCAGAATGGAATTGGACAAAAAGAGATTACACGCTAATGAAACGGAATTTGAGTTGACATAGCTGTATATTTTGAAAGTTGAGTAAATTAACGCAAGTGACATAATTCGGAGAAAAATAAAAATAATCTGCAAAATTATTGGGTTCCGCCCCATTTGTGGGCTGGAACAAATAATGAGCTTTCAGCCCAAATGCTAACAAGAAAAAAAAAAAAAAAAAAAAAACAAAAAGAAAAAGGGGCTGCCGTGAAGAGCAACCGATGGAACCAAAGAAAGAGAAGGGAAGAAAAGAAGAGAGAGGGGAAGAGAAAAATGGTATAATTTTGGTGCTTGTTCAAGATGATCGGGTGATAAAATGTTGACGATTTTGGCTTAAATTTGATGCGGAGAATTCTTGTGGTGAATTTTTTTTTTATCAGACTTGATTTCTCATTTAATCTCTCTTTAGTATTCTCTTAAATACTCTTATTTTAGTGAAACTTAAACTTTTCTTTGATACTATTGTTATTAACCATATTTGATGATGATGTCTATGTTATTAGTGAACCAAGAATATTATTTTTTGATAATATTATTATTGTGAGCTTCTACTTTGTATATAGAGAAAAACTTTATAATCTCATTGTTGATATAATGAAAGTTTTAAGTGGCTTACAAATTCTGTAATTTTTATTCTTAATTTGATAAGTTTTTTACGCTGAAAATTAGTCTCTTATTTGTGCTTGGTTGATTTAATTAGTTGTTTCTTTAGTTGATTGGCTTTATTAGTATTTTGCTTGAGATCCTGTTATGAGAAAATGAAGAATTTTTGAGGAATCAATACTATATTAAACCAAACAAACATTAAAACTTGGAATTGAAATGAATTGAGGATTCGAAAAAGCATTATTTACCTAGGGTTTCCGATCAATTAATGGAAAATCAATCGCAAAGAGAGTTCAACCAAAAAAAAAAAAAAAAAAAAAAAAAAGTTGAAGAAAGAAAGCAAGGCGAAAAACCGTGGAGAGAGGCATTGCAGAGGTGACAAGATGCGTTGGAAGAAAATCGAGTCTTGTGATTCACTTGAGTTCGCGTGCCTCCTCCATGGCCGCTTATGGAGGCGAACAACATCAAGGTTTTTACTTTATAGAGCAAGTCAGATTGTTTTGGCGGCAAAATCCCAGCTTCCGAGGCATGACAGATTTGCCTAAGAATATAAAATTCACCCTAGAAGAAGTGGCATCCGGTTTAATTTGCTGATTTGAATTTTTAATTTGAATTGAGATGTGATTTTATGTGAGTTTTTTATTGTAGTAAAAAAGTTAGATGTGACTGTTTCTGAGAAATTTTTATTGTAATAAAACTTGAATTTTAAAATCAAATTGATGAAATGAACGGGCCTGAAATTCTCTCTCTCTCTCTCTCTCTCTCTCTCTCTCTCTCTCTCTCTCTCTCTCTCTCTCTAGTGCATTCTTTATAGAACTAAGAGATATTAGACTGACAAAATAGGCTAATATGAAAAGTTTAATAAAGTATATAGGTCGACTTTTAGTTATAGAAATTAATAGACTATAACTTGTCAAGTTATGATTCATAACCAGATAAGTTATGGATAAACTTGTCAAGTTATGGTTCATAACCAGACAAGTTATGGACGAAAACAATAATTTGGCCTATTTAATAACTTATGTAAATTATTGACCTATTAATTTTAATTCATCTCAAGTCTTGGCCTATTTCCCTCTTTCTCCCAATTTTTTATACCTTGAATTGAAATTTAATAAAATTTTAAAATCTTATAAAATAGCAAAAATTACATATAATCATTATCATGCACTATATAATCATTATTTTAATAATATCAAAATTTTCTATTCTTATAATATTTCAAGAATTTCTCTATATTTCAACATTGTTACTATTATTATTATTATTATTATTATTATTATTTTGCTAGAATTTCAACTTTGTTATTTAAATCTCGTTACATATAAAGAGCCTTAAAAGCAAATCTGCAATTTCCATTTGCCATTCGCTTACCTGTGCTCCATTTGGTGCACCGAGTAAGGAAGAGGATTAGAGTTGTCGCAAAATCAAAATAAATCCCATCTCAACCGGAATACATGATCCATTTAAAAACGCGAGATAAATAAACTTCAAAAATATTTTAAGACTAATTATCATGATTTCTTAATTTATATTAAAAGAAAACAAGATTTAATACTAAATCATAGTACCATGTATAATCTTACCTAATCCAAGTTAAAAGTGATAATCATTTCCAATCCGTCCACCAAACGTATAAATTTTATTTTACTGTACTTGGCCAAAACGAGAGAACAAGCTAAATGACGCAACACATGTTCTGATTTCAAATTAACTCATTTTAATTTTTTTCTGATACATCAAAATGGCTTCATTGAGACCTTATTACATGCTTTAAAGTCTCCCAAAAAGATGGCCTTATTAGTTAATCCAACTTAGTAGTAAGCAGTTTAAAACACTGCATGACTAATACAAAATCGCCAAAAAAAAAAAAAGGCATGTTAATTTGCCTATGCCAGAAAAAAGTCTTTTTTACACAGCCTCAAATTGAACCTTTACGAAAAAAGCCATGCTCCCAAAAACGGTTATTATTAAACAAATGCAACCGAACACCTCAATGATCCTCAAGACGAAGCTGCTTTCTTGCAGTAATTCTCGAGCCAATCCATAGTAACACTCTTAGGCCTCTCTAGTGGAAGACCAAGAGCTCGATCCCATATTAACTGAAAAAAGAAAAAGAAAAAACAAAAACAAAAACAAAAAAACAAAAAAAAATGGAGAGTCAAGTTACAAGAATTCTTACAATACGCATACACATGTACGTATGCATGAATGTAGAGAGAGAGGTGCGAACCTGAGAGCAAATTCCGATACTCCTTGACACGCCGAAAAGAACGGTGAAGTACCTGAATAAATTTTGATTTTTGAAGATTATGATCAATAATAGCTAGCTACACAGGAAACCACTATAGTGACAAAAGTTTAGATGAGAATGAAGTATCACACCTTGCTTCAGTTAATCCAAAATAGTTCAACAGCACGCCGCTGTGAGCATCAACATTGGGCCAGGGGTTCTTGACCTACAAGCACAGCAATTTCTCGAGTACAGTCAGCATAATATCATTGGTTTGGAAAGGGAATTCAGAGATGGTACAAAAATCCTAATCTGTGCGCGCGGCTTTAAAAGCTAACAATCTTCCACGCTATTTACTTATAGAAGTTGCAGAGATGAACAACTATTTCTCTCTTTATTTACGCAACTCGAACAACTATTTCTTTCTGTATTTACCCAACTCTTATTTTGACTTCTTTTTGTCCAAGAATAGGGTCAGATCAGCCTGTTACCTTGCCTAATTCTGTTAGGATGGGAGGCACGACTTCGTAAAGTTTGGAAACCTGTCACCAGAGTAGCTATGTTAGCTCATTAGAAAATCAACAGGAGAATACTGTGCAGTCATATGCCAATTTTCCATGATAAAGCATGAGGAATAACCAGTTGGAACAGGGGATCATTGGGCAAGTGCTTTAGCGCAAACTCCCTCTGACACATGTATCTTGGATCAGTTTTTCGCAGAACACCGTGTCCAAATCCAGGAACAACCTGCATTTAGATGGGGAAGAAAATAGGACATGCAATAGAACATTGTTAGAGTAATGCTGATCAAATAATAAAGTTAATCAGAAAGAGACCACAACATAAATTGAGAAACATTGAATGGGAGTATATGTGAGAACAATAAAAGCATCCCTCCGGGAAGAGAGAGAGAGAGAGCCTCTGGGAAAAAAGAGAGAGAGAGCCTCCGGGAAAAGAGAGAGAGAGAGAGCCTCAGGGAAGAGAGAGAGAGGAGGAAAAAAAAAAGGGCCAAAACACAAAGCTGCTTGGTAATATCGAAATCAGTCGACATGATTTGACAGGTCTTGAGCCCAAATCTTGTAAAACATGAAAAATAATGCATATTAAGAGTCTGGAATCAGTAACATATTCCTGACGTTTCACTGAGAGGAAACCATAACCCAAATCCACAAGCAAAGAGTGCCATGAATGGATTTCTCCAATTTTTTTTTTTTTTCTTTTTCCTAATTCAAGAAGGAATTTTCTCAATTCAAGAAGGAATTTCCTAATTCAAGAAGGAAATCATAACCCAAATCCACAAGCAAAGAGTGCCATCAACACTCACCAAAATAACTGTAAAGAAATCAAACAATTCAGTCAATATGTAATGTAATATGAAAATGGTAACATTACCTTCCCACTATTCAATGTCTTCCATACATAATCTTTTAACTGCTCTTTGGTTATGTTCTCTCCACATTCATCAACCACAGATTTGATCCAAAGCAAAACTTCCTGAAAAAAGTAGTATGAAGATGGAGTCAGCACATAAACATAGCAAAGATGTTACATTTACTCATGTTAGCCTATAGATACAAGATAATAAAATTGTCTTAATAAACTGTACCAATCCCTTTTAGTGTATATATATAAAGATAGGTAATAGCAAAAATAGAAGAGAAGATGCAACACCTGATTAGCCAAACCATGGAGTGGCCCAGCCAAACCATTTAATGCAGCTGCAAATGAAAGATAAGGATCCGAAAGTGCACTAGCGACCTGTATTTAGCCAGACAACATCAAAGAAGAAAACATGAAAACATGTAAACCTCAGAATGCAATGAATATAAAGTACAATTAAATGGAGTCACTACATAAAAATGCGTAGAACAGGACAACTTACTAGGTGTCCAGTGTGAGCACTAACATTCCCACCTTCGTGATCACTGCAACACATGTATATTAAATGTGAGCACTAATGCAATGTGATTTTTTCTCTCCTGGTTGGTGTGTCCTATGTAAATCAAATGGTGAAACTTTCAATCATATCTTCCTACATTGATCGTCCCTTTTCACTATGCATTTGGTATCAACTTCTAAAAGCCTTTGGAGTTTCTTGGGTGATTCCTAGAACAATTGCGGATTTGTTCAATGGTTACTCTTTCAACAGCAGATGGATGAAGCTTTGAAATGTAGCAATACTCTCCATCACTTGGGCTATTTGGTTAGAGAGAAATAACTGCATTTTTGAGGATTTAGATGGGGATGTTTTTGCAGTGTGGGATAGAATTAAATTTAATGTGGCATTGTGGCTATCTCTACTTGGCATTGTGGTTATCTCTAGTTAAAGACTTCAAGTCTTTTTCCTTTTCAGATTTACTTAGAGGATGGGATATAGTCCTTCATTAGTCCTGTCCTTCAAGTTTTTTTTTTTTGTTTTGCTATGCTTTGGTGGACTCGTCCCCTTTTGTACTTTTCTTTCCATTATCCATTAACAATATTCTCTTGTTTCTTATTAAAAAAAAAAAATAAGAAAAAAAAGAAAAAAAAAAAAAGAAAAAAAGAAAGAAAGAAAAGTGATGTGATTTTTTTAATCACATCATTCGTTTAAGGGTGAGCATTCTGAAGTCAGCACTAGAGGTGTCAAATGGGCCGGGCCTAGAGATGTCAAATGTGCCGTGCCGGGCCGGCACGGCACGCTTGACCCCAGGCCCGTGACGGGCCTGGGCCGTGCCGTGCACGGCCTGCCGCACCGCAGGGGCCGTGCACGGGCGGGCCTGAGAAAAAAACTTAGGCCCGGGCCCGCCCCGAAAAGGTCCATGAGGGCCAGGGCCGCCCTGGCCCTGCCCTTTGAAGGGCCGGCTCAAGGGCCAGGCCCGGGCCTTGAAGGGGGCCGCCCCTAGCCCTCGGCCCTTGTATTTTTTTTTTTAAAAAATTTATTCAAAAAAATATATCATATGCCATCAAAAGATGTGATTTTATTGAATTGACATAATATGAATAAGTACACATAAATGACTGTCTCGTTAAAAACTTTACCAAGTAAAACTTGTGGGGAGATCGAGACAAAACCTTAGTGAAGGAAAAAAAGTGCAGTAGCTAGGAATAGTAAATTACAAATCTAAGTGCTTCCAGAAGATTCTATTATTTCTAAGTTAGAAAAATATTCTTGCATCGAATCATCTGTGTATTGTTGTTTTCGTCTTCTGGCATCTTTCCAGTCTTTAACGCACATTAGTCCCTCCAAGATGTCTGGATGCATTATGCTTCTCTTCTCGTCAAGAATTCGGTTGCTTGCGCTAAAAGCTTGCTCTGATGCTACCGTTGATACTGGAGTTGTCAGAATGTCACGAGCTATTATGGACAGTGTTGGAAAACGATCTGTCTTGCTCTTCCACAATTGTAAGATGTCTAGTTTGTCGTCATCGATTACAAAATTTGCTTCAAAATACTTGACTAGTTCCGTAGACGCTTGTGTTGAGGACGATCCTGCCGTTTTCTCTTTCTTCTTCAAGAAACTCCACGACGATCCTTTAGGCCCCGAACTGGTAGTTGATGACGAAGTTCCCTGTTCATTTTGACATGTGCTATATTTTACTTCATACAAACTAAAAACTTTTTCTAACATTTTCTTAGCGTCAGTAATACTTAGTTACATATCTATATTTAAATTCTCTGCGGTAGCAGTCATTAATGATTCAGTTCCATCTACTCCGCACCTAGGATATAAAATAGTTGCCAATGCATATAACATAGGACAACCTGACCAATAATTTTTAAATTTATTTTTCATTAAGTTAACTATATTTTCAAAAAGTTCTGTATCCCTATAATAAGAAAATGTTTCTAAAATATTAAATAGTTGATGTAAAGCTAAATGTGCGGTTGGATAATAAACACCGTAAAGTAATTGAAAGAGCATTGTAAAAACTTCTAAAAATTTAAAAAATACTCGACAATTTGCCAATCGGAATCAAAATTAAAATTTGATCGTTCTTCTTCTGCTACATATGTAATCGTGATAAACTGTGAATATGGGAGTGCCGCCTTCAACATTAAATATGTTGAATTCCACCTATGTCTCACATCGGTTGGAAACTTTCTTGGGGATCCGATTGTTTCTGCAATATTGTTTGAATTCTTGGAGCCGAGCTCGAAACTAGATATGAAGGATAATGCTTCTCTAATATTTGTAAGATTAATTGAGATATGTTCAATTCTGCTTGAACTACTAAATTAATTATGTGACATGCACACCGTTGATGAAAAATTTCCCCTCAAATGCCGGTTTAAAACTACGTTTAAATAGATTAATTGCTTGTTGTATTAGGCGACGCATTATCAAAAGTAATTGTTAAAACTTTATCCTCTATCCCATAAAACCCAAAAATTTCCATTATTGTATTAAAAATAGTTTGTTGCGTTATGAGGATATGGACATAAACGAAAACCAATTATTCTTTTTGTAAAACCCAATCGTCATCAACATAGTCTTGTTGTGGCACATAAATATCCGGTTTTATTACACCCTCCCACGGATCGGAAGTGCAAGACATAGTAGCATTAAAAGTCCTAAAATTATCAACAAGAGATTGTCTCATTGCATAAAAACTTTCATGCAATCGAACGGGTTGTGTTTCTACTTACACGTTTAAATTGTGGGCAAAAGGCTATCTGAATGAATTCTTCGAAGGAGGCATCATCTGCAAAAGAAAGAGGCAATTCGGCACTAGCTAGAAATTTAGCTAGTGCCTCACGAGCACGTTGTGCATCGTATGTAAAATTTTGTAACCCATGTGATGTGAGTGATAGTGTTTGTTAGCGGGAGTCTACACTCCCACCTTGGTGCAACGGTAGACATACTTTCCAATGTCTATTCAGATGACCAGTACCCCCACTCTTTTTATTAAAAAAATGCTTTTTACAATATTTACATACTGTACGAATTTCTATCGCACCTGTTTTTGGATTTCGGGACTCCTCGGTGAAATGTTGCCATGCCGGAGAAGTTCGCGGTCTTTTTCCTCTACTGCGATCTCCAGCTTCCTCGTTGTGTACTGAAGCATTATCCACCAGAGCATTTTCTGGTTCAGTGGGGGTGGGGTTGGAAGGCATCATTTCTTCTTCTTCCTCAAAAAATGTCTCATCACCAAGTTCAGGAATAGCAGTGAAATCAGGAAAGTTTGGTGAGGCCATTTTCTGGAAATTGATAAAACTTGATTGAACTTTGTAAATGAAAGAGTTAGAAAATAAATGAGAGTGAATTGAGAAGATGAAAGAGAAAAGTTACGAGATAGAATGAGAGTGAGATGAGAAGATGAGAGTGAATTGTTGTGTGAGATTTAAAGTGGAATTAAGAGGTATTTATAGGGAATTTTAGGGTTAAATTTGTGTATTTTTCTGTTGGGCCCTTCGCGGGCCCAACGTGTGGCACGTGACGGGCCTCCTGTTTGGCCCGTCACGGGCCGTGCCGGCAATAGTGCCTAGCCGGGCCGTCCATGGACGGCCCGGCCCAGCCCGCAATAGTGCATGATTCGGCACGGCACAGTTCGTTACTGTTACGGGCCGTGCCGGCACGGCACGTGTAATGGACTAGGGCTGGGCCTCAACTTCTCAGCCCGCGGCCCAAGCACGCGGAGGCCCGCGGCACGGCCCTTATTCGGCCCGGCTCAAGCCCGTGAAAGGACCCACGAAAAGCCCGTTTCATTTGGTCCAGTGGGCCCTTCGCGGGCTTGGACATTCGGCACGTGATGAGCCTCCCGTTTGGCACGTGATGGGCCAAACGGAAGGCACGTGACGGGTCAAACGGGAGGCCCGTCACGTGCCGCACGTTGGGCCCAACGGAAAAAAACTAAAATTCAACCCTAAAATTCCCTATAAATACCCCTTAATTCCACCATAAATCTCACACAATAATTCACTCTCATCTTCTCATCTCACTCTCATTCTATCTCTTAACTTCTCTCTTTGATTTTGATTCTAAGTTTTTTTCTCGCGTTCATTCATTTTCTAGCTCTTTTATTTACAAAATTCAATCAAGTTCTATTAATTTCTAAAAAATGGTCTCACCAAACTTTCCTGATTTCACTGCTCTTCCTGAGCTTGATGATGAGACATTTTTTGAGGAAAAAATGATGCCTTCCAACCCCACCCCCACTGAACTAAAAAATGCTCCGGTGGATAATGCTTCAGTACACAACGAGAAAGCTGGAGATCGCAGTACAGGAAAAAGACCGCGAACTTCTCCGACATGACAACATTTCACCGAGGAGCCCCGACCAAATCCAAAAACAAGTGAGATGGAAATTCGTGCGGTATGTAAATATTGTAAAAAACATTTTTCTAATAAAAAGGGTGGGGGTACTAGTCATTTGGATAAACATTGAAAAGTATGTCTACCGTTGCATCAAGGTGGGAGTGTAGACTCCCGCCAACAAACACTATCACTCACATCACAGAGGTTGCAAAATTTTACATACGATGCACAACGTGCTCGTGAGGCACTAGCTAAATTTCTTGCTAGTGCCGAATTGCCTCTTTCTTTTGCAGATGATGCCTCCTTCGAAGAATTCATTCAGATAGCCTTTTGCCCACAATTTAAACGGGTAAGTAGAAACACAACCTGTTCTGATTGCATGAAAGTTTTTTATGCAATGAGACAATCTCTTGTTGATAATTTTAGGACTTTTAATGCTACCGTGTCTTGCACTTCGATCCGTGGGAGGGGTGTAATAAAACCGGATATTTATGTGCCACAAACAACTATGTTGATGACGATTGAGTTTTACAAAAAAGAATAATTGGTTTTCGTTTATGTCCATATCCTCATAACGCAATGCCTATTTTTAATACAATAATGGAAATTTTTGGGTTTTATGGGATAGAGGATAAAGTTTTAACAATTACTTTTGATAATGCGCGTCACCTAATACAAATTGTAATTAATCTATTTAAACGTAGTTTTAAACCGCATTTGAGGGAAAATTTTTCATCAATCGGTGTGTATGTCACATAATTAATTTAGTAGTTCAAGCAGAAATTGAACATATCTCAATTAATCTTACAAATATTAGAAAAGCATTATCCTTCATATCTAGTTCGAGCTCGGCCCAAGAATTCAAACAATATTGCAGAACAAATGATGATGCCCAAGAAAGTTTCCAACCGACGTGAGACATAGGTGGAATTCAACATATTTAATGTTGAAGGCGGCACTCCCATATTCACAATTTATCACGACATATGTAAACAAGAAGAACGATCAAATTTTAATTTTCGATTCGATTGGCAAATTGTCGAGTATTTTTTTAAATTTTTAGAAGTTTTTTCAATGCTACTGAATTACTTTCTGGTGTTTATTATCCAACTGCACATTTAGCTTTACATCAACTATTTAATATTTCAAAAATATTTTCTTATTTTAGGGATACAGAACTTTTTAAAAATATAGTTAACTTAATGGAAAATAAATTTAAAAATTATTCGTCAGGTTGTCATATGTTATATGCATTGGCAACTATTTTAGATCCTAGGTGCGGAGTAGATGGAACTAAATCATTAATGACTGCTACCGCAGAGAATTTAAATATAGATATGCAACTAAGTATTACTGACGCTAAGAAAATGTTAGAAAAAGTTTTTAGTTTGTATGAAGTAAAATATAACACAGATCAAAAAGAACAGGGAACTTCGTCATTAACTACCAGTTCGGGGCCTAAAGGATCGTCATGGAGTTTCTTGAAGAAGAAAAAGAAAACGGCAGGATCGTCCTCAACACAAGCGTCTACGGAGCTAGTCAAATATTTTGAAGCAAATTTTGTAATCGATGACGACAAATAGACATCTTACAATGGTGGAAGAGCAAGACAGATTGTTTTCCAACATTGTCCATAATAGCTCGTGACATTCTGACAACTCCAGTATCAACGGTAACATCAGAGCAAGTTTTTAGCGCAAGTAACCGAATTCTTGACGAGAAGAGAAGCAGAATGCATCCAGACATCATGGAGGGACTAATGTGCGTTAAAGACTGGGAAGATGCTAGAAGACGAAAACAACAATACATGATGATTCGATGCAAGAATATTTTTCTAACTTAGAAATAATGTAATCTTCCTGAAGCACTTAGATTTGTAATTTACTATTCTTAGCTATCGCACTTTTTTTCCTTCGCTAAGGTTTTGTCCTGATCTCCCCACGGGTTTTACTTAGCAAGGTTTTTAATGAGGCAGTCATTTATGTGTACTCCTATTACGTCAATTCAATAAAATCACATCTTTTAGGGCATATGATATATATTTTTTTGAATAATTTTTTTTTTTTTAAAAAATACAATGGCCAAGGGCTAGGGCCGGCCCTTCAAGGGCCAGGGCCCAGGCCCTTGAGCGCTGGCCCTTCAAGGGCCTGGGCCCAGGCACGGCCCTGGCCCTCATGGACAAGGGCCAGGGCCTGGACCGGGCCTGAGTTTTTCTTCTCAGGCCCGGCCAGGCCCGTGACGGGCCTGGGGTCAAGGGCCGGCATGACACGTTTGACATCTCTAGTCAGCACGCATCTACTAAAGGCAGTACAACAACATTCGGTATATCATATTATGGTCTTAGACTCTTAGTCTTAAGAAGAGTTGTCAATACTAACCTGTGGATTGTTACGTAAAGCCTCATAAGCTCTAGCATTTTAGGATCATCAAAACCCAACATGTGAGAAAAATTTCCACCATAATCCAAAGAGTCATCCAGGGGAATAATCTTGCCATCCTTATATATCCTAGAGAAAATCAGGGAGGAATTTAATATGGTGAAAGACATTCCAAAAAGAATCTGATGAATAAAAATCTAATCATATTCACAGACAACCACCAAGGCTAAATGTATAGCTGCAAACTGTTACTGGGTTATGATAAACTCTACAGACCTTCGATAAACATAAGCAGCTACAAGTGGAACTCGAGCAATCAAATTGAGTGAGTCCTCATATGTAGGTTCCCAGTACCTAAAAAAACAATTAATGTTACAATGAGTGCATAGTGATTATTTAGAAGATTGGGCTAAGTGCAACCAGTGAAAGAAGCTCACTTTGCTTTTGAAATACCCTTCTCATATGCCTTCTGAAATTCGCTCTGAACCTGAATAATACAAGAAGCAATAGAGAGATGTCAATTACATCAACTTGCAGGAACTCTACAGAACTGACCAAACAATACAAACATTACAACCTTTTCAATGTGATGCTAGCCTAGTCCTTGACTAATGTAAATTATTATTTACAACCGAAATAAGAAATGTCTGTGGACTTATAAAGAATCTAGGCGTATTTGGAACTTCATAATCATCCTTTATTTTCCATATATATGCTCCAAGACCAATGAATTTGAACTAGCCTAGTAAAGAAGAGCAAATGGGAATATGAATATGCACAGAGCCAACCAGTTCAGATTCAGTAACAACCAATAGCGAAGCCACAAAAAAAAAAAAATACAAAATACAAAATAAAAACAAATAAAAATAAACAAACTGTACAATCAAATTAAATAAGCATATAAACAAATTATAGAACACATCCATTTGCCAACCTGGAGGGCCATAACACCAGATGCAAACTGAGTCATAGGATGAGCTGTAACAGGTAGAGTATCAATGGCCTTGTACACATAGTCTGCAAAAGTGATAAATCAATGAGATACAAAATCACATTACTGCTCATAGAGTAAACAGATGGAGAACTTAAAAACAGCACCAGTTAACTAAAATGAGCACGTGTGTGAATCTGTGACTGACTACATAAGAATACATATATAGGAAATGAAAACTTTATTTAAAGGGGAAAACGTATTACTTCTAGCTATACATTCTCTGAGCATAGAAAATTTCTAGCAACAACTACTAAATGTAAATGAAACTAAACCACTAAAAAGAAAACTTGGATGCAGCGTGCACACTGCTTTGTCATACTCTCAAGTCTCATGTCGTCATTATAATAGTAGTTAAGTCATTCTATGCTAATGATGCATATGTTACTGAAACATCATGCTGAAAAGGTTAAAAAAAAAAAAAAAACAGGAAAAAAAAAGAAAAAAATATAGCAGTCACCTGGAACTATTGCACGAGCACGCAAGTCCTGTGACAATGCATCCACTTGCTCTTTGCTTGGTACCTGAGGCGCAGAGGAGGAAAAGTTTTTTTCATTTCTTTTTCTCATAATTAAAACGAAAACAACTTTGCAAAGAGAAATATAGTAAAATAAGCTGGTGAACGTGAGAATTATAAGCTCATAATTTATCCAAGGTTGAAATTTCACACTGAGCATTAAAGTTTGCAAATAGAAATGAACAGGTCAATGACTTCTTCCATTTCTTTTTCCTGACTATACTATTCAAATATCTTCTAACTGAAGCAGAGGGAGAAATACCTTTCCCGTTAGGAGGAGCCAGAGAAGACCCTCAGGCAAAGGTTCTCCATCAGGCTTAGCAGCTGGTAATACCTTTTGGCACTCTGGAATTGAAAGATTCCTAAAACGGATGCCCTAAAGAAGCAAACACACATACACAAAGAGGAATTGTAAGCCTTAAGTTTTAACCCATAACAAGGCTAAGTCCTTTAAATGTATACCTCATCCGGGTCAAGTAATGAGGTTTCCCACAGGAGTCCAGTCATTCCTCTCATTCCACCAATTACCTTCCCAAGTAAATACAGAGTGACATATGTTAGTTCAAGACAGTAAAATCATTAAGAAAAGAAAACCCATAATCGTACAATTCTTTTGCTTGTAAAAGGCCTATGATCCACTTATGCCACAAATAATAGAAATGAAAACAAAAGATAACATTTACCATATCAACAGTGATATTGCCCAACTGAACCTTTCCGTGTTCGGACTTCAGTTTCTTCAAACGTTCCTGTTACCAAACAAAAAATTTAGAAAACCCTGAACTCCAAATATTTTGAAACTCAATAAAATGCTTAATTAACTTTGATCTAAAAATATCCTTGAACAATAAAATGCTTAAAAATATCCTTCTGAACAAATCAGTCTCATCGCAATATGTGTGTGTATGTGTAAATGTCTTGTCAGTTGAAAAAACACTTCACCCACCCAACCAATAAACTTAGTCAAGTAAACAACAAGAAACGAACCACAAAACTGAAAAAGCAACCACACTCGTCCAACCCAACCCCATAGACATGTTGCAATAATCTTGCCCCAAATAATTACAGGTATAAACAACAAATGGATTTCAATTTGCAGATTGAATTCAGTTGTCAAAATAAAAAGATGGAGTAGGAGACGACAATTTAAAAACCAATTGCTCCAACGAAGATATATACATGGTAAAGGGTAGTAACACGAACCTGTTGTTCAGGAATCAATTCCTTGAGCTGAGAATGAAGATCCTACATGGAAAAAGAAAATTGGACATAATAAATAGCTAAGAATGAATACATACATACATACATACATATCCATGTATAACTCATTCCTCACTTGTGAAGTATAAATCTTTTCATGCTTTTGAGGACAATATGTCATACAAACAGTCCTAATTTAGAGACCACCCTTGACAGTTCAAGATGTCATAAACAAACTAAAAAAAAAAATACAGAAATCAACTATAAACCTCAAAATATAATCTTTAAGTAAGTTGTAATAAGGAACACCATTTTCATAATGTCATTATTATATAACCACTCACTAAAAAAGTAGTACAGGAAAAAAACGTGCTTAAATGGCTCATAGTTTTAAGACGCCAAATCCAACCTCCTAATAGTGATTTCTTACTTCCGCTTTATAAACCCAAATAAATAAATAAATAAATAAAGCTTTAAAAAATTGACATCAAATAATACTTGTTAGCTATTGAAATGATCAAAATAACTTACAAGATCTGAGGAGCTCTGGACTTGAAGCCATCTGACAGTATTCTTGAAATTAGACTGCTCGGTCTGCACACACATTGATCAGAAACAACTATCGAGACTCCAATTGAAAGAATTATACAAATACATACATACATATAATACGTATGTATGTATGTGTTTACAGTTATACCCACACGTATAATATATACAAATGACTGTTGATTTTGATGGAAACTTACAACACGAGAGCGAAGCTTGGAAAGCACGGATACACTCCTAAAGAACACCATTGCACCGTGCGGCTATTTTCTCTAACACCAAAAGAACTCCATTATATATAAAAATATACACAACACACACACACACACACACACACACACACACACACAAAACATATGCACACACACACACACACACACACACACACACACACACACAAAACATATGCGCACACACACACACACACACAAACACAAATTTGCACACACGCGCGCGCGCGAGCGCACACACACACACACATACATACAGATATCTCAGTATCCAAAAAAAAAAAAAAAAAAAAATACATACATACAGATATTGAAAATGGTCAAAAATGAACCATAAACATATGTAAATGAAGAGATTGAAGGAAAATCTTGACGCAGTTATACTCCCACTGAATATTATTATTATTATTATTATTATTATTATTATATATATATATATATATATATGAATACATCAACAGAGGATAACGAAAATGGTCTAAAATGAAATGCAGCACAGAACTTTCGAAATGAAGAGATTGAAGCGAAATCTTGACGCAATTATTCTCCCGCTGAATATATATATATATATATATAATCAGAATAATTTTGGATATATCACAGATAATAACGCAAATGGTCCAAAATGAAATGAAGCATAGAACTTTGGAAATGAATAGATTGAAGCAAAAATCTAGAGTTGAAAACCTGAGGCTCTTTCTGCGATTGAGAGAGTTAAGCTCGATCTGATCAAAACTATGGAAGTGATTGTTTGAAGCGATCACTTCGAAAGAAAGGCCTTTATTTTTCTTGACAAAAAAGGAAATGAAAATTGCGAGGAAAAGAAAAGGGAAGAGAAAGTGAAAAAAGAATTTTCCCGAGAAAATTGGAAGGAGAAAAAGTAGGGAAAGTTTTACCTCGGCTTAGCAGCGCAGACAGAATGAGAATCAGAGAAAATGAGAGAGAATGAAATGAACAACGAGTTGCGCAGTTCAAAACTGAAAACTCAGATCTTATATAATACGCAAATTATGGTCTCGTTCACTTCCCATGTTCAAAAAATTTTAAACTTTTCAGATCTTAAATAAAAACTCAAATATTAAAATTACCTTATAAGACATTAAAATTACCTTATAGGACATTAATTTTGGGCCGTTATTTTTCTTTTTTCTTTTTAAATAGTGATTAGTTGACCTGTTTATTTCGTTGATTTAAATTTATAATTTGAATTGTGATGTAATTTTTTGTGAGAACTTTTTACTGTAATAAAAAAATTAAATGTGACTGTTTTTGAGAACTTTTTACTATAGTAAAACTTAAATTAGTAAAGTAAACATGATCTTAATCCAAAAGCTGACTGATTCAAGAGTTTTTGTATAATTTCTTTTTAGAGAAAAAGGAGTTTTAGGTACTGAAAAAAAAATTATCAATAAAATTATATTTTTTAACCGTTAAGTATATATTAAAAAGTGTCTATTTAATATAAAATTTTAATCTTAATTAATTTAAGTAATCTTAATTTTAATCTGTTAAAGAACGACCAAAAAAAGAAATTGCTCTAAAAAAAAGCTTCTTCAATTACAAAATTATGTTAGTCAGAAAAGTGTAACAATTTTAAAAGATCTATTTTTTTTTTTCACGCTAAAACGCGAAAGTAGAGTTTTTTTTTTTTTTTTTTTTTTTGATGGGAGAGGGTTTTTTTTTTTTTTTTTTTTTTTTTTTTTGAATAGGGGGAAAGAACGTTTTATATTTTGAACACTTGTATGATGTATTAGGCTAGGCGGAATAGACCAAATAGTTTGATCTCGTTCATTTCACCTATTCGAGTTTTTCTTTTTAAGTTTTTACAGTTAAAATTTTTTAAAAAATATTATATTTAATTTTTTTTACTACAGTTAAAACTCTTAAAAAATAATACATCTCAACTCAAATTTACAGAACAATATCATATTTATATTATTCATCAAAAGAAAAACAGAATAGTTATGTTTGTAATTAGTTGGATATCTTTATGGTGGGATATAAAGAAGAATATTCTATCAATATTGTGTAGTGAATTACACTTGTTTCCTGCCGGTAGAAAACAATTTGGCCTGATTCATAAAAATTTTACCGCCTATGATGATGCTATCTGATAAGGGCAAAGGTGCACATGATTGCATTATATCAGCCCTTCTCCTCCCCCCTCTGCAAATTTCAAAAGGCCAAAAAATACCCAAAACTAAACATATTTTCCAACCATTTAAATAATAATAATAAAAAAGTCAAACCCTTCTAGTTAAAGAAACAAAAGTCAAATCCGCATTCCCCAGAAACTCAAATCCAAAACGTAAACGTCGTAACCCCAATTGCAACATTCAACGATTAAAAAAAAAAAAAAAAAAAAAAAAAAAAAAAACTCCTTTCAAAAAAAGAAAAATAAAGAAATAAAAAAAAACTAAAAAATCAACGTCAACAACATATTGGAACAACATTGATCAACCCAATCGCCAACACCTTGATATAAAACAGAAGGCGAATCAAATAACTAGGGATATGTTTTTAAATTGTGCATATGAGAGAAAAAAAACTGTAATAAAAAAATTAAATAATTTTTTGTGAAAAAAAGACTATAACAATATAGCTTAAATTGTGACTTAAGTTGTGACTTAGATGGCTAACTATGGTAATAAAAATAAAATAATCTTTAGACCTTCACTACGTTACTAAGGAGAATAATTTCTAATATTTACTTAACGTTTTTGCATTTTAATCACGTACAAAAATTTTTGTGAGAGCTTTTTTATAGTAAAAAGTTTTTTCCTTCATCAAGGAAAAAGTCCTTTAAAAAAAAAAAAAAAAAAAAAAAAAAAAAAACAATTTTGACTTTTTTCCCCTTCATCAAGGAAAAAGTCCTTTTTAAAAAGAAAAAAAATAAATAAATAACCTTTTTTTTTTTTTTTCCTACTTTTTACATTAGATTTTTTTTCCCCTTTGTCCTTTTTTATACTCTTTTTTTTTTCAATAATTATATACTAATAGAAATGAGAACACAAAATAACTAATGAAATAATACCAATTATTAGACATTTTACATTTAGCAACAATCTTCTATGTTGTAACATGTATGGAATGCTTTGGCTGTACTTTCCCTGCATAATCATAATGAGATACAAGACAGGATCCTCGAAGATAGGGAATCAATGCACTAACAGAAATCATGAGAAGCTTGGATGGATAATGAAGCAGCCACAGGAAAAAGATATATAGTTATATATATATATATATATATATATATATATATATATATATATATATATATATATATATCTTCCCGGTTGTCTTGCCCAAATCTTTTATTCATTTCCTTCAATTGATTATGCTATCATACACCTAATGTAGAAAGTCCTGTTTACTTATGCCACCCAGGTTTCTAAACAAAACCTTTCCTCTCAGGTTTCTTGCAAAAAAATTTTTCCTTGGGCTGGTTGAGATTTTCTGTCTAAACTGCAATTAAAACGAGAAACGTGAGAAAGTGAAATTAGCACGCTACAGGGGGAATATAAAGATATGAAAATAAATGAAAGCTTCCTAGGTTGGACAAGAAATTGTCTAAATTGCAAGTGGACAAATGAATGCCTCATAATGAGTAAGAAATAACCGTCTTTTTATAAACTGAATGTATTGAACTCAAAATTCATTAAATACTTTTGATGATTGTCAACTAAAACATCGTAAGTTAATTCTCCCATTATTCAATCATTTAATAATCAGAATCATTTTTGATAAACGTGACAAAGTGAAATGCAAGTTAAATAAATATATGAAAGTTAACTCATAAGCTAATGTAAAATTTCAATAAGATGCAATGGAGATAACTTTTACATTTCACTTAGCAGGATGAGCCTGTTTGGACCTACGACGCGTGTGGTTTGTCTTCGAACTCTGAATATGCTTCTTCGTCCTCCTGCATCAAATAGGTGATCTTTTAACTAGAACTGATGAATCTCAAAAGTAACTATCCTTGGAAAATGGAAATTTATTCAAATGAAATAGCTACTGATGTGAAATAAAACTCACCTGAAAACAGCTGAGCACAATGTAAACAGAAAAAGAGCAGGCAAGCCCAAAAAAGCAGTGGCCTGCGTGTGTGAAGGAGAATTAAGTCGGCTTATTTATCGAATAGGAAATGAAATATTTGAAGTTGAACTTTGGTAGAGAAGTTGATGCTACAACACATTACTCAGAAGCACATACCAGAAACCAAACAATCCCCATGTTTGCCACTGGCCGTACGAACGCAATATTTTTTAGCATTCCTTGGACCTTATCACAGTAAAAAGATAGTAAAAACTTACTAACATAGTTATAAATCTAGATCAACCAAAAACAACTCGAAATGAAAATTTTGAAAATTTCCAAAGTTCGAGTTTCATTCTTTCTTGTGGACTTTTTAGCCCATTGGATAAAAAATGCTTCCTAACACAACAAGTGAATTATCTTATTTGTTGACAATACAATACAAACTATATTAGCAGAGTATAGATCAATGCAAAACCAAGGTTTTAGTCCGAACAAGCGAACAGACTTGTGATATATCCATGTCCAGATAAAAATGTTACATACAGAACTATGTCCAGAAAAGGGGGAAAAGAGTAAAAATGCAATTGATACCTGATGATGGAACAAAGTTGAAACTGTTATGAACTTCCAACATGCACGGAATAGGTTTACGATATACCACTTCAAGGCGAAGAACGCTTTATCGAAACAAGATCTTGTTACTAGTGCAATTCGAGGCATGTACGCCTCAACAAACTTCTTGGCTTCCTGGCACAACAAAAAGCAACAAAATCAGAAGGAAGACCAACCAGTTAACCAACAGAAAGCTGCCTTCAAATTATAAGAATCAACCTCATTTGCACTTACTTGAGTGTAAGAAAATAGGTTTTCTAGAACCTTGAACACATGTGGTGCTATAAAGCTTTTTGATGCATGGTACACATCAACAATAGTTGGGGCTAGTATCTGGAGACGCGGTTGAAGATAAGACATAAATGTGGACCACTGTTCCTTCAAAATGGGGATCCAGTCCTTCAAATAACAAAAGAAAATCATGCAACTATAATACAGTAGATCAATCATTACATTGAAAATTGAGGAAAAGAAAACATATTAAACACAAGAGGCTCTTCAAACAACAAAAAGAAATGACACCCAAGGGAAACAGACTAGCTAATTCTTTCCACCATATAAGTTAACAAACACATGCACTTGCCTGGGCGTAGGAACATAGGTCTTTCAGCACTTTGAAAGCGTATGGTGCTATTGAACTCTTGGATTCATGGTACAGATGAGCAATTTTTCTTGTCAGTGATTGAACAAGCGGTTTAAGGAAGGTTAGAAATGCCGACCATTGTTCCTTCAATATTGGGATCCAGTCCTTAAAATAACAAGTGATGATTGTAAAAGTAAGAAAATGATGCAACTAGAACATTAGCAAATTCATTTTCTTTTTCCTAAGACTAGAACATTAGCCAATTATTTGTTATATTGGAAAAAGGGGAGGGAAAAAAAAAAGGAAAACCAGATGAAAAGACAAGACCGTGTTCAAGCAATGTCAGGTAGGTTAGGTTTCTCTTCACAGGAAAGTTGTTAACTGAGGCAAGGTTAACACTAGTGACATGATTCAGACAGAAGTCATTTGTTAAGCTTTCACTCTCTAGGGAACCACATGGAGTGCAGGGAACGAAAGCCCTGGTAATTGATTGTTACATTTGTAAAATTGCTGATGATTATTGTTAAAGCCGGTCTTGAAGCAGGTTTTCATTGGCCAGCTCCACAGCGATTCTCGGCCTATGCTACTTGGAAACTTTATTTGATTTTCAAGTAGAGGAGAACTGATCTTATGGATTTGGTGCCTCACAGAAACTTGGATAAGTTGATTAAAGAGAACTCTTAAGGGTTTTTTTTTTTTTTTTTTCAAGATAGGTGCATTTACTTCGTGCTTCTTGCAGTTTTTTCTCTTTGCATTAAACCTCTTGTCTCATTCTCTTTTCCGTCAATAAAATGTCAGCTTCTTATTTAAGGGGGAGAAAGGGAAAGAGAGGACACTTTAAAGTGATGCATCAAACACTCTAAAGTATAAACCATACCACTGTAATCATCTCAATTTGTAGCTTAACCCAATCCGCAAATTGAGCTTTCTTTTCTAATGCCTGAGAAACATAAGACGAGAGGCACATCAGTACTTGTAACAAAATAGTAATTATTCAGTTGTAATATAGCCTGCCAACCCTCTCAGCAATTCATCCTTTTCGTTGGCTAATCAATTAATAAATTAAATTAATAAGAAAGATGTACCTTTTGAAGTGACAGATCCATGGCTGGTCTCCAAGACTCATTCCAGGAAGACACCATGTGCAACTGCACGTAAAAGTCTCAAACAGTTTTCACAAAAATTTTCTTTTTTTCTTACAATAAGCATGTAAAAGTCTTACCTGAATATGGTCTAAATGAACTGAAAGCCAATCTGGAAGCCACTCTATATGGGCCTAATTATCAGGCATTCGGGACATTAGTAGGAATATAAAGCGTTTTTGCTTAAGTGTTGTAAATAAAGCATAACTAAGTGAAATAGGTACAAGAACACGAAGTAGGTTAGGAAGTATCACTTCCTGAATTCCACCTCTACTTAGTTTTACCTTTTCAATACTAAATACTCTTTTTTAATTTCTATTTTTTTTAAAAAAAAAAAAAAAAAAAAAACTGCTGTTAACTACTTTGGTGTAAAATGATTTTCCATTTTGTAAAACAAATGTACAATATATGGATGTACCTTCACCGCCATTTTTGAAGAAACCAATTTCAAGATATAAGATCAAGAAAAACTTAAAATTTGAAACAATGGAAAGACTCTTCTTCAATACTTAAAAGATCTTTTAAATAGTATTGAAAGATCTTTTAAATACTTTAACCCCAAGGGGTTGTCTCAGTGGTGAGTTACTTGGGTTTAGTGCCTCAGGAAGCATTAAGTCTAAGGTTAGATTCCCACTGGATGCTATCAATTCATCGGGGCCACGCCTGCCGGCCAAGTGCTAGAGATTTACCCGATTCATGTGAAGGGGGCACATTGCATGGATCCCGTAGATTAGTCCGAGAAAAGTCTCGGACACCATGGTTATCAAGAGAGAGAGAGAGAGAGAGAGAGAGAGAGAGAGAGAGAGAGAAGAGAGAACTTTAAATGTTTGACAAAGAATAAGACAATGCGGCCCTTCTCTTAAGGAATAAATGCTCAACTCCTCGAAGGAAAAGAGGCGGGCAATAAGAAGTAGATTTCACCAGTAACAAAAAGTCATAGGAATGCATAGAATCAGAACATCCTTACCTTGCTCAAACCTTTGGATATTAAATCAGTTTCCACTTCTGCCTTCATTAGTTCTTCCTGATGTTTACGCAATATTAATGGCCAACTAGCAACATGAAAAATTGAAGAGGAAGAAATATAGTGAAAGATTACCTCTGCCACTTGAAGAAGATGCTCAGTTTTGCGAATTCTGTTCTCTTGTTCATAATTAACCTTATGAAGCTGAAAAAAAAAAAAAAAAAAAAAAAAAAAAAAAAAAAAAAGACACATAACAACAACAACAACAAAGAATACGTAACCAAATAGCTTTCGGCTAAACTCCTTTTTATGATTTACTTGTAGAAAATGAGAATAATTGCAACTAGACTTGGCACTCTAGAAGCTGTTTGATTAACACAAACACACACACACATACATAGAACAATTAATAAAGGCTTTGACAAAGCCAAGAGGAACTATTACTTTTTGTAGTTTTGAATTCAGTTTCTGGATTTTCTTCTCTGCCATGCTCGCCCAGGCTCCCAATACATCTTTTTTCTTATTTTGCATCTCTATGTCCTTCCTTAATCTCTCAACCTGGCATGAACAGAAAACCCTCGTAACTAGTATTAATAATGCGCGAAAAAGATGAAATAATAAAAGACAGTTCACAAACAACTAACTTGCTCCTCAAGTTCACCAGCTTGCCTATCTGACTTACTCACGCCCTCCTTACCGTCCAAAGATTCCTACAACATTCATAAGCAAAAGACA
The DNA here is from genome assembly GCA_012066045.3 of Morus alba. Taxonomy (NCBI): domain Eukaryota; kingdom Viridiplantae; phylum Streptophyta; class Magnoliopsida; order Rosales; family Moraceae; genus Morus; species Morus alba. The sequence goes on from CP050224.2 coordinate 60,871,107, forward strand.
AAAGGTTAAAAGAGCCATGATTCTAGCCCGGTTGTCCTGCATGAATGAAGCTTATATGTTCTTGTATGATCAAACCTATGAACCAGATGAGCCTTTTGCCTGCTAATAAGAAGACTTTCTTTAAAACTAAATAATAGCTTGTGGATTGAATGGTTCAATAAAGAGAAAACCAGCATTTTTCATTTTTGCAGTGAACAATAATGGAAAGAGTTTTTTTTTTTTTTTTTCCCCCCTTTCCTAATATCAGAAAACCAGCATTCAAAACAGCAAAAAATCAGAAAAGCACCAAGAGAAAAGAAATAAAAAATGATTCCTCACCTGAAGCAACTCTATCTCACTCTGTAACGACGCAACGATTTCCAATTTCTCTTGAATCATCTTTTGCATCAATGCTTCGTTCTCGAACAAAAAAAGGTCAGAAATTTTCCATCAAAAGAAAGCAAAAAGAAAAACTCTGCATTTCATTTCCTTTTTTTTTTTTTTCCTCCAACGAATTAATCAATCAATGACGCAAAAAGGAAAACAAAAGAAAAAAGATTTGAGAAATAACCTCGGGAAGCGAATTTGGAGTCGAGAAGCTCGAGTTCGCCAGAGACGCCGGAATCCGACGAAACGCCTTCGTTTGATGGAAAATTTCTGATTGCGGTGAATGTTAGGGCTAAGAGTATGGACAGGAGAAAAAACTTAAACGCCGCCATTGGAGAAGACTGTACGGACCACCGAGCTGTTAGAGAGAGAGAGTCTGGGTTTGTTGTTGTTTTTCTTACGAAGGAAGACACAGAAAGAGAGAGAAAGAAGAAGAAGAAGAAGAAGAAGAAGAAGAGGCAGTAGGGAGGGAAAAGTGTGTTTTTTGTACTTTCTAATGTGTTATTGACACGTAGGAATTTGCGGTTCCCACAGAAAATATAAAAATCGGTAACAACAAAAAGATTTCTTTTTTCCACGCACGTGTGTTTGTGTGTTTTTTTTTCTTTTTTAAAATAATAATTAATTAAGAGTGTGTGCGAACTCATTTAAAATAGCAGTTATATACATTAAAAAATAATAATAATAAAATAAATAAAGATAAAAGTGGTAAAAAAAAAGTCTAAAGTAAAAGACAGAGAAAAAGAAAAAAAATTATGTGAAATGTTTCACAACTGAAATTGAAATATTCAAAAATTATATATAAAATATGTTTATATGAAGACACATTTAAGAATAAATTAATTTAATAAAATAATTAGAAATAAATAATATTTTAAATAATTGTAAAAAAGTATTTAAAGGATATAGATTTGAAAATTATACAAATTAAAAGTTAAAAGAAATAAAAAAGATAAGAGAGGAAAAAAAAAAATTAAAAAAAAAACTCAAAAGAAATAAAGGGGCAATGAAACCCCCACCACCAAGAAACCTATACTCTTTTAAAGAGAGAATGGATATTTATGACAGCAAATTTAGAGAAAAGAAAAAAAAAGTGTAAAAGAAAAAAAGAAAAAGATAAAAATAATAAAAAAGTTAGACAAGAAAAGAAAGAAAAAAAAAAAAAAGGATAGTTTAAAAATAAAAAAGAAAGAAAGAAAGAAAATAAAAAAATAAAAAATAAAAAACCAACGAAACACGGGGCACTCTCCTAAAAAATTGATCACCACAATTAGTGCTGAAACATCGGGCGGCGGGCATGCCCGATGCCCCAATTTTTTCTTTTCGGCACGGGGGCTCGGGTAGCCCGAAATGGTGTGCCCCGACACCCGCCGCCCGTGGAGAAGCGAACCCCCGCCGTCCGCCGGATTTTTTTTTGAATTTTCCGGCAAATACCCGGTTGCCCGACCCGCCCGATTTTTGCCCCAAATGCCCGAATATTTTGTGACCGTTAAAATTTTGCCCGAATTTTTGAACCTAACGGTTGAATTTTGTACCGTTGTTCGAATGCCCGAAAAAAAAAATTTTTTCAACCTAAAAATTTTCCTATAAATACCCCCCTCCCCAACCATTTTCCTCAAAAACTCTCATTCTCTCTCAATTTCTCTTAATCTCTCTCAATTTCTCTTAATCTCTTTCAAATCTCTCTTAATAACTTCAATCTCTCTCAAATCTCTTAAAAATCTCTCTTATTTTTCATAATGGCTTCTTCTCGTTATGGTGGTGGTGATGATATTCCTAAAAATTTTTCAATCAAAAGAGATCTTTGATCAAGCGCAAATCCGACCCACGGTGGACGTACTAGAGGTCGGGGGACGCAATGGTGGTGGCAAAAAGTGTTGCAAGTTCTAAGAAGAAATGCAAAAAAAAAAAAAAAAAAAATGTAAATATTGTGGTGAGAAATTACAAGGTAACACTATTCACGTCCGCCAAACACAATATCGTTTGACCACCAAACCGGCGGTCTAAAAAAATCAACCACTAAGTTTTCCCGAAAAAAGAAATTGGCAACGTTATATTAAAATTGTACATAATCCTAATGCACAATTTTTTTCTAGAACTACTCTTAGGAAAGATGCATTAAAATTATATAAACAAGAAAAAGAAGCATTAATCAACCTTCTACACTCAACTAGTGGTTGCGTTGCGAAAAGGATTATTTATTTAAGCAAACGGACATTATTAAAAAATAGTTTAAGAGATAGAATAATGGCCATAACATTAGATAATGCAAAAATACTAAAGCAATAGAACTTTTTGAAAATGATTTAAGTTTATTCGGTACTAATGAATGTCATATAATTAATTTAATAGTAAAATCCGGTTTAAAATCAATGTCGGGTCATATTAAAAGAATTAGAGATAACATTGCTTGATTCAAGGTAGTAATCAAAGAATACAAGATTGGTTTAGATTTCTACAAGCATGTAATCAAAATCCTAGAGCATTAGCCTTAGATATGCCCATAAGATGGAACTCTACTTACATAATGCTTGAACAATGCATCCCCTATAAAGATGCTATAACAAATTATGTTAGTGCAAAATTAGGAATAGGATTTATAGATGAAACCCGATTGGCAAATTGCCGAACTTTTGTAAACTTTTTAGGTAGATTTCATGAAACCTTAAAACTTAGTGGAACTTATTACCCAACTTCACCATTAGCATTAGGAGAACTTTTAAGAATGTCCATTTTATTTAGTGAATTTAGGACACATGAGGTTTTAGGAGTTCCTATCGCCTCTATGGAAAAGAAATTTAAAAAATATTGGTCTAAATTACCCATGTTGTATGGTTTCGTTATTATTTTTGACCCTAGATTAAAATTAGAAGGTTTAGAAAGTGGATTAGATAACTTAGGTGAATTTTTTAGCTATAGACACTCAAAAAAATCCTAAAAAGGAAAAAATATATTCTCTATATAAAAAGTAAAAACAAAAACAACCCCCAAAAAAGAAAAAGAAACAAAACGACGACTCAAGGTCAAGAAAAATTGGGAGTGGAAGTGGATCTTCATCAAGAGGTGGTTTAAGTTAATATATTTGGTTGAGTGGTGGAGGGCACGAGCATTAACTTGGCCGATCCTAACACGACGGCAATGGATATTTTTTTCAATCCCGGAAAGCAAGAAAAAAAATAAAAAGATTTACAATCTCACCGGCAAACCAAGAATGGATCGGCCAATTTAATAGATTAACTTTTAATTTTCAAGATGATCCTTCCTTCATCTTGATAATTTCTTTGTAAATATTTATTTACTTTGTAATTTCTAATTTGTATAGTGTTCTTGTAATTTGTAATCTTGTATAGTTGTACTTGTATAGAGTCTATAGACTTTGTAAATTCATCAAATTTGTAATTGTCTACAATGATTGCACTCTTTTTTCCTTACCAAGTTTTTATCCCAATTGGGTTTTTCTTGGTAAGGTTTTTAATGAGGCAATCATGAATTACAAATTTAAAAATCAATGAAGAAGTAAATTTTTTATATATCGTTTTATTTCAAATTGTAATATACAAACACATTGTAATTATACAAACAAATACTTATTTCAAACAACATAAAAATATAAAAAAAAAAATTAAGGCAGCCGGTTCGGGCAGCCCGACCGGCACGGCAACTTTGCCCGAAGCCCGTCCATGGGAAAATCATCAAAGTTTCAAAGACTAACCACAATGTATAGCAAGGCAAAAAAAAAAAAAAAAAGAATGTAAAAAGGGTAGGAAAAAAAAAAGAAAGAAAATAAAATAGTTTAGGCCTCGTTTATTTTACTGATTTGAGTTTTTACTTTTAGATTTTTATAATAAAAAGCTCTCAGAAAATATCAAATCAAAATTTTATGCTATAAAGAAAAAGCTCTCGGAAAAATATCACATCTCAAAAAAAACTTCGAATCCATAAAAAAATGAGGTCTAAAAATAAAAAGAAAGAAAGAAAAGTTGAAGAAAAAAAAAAAACAAAACGAAATGCCTCCAAAAAAAAAAAATTGATTGTCTCATGGTTTATGTGGATAAATAATAGGGAGAAAGAGAAAAATATGTCAAGATTTGAGATGAATTAAAATTAATAGGTTAATAATTTATATAAGTTAATAAATAGGTAAAATTATTATTTTTATTTACAATTTATCTGATTATGAACTATAACTTGACAAGTTATTGTCCATAACTTGTTTGATTATGAACTATAACTTAATAAATTTGTCTATAGTTTATCTAATTATAAACTATAACTTAACAAGTTATAACCTATTAATTTTTATAACTAAAAATTAGTCTATCTACTTTCTTAAATTTTTTATATTGGCCTATTTCTTATTATTTTCATAGATAATATAATGTATCAAAGGTAATTCAAACACCAATATTGCTACAAGTAAAAAAAAAAATAACAATACAAATTAATAAATGAGAAAATCATGATTCTAATAAATAACAGGTTTCGCTAATAAACTGCAGTGAAACACTCAAAGAGAATATATGTACATTGAGTTTCGAAATAGACATCTAAATAGTTATTATACCAAACGTCAAAATTATAACAGAAAAATCTAAAACATACAAATATTTAACGTGATTTGACTTTTAATCAATCAAAAAGAGAAGACAAAAATTTGTTAAATACCTTTTACTACTTAAATTTTAAATGCACTTAAAATCTCTCAAGCCAAAAACAAGAACACTAAATGTTAAAAAAATGTCAAATCTCACCCAACAAAAATAAAAGAAAATATGTATCAATATGAAAAACACTCATGCAGCTGCTCTATATCACACGTTCTTAATACTAGCATATATATATATATATATATATATATATATATATATATATAGTGATCGTAGAGCTAATGTTAGTCAAAATATGCGACTTGGACTCATCAACAATCATGGGATTAATTAAAAGCCACACGCCGAACAATCTCCACCTCAAAAAATTTAAGTTAAAGCTAAAATAATGAAACTTCTTCACCATCTCCTGTAAAAACCGGCAGGGTTAATCACAATTTGTAATACCAAATAAGTCCAACGGCACTTAAATTTGTAACTGGCTACTAGTTTGATCACCGTACTTTTCGCAACAAATGCAAACAAACTAACTTGTCAAGCTCCACTTGCTTATGAACATTAAGATTTTTATCTACAACAATCAACTTCGTTACTTCAAATAGAATGACAAATTTATCAAAATCATTAATTCTGCTAATTACCAATCCTGATAATTTGGCCCAACAAACCACAACTAATGGTCGTTCACTCCAAACTCAAATCCTAAAAATAACTATGTTTTTTTCTTTCACTCAAGGTTACCATCATTCGCATGAGCACATGCAAAACAACTAAATAATCTCAAAACAAAACCAACATAGGAACCAAGTCATACCTCAAATAAAGTCTTCAATCTAAATATTGTTGATGGAGATCTAACCAAATAGCAAGTTGAAAAACTAAACTTAAAAAACAAACAACAAGCTTTCTCTAAGAGAGTTGAATTCATACTAACTAACCATTGTTGTGACATATTCCAAGTAGTGCGGTGTCTCACTATCTCTTTCTTCTCATAGAACCCATTCAAATGACTCTTACCAAATTGCATACCATTAGACCCTAATGTGAATGCTCTAAGTTAGTGGTCTCAAAATCTAGATCTAAACAAGATGAGATCGTAGTAGTACTAATAACTATACTACCTTGCAAAAAATAGAGGGCATTATGCAACTTTTACTTAATCACCATGTAATCTTCCTTACAAGCTCTTAAAACTCTACCTTCAACGGAATAGCTATAGCCTTGAGAGTAGAGAGTCCCAAGAGAAACAAGACATCTCTTCAAAATTGGGACAAGTCTATCATCATTTAAAGTCCTAACACTACCACCATACATTTTAATTCTGATTGTTCCAACACTAACAATTCAACAAGACATATTATTCCCCATAAATACAATGTCTTCATTAATAGACTAATACTCAACAAACCAATCTCTATTAGAGCATATAACATTTAGAATTAAAAATCTAAGAATTATTTACGCAACCACCAAACATGAATAAAACATAATTTTCATCATTATAAAACTCAACAATATTAGTTAGTTGATGCTTCTTCACCAAATTCTTTATTTTCTTTGAGCTTTGGCAATCAGATCTCCAATGCGCTGGCTTGCAATAATAATTGCAGTTGCCTTTTATTTTCTTAGACTTCCCTCATTTTTGTTTTCTCTTTTTTTAATTCTTCCACCTCTAATGACCAATGCATTTGATTAATTCTCAACTCAATTTTCAGATACTGTTTTTTTTTTTTTTTTTTTTCCAGTTCTTTGGAATTCAAAGATGTTTTAACATCTTCTATAGAAATAATGTCTCTACCATATAGTGAAGTAACAACAAAGTGCTTATGTGAACGAGGTAAAGAACATAATAAAATTAGGGCTTGGTCATCGTCATCAATTTTCACATCAATATTTTTCATAGAATAAATTTATTTAATTCATTAAACAGACAAAGAGTGTACAAACACTGTTTAAGATAGGGTTGATTGGTGAAAGACAGTATATACAGACTTTCAAGCTTAAGCCACAACCCGAAAGTAATAGTCTCGTCAATAACCTCACGCAACACATTATCTGCCAATAACAACTAAATAGCATTGTGTGCTCTTTCCAAGAGGTCTTCTTTCGCATCATATGACAACGTTACCGGCAAAGCCTCCATACCTTTTAACGCCTTAAGCAATCATCACTGAACTAACTGAGCTCGCATCTTCACACGCTAAAGAATGAAATCATTCTTCCCGTCAAATTTTTTAATTTCATATATTGTCGTCATTGCGGAAGCCAGAAAACTAAAATTAAATTGATATAATAAACCAAAATTCTAATACCACTTATTGTATCAAACGTCAAATTAAAAAAATTTAGAACAAAATATGAATAATAAAAAAATCTAAGAGACACGAGCATTTAATGTGGATCGACTTTTAGCCTACATCCACGAGCAGAGACGACGAAGAAATTCCTCTATAAACCTAAAAAAGATTACAAAAATCTGTCAAATATCACTCACCATCTAAATTCCAAATACCTCAAAATCTCTCAACCTAGAAACAAGAACACCAAATATCAAGGAGATAAATCTTTTGATCAAATCTCACTCAAAAAAACCAAAAGAGAGAATATGTATCAACGGGAAAAACACTCACACGCAAAGACCTAATGCTAGTCAAATTAGAGAGATATGGGCCTTGGACCCATTAAAAGCTACACAACCAACAATTCTATATCCACAATGATATGTACACATGGCTCTTTAACAAAACCTATACAATCAATAAAAAGAAATCCAATCGACCAAAATCGACATAGCACTTAATCTTTGCAAAACATTGCCAAGCATCAAAATTAGTGAACTGAAAGCAAAACCTAGCACTAGAAAACCGGATAAATACACCACTAATAGAACCATTCTTACAAACCAAAAAATAATAAGAAAAAAAAAGAAAGAAAGGAAAGAACAACCACTGTAGTCTGAGATGACTACCAAAAGAACCATCAAAGAAAACATTAGAGCCAGCCCAAGAGACATACAACAATGGTGAAGTGACACCCAAATCTCGGCGCGTTAAATCCCAGCACCACCATGGATTCCTACCACCTTGGAGCAAAATCCTAAAGTATGTCGGATGTCAAACGCGCTAGGAACAATGTCCCAAATCAACAGCCTCCATTATACATACCACATTCGGTCCACCCCAACATAAGCATTCTCATTGTACACTCCCACCACCATTAAAAAGTCCACGAAGGTAAGTATAGGGATCAGATTTTTAGGGTTGAGAGCCGATGATGCACCGGGGAGTAGCCGCGGAGCTCCGGCCATCCCTTTCTCTGAAAAAGTATAACATAACGTTTAGTTCATGCGATATTTACGTTGGACATGTGTAATTTCATGAAATTACTTACCAAACTATTTTTACACCTTTTTAAGTTAAGGTTCATTGAACTATCAACTAATATCATCTCATATTCTCACTTCTATATGTTATATGACAAGATTGGAATCAAAGCATCCATATATATGTATGTATGTCTATATATAAGGGAAGAAGTTATAAGCGGCTGATGCTATTATGGAGTGAACGAGAAAAACAAGTAAATTTGAGGCAATTTCGAAATTGTATAGTTGTGGCCAGCTCAATATTTACAATGGTTTTGAATGATGAATATGGAAAGGCGTAAAAAATCTAGGAGGAAGATAGTCGCGATGAAGATGGCTAGTATGAGTTCAAAAAAAATATATGGATTGATAGGGAGGTTAGACGAAAGGAAATAAAATCAAGCAATTACAAGGTAATCATGAAGAAATTTGAAAGTTAATAAATGATTTTGAAAACATCCCAATAACCCGAACACGACTTTGACAATAATATAATAACCGGAAATAGTAGGAAATAGGCAAATATGAAAAGCTTAAAAAAGTATATAGGCCAATTTTTAGTTATAAAAATTAATAAATCATAACTTGTTAAGTTATGGTTCATAACCAGATAAGTTATGGATACTTGTCAAGTTATGGTTCATAACCAGATAAGTTATGGACAAATTTATCAAGTTATGGTTCATAATCAGACAAGTAATAGATAAAAACTGTGAATTATGGACATAACTTGTCAAGTTATGGTTCATAACCAGACAAGTTATGGATAAAAACAGTAATTTAATATATTTATTAACTTATGTAAATTATTAGTCTATTAATTTTAATTCATCTCAAATCTTAACCTATTTCCCTCTTTCTCCCTAATATAACCTCCCGGTTCTATTGAAGCTAAGCAAAGAAATATCGGGCCCGGCAGTGGCGCAGTTAGAATGTTTGCATTTATTATGTGAAAGACATATTGCACATATAATATTTTTAAGTGAAAATGAATAGTTCATCAAGAGCATTCAACCATATATAATAATATAAGAGATATTGGAAAAACATTATTTATGAATAATGTTAATTGGACATTTTGAGGTTAGATTTTTGAGTAGGCTCTACTTGGTCTTTGTGGAAGATCAAAGTGGGTTCGAGTTCTCCTCTGTGAGATCTTTGAAATAGTATATTATATACTTAAAATGGTGTTTGGGTGAATGTGAAATTGATGTTTATAGTGCACCTAATGAGTTAGGAAAAATAAAATGAGAATAAGGGGAAAAAAAAAACCTTGATTTCTACGGGTTTTATTTTTCTAACAAGAGATACAACCAAGGCTTTCTTCAAACCAAAACTTATCTTCAAATAAATAAATAAATAACATCAAATTTTCATAGTTTCTTCTAATATTTTCATGTGTATCAATATTTTTCTCAAAATTTCTTTGTATTTAAAATATTGATATTTTCACCACTACCGATTTTCTTAAGTAGTACATAATATGACTACAAACCTCTCTTTCTTATGTAGGTTTAAACTTTAATTAGTTTGAAGAACTCTTAATTAGCCCAGTTTATGTGTTTTGCATATGGGCAATGATATGTACAAAAGTCTTTTCTCTAATAGTTAGATCCATCCATGCATGTATCTCTAAGCGTGCCATGCACGTGCATGGACATTAATGGACCCATGCGTTACAAAGGCAGGAGCTAGCCGAACCAAATACATTAAAATAAGCACGGGCAACATGCCTAGTCCATATAATTTTCTCATTTATTTCTACTCCATTATTATATTTTCTAACGAAATAAAACGTACAATTCACATGGTCTCGCCTTTTTCACACAATCTACATTTACTAATAAATGTGTCGCATTCGACGGCTATGTCATTATTTAGTTGCAACAAAAGTTGCTTTCACATTTTGTAGGGAAAGTTGCTTTCATGTTAGGGAAAGTTGCTTTCACGTGACATGAATTCTGTGCTTATCTTAAACCATTCCTTAGGCTCAGATCTTGGGCTAGCTAGATAGCATATGAGCGCCACTATAGTTTTAGATCTAATCATGTTCTAGTTGACCTGTTTACTTCGTAAGTTTAATTCACAATTCAAACATTAAAAAAGTACATGGTTTATCATGATTTATCATTTTAAATGATTGGATACATTGTGGTCTTTTGCTTTCTCTTGTTAATTAAATACCAAATTTTTTCAGTGGAATAGAATAAATAATATTTTTTGTCATCTTAAGTAGTATTTCTAGTTTTTTCTCTTCAAACATTATGGGGTTTGGTTTTCTTATTTGAAATTTATTGATTTAAACTTTTTTAATTTGAACAGAAAAATTTAAACTGTGTGGTTTAAATTGTAATTTCAATAGACGTTTGGATGTATAGTTAAAGTTTTAATTTGAACAAGGAATAAAATTTAAATTTATGTATGGTAGATGTGAAAAGTAGATAGTGGACATTTTTTACTGTTCAAAAATAATTTGAATGGTTGAATTTTAGGGAGGAGTTACACTCTAAGTTGGGCCGTTAAACTCAGTTCAAACGAGTAATATAATTCAAACTATATGTTTACCAAACGTCAGTTAAAACTCTACTCACTGTTCAAATTAAGTTGAACTGAAATGAACTAGTAAAAACAGGGACTATATTTCTTTTAATTGACTTTTTTAAAAAAAATTTCTCAAACTTTTTGTACAAACCTATGAACTAAACAGACAAAATATCTTTACATCCCTACTTCCAAACTTCTTGTAATTTTAGTGTGTGCATGCTCAAAAAAAAAAAAAAAAAAAAAAAAAACCCCTCTTTTAGTTAGTTTCGTTGTCAAATATTAGCATTAACATCCATTGGTAGTGGGAGTTAGATTTTGGACGAATTGGCTATCAAATAGAGTCAAGGATTATTTAAGGAGTAGATTGTCAAAAACAAATAAAAACTACGTACAGACAAAAATGTGAAACCCCAATAAGTACAGGCGAGCACAAATGCTAATTATATTTTGAAAATAATTATCTTCTGAATTTTTTTAACTTCTCTCAACGATCATAGTTAATTTTGTTTTGACAATTTAAGGATTAAATCACAAAAGAAAAAAAAAAGGAAAATTAAGGACGAAACTGCTAATAATTAAGTGAAATTAGAAGGAACGAGTGCTTTAAAAAGAAATTCTTGATGAATAATTGTCATGGCCCTCATGGAGAAATAAATTTGGACTTTTTCAGCAGTGAACACTGACATGTCTTTTACTTTACATCTCATTTCTTCTAATTCCAACCCGTACATCATACGCATGCCATAAATTACACGCCTCGATCGATCTACACCATAAACTACTAACAAAAACTGGGACTGAATTCATATATCTTCTTATTCGAGTCTTCTTTTGTATTCTTCTATTGAGATCATATCGCATTAAATAATTATCATAACTTTTTAATTTGTGATATAAAATTTTAATTTACGTGACATAATATTATGAAAAGAACGTGAAAGTAGACACGAATAAAGAGAAAGTTGATTCCTGGTAATTGTAAAACAAAACAGAAGGAAAGAAATAAATTAATGGTGACCCGTTCCTAAAGTTTTAATCTGCACATCCTTCTCTCACTGAATTACCATTTTGAGCTACTATTCTAGTTGGAATATAAAAAAAGGAAACTCAATATAGTGTGTATGGAAGAGAAATGATCATCTTGAGTCTTCTTCTCCTTATTTTGGAACCATACATTATACAAAATAAATAAATAAAATAAAAAATAAAAAAATTTGCAACTGCGGGTATTCATAGCAAAAATACAATATAGCTAACTTGTTCTGATTTTCTTCAAAGGACTAGGTAGTACCATGAACACAGAAGCAAGGTCGTCCGGAACCTTAAAAAACCCTTGTGAAGGAGGAGGCCTCAACTTCTTATAGCTAGCCTGCCGAGCCTTTCTTGGAGCCGGTGGGCACACCAACGGGGCCGAACTCAATATGTCGTCACCGGGCAACCTCCTCGGCGTTCGACACTCTTCCTCGTCATCCAAACACAAAAGCTCTTCTTTTCTCTTATTATTCGACCCTGTGTTGCACCGATTCGTTAGAATAGTTGGTAATAAGGGCATAATTGTCCGCAACTCTTCATCTTCCAAACCCATGAAGAAATTTTAAGAGATATATCACGTAGTCTAGCTAGATCTCCTTCCAATGAAACAAAATTTCTGGCCTGTACCCTTTTATGATCGAGAGAGAGAGAGAGAGAGAGAGAGAGAGAGAGAGAGAGATGTGGTGAATATGAGAAAGGAAGAGAAGAGAGAGGAATAGAAATGAATGAGTGAAGGTGAGAATGTGGTCTGATATAATGGTAGGGTTACACATAAATTACATATAGGAATGACGGGGACGAGTAATATATGACCCAAAGGGGTTGGAAGCTAGCGCTACTGATATGATCAAGATTGAAGAAGGAGACAAATTAAATAAAGGAAATTACAAAAGGGGAAATGTTTTCAATAATGGCGTGTGGGAGTGAGGGCGTTGATTGATTATTACTAGTTAAAAAGTTGACAACGCAGCCTTTTTAACTAAGCAAAAGGGCAAATCATGGGTACCTATTCATGTGGTCGCCCTTGCTCGATCAATAGATATATATATACATATATATATATATATATATAGAGAGAGAGAGAGAGAGAGAGAGAGAGAGAGAGAGATTTTCCCTTCAAACATCATCACATGCCACCATTTCCTTTGCCCTTTTGCTGCCTCTCCTCATTAATCATTTTTAGGTCAACTTTCGCTTTTGTTTGTCCCTACCATATGTTGATACACATATTTTGTGTTTTCTTTTTAACTAGATTTTTAATCTCATTGATAATTATGGTGAGCAAAATGTTAGTAATAAAAAATGGGGTGTTAGTATAGAAGTAATTATTTTGCGTATGGAAGAACGATTTTATTGGGCATCCTTAAAAAAAATGAAAAAACATTTGTAGTTGTCACGACTTGCTGCCTAGCTACTAACTTAAGCTGGCGGAAGGCCGCGATGCAAAAATATATACATAATATATTAACTTGAAGATAATATACTTAGGATAAATCAAAGATTTGAGTTATTTAATTTACTTAACCATAAAAATGCAGAAATTTTTTTATCATTTATTGTGTTTACAAAACCATATTTATAATGCGCATGCAGAAATTTCACGAATTTCTTTTTTAATTCATACAAGATTCATATTGGGCCATATGACTGTCCCAAAAGATTTAATAAGTTTGACCATCAATATATGTAGACGTTTAGAAGTAAGGTCCTAAAAATAATAAGCCCCAACATCATAAAAGAAACTTAAAGTTCATTTTTTCAAAAGTTAAAATTCAAAAGTTGGTCATAATTGGTCGTATTCCACATGTACCACCACCTCAATTCGTTTTCTTGCTCACTCCTCTTTAACTATAGACTTGCCTGCAATACAAGGAAATTCTAGTGAGCTAGAGAGCTCAGTAAGTGAGTAGACTAGCTACTCTAAATATGATTGAATGCATACAATGTAGGGAGGTTTCCTCAAACTCATTAATCCATAAAAACACTATGTATATAAGTCATTTAGTAGCGTTCATATTCCTTTTCTTTTTGTCCTCCCTCTTATCGTATCCTTACTTTTAAGCTATCGTTACTCTCGTCTAATCAATTGTGTACCCCCATAAGTACACACTCGTATAAAAGTCAAAACAAATAGTAGGTAAAAAAAGTACAAAATTACAAAGTTATCCTAATGAGTCCGACATACCCATAATTTGTCTTCTCGTTTGGTGATCACAACAATCAAAATAATAAGAGAATGAAAACAAAAACACGAAGCACACATTAATCACACGCCGCCATTTAACATGATCATAATTAAAACATTTTGTATAACTCATAGCATATCACAATATGCCAATGCCAATGTACAATTATGATATCATATTATAGCTCAAGTTCTCATATGAAAAGTAAAATAACATGTCACATAGATTCCATATTATTCTAAGAGTTACATATCTCGTTCTCATAATAAAACTGATGATTGATAAATGTCGAATCATACGTAGTAGAATAAAATCAAGCCCCAGTTTAACCTTACTATTTTCAAAGTTTAAACATATTATCTCAACATATTGAGCGAGAACATACCATATACTATTATAATGATTTAGGAGCACAACACGCTTACATAAATTATATCATGGTTCATACCATTATAAATCATGGACATGCATAATCATAAGGTAAACACATATCACTTGCATTGCAGGTGCATACTCCACTTACCTTAAATGTTAGGTTCCAAACGTAAGCTCCTCCTTAATTCATTTAGTTCACAACTGTGGATTAAGCGTTCACCTATTTTTAACAAACATTGTCCTGTCAATTAGAGCATTACAAATTCTCTTAAGAGTACTACGGCACCCTCGACTTACTAATGAATTTCTAGAGTAGAAAATCATATTATTATCTTGATCAGAGACTTAGCGTGAATATAGTTTGGGAAGAAAGAACAAAAAAAAAAAAAAAAAAAAAAAAAACTACTCTTATGGGGATTAATAATTTTGTCCCTAACCTAACAAAATTTATCAACGAATCACAAATAATATGATCAGAGACTTAGCGTGAATATAGTTTGGGCAGAAAGAACAAAAAAAAGAAAACTACTCTTATGGGGATTAATAATGTTGTCCCTAACCTAACAAAATATATTAACGACTCACAAATTATAACGCCCCTCCCGAGCCAGCAGCTAAGAACTACACCAACTTGATAACTCTAGGAATTATAGTTATTTTAGAAATTTCTAGGCTTATAGTTGGCTCATCCAAAGGCTTAGTTGTTAATTTTCTGCTTTATTTGCTCAACTTTTAGTTCATGTAGTGCACTCTACTGAGATTCATTTGTGTGTTGTTTCTGTGATGTTTTTGAAGAAACTTGATCAAGGAAGGGATTAATGTGTGTCCAAGAGGTGTTGTTTCTGATCTTTAGGTTTTGTGAGGATAAATGTTGCAGCATTTGCTTCAGCAAAAATATGATAGCAGGCAGTTAGTAGATGACGTCAGCGCATAACTTTGTGAGAAAATTAGGACAAAGTGCACAAAAGATGGATTTGGCGCTTAGTCAGCTAGACCCAACCTCTAAGTAGGAGCCACCTCAGCATCCTTGGTTGCCCTAAAGAGAAATACACTTTAATTCTCAGTAAAAAGGAGTGCCGCATCAAGCAAAAAAAAAAAATATAAATAGATGAGAAATTAGAACAGCAAGGCACCGAGTGAGCTAAGGCAGCAAAGTCCAAAAAGAAAACCAGAGAGAAAGAAAGGAATGATGAGTACAGGAGGGGACGAATTTGGAGTTGGAAATCTCAAGGAGTGAAACCACAAAAGGAGACTACCAAGCTTTATCTTTTCTTTACCGTTATTCTCCTCATTTTGGTTTATCTTTTCTTGTCTTTTGTACTCAAACCATGGCTGTCTATTTTGTTGAACTTAACAGAATAATTATGAGCTAAATTAATTTGGCTGGGATGATAAAGTACTCAGATCTGTAATTTGACGTTGTGTATGCTCACTTTTTCTATATTGATACTGATTCGTTTGTTCAATATAATATATCTTGTTCATTTTTTGTTTGCTGACCGGCCATCATAAGCAAAATATAATGATTTCAATTTGCTGGAAAGTTGATTAGGATTAGACCAATATTAAATAGCGTGTAGTTTAAGTAAATTGCACTAAGAAATCTAGTTGATTTGCGAGTAGTATAGGAATATACACTTGTTTCACATAACCCAATTGAAACCCATGCTTAACATAACCTCTCTATTTAGATTTCTCATAGGAATATGTAGAAATTTGAGTAAAGAGGTGAAATCATAAGTAGATCGGGAGATTCTAGTGTAAAGTTCGTATTTCAGGTTAACTAACAGCATTACTGTAGTAAAATTCGTAGCATAAATAGCCCAGGTTGCAGTGAAGGGGAAATTGGGTCCTAGTCCTTTCACATAGATTGATTTTCACCTTTGATAATTGAGTATGCACTTATTTACTTCTGTTTACTACAATTCTTTTAGTCTTCGTAGTTGAATCAAACCATTAAAATTCTGTTTACATTGCATCTCTTGGATGTTATTAAGAAAAATGTTGGTAACTTTCTCCGTGGGAACCTTGGCCATGTGATTTCAGGACAAGGAATTTCCGTGGACCCATCCAAGATAGAAATTGTGCTACAGTGGGAAAGGCCAAAGAATGTGACAGAGATCCGAAGTTTTCTCAGACTCGCGGGGTATTACCGGCGTTTTGTGAAGGACTTCTCAAGTATCGCTGCACCGATGACTCGGTTGACCAAGAAGGAAGTGTAACACCCTGACGAATTAATTGAGATTAATTAAGGTAATTAAGATTATTAGTGTGCCTAATCTGATTTAATTAATTGAGTTTAAATAATTCCAAGGTATTTAAATTATTCACAAGAATTTATTTTAACCCGTATGTGTATGGGCGCATTTCGGACTATTTTAGTGCACATGTCATTTTCTTTTATTTTTATTTCCCTTTTCCTTTTTTTTCTTTTCTTTTCTTTTCTTTTCCTTCCTTTTCTTTTCTTTTTTTCCGTATGCGTTTTTCTCTTCTCTCTCTCCTTCACTCTCCCGCTCACTCTCTCCCTCTCTCTCTCATTTCCATCCCAAATCGAACGAGTTTTGAGCCAAAGAGTGATTTCAAAGAGTTTTCAACATCAAGAGAAGGATTCAAGGTAAGATTACTGAAAGAACCTCTCTTGAATCTATGTTTTTCGGATTTTAAAACTTATTTTGGTTCAAAACGGATTTTGATGATTTTCGAGTAAAACTAGAGTAGAAATTGGAGATCTTGGGTTCTTTGGACTTGTTTTAGGACCTAGAACCCGGATCTAGTGTTTTCCCTTTGAAAAATCTAGATTTGGGACTGGATTTGCAGGTTTTGGACCGATTTCATGAAGTTCTCTCGCTGGTCGATTTCACCGGTCGACCTGCGGTCGACCGGATTGCAGTGTCGACCGTCGACCGTCCGGTCGACCGGTGTGCACTCTACCGGTCGACCGGTAGAGTTGCACTGCTCTGTCACCGGTCGACCGGTGTACACGGGGTTTGACCCTGTTTGGCCTGAAATTGTCGTTTTGACCCATGTTTTCGGGGAGAACCCAAATTAGCTTCATTTGGGGACTTGGGATGAAAGGATTAGTATTCTTAATCCCTGATTTGATATTTAAAAACCCTTGGAATGGAATTTGAACATGAAAATGGATTAGGGCACACTAATTGAGAATCTTGGTATATGATTGAAATTGGATTACTTTAGGACTGAGGATTGATCCTAAAGTGGTGTTTTGTATCAGTGCTCGCTGTGGATTCAGACTGAAGGGGCTTGAGGAAGCGGAAGCCGGATAGGGCAACGCTAGTCCCAGGTTTGATTGTGCGAGGTAGGATTTCTATCCCTTTTCCTTGTGAGCCTGTTTTCAAAGAAGATTTTGGCCTTGAAAATGTTTTAAAGAAAGGGATTGATTTGCGAAAGAAAAACGTTTTAAAAACCATGGCTTGTTAGTTTATGGAATTCCTTGGCTTGTCCTGTCCTTGGAATCCATAGCTTGTCAGCCATGGAACCTCATGGCTTGTTCACCATGGGGCCCAAGGGCTTGAGTAGTTCGTGGGGTCATATGAACGATTTCATAATGTTAAACGGATGATTTCTTAAGATAAGAGATCTTGTGAACTGGTAATAGAGTCTATTGTCAGAAGCCTAGATAGGATGCGGAGAGTGCATCCTCGGGGGCAGAACCCGAAACCGGTCCGGTAGGCGAGGCACTTGGTGAGGTGAGTAATTTGTA
Organism: Morus alba; assembly: GCA_012066045.3. NCBI lineage: Eukaryota > Viridiplantae > Streptophyta > Magnoliopsida > Rosales > Moraceae > Morus > Morus alba. The sequence continues at coordinate 60,889,305 of CP050224.2, forward strand.
CTAATTACTCATCAAGCCTCAGAAAAACAGTTAGTTTCTGTTATATTTCCTTTGAGAAAAAGGATGTGAGGTTCCTACTGCTCGGCTTGGACCGAATGTCTATTTATTTTAATTACGCACTTATTTATTTACTTGTTTATTTAAATTATTTCAAATTATATCCCACTGGGCCTTTTCGCTCATGTTTCAAATGTTTAAACCCCTCCCAGAGATTCGAGGAGCGGTGCATCGTAGTCGAAGTTGTGCTACGGATCGAGCAAGCGAGGATTGTGTTATCCTCTTAAGCAAATGTAAGGAATTTGGGAAATTCAAACTTAACTAATATTTGGATTTACTAGACTGTGGATGATGTCTGTTGTAATTGTTTATTTACATGACCATGTATGTATAATAATCAGATATCTCAGGGGGTGGAGCCCCGTGTGTCGAGGCTCCTGGATTATATTGTTTATTTATTTATTTTAATGCGTCAAAGGGGGCCGGTTGGGGAATTCCGCTTTATTAATCCCTAATCGAGCTCCACGTCACCCACCCCGCTTTGGGGCGTGACAGAGTGGTATCGAGCATTAGGTTAAGAACCCCGGATTGTACATACATGTGTGACATCCGTTATCCACCGAATAGTCTAGTTTGATTTCGCTTGAAGGAAATGGCGCCTCGCCGCAGACTAGGTAACCAGCCGGAACAACCGAATCAAGGATTCTTCGATGCCATGTTTATCGCCTTTCAAGGCATGGCCACTAGAGCTCGGAATGAGCGACCGGGTCGATCGAAACAGAATATTTCCGGGAATTCAAAGTGCGGCGCCTATCCCCGCTTAATAGTGAGGGAGGACCCAGAAGCGGAGTTTTGGATTGACTCCATAGTTAAGCATTTGAGTACTATGGGAGTTCCAAATGAATACCGGGTGGAATTTATGTGTACAAGATGGAAGGATTGGCAAACACTTGGTGGAAACAGTCAAGAGGAGGATGAATGTCACAGGATGACCTGGGAACAATTCGAGGTGATGTTCAATGATCGCATTTCCTCCGAGTTACAGGGAAGAAAAGGCACTCGGAATTCATGTCGCCAAGGCAAGGTGACATGTCCGTAAGGGAATATGAGGCTAGGTTTAATGACCTATCCCGGTTTGCGCCATCTCTAGTGGAGTCTCAAGACATGAAATGTCTCAAGTTTGAGGGGGGCCTCAAGAACTCGTGAGGAGATCCTTGGTGGCTCTAAGACTTCGAACTTCCGGGATTTAGTAGCCGCCGCTATGAGGGTGGAACAGATAACCGCCTATCGCCAAAGTAAAGAAGAAGAAGCAGGTGGGTCTCCGCCTCGTAGACCCTCCGCTTTCTCGGCAGGCCTTCTTTTGGGTGGACCACAATGAGTGGTAGAAGAAACCGCAATCAAGAAATGACAAGTGGTGGCGTGGTTCTTCCGGGAGTGACAGAAATGTTCCGTGACGGGCCCAAGTGTCACCATTGTGGGCAGGTGGGCCATATTAGGAGGAATTGTCCTAATCGGCCACCGCTCATCAAGCCCAAAGTGACGCTTCCTATAGCCAAGAAGGGCCGCCACAATACGTGCCGCCATATCGGCCCGCAACATATGCCATACCCTCATGCGCCGACCTATCGCCCGCCTCAAGATTCACGGTTCCGCCTCAAGCGCCGAGACCCGGCACAACCACCTCCGCCACAACAAAGATAGACCTCCGGCTCACGGTCTAATGTTGGTGACAGAGGGAAGGGAAAAGTACAGGACAAGCTTATACCCCGCAGCAGGAGGCAGCTGGAGGTCGGACCAAAGAACGCAGTGGTTGAGGGTATGATTCTAATCTCTCATTCTTTTGCTCACGTGTTATTTGATACAGGTGCCACACACTCGTTTATATCAAGTTCTTTTGTTCGGACTTTGAAACCGAAATCAAAAACTTAGAAGTCCCGATGACTTTGAACTCCCCACCGGGATGTGGGAGGTGATGAGTGTGTGTAAGTCGTGTGAAATCACGATTGGTGGTGAGCGATTGAGAGCAGACTTGATTATCCTTCCGATGACCCCGTTTGATGTGGTGCTCGGAATGGATTGGTTGTCAAGGCACGGTGCAATTGTTGATTGCTACCGTAGAAAAGTGACATTGGTGACGAATTCCGGAGCGGTGATTGCTTATCGTGCGTAGATGAACCCAGGTCCTTTGGGGAACGATCGTTGAAGTACAGCGTTGGGGACGGAAGAATCTAGCCTGTTTTTTTCCCTTCTTGCCATGGAAGGTGAATTTGAAGTGAGCGGAGATAGTGTAGGAATCCCTGTGGTGGATGAATTTGCGACGTTTTTCGAGGATCTACCGGGCTTACCGGATCGAGATTGAATTTGCATTGATTTGGTTCCGGGACGGCACCTATTTCCATTCCTCCATACCGGATGGCTCCGGAGATGAAGGAATTAAGAACACAGCTTGAAGAGTCGGCAGAGAAGGGATATATCCGAAATAGTACTTCCCTTGGGGTGCACCGGTGCTATTTGTGAAGAAGCACGACGGATCTCTTCGGTTGTGCATTGACTACCGACAATTGAACAGGTAATCTGTGAAGAATAAGTACCCACCGCCGAGAATCGATGAATTGTTCGATCGCTTGGGTGGATCACAGCCTACTCTAAGATTGATTTGAGGTCCGGTACCACCAATTGAAAATCGTGGAGGAGGATATTCAAGACGCTTTAAACTCGGTATGGGCACTTCGAAGTTTCGGTAATGCCGCTGATTGACAAATGCCCCCGCCGCATTCATGGATTTGATGAATCGGGTTTTTCGCCGTACTTGGATCGGTTTGTCATCGTGTTCATTGATGACATCTTGGTGTATTCAAGACTTGGGAAGAACATGCGCAAAGACCTTAGGATTGTTCTTCGCACCCTTCGAGAACACCGGTTGGCTGAAGAAGGAGAAGTGTGACTTCCGGCTGACAGAGGTGAAGTTCCTTGGCCATGTGATTTCTGGACAGGGAATCTCTGAGATCCTTCTAAGATTGAGACGTACTCACAAAGGGGAAAGGTCAAGAATGTGGCGAGATTCGAAGCTTTCTCGGACTCGCGGGGTATTACCGGCGTTTTGTAAAGGACTTCTCGAGTATAGCTGCACCGATGACTCGGTTGACCAAGAAAGAAGTTCATTCGAGTGGGATGTCAATGTGAACGTGCCTTTCAGGAATTGAAGGTAAGGTTGACAAGTGCACCGATTCGACGATTCCTAATACCGAGGAGCCATACGAGGTGTACTCCGACGCCTCGGGGTTGGGCTTGGTTGTGTCTTGATGCAAGGCGGACACGTAGTAGCTTATGCATCTCGCCAATCGAGACCGCATGAGCGGAACTACCCCACGCATGACTTGGAGTTAGCAATGGTAATATTTGCTCTGAAAATATGGAGATGTTATCTCTATGGAGCAAGGTTTCGTGTCTTCTCCGATCATAAGAGTCTGAAGTACTTGTTTACTCGGAAAGATCCGAACCTCGCACAGAGGAGATGGGTGGAGTACATGGAAGACTATGACTTCACTCTGCAAAGATCATCCTGGAAAAGCTAATGTGGTGGCCGATGCCCTTAGCGGTGAAAAACGCTGTGGACTCAAGCCATTAGCTTTGGAGGATTGGAAGAGGACCAAGTGGTAAGTGAGTATGATCTTCAGCACCATGAGGATTATAACCAGGTTGTGGTGTATAATCTGATTTCCGCACCAGCTCTTGTGCAACAAGTCAAGGTAATCAATGGCGTGATCCACACCTCCGAGGAATTTGGATTCGAATCCGAATGGAGAACAATTTGAAGATTGGAGAATCCGGGAGGATGGAGCCTTGTATTTCGAAACCGCCTCATTGCCTCCTAAGGCGGGTGAGATAAAGAAGATGATTCTGCATGAAGCTCACAAATCGAGGTACGCCATTCATCCGGTAGTACCAAGATGTACCAGGACTTGAAGAGACAGATCTGGTGGAGAGGCATGAAGAGAGATGTTTGTGAGTACGTCTCGGAATGCGTGACTTGCCTCCAAGTTAAAGCCGAGCACCGAAGCCGCCGGAGAGTTGCAACCTCTTCCTGTCCCCTCGAATGGAAATGGGAGCACATCACGATGGATTTTCCGATGGGACTACCGAGAACCGAGTTGAGGCACGATGCCATCCGGGTGGTGGTTGACAAAGTTGACGAAGTCTGCGCGACTTCATACCGCTCCGCGCGACGTATTCTCGGAAGGTTCCGCCGGTTGTACCGGAGCACATCGTGAGGCTACACGGGTGCCACCGCTATCACGCCCCGATCGTGACACGCGTTTCAATGCAAGGTATTGGAGAAGTTTCCAGAAGCCATGGGAACAGATTGAACTTCAAAGATGAGATTTCATCCTCGACGGATGGACAATCTGAAAGAGTTATTCAGATTCGGAGGATATGCTTCGTGCTTGTATTCGGATTTTGGCGGAACCGAAGAAATACCGCATCTAGCTGAGTTTGCATACAACAACAACTATCATCGCCAAGATTTGTATGGCACCGCTTGAGGCGCTGTATGGTCGCCCTTGTAGGTCACCTGCTTGTTGGTTGGAACCAGAGGATAGACTTACAACCGGACCGGATGTCATTCAAGAGAACAATGAGAAGATAGTCAGGATTCGAGAACGTCTCATAATGAGCTCAAAGTCGCCGGAAGAGCTATGCCGACAGAGGCGAGGGCCTCGAATTCCAAGAAGGCGACTTTGTGTTGCTAAAGGTTTCCCCACGTAAGGGAGTTACTCGGTTTGGTGTGAAAGGAAAACTCGCACCAAGGTATGGGGACCATTCCCGATCGCAACGAGTCGGAGTGGTGGCGCATCGTTGGCTTTACCGCCTGAGCTATCTCACGTGCATGACGTGTTTCATGTCTCTATGCTTCGAAATGTCAACCCGAGCCGGAAGCGTAGTGCGGGTTTGATGTTCCGATCTGATGACGCGGCCTTCTTCAGGAGGCACCAGCCTGTATTCTTGACAGAAGATGAAGAGTCTCAAGGCCATCGTGAGATTCCGCTAGTGAAAGTGCCGTGGCAGCACCATGGTGTTGAGGAAGCAACATGGGAGTTTGAAACGACGATGCAGAACGTTATCCGCATCTCGCTTGCACTTTGAGGTGAGTTTTAATTTCGAGGACGAAATTGCCTAAGGGGGGTGGAGTCAGAACACCACGACGAATTAATTGAGATTAATTAAGGTAATTAAGATTATTAGTGTGCCTAATCTGATTTAATTAATTGAGTTTAAATAATTCCAAGGTATTTAAATTATTCACAAGAATTTATTTTAACCCGTATGTGTATGGGCGCATTTACGGACTATTTTAGTGCACATGTCATTTTCTTTTATTTTTATTTCCCTTTTCCTTTTTCTTTTTCTTTTCTTTTCTTTTCCTTCCTTTTCTTTTCTTTTTCCGCGTTTTTTCCTTTCTCTCTCTCTCCTTCACTCTCCCCCCACTCTCTCCCTCTCTCTCTCTCTCTCTCATTTCCATCCCAAATCGAACGAGTTTTGAGCCAAAGAGTGATTTCAAAGAGTTTTCAACATCAAGAGAAGGATTCAAGGTAAGATTACTGAAAGAACCTCTCTTGAATCTATGTTTTTCGGATTTTAAAACTTATTTTGGTTCAAAACGGATTTTGATGATTTTCGAGTAAAACTAGAGTAGAAATTGGAGATCTTGGGTTCTTTGGACTTGTTTTAGGACCTAGAACCCGGATCTAGTGTTTTCCCTTGAAAAATCTAGATTTGGGACTGGATTTGCAGGTTTTGGACCGATTTCCGCGAGTTCTCTCTCAGCGTCGTCGATTTCACCGGCCGACCGCGGCGGTCGACCGGATTGTGGTCGACCGGTCGACCGTCCGGTCGACCGGTGTGCACTCTACCGGTCGACCGGGTGAGAGTTGCATCGCCTCACACCGGGTCGACCGGTGTACACGGGTTTGACCCCCTGTTTGGCCCGAAATTGTCGTTTTGACCCATGTTTTTGGGAGAACCCAAATTAGCTTCATTTGGGGACTTGGGATGAAAGGATTAGTATTCTTAATCCCCGATTTGATATTTAAAAACCCCTTGGAATGGAATTTGAACATGAAAATGGATTAGGGCACACTAATTGAGAATCTTGGTATATGATTGAAATTGGATTACTTTAGGACCGAGGATTGATCCTAAAGTGGTGTTTTGTATCGATGCTCACTGTGGATTCGCATCAAGGGGCTTGAGGAAGCGGAAGCCGGATAGGGCAACGCTAGTCCCGTGTTTGATTGTGCGAGGTAGGATTTCTATCCCTTTTCCTTGTGAGCCTGTTTTCAAAGAAGATTTTGGCCTTGAAAATGTTTTAAAAGAAAGGGATTGATTTATGAAAGAAAAACGTTTTAAAAACCATGGCTTGTTAGTTTATGGAATTCCTTGGCTTGTCCTGTCCTTGGAATCCATAGCTTGTCACATGGAACCTCATGGCTTGTTCACCATGGGGCCCAAGGCTTTGAGTAGTTCGTGGGGTCATATGAACGATTTCATAATGTTAAACGGATGATTTCTTAAGATAAGAGATCTTGTGAACTGGTAATAGAGTCTATTGTCAGAAGCCTAGATAGGATGCGGAGAGTGCATCCTCGGGGCGTAACCCGAAACCGGTCCGGTAGGCGAGGCACTTGGTGAGGTGAGTAATTTGTACTAATTACTCAAAGCCCTGTAAAACGGTTAGTTTTTCATTATATTTCCTTTGAGAAAAAGGATGTGAGGTTCCTACTGCTCGTCGGACCGAATGTCTATTTATTTTAATTACGCACTTATTTATTTACTTGTTTATTTAAATTATTTCAAATTATATCCCACTGGGCCTTTCGCTCATGTTTCAAATGTTTAAACCCCTCCCAGAGATTCGAGGAGCGGTGCATCGAATGAGTTGTGCTACGGATCGAGCAAGCGAGGATTGTGTTATCCTCTTAAGCAAATGTAAGGAATTTGGGAAAATTCAGAAACTTAACTAATATTTGGATTTACTAGACTGTGGATGATGTCTGTTGTAATTGTTTATTTACATGACCATGTATGTATAATATCAGATATCTCAGGTGGAGCCCCGTGTGTCGAGGCTCCCCGGATTATATTGTTTATTTATTTATTTTAATGCAGTCAGGTGGGGCCCGGTTGGGGAATTCCGCTTTATTAATCCCTAATCGAGCTCCACGTCACCCACCCCGTTTGGGGGGCGTGACAGGAAGTCAGATTCGAGTGGGATGCTGAATTTGAACATGCCTTCCAGGAATTGAAGGTAAGGTTGACAACTGCACCGATTCTGACGATCCCTAATACCGAGGAGCCATACGAGGTGTACTCTGACGCCTCGGGTGTTGGGCTTGGTTGTGTCTTGATGCAAGGCGGACACGTAGTAGCTTACGCATCTCGCCAACTGAGACCGCACGAGCGGAACTACCCCACGCATGACTTGGAGTTAGCAATGTAATATTTGCTCAAGATATGGAGATGTTATCTCTATGGAGCAAGATTTTAGGTCTTCTCTCGATCATAAGAGTCTCAAGTACTTGTTTACTCGGAAGGATCTGAACCTCGACATGAGGAGATGGGTAGAGTACATGGAAGATTATGACTTCACCCCTGCGGTATCATCCCCGAAAAAGCTAATGTGGTGGCCGATGCCCTTAGTAGAAAAACGCCGGGACTCTGGCGTCATTAGCTTTGGAGGATTGGAAGAGGACCCGAAGTGGTAAGTGAGTATGATCTTCAAGCATTCATGAGGATTATAACCAGTCTGTGGTGTATAATCTGATCTCCGCACCAGCTCTTATGCAACAGGTTAAGCAGAATCAATGGCAGGACCCACACCTCCAAGGAATTTGGATTAGGATCCAGAATGGAGAACAGTTTGAGGATTGGAGAATCCGAGAAGACGGGACGCTGTACTTTCGCGACCGCCTCGCTGTTCCTAAAGTGGGTGAGATCAAGAAAGCAATTCTGCATGAAGCTCACAAATAGAGGTACGCCATTCATCCGGGTAGTACCAAGATGTACCAGGACTTGAAGAGACAGTACTGGTAGAGAGGCATGAAGAGAGATGTTCGTGAGTACGTCTCGAAATGCGTGACTTGCCTCCGAGTTAAAACTGAGCACCAGAAGCCAGTGGGAGAGTTGCAACCTCTTCCTGTCCCTGAATGGATTGGGAGCATATCACGATGGATTTTCTGATGGGACTATCGAGAACCGAGTTGAAGCACGATGCCATCTGGGTGGTAGTTGACAGGTTGACGAAGTCTGCGCACTTCATACCGTTTCGTGCGACGTATTCTCGAAAAATTCTGTCAGAATTGTACCTGGAGCACATCGTGAGGTTACACGGGTGCCACTGTCTATCACGTCTGATCGTGATACGCGTTTCAATGCAAGGTATTGGAGAAGTTTCCAGGAAGCCATAGGAACAGAATTGAACATCAGCACAACATTTCATCCTCAGACGGATGGACAATCTGAAAGCGTTATTCAGATTCTGGAGGATATGCTTCGTGCTTGTGTTCTGGATTTTGGCGGGAACTGGAAGAAATACCTGCACCTAGCTGAGTTTGCTTACAATAGCAATTATCAAGCCAGTATCGGTATGGCACCGTTTGAGGCGTTGTATGGTCGTCCTTGTAGGTCACCTGTTTGTTGGTTGGAACCAGAGGATAGACTTACAACTGGGCCGGATGTCATTCAAGAGAACAATGAAAAGATAGCTGTGATTCGAGAACGTCTGTTGACAGCTCAAAGTCGACAGAAGAGCTATGCTGATAGAAGGCGTAGGCCTTTGGAATTTCAAGAAGGTGACTTTGTTCCGTTGAAGGTTTCTCCACGAAAAGGAGTTACTCGATTTGGTGTGAAAGGAAAACTCGCACCAAGGTATGTGGGACCATTCCCGATCGTGCAACGAGTCGGAGTGGTGGCGTACCGGTTGGCTTTACAGCCTGAGCTATCTCACGTGCATGACGTGTTTCATGTCTCCATGCTTCGGAAATGTTAGCCTGAGCCGGAAGCAGTAGTGCAATGGTTTGACGTTCCGATGTAGTATGACGCGTCTTACGAGGAGGCACCAGTTCAGATTCTTGACAGGAAGATGAAGAGTCTGCGTCATCGTGAGATTCCGTTAGTGAAAGTGCTGTGGCAGCACCATGGTGTTGAGGAAGCAACATGGGAGCTTGAAACGACGATGCAGGAACGTTATCCGCATCTGTTTGCACTTTGATGTGAGTTTTAATTTCGAGGACGAAATTGCCTAAGGGGGGTGGAGCTGTAACACCCTGAAGAATTAATTGAGATTAATTAAGGTAATTAAGATTATTAGTGTGCCTAATCTGATCTAATTAATTGAGTTTAAATGATTCCAAGGTATTTAAATTATCTACAGTAATTTATTTTAATCCAGAAGTGTGTATGGGCGCATTTCAGGACTGTTATATTTTCGCACATGTCATTTTGCTTTATTTTTCTTTTTCTTTTCTTTTCTTTTCTTTTTCCTTTCCTTCCTTTCCCTTTTTCTCCCGTGCGGCTCACTCTTTTTCTCTCTCTCTCTTTCACTCTCCCGTGCTCTCTCTCCCTCTCTCTTTCCCATTTTTGTCTCAAATCAAGACTGGATTCGAACCAAGAGTGATTTCAAAGAGTTTTCAACATCAAGAGAAGGATTCAAGGTAAGATTACTGAAAGAACCTCTCTTGGATTTCAAGTTTTTCGGATTTAAAACTTACTCTTGGTTCAAAACGGGTTTTGATGGATTTAGTGTGAAACTAGGGTAGAAATTGGAGATCTTAGGTTCTTTGGACTTGTTTTAGGACCTAGAAGCCGGATCTAGTGGTTGTCCCTTGAGATTTTATGATTTGGGACTGGATTTGCAGGTTTTTGGACTGATTTTCGCGAGTTTTTGCGAACTGGAGATGTCCACCGGTCGACCGGATCTTGTTATGGCCACCGGCCGACCGGTCCAGTCGACCGGATGCACACCACCAGCCGACCGGTGGTGATGCACTCCTCTGTCTCCGGTCGACCGGTGTACACGGTGTTTGACCCTGTTTGGCCTGAAATTGTCGTTTTGACCCCTGTTTTTACGGAGAACCCAAATTAGCTTCATTTGGGGACTTGGGATGAAAGGATCAGCATCTTTAATCCCTGATTTGATATTTAAAACCCTTGGAATGGAATTTGAAACATGAAAATTGATTAGGGCACACTAATTGAAAAATCTTGGTATATGATTGAGATTCGATTACTTTAGGACTGAGAATTGATCCTAAAGTGTGTTTTGTATCAGTGATCGCTGAGGATTCAGACTAAAGGGGCTTGAGGAAGCGGAAGCCGGGAAAGGCAACGCTAGTCCCAAGTTTGATTGTGCGAGGTAGGATTTCTATCCCTTTTCCTTGTGAGCCTGTTTTCAAAGAAGATTTTGGCCTTGAAAATGTTTTAAAGAAAGGGATTGGTTTGCGAAAGAAAAATGTTTTAAAAACCATGGCTTGTTAGTTTATAGAAATCCTTGGCTTGTCCTGTCCATGGAATCCATAGCTTGTCTAGTCATGGAACCTCATGGCTTGTTCAGACATGGGGCCCGCGGCTTGAGTAGTTCGTGGGGTCATATGAACGATTTCATAATGTTAAACGGTTGATTTCTTAAGACAAGAGATCTTGTGAACTGGTAATAGAGTCTATTGCTGTAAGCCTAGATAGGATGCGGAGAGGGCATCCTCGGGGGCAGAACCCGAAACCGGTCCGGTAGCCGAGGCGCTTGGTGAGGTGAGTAATTTGTACTAATTATTACGGCAAAGCCTGTAATATGGATTATTTATCGTTATATTTCCTTTGAGAAAAAGGATGTGTGGTTCCTACTGCTCAGTCGGGTCAATGTCTTATTTATTTTATTATCGCACTTATTTATTTGTTCGTTTATTTAAATTATTTCAAATTATATCCAACTGGGCCTTTCGCTCATGTTTCAAATGTTTAAACCCCTCCCGTGAGATTCGAGGAGCGGTGCATCGAGAATGAGTCGTGCTACGGGTCGAGCAAGTGAGGATTGAGTTATCCTCTTGAACAAATGTAAGGAATTTGAGAAATTATGTAAACTTATTAATATTTGGATTTACTAGACTGTGGATGATGTCTGTTGTAATTGTTTATTCATATGAACATGTATGTACGAAACTGTATGTCCTGTGGGGTGGAGCCCTGTGTGTTAGAGGCTCCTGGATTATGTAATTTATTCATATTTTAATGCAGTTAAGTGTGGGACCCAGTTGGGGATCTGCTTTATTAGTCCCTAATCGAGCTCCACGTCACCCACCCCGTTTGGGGGGTGTGACAGGAAGACATCTTTTGAGAGTGATTGATAGAATATCCTACCAAAACCCAACTCCATGTTGATGAAGTTTCAATCTTTTTCTCAGATTCCACTTTCACAGCAACTTTAGGAGAGTTTTAGGGCTGCCAAACGTGCTCAAAACCAGAAAAGAATTAAGGATTTGGTTCCTTTATAGATTAGGAAGTGAAAGAGTGGATAAAGTTTAACGGCATGTGTGGGAGATGGATTTCTACTTAGGGTTTGTGAGACTTACAGGAATGGTAGAGAATAGAGTGAGAGAGATGAAAGAGAGCATAGTTTAATCTCTGAAATCAGATTGGGTATGATATTAATCGATAACCCCTTAATTAAATTTTAGTGTGGTTAATTTTCTATTGGTGGTATTCGGTAGTAATTAGAAATCACCTAATCAGAAACTTTTTCAAAACTCATCAATTATCAAAAAGTGACCCAACTATTTCTAAAATTCATATTTTTGGTCACCTTATTTTTTAAAAATAATATTTTCGGCACCAAACTTTGGCAAAATCACAGGATTGGCCCCGGAATAGAATTTTGTGGAAGTAACCTTCTTGACTAATTTTGATACTCCGATCAAGATTACGGCATTAAAAATTCCATTCAGAATTTAGTTTTATGAGCTTTGCTCTAATTATTTAACTATCACGGGAGTTTGTACACGAATAAAATGTTTAATGTATCGTAGGTGAATCAAGGAGGTTAAAGCTCGCTAGAGTTATCATAAAAGTCATAAAAAATCATATACCACACAAAAATCATTAAATTACTAAAAAGCTAATTATAGAAATTAATGAATAAGGGTAGAGGGCCTTACAGTAGTGTTGTTCGTTTGATAAATAGGTTCAAAATTGATGGTTTAAACTTTTGTGATTTGAAATGAAAAGTGTGGAATTTCAATTTATATACACATATTTTATGGTTTCTAAATTTTAACTAGATTTTTAATCACAGTGGAAATTATTATCACAAAAATAATATTAAAAACAAATGAGTTGTTAGTATAAAAATAATAAGAATCTTTATTTTGTGTATGCATGGTAGAATATTTGTATTGGTACTATATATTTTTTTTAACGTCAAATCAATGTCAAAATCATTTAAAACCATTTACGATCAAGATTTACTAACTAGGGGTAAGTAGTTACAGTACTTATGGGTGTTCCTAATTAAATTAAATTTATTTTTAAACAAAATTATTTAAAATAATTTTAATTTAATTGGGATTGTTGTTTTCTAACAAAGGGAGATTTACAGGAACGACATATTTTTGCAACTGACTTAATCTAAGGGTTTAAATATTCAAATGAAATAATCATAGTTAAACTATAGAGTCAGCCTCGATCTCTTGCAATTTTGCATGATCGAAGGATTTGATTATTATTATTATTATTATTATTATTATTATTATTATTATTATTATTACTACTATTATTATTAATATTTTGTGATGTTATAAACTGCAACTTCAACCTAGAAAAAGAAAAGAAGAAACGTGAAAGAATAGAGAGAGAGTTAGTGAGAGACGGGTTTGAGAAATAAATAAGAGTTTGGGTTATGTGGTCGGTGGTCTGGGGCTCGACGAGAAAATCGGAGTGCTCATTGAAGATGGGTTCATGTTGACGGAAGCCACTAGAATGAAGCCGTTTAAGGGAAAGTGGTACCCGATCTTTTACCGTAGATCTAAGACGTGTTCACCACGAGACCCCGTTGAAACTCCGGGAGCTAGATCGTGGAAGGGAGGCGAAGAAGGTGCTCCGGCACATGTGTCAATCACCGCCAGTCGACGGAAGCGTGTGTACCCCACGCGCCGCCGAGTTTCAAGTGCTTTTGATGCCCTTTTGGGAGGATTTTTCCTGCGCCGTTTCAACCGTTCTTCTCATATTTCTAGCGTTGAGGGACTCGTTCTTGTTGGTTTGATCTCTGTGGTTTTCTCAAGATTTTGTGTCAAAGTTTACGTGTATATAATGAGGGTAGTGGTTTCCCCACCCGACCCTCTTTTATTTTGTTTGTTGATGCTAGTTTTCAATCATCGACTTAAGGCAGTTTGTATGCTTCTCGATTGTATGGACTTCTTGGTCCGGCTGGAATTTTTTCTATGTCATTTTGTTGATGTCCTATCTTTATGGGGTTTGGTGATTTGTCCCTACAGAGCTCGAAAGTCTATCTCGATGGGAGGAGTTTCTTCAATTAGAGTCTTAAGTGTACTCGTTATTAGTATGTTGAGGTTTTCTCTCATTTTTTATCCTTAAGCGTGCATTTGTCTTGTCGATGGGTCATTAACATTGTATCGGGTTGTACGTTTCTCAGTTTTTGTTTAAATTTCAAAAAAAAAAAAAAAAAAACTTCAACTTTTTTCTTAAACAGATAATTCAAGGGGCAATTGTATAGTTCGTCCTTTTTTTTTTTTTTTAGCAAAGTTCTCTTGTGACAAAACAAAGTAGTAACTCAGTGGGTTACTAAATTTAACATGATAGGCGAGGGTGACCATCGAAAGGAATGAAAAAAAAAAGTACATAATTCTCGTGGTTTTGTGCAAGCTCATTATTTAGGGTAACCTTAATAAATACCTCTTAAAAATACATGGATCAGATTTTTTTTACCTTTTATTGATCTTGATTCATAACCTTTTTAGCCAAATAATTATACTAACAAAAAAGTATTTGTCAAGAGTAAAGAGTAAAAGTCCAGACTCATGCACTATCAATAATAAATTTTCTATTTTTTTTATTATTTATGTCATTTTAAATAATTAGATATCATAGTGAACACCGACTTGACCTAATTTAGGACCTTAGCGAGATGTGTAAAGGAGGCCTAATCTATATTTTTGTAATACGATGCATTGAAACGAAGAAAAATAAGAATATTTTTAATATCATTAAAAAAAATAACAAACAATCCAATACATCCAATAAAGCAAAACAAATAACAAAAAAAAATTAAAACAAAGTCAAAGTAATAATATTACTAAAAATACAATATTTAAACTCATCAAAAGCTCCTCCATCAACTAAAAAAAAATATATATATACTTTTCACCACATAATATAAAAACAAGCTGAGATTTCTTTCGTCCATAAAACCTAGATAAGAAAATAACAAGATATACAAAATAGCAATAATAATAAAGAAATATCTACTCAAAAAACTTTTTCTTGCCTTTTGAATGCAAAAGTGTATGTTGATCGTTTTATTCAAGTTTATCCAGTAAATCTTTTTCAATAGACAACATTGCTAATCCACTTAATGGCTCCTTTTTTTTTTTTTTTTTAAAGAAAATAAAACTTACTGTTATTGTTAATCGTTTGACTTTTTTTTTCTTAGTTAACGCTTCAATATAAGTAGTACACTGTTTCCTTAATTAAAAGAAATATTCTGTTTTATATGAGTGAGACGTTTAAGTATCCTTATATTTAAAAGTCATTGAAATCATAGGCGATTTCCCAAAAGATAAAGCCATGGACTAATCCTGTAGGAGGGAAAACACATAGAGGATTGTTAAAATATAGACTAAAATAAAGGAAAATTAGAGGCTCATAAAATTAGGGCCCTTAAGCAACGGCTTAACCTCCCTTATGGTTAAGTTGGCAATGATGGTGACTTTTTTTTCTCTTTATTAATTAATGATAATTATTTATTTTTTTAGTGTAATGACATAAATAATATTTGGGAGAAAGAGAAAAATATGCCAAGACTTGAGATGAATTAAAATTAATAGGCCAATAGTTTACATAAGTTAATAAATAGGCTAAATTACTGTTTTCGTCTAAAATTTGTCTGGTTATGAATCATAACTTGACAAGTTATTGTCCATAATTCACAGTTTTTATTCATAACTTGTCTGACTATGAACCATAACTTGACAAGTTTGTCCATAACTTATCTAGTTATGAATCATAACTTGACAAGTTATGACCTATTATTTTCTATAATTAAAAATTGACCTATATACTTTCTTAAACTTTTCATATTGGTCTATTTTCTATTATTTCCCATAATTATTTTTTACGTATTTCTGATTTTTTTGGGCGCTGGTAATAATAATCACCCGATGGGTGACCACTTGTGACTCAATGGTGACTAACAACAGCAGTCACCTAGTGTGACCTTTTTATAGTATCACGTTGGCTATCTGTCAACACCGGCCGTCAGTGGTCACAAATGTCAAGACTCACGCTCTAAGTAATTAGATATTTGGTTCCAATAAAAGTTGATTCACTTTCATGATATGATTATATTGTTAATGACATGATTGTATGGTCAAGTGAAACGTGACACTACGCAAATCATATTGAAAGCAAAAGTAAGTGAAACGTGTTTGAACATCGTAAAAAAAAAAAATAAATAAATTACATGATAAGATTAAAAAAGTGCTTTATTGATATTGTGTTGTTTTAGATTGTTAAGTAATTAATTAAAGAAAACGATTGTTAAATAATAATTCTGTCGAAGGGCATACATATCCTATTCATAATATAATATAGTTTTAAACCGTTATATATGATATTTTATCACTTTAAAAATTATAACAATTTAATGAATTTTGATAAGAATATGACGATTAATTAAGAATGCTTAGTTGTAATATGATATTTATTATAGTCTATTATGATATTTTTTTCTCGTTTGGAAAGACGCGATATCAATAGTCTCTTTTTTTCCCCTAAAAAAATAGTCTCTTGTTTTACCCAAAAAGGTCATATGTGGTGAGAAATTAAAGAATTAGTGAACTTTTTTAGGACATCTTTGTCTTTTCCTTTTTCCTAGGAAACAAATCTTGACAATTGGGTCAAAACATAATAGTTCATGATAGTAACTAGTAACGTCCTATAGGAATTAGGTGCACCATATCATACATTCTCAGCCTCATTTTGTCTCTAGCTCCTACACAAGGAGAATAGATGGCTTGGTGTACACACTTACATTTTGGGACTACATTCACTTTGATCACCGAGTACGGTGGCTTAGCGGTAATGAAATATTGTCAAGGATTTATGGTCACATGTTCGAGTGTTAGGTTACTTTTATAAAAGTATTCATTTTCGATTAGTCTAGTACTCCATACCTTTAATAGCTCACAGGGGCATACTAACGCTAGTTGCCTTGTCTCTGGACTTTTCTACGAGCAAAGAGAAAAAAAAAATTAAAAAAAAAAGATTACGGTCTCGTTTATTTTACCGATTTGAGTTTTCAATTTTAAATTTTTACAGTAAAAAGCTCTCAAAAAATCTCACATCTAATTTTTTTTTTACTAAAATGAAAAATTTTCAAAAAATGTCATATCTCAACTCGAATTGAAAATTCGAATCCGCGAAGTGAACAAATGGGGAAACAAATTGAGCTAGTTGGTGTAGAGGTTCTATAAAAGAACTAAACCGGATCCCTTTTATATTTGATTCATTTTGCTATAGAAAAGATTAATTCGTTTGAGTAATTATATCCAAGTAATAGAAAGCTTTGAATGATCATTTTTCATTTGATTGGAATATTCTTCTTTGTTTCTCTAAGGAACGCAAAATATGAATTCAATCTTCAAAATATTTACCAAGTCTTTCCACTATATTTTGTTCTCATTTATTTTAGTGACAAAGAAGTTTTTTTTTTTTAAAAAAAAAAAAAAAAAAAAAGAGAGAAATAGAGAGAAGAACGAGTCTTTTTTAAGGTGCCTATAATAGTGCAAATATGTGTAAAAAACAAGCGACTTATCTGATTTGTATAGTTTATTAATAGACAATAGTTAAAAAGAAAAGAGCAACCAGAACATTTTATTGGATTAATCGAGGTTTTATTTTAAAACAATAATAATATGTTCATTGCATAAGTTCTACCATCTCTCTCATTCTCACGTGCCCAGGTTAGAGGTCAACAGTCAACTCCACCCTTTTTTTATTTTTAATTTATGTTAATAACACAAAAAGATACTCCGTTTATTTTATAAATTTTAATTTTAATTTAAATTAAGATGTAATTTTATATAATAATTTTTTATTGTATATAAAAAAATTAAATATAATTTTTTTGAGTATTTTTAATTATAATAAAATTAAAATTAAAAACTCAAATTAATTAAGAGTCTGTTCACTTTATTAATTTAAGTTTATAATTTAAATTTTTTATTATAATAAAAAAATAAAATGTAATTATTTTTAAAAAAATTTTACTGTAATAAAATTTAAATTTTAAATTTACTCGGTGAAAAAAACAAACCTAAGGTCTTGTTCACTTCACGAATTTAAATTTTCGATTCGAATTGAAATGTGATATTTTTTTAAAACTTCTCACTGTAATAAAAAATTTTAATATGACATTTTTATAGAACTTTTTATTTAAAAATCTAAAATTAAAAATTTAAATCAGTAAAATAAATGAGAGCTAAATAAACAAATCTGATTAATTAGCTGGCAAAAAGAATCTACCTCCAGTAAGCATCCTCCATCGTGCTTCATCTCATAAAACGACATAAAATAACAGAGAAAATTCAAAAGTTATCCGAGCATGGGTCCCATCAAAACCAATTGCACCTACTGCTTTTGACTTTTCCTCAAAGTGGAGACACACTTTCAAACGAAAAGAATCTAATCAGAATGATCTGCGCTTTTTTTTTTTTAGTTTTTTTCCTCAAAAAATGTCATATCAAAATTTTCACTTTCAAACGAAAAATGTCAATCTAATCAAAACTCGAATGATCTAATCTCGTTCGCCGGATTTGAATTTTTTAACTTAGATCAAGATTAGATATTTTTAAAAAAAAAAAATTAATTATAATAAAAAAAAAAATAAATGTAATATTTTTTTTTAAAAAATTTAATTATAAAAATTGATAATTAAAAATTTAAATAAATGAAATGAAAAGGCATTTATTATCAAAATAATAAATTAGGAAAAAAATCAAAAAGAGAAACGAATAAAAGAATAAATAAATAAATAAATTCATTGCTAAAGAGAATAGTCATAACGTCATATTCCATTCCCACTCCCCCTTTCTTTTCTTAAATTTTTACATTGAAAAAAAAAACAGCACAACCCTGCTGACTCGCATTTACACGGTATAGTTGACTTTCTCTTTTTGACTTTTCTACCCCACTACGTTACGTGGTCTGTGACTTTCCCACGGTGACAGACTCAAGTTCACGGCACGCACTCAACCGCCCACCACGGCTTTAATTTTTGTTGACGAGGCACGAAATCTCCGTCACCGCGTCGATTGGACACCGAGGCCTTGGGCAGCAGCGTCTGCGGCGGCCTCGGTCGGTAACATGCTAGGGTGACGGTGCTCCCACTCGTAGGTGACTATCAGCATGGCGGGATCGTCCTTAGCGCGCTCCACGTGTTTCCTAGCGGGGCAGCTTTTCACGGTACTGCACTTGTAATACCCACTGCAAGGAAAAAAAATTTTAAATAAAAAAATCAATAATCTGACTAAATACTAATTGATTT
The DNA here is from genome assembly GCA_012066045.3 of Morus alba. Taxonomy (NCBI): domain Eukaryota; kingdom Viridiplantae; phylum Streptophyta; class Magnoliopsida; order Rosales; family Moraceae; genus Morus; species Morus alba. Next base: position 60,908,128 of record CP050224.2, read on the forward strand.
ATGAATCATATTCTTAATTAATTATAAAACTTGGAAAATTAAATTAGATCGTGGAATTTAGTATTTTACCGTGGAAAAGGTGAGCCTTTAATCGGCTTTTGACCATATTTTCTCCATGAATACTCATCTTGAGGAATATCTGCGATCTTTGAGCTAATTGCGGGAACTCTAATTGACTTTTTGAACCTGTTTTTCCTAAAATAAAAATATAGCAAATTAATAACTTATTTTTTTTTAGCAATAAATGTTAGATCTTATTAACCAAGTTATTCCAAATTATAAAAATTAAAAAAAAAAGTTTTTTCAATTATAAACATTTTTTTTTTTCAAATATTTATATATTAATTAAATACCTTCTTTTGTGGCAATGGCAAGAAGCCGAGATGGTTTTTCCGGCGACGTCGCAGGAGAGAGCGCTCTCATGGCACCTTTTCCGGCCAGCGAGCGGCGGTTTTCCAGCGGAGACAGCAGGAACCGGAGGGGGAAAGAGCGCGGGCCCCACCTTCCCATTGGAAACGCTGCCGTCTCCGGTGACGGAAGACACAAACGACGTCGACGAGTACTGACTCGCCGAGAGCTCGGACTTCGACTCAGTGGCGGAGGAAGACGCCTTACAATCATCGGCCTTCGCCGCCTCCTTCAACGGCCGGACCGGACCGCGGCGGAACCGGGCGTGGCCGGTCCGGTTGAGGATCGAGATGACCTGCTTGAACCGGGCAACGGTGAAGTCGGTCGCTTCGCTGAAATCGAGGTGATGTAGGGCTAAGGTTTGGGTTTGGGTTTGGTTGCTGTCGTTTTTGTCGGACAACGTGGACATGACGCGGATCAGATGCTCCATGGTTTTGAGGCCGGCGGAGGTTGCTTCCTCTATGGAGGAGGCGTCTTTGGAGAAGCTGGCGACATCGATCGCCATTGAAGAAGCTTAGAGAGAGAAAGTGGAGAGAGAGAGAGAAATGGGTTTTTTTCTTTGATGAGGAAGAGTGTGAAAGAGGATGGTGGGATTTATATACAGAGAAAGGAAAAAGAAAGGTGCGGGTGGGGAAAGTCAATGCATCTCTGGGTCAATCCAATGGTGGAGATTTGGTTAGACTTTTTTCATATTTGCTATTTATGACTCTTTTAATTAATGTAATTTTATTTGAAAATTTTTAATTGTAATAAAAAATTAAATATAATTATTTATGAGGATTTTTTATTATAATAAAATTTAAATTAACAAAATAAACAGTAATTATTTTTTTATTTAAAAATATATATATTAGATAGTTTTTAATTTTTAATTATTAAATTAAAAACATTGAGTAATTTTTAATTTTTAGTGGTCAAATTTATATAAAAAGATTTATTCTGTAAATTTTTTTAATTTAGTACATTTTAATTAAAATTAACGGCTTGAAACATATTCTGTTAGCAGAGAAGTTCCTTATTATTTTTAGAGATTATTGAAGTTTCTAGTTTTTTTTTAATTTTTTTTTTGGGTTGAAATTTAAAATTTGGAGAAATGGAAACTTGGAAGAGAAGAAGAAGACAAAAGAGTGGTTGCTGTAAAGGATGCATAGCAGGGTTGGTGGTGGGGCCCACTTGGGGTTGGAAGGGTAGAGGGAAAGAGCATCGAGGTAGTAACGCACTCATTTCAACTTGGGCTTTTCAATTATTATTATTATTATTATTATTTTTTTTTTTAAGAAATGTTTTTTGTGATTTGTGAGGATGGTCAACGGCTCAATTTCATATAAAAAAGAATTATATCTAAAAAATTCCAACTAAGCTTTACACTGAAACGTCTCAAACTGAATCTGGAACGATCTCGTGAGATAAAGTTTGACTATTTATAATGCAATTGTGAATAATAATGTTTAATTTACCATAAAAATATAGACAAGATATACTGATTGATGAGAGATTGGCTTTTGAAAAGAAAGGATAATAAATAAGGAAAATAGTAGAAAATAGGTTAATATAAAAAGTTTAAACAAGTATATATGTTAATTTTTAGTTATAAAAATTAATAGTCCATAACTTATCAAGTTATAGTTTATAATTAGATAAATTATGGATAAATTTATCAAGTTATGATTCATAACCAGATAAATTATGAACAAAAATCATGAATTATGGATAATAACTTGTCAAGTTATGGTTCATAACTAGATAAGTTATGAAAGAAAATAATAATTTGACCTATTTATTAATTTATGTAAATTATTGACCTATTAATTTTGATTTATCTCAAGTTTTGGTCTATTTTTCTTTTTCTCCCAATAAATAATGACTAGATTTTTTTACATTTTTTAAGTACTAAAATTCTATTTAATTAACTTTTGAGAATATACCCGAGACTAATACTAATCTCTTTTGGTATATTAAATTTAAATTTAGAAAAAAAATTATTAGTGAAAACATTTTTTATTTAAATTTTTTTTTGTGTGAGAAAAGTATTATATCACAATTTAAATCATTTCAAACGCACAAAACTAATAAACCCTTTAAAATTTAGAATCTTTGAGAGTATTTAGAGTTGGAAATTAAGTGCTTTATAGTTAATTATGAACTAGATTAGAAAAGCGCTCCAATAATGACTGAGTATATTGGGTTAGGCAAAATCGGAAGCAGCAACGTAAGGGCAAAACCACCATGGAAAAGTTGAATACATATCTTTTAAAAAAGTAAAATAAAAGATTTGGGGCAAATAAAAAGTTGGACTTTGGTATTGGCAAAGTCCACTCTGTGTCTCGTTCATTTAATCAAAAGTTATTCCCAAAGAACAAACTTTAAGTGCAAGAATGATATCTGAAGTGTGCATGAGGCTGTTTTATGTTTTGAGAGAGAAGAAAATAAAGGATAAATAAAGAATGAAAGAAAAAGTCAACAAAAAAACTTTTGGTAAAGTTGGATGCCATTAGGATTTAGGAATTATTCTAAATGCATACAGAGATGTTGCAATTTCTGTCGTGTTTATGTCGTGTTTGAATTCACTCAAGTGCTACTCGTTTAGTGAAAATGTCACTCAGATCCATACTGTTACGGTTAATGTAAATAATTTGAGTATTATATGTTCTTAGTCCATCTATCTATATTTTAAATTATTAACATAGGTCACAAATCTTAGGGCTTGTTCATTTGCATTTTTTGAGTTATAGTGACTTGAGTTCAGATCATGATTTGAGTTAATGTGTATTTGAGTTGGAACTCTAATTTGGGTTTGTGTTTGGATGTGCATATTTGAGTTATGGTTTGAATTGAGAATCTATTTGAGTTTGTATTTGGGTGGGTCAAAACTTAAATTTGTATTTAGATAGTATTTTAATAAAAACTCAATGGTGATGGACAATTTTAATAGAGTATATGGGTGATGTTTTGTTTGTCTGTTCATTGTGAACGCATAGAAAAAAATCATCTCAATTGGAATTAAAACGAAAAAGTTATGGCGTTTTTAAGAATAGAAAAATAACGTTAATTAACTTGAGTTTGAGTTTAAAAACTTGAGTTGAAGGAGGAACTTGAACTCAATTTTTAACTCCAAACTCAAGTTAAAATTCAAGTTTAAATTCAAATTTTACAAAGAACATAAACTTAAATAAAATTGTGGCTTGCGTTCAAATTTTTTTTTGAGTTTAGATGCAATTGAACAAATTCTTATATTTTTCATGTTGTTTAAGTTAAAACTATTAAAAAATTGTTAAAAAATATTTGTCTTTATATATATATATAATTATTAAATAAAAAATTATTAAATCGAGACCATTTAACTCAATTTCGTGTTAATCATATCTTTATAATCATATTATGTTCATATCGCATCTCGTATCACGTATCGTGATCCGTATTATTACCTACTCTTGCAACCATTTTTTCACTTTTTTTAGATAAGAACAAAAACAAGAGAGAGAAAACATAAAATTGACAAACTTATCCACGTTTCCCTTAAAGATCTACATGAAAGTTACTTTGTGCGGATGCATTCATTGACCATTGTAAAGAGTTAATTCATAGCTCTCACCAATTACACTATAAAAAAAAAAAAAAAAAAAGAGGAGTTTTTTCTAAGTAATAATAATATTCGGTGTTGATGGAAAGAAATCATAAGAATCAAATCCCTATTTATTGCTTCTTCAAATACGATATAGGACAAATAATTACATTATTTGTTTTGAGTAATTTTATTTTTAGATATCCAATAACTTATATTGATGCCGAACAACATATTTTTCATACACATATGAATTTTTGATTTTTTCGTTTAATTTTAATATCTCAAATGATATCTAATTAATTATATTATGTTATGTTATTTATAAAATCTTAAATTATTTTTAACAGTTTATTGTATGACGTGAAATAAAAATAACCAGTTAAATATGTATATTACACACAAATCATTTATGGGACATTTGTTTCTTATATATGTCATTAATTTTGAATTATGATTCATGGTTATTTATAATATATTTTTTAAAAAATACACGTAAAACGAGAATGGTTTTAAATCATAATTGTGAATACATAAACCAAACACCTTTTTATTAGTGTTCGTTTAGTTCATGTATTCAGAATCATAATTCATAATCATTTTCACTTTACGTGTATTTTTTATAAGAAAAAATATTATAAAAAATAATAAATTATAATTTAAAATTAGAAATAAATATAGAAAATAAATGAACTTTTATTTTTAAATTGCTTTATATATATTAATGTAACCTAGAATAGCTTTTCCTTCTATTTGACCAATTGACAGCTTTTTTTTTTTTTTTTTGCTGGAATAACATTGACAACTTTTGCTTTGCAGTTTGCATGCATTTTGACTTTTTGAGAGTTTCCAAGAAACAACAAATCAACCTGCGTACCCTGTGGGGACACCGTTGAATTTTAAACCACTTTCATGGTTTTGACATTTTTGGCGTTTCCAATTTTCATTAGTTAAACTGTTGACCAACTTTCTATTTTTCCTACGAATTGCTTTTAACCAATTGTTGCTTTGTTGTAGCTACCTGGGATCTCGTCTCGGCCGTCGGATGAGTCTACGCTGATCCAACGGCTATTGATGACCCCAACAGTGTTGACCCAATTTATCTAGAACTAAAAATTGGTTTTGGAAAATGGACACGACGTAGTAAACTACTGTTTCTCAACACGTGTTGTTGAATATTATACAGCTTTCCAATTGGTCCATACGGCAACATAGGATTGCGACAAACATAAATAAACATAAATAGTCAGTCCGTTCGCTTTATTAATTTAAATTGAGATATAATTTTATATGATAATTTTTTATTATAATAAAAAAATTAAATATGATTGTTTTTAAAATTTTTTTATTATAACAAAACTTAAATTATAAACTCAAATCGATAAAGTGAACGAAATCTTTAAACCTTCAATACCATCAAAAATTAGAAACTTTCGTGCATAGGACTTTTACGGATAGAAACTGTTATTTTTAACTGTTAAAATAGTTTTTAATAATTTAATTTATGCAGATTTACATAAAAAATTTACAGACATGACATAAAAGTGTTTTTATTTTAATTTTGACCATTAAAAAATTAATTTAATAATTATAATACAGTTTTTATCGGTAGAATAAAATAGCCTTTTGTACTACCTTACAAAATTTTGAAAATTCTAGCAAAAAAAAAAAAAAAACTAAAACAAAGGTTAGAAGCTATCGATGAATCTAGGTAGATTCAGTCAAACTAGGGTAAGATTTGTTTATTTATTAGTTTAGAGGCTCTCACTATCTCACATTACGTACAAATGTGAGAACATATTAATTGACCCAAATTATAAGTTATAATTTAAAGGCAGAGAAGTCTTACACGTTTATAGAGGTTCTTACTATCTCACATCATACACAAATGGCGGTTAAAGACTGTAGATATTAGAAAAATATTGAAGTTCAATGTATATAACAAACAATCTCTTTCAATTATATCAAATTTAAAAAAAATGCAGAATAAATAAATTTTAATACAGATTTAACAGTTTAAAAATAAAAAATTATCAGTAGTCCGTTTTTAGAAGACAAATTCCTAATTAGGTAATAATACAGTTATAAGTTAGTGCTATATAAATGGAAAAAAAAATATGGAATAAAAATAATGTTGATTACAAAATTGTCTAAATATCCTTTTCCATTTTAAAAAACTATTTACAATTTCATTTCGTTATATTAATGTTTAGAATTATATGTATGATGACACAATCAGTACTAATTTCATTTCCGTAAAGATTACAACTTTATAATATGATAAAATATGATTAAAAAATGGCAACCTTTACGGTTAAATTCCTTAAAAAAAAAAAAAAAAAAAAAAAACCTCTGGAACTCCCACTTTAACAGTTAGATTAATTTTTAACGGTCTTATTTGTGCAGGTCCTTATTAAAATTTTACGGTGCATCATTCAGAACTATTTTTGTTATAGATCTGACTGTTGAAAAATTAATCTAATAGTTAAAAGTGAGGGTTCCACCGATGGAGGGTTTTTTGGTTCTCACAGTAAAGAATGCCTAAAAAAATTCACAATGTACATATACAATATCACAAGATTGCAACTTTATGATAATGTTCACCATCACAATCAACGAAATCAAATGAGAAAAATTTTATGACAAAACGAACGGGATCATAAAAGTTGCAACTTTATGTAATAAAATAAAATTAGAAATTTAAAAAGGTTGATAATGTTTATGTACAAAATGTAAATATATTATGGCGGTTATAATAAATTTAGTTATTAGACAATTTCTAATGTAAATATTAATGTCAATTATATATTTAGCATTAAAAAGTATGATATGATATCTTGTTTTTATTTTTGCTCCAATACATAATGTTATTTGAAATGCTAAATTTACTTTTTCCTATAATCATTAAATTTTAAAAGTTATAAAAGTAAATTTTTATTTTTAAAATAATTAAAAAATATAAAAGTTACAATAATTAGTGAAAAAAGTAAACATTTTAACTAATAATAATCAAATGTCAAATTTCTTATATATTACATTTGGTAAAAAATTTGCCACAGAATATAACATATAAGAAATTTAGCACAACAAATAGCATTGCATTAGAGAGTAATTTTTTATACTTAAATATTAAATTTATATTTGACACATCAATTATAACATTGTATTAGAGATGCTCTTATCGCGATAATGACTAATATCCTAATCCTAATCCTAACTATAATAAAAGAGTAAAAAAAAAGCTCCCTGTTCATCCTTAGTCGTCAAATCCGCACCGTTTTGGTGCTTAGCGACTTAAAAAAAAAAATTAATAATAAAAAAAACATTTTCCTTTATTTCTTTTTATCATGCTTTTTTATATAAATTTTTTATCCTTTTTTTTTTAACCCTGTTTGTTATAGTCTTGTATCCCTAACATCCTTTGAATCTTAATATTTTTTAACTCCATTAATTTCGTGCTTTACTTTTTTTTTTTTTCTTTGTTAACTCTATTTATCTACCATTGTATTTACAAATGGTGCTTTACCCTTTTTCCTTTTTTTTTTTTTTTTTCTTCTTTTTAGTTTCAATGTGTACCGTAATCTTTTAACTTTCAATATTCTCTTAACGATTCCCTTTCTGTTCCTCTTTTATTTTCTCTTTATTTAAACTTTATCGCTCGTTTTTATAGATTTTTTAAACCTCTAATCTCAACTTTCTCACCATAATAATCCATTAAATTTGATTAATTATGACTAATGTTACGGTCAGTTTCTTTCATTACTTCTATGGTCAAATACTTGTTTGCGTGAGAATGTGTCTATATGCTTTTGGATTTTTTCAAAAACCAAAAAACTAAATTAAATTTTTACTTGATTAATAAAATATACAATTTTAACTGCTTAATTCATAAACCTAATATTTCCATAATGAATCTAACACAATATGTGAGAGTTTCAAAATGATAAATTAATAACAAAAAAACAAGTTTTGAGGAAAAAAACGTATATGAAATAAAAAGTCAAAATGTATCACCAGTCCAAATCTTTTTTTTCTTTTTTATATATCTATTTGTTTCTTTTACTATTTAATCCCTCATAATGCCCTAACTTATTATACTTTACCCGTGCTACATATAGTCTACAATAGGAAATATTATTATCAAAGACTATTTATGCAAATAGCCTTTTTTTTTTATTGAATTTATGAGTAAAATTTTCTTATCCATCTTATTTTGTTTCTTTCTATTTTAACTTTCTTCTTTCATTATTTTTAACTCTATTTGCCAGCGAATATCTCTTACAAACATGGTTTCACCTTTCTTTATTTTTTTTTTTTTTTTTTATTTTTGGCACCATTTGTCTACTATAGTGACACACTAATATTGTCCTTTTTTTTTTTTTTTTTCCTCTTTTACTCACATTCTCTCTCATAGATTTCTTAAACTTCAAATCTAAACTTTCACCTTAGAATGGTCTCTTTGCTTGTGCTCTTTTTTATTTTATTTTATTTTACTATCTTATGATTTAGAATGTCTCATCAATTTACTTATATAAGCTTTTCGGCAATCTTTTTAAATTTCTTAATAACCTTTTTTCTGCATTTTGTTATCTGTATTCTACGTTATTAAAATTTTAATTACAACTCTATACATACATAACTAGTCATATTATACAAAAGGGCAAAACAAGTACCACAAAAAACTAATTTTTTTTTTTAAAATAGAAAATAATATGATTAAAAAGTAGTAAGTTATTTAAATATACAGTTCATATAATTACTTATAATTATCACGGTAATTTTTCTTTCTTGTTTCGAAGAACCAAATTTAAAAATAATCGCTCACCCCTTGGTTTTTTTCGGCTTTAGGCAATGAGAAAAAAATCAAAAATAAATGATAAAAGATATTATAATTATGTCACTATACTTAAAAATAAATAATTACCAATTCATTAATAAAAAGAAAATAAAAAATTTTCTTAACCATCTTATTTAGAATTTCAAATATTTTAGGCTTTCATTACTTTACTTTATTTTTAACTCCATTTGTCAAATGAATTTTTTTTTTTAAAAAAAAAAAATCAGTTTCACTTTTCTTTTTTTCAGTCCCAAAATTTTTTTTTTTTTTTTTTTTACTTTTAGTAGTCTAAAAGTCACAATTTTAAAACTATTGAAACACACTAATTTTCTCCTCTTTTTTTTTTTTTTTTTTTTTTCATGATTCTCTCTCATAGATTTCTTAACCTTTACTTTTTTTTTTCTCCTTAATGAATGGTTAGTCTTTGCTTAAGATTGATTTTAAATTATTTTATTTTATGTCTATCTTATGATTTAGAATGTCTCATCAATTTAATTATATAATATTAATTTACTTTTAAATTTCTTATTTTACTTTTTTTCTACACAATTATCTGTATTCTAAATTTCAAAAAATTTTAAATGCAACTCTATATTTATTATTTTAAACTAGTCATATTATAAAAAAGGGCATAATTATTACCAACTTTAAAATAAATATGTACTTTTTTTTTAAAATAAAAATAATAATATATTTTATTTTTTAACACTTATTTTTAATTTTATTTATTTTATTTAAATTTATAAAATTTGTTTTTATATTTTAAATAGTTGTAAATTTATATTTATTATTTTAGTATCCAATTATTATACTAAAATTTTAATTATGATTAATTTTAATATAATAATTTTACAATATATTTTTTAAATTGAAAAAATCAAATTGATTTAAAATATTAGTAATTTTAATTATTTCATTCCACCTAAAAAAAAATAATTGAATGAATCCATTAATAAAAAAATCACTAAGTAAAACTATAATATCACCTGATTATATAAAATCCTTCCCCGCCCGAATCTTGCCCACTATAAAAACTCATTCGAATTTACTTTTACCATAATCACTATCAGTCTTGATAACAATATTGTTATGTTCTATTCGACCTTAATTAACTTCACAAGTTAATAGCATTGGACCCTTTGAATAAATAACTAGTTAATCTTTGATTTGTCATCTACCAAATAATTCAAATAGTAGTATAGTACAATATATATCTACAACTTTAGGGTGTGTGTCCCAACATTAAAATATGTATAAAAACTTATAAACAAGTTTTTTATGGTGAAAGATTTTGGGATATATATATATATATATATTTATATAGTTCCATTTTTTAAATATTTTTTATTTTTATTTTTTTTATGTAACACGGGATTAAACCCGTAATTCTCTACTCAAACCCCACTCCCAACAAAAATCTTCAAATACCACTAGATCAAGAAGTCTTAGGCTCCATCTTTTTAGTTTCATTGAACAAATAACAATAAAAAGATCTGAGAAAAATCAAGAAACAAAAGATATAATATGAGAGAAGTAGTGGTTTTGGCATTAATGATAACATCAAGCACGATTGCCTCGGCAGTTTTTCACAATTCTAAATCAACAATTCCAGAGAGAAAACACTGTGTAGATAAGGTCATTGGGATGGCATGAAAAGTAATTATAACCGGCATCCACCAAAAAGTAATATAGGATTATTTTTGCAGAAATAAAATAGGTGAATATGAAAAGCTTAAGAAAGTATATGAGTCAATTTTTAATGATATAAATTAATAGGCTATAACTTATCAAATTATAGTTCATAATTAGATAAGTTATGGATAAAATTGTCAAGTTATGATTCATAGTCAGACAAGTTATGGATAAAAATCGTGAATTATAGACAATAATCAGACAAGTTATAAATAAAAACAGTAATTTAACCTATTTATTAACTTATATAAACTATTAACCTATTAATTTTAATTCATAATTTTTCTCTTTCTTTCTTATTTTTGCTTTGTTTGACGGAACATTATTAAAACCAAAAAGTATGATCAAGTCATAAGTATGGTGGATTTCTTTCTGATCCAAGAATAGAAAATGTGAAAATAGGTTTAGTTTACTTGTCTATTTTGTTTTTGGTAGTATCCAAAACCAAGAAAAAAAAAAAAAACATTTTTTTTTAATAAAAAAAAAAATAACAAAAATTCCTAAAAAGAAAAGTTAATCTAAACTATATGTGTAAAAATTAAAAATTACTTTTTAATTAGTTTTGCTTTTCCTTTAATTCCGTTAAAGAATTGTATAAAGGTTTTCATTTTCTTAGGAAAAAAAATTTTTTTGACCTTAAGTTTGTGTGTCTCTAGATTTTGGGCTTATTCGGTTGCATTTTTGAGTTATAGTGATTTGTATGTAGATCTTGAGTTGAATTTAAGTTATAATTTGAGTTATAATTTGAGTTGAAGTTGTAACTTGAGTTTGTGTTTGGATATGCACATTTGAGTTATGATTTTAATTGAGAATCTATTTGAGTTTGCATTTGAGTGGGTCAAAACTTGAATTTGTATTTAGATAGTATTTTAATAAAAACTCAATGGTGATAAAAATTTTAATAGGATATGTGGGTGGGGTTTTATTTGTCTCTTCATTGTGAACGCATATAAAAAAAATCTTCTCAATCAGAATTAAAACGAAAAAGTTATGACGTTTTTAAAAATAGAAAAAATATTGTTCATTAACTTGAGTTTGAGTTTAAGAACTTGTGTTGAAAGAAAAACTTGAACTTAGGGCATATTCTTTTGTCCATAAAACTCAAAAAAAAAAAAAAAAAAAAAAAAAAAAAACAACTCAAGTTTCAACTTTAAAGTTGAAAGGAAAATTTCAACTTTATTCAAAGTTTACTCAGCTCAAAGTTAAAACTCAAATTCAAAAAACTCAAACACAAAAAGAACAACCCCTTAATTTTAGCCTCAAACTCAAGTTAAAACAAATTCAAACTTAAATTTAAATAAAATTTAAATAAAGTTATAACTCAAATTTAATTTATTTTTTTTAGTTTTACTCTAAATGAATAAACTTTTTTATCTTTTCTATCTTGGTCTCACGTTTTTTTTTTTTTTTTTTTTTTTTTAAGTGTACTCGATGATGATGCATGGTGATTGGTGCACTACTATCTAATTTTGTCATTGTAGTATAATATTTATCCATAGGGGTCAAATTAAAGCATGTTGTTCTTAGTTGGACACCTGATCTGTTAAGGATTGAGGAGTTGCTGCTGTTGCAGGGAGCTTGATGGAGGAGTAGTATCCAAGTGGGAGACTATTAAGTTACGTACTAGTAGAAACAACCTTGAGAGGAAGGGGGGCTTGTTTCTTGGGTTAAAAGAGAGGTTAGAGAAAGTACCGTGAGTGTAAGTGATGACACTGATTTGTCTTGTAATCTTCTTTTTCATCATAATAAATTACTGCTGCAGTTGAAAGAGAGGTTAGAGAAAGCATCGCGAGTCTAAGAGATGACACTGATTTGTCTTGTAATCTTCTTTTTCGTCATAATAAATTATTGCTGCAGTTGAAAGTGAACGCACGTATTCTTAGATTGATAGTGAACCCTATGAATCGTGTGTTTTTTTTCTTCTTTTTTTTTTTTTAAAGATTTTCTTTTTCGATTTTATTGCATCATTAAAAAATTATTGTTTATTCGTTTGAAAACTAACACTATGAACAGAAAGAGATGCATTACTAGTCTTTCAGACCCAAAAACTTGATTTGTCTTGAAATATCTCTTTTTGACGATCACTAATTTAAATTAATATCTTTGGTGTTGGTAAACGAACGTCCAACACTATTCTTATAGTGTGATTTTGAACCCTATGAATCGTGTGTTTTTTTTTTTTTTTTTTATTTTTTTTTTTAGTATACAATGATGAATTAAACATTTAACTCGTGATGTATAGCTTATTGTGATAATTATCTTTGGATATTATTGAATTTACTTTTTTTTTTTTTTGTGTTTTGTGATGAGTATGTTTGAATTTGTGCTAATTTAGTAGTTTTCTTCAAATCTTGTTATTATTAAATTATTTTTTTTTTTGTATGTTAAGGTGAATTTTATTTGGGATAAATTTGATGTATATTTCATATTTAATTTTTTGAGGTATAGGAACAATGTTGTAGGATCTCCAACGGGTTTAGGGCTGTCCATTTGAGTTAGGCCCAAGGTTCGACGCAGAACCTAGCTTTTGGTCCAAACCCTCAGCTTGATCTAGGTTGGGAAATAGTAGAAAATATAAAAATATGAAAAGCTTAAGAAAGTATTTAAGCTAATTTTTAATTATAGAAATTAATAGACCATAACTTGTCAAGTTATGATTCATAATCAGATAAGTTATGGACAAACTTATCAAGTTATGGTTCATAACTAGATAAGTTATGGACAAAAATCATGAATAACTTGTCAAGTTATGGTTTATAACTAGATAAGTTATGGACAAAAATAATAATTTAGTTTATTTATTAATTTATGTAAATTATTAGCCTATTAATTTTAATTCATCTCAAGTCTTGACCTATTTCTCTCTTTCTTCCATCTAGGTTTAAGTTCTTGGCCCAATGTCTAACACAGCTTTCTTATAAAAGTTTGGAGTTGGCCCAGCTTTCTTTCAAGGTTCAACCTTGGGTGGTTTTGGGAGATATTCTGACGTTTGTGAACTCAGATCAACTATTCTCCACTTCTGCCTGCTCTAGAGCAAGGAAGGCTATATTAATAGGAGACGATATAATTAGGTCCCATTCATTTTATCGATTTGAGTTTTGTTATAGATTTGAGTTTTGTTATAGTAAAAACATATCAAAAATAATCACATCTAATTTTTTTACTACAGTAAAAAGCTCTCATATAAAGTTAAATATCAACTCGAATCAACAAACTAAAAAGACTCTTAATTTTATGGCTGCTCTAGAGAGACAACTTTTAGGCTTTTGAGGGCAATTGCTATTCTCCATTCCCCTTCTAGTTTCAAGTTATTAGTGATTTCCACGTAGCTCAAGAAACCAAAAAGGGAAGGTAGCGTAGACAAATGAATGGTCCGTTTAGTTTATAAATTTAAACATAAAAGTAAGTTTGAAGAAAAATTTAAAATTTTATAAGAAAAAATACATATAGCAAAATAGTTTAATCAGTAGTTCAAATTTATGAACCAAAAGCATTTTTCTTTATCTTAGGTCTTCCAAATATGAGAGAGACATTAGGAGGTGTTTGACTCTTAGGTCTAGGCAACTCCAGACTTCGTCTCCATACGAATTGTTTGGGCCTCCAGACTTATAAGTCCTTTTGTCCAATGATTATGAACCATTTGGGCCTCTTTATTTTGTCCATAACTTTTATTTTTTATCCAAACTTTTTAATTATAAATGGTTTTGGAGCCGTTATAACTAAATATTAATCTTTAATATTAATTGACCTAAATATTTTTAAACTTTTTATATTGACCTATTTTTTACTATTTTCGTTTATTTTTTTGAAAACTTTGAAAGCCGTTAGGCTTTTTGGGTGATTTTTTGTCATTTAGCTAAGGGGAAGGTTTTCAGAATTGGGCCTTGGGCTTTTCTTTAGCTTACCAGGAGTAACAGAATAAGTCTTGGTTTATTTGAGTTACCAAATCGATCAAAAAGGTTTCTGTTTCACCTTCCATCTTTAGGCTAATGGGTGATTTAGACGTACAGGATTAGAATTAAAACTAGTTTGTTTTGTATATCATGAATTAATAAAAAGTTGAAATTTTTACATGGAAAAAAAAGTTGATAAATTTTATAATACAGGATTAGTTAGAATTCAAAAAAAGTTGGTAATTTTAAAACTTATTTGTTATAGAAATAAGAAATCAGGCTAAAACTGGAAAACACACTCAAAACTCATTGTTCAGAAATGGAGGGAATGAAGGGAAAAGAGGAAAGCTGTGTAAAATTGTTTAAGAACAATCCAGTAAGTTAACATGACTGTAAGCATTATTGCAATGCAAAAATGCCAATTAAAACTGAAATGTACTAAGTGAGACCAAAAACTCCTTGGGGAAAGCTACGTAAAAGTGTCCAAGAACAACTTACTAAATTAACATGATTGTAATTATTATTGCCACACAAAAATACCAATTAAAATTGGAATCTGCTAAGTCAAGATAGAAAAAACCAAGATACATACCAAATCGAAAGAAAGCCCCAAAAAATATCAAAGGAAATTTTTTGCAAAAAAAAAAAAAAAAAAAAAAAAAAAAAAAGTCCCTAAAAAGCTAAAAATACCTAGATCACAAAAAAGAAGAAAAAAAAAAAAAAAAAAAATTCAAATAGAAAAAAACGTAAGAACTTTACCAAAAAAAGATGAGGAAGAAAACTTCACGGAAAGGATGAGAGAGAGAAGAAAAGAAACTCAAAAAGTTGTGCAGAAGAAATGAAGCTGGAAGCTTCGAAGAATAGCAAAATGCTATTCTGAAATGAAATTAAGAAATTATCCAAACAAAAAACAAAACTCATATATAACATAACAAATGGAGATACAACCCCAAAAAATGTCAAAGAAAAATTTTTGGGAAAAAAAAACCCTAAAAAGCTAAAAATACCCAGGAAGAAGAAAATTGGAAAACAAAAAAAAAAAAAAATTCAAAGAGAAGAAAATGTAAAAACTTAACAAAAACAAAGCCCTAAAAAAATCTAAACCAAAACCAAAAGGAATCCTTAAAAATACGAAGAGTAGATATGGAGAATAGACGGAGGAGAGAAACTTCAGCAAAGAAGAAATGGAAAAGGTTAGATGTGAGATGTGAGAGTGAAAGAAGCAGGAAGGTTTTTGAGAAGACTAAACAACTACCACCGAACGAAATAACGAAAATGTCTAGCAGATAAACGCACGAACGAAATAAAATTGAGGACAAAATAATAAAAGCAACTTTTATGGGACAAAAATGACATTTTCTGAATTGATTTACACGTACAACACTGAATTCCACCACTGATTTAACAAGTATAACACGGGGTCCCACCACTGAAATTTGTCTTTTCAAAGACAGTTGTGCAGGGAAAAAAAATGGAAATAAAAATAAAAATATATTGCTAAAGACAAAAGTACCCAAACAAAAATCAAATCAGAGGTAAGCAACTAAGAATAAAATGGTAAAAACACATATTTAGGATACAACCGGAAATTTTAGATATGTTGATAAAGAAAAAAATACTCAGTAAATGACTAAAATGGTCACATCAAATAAAAGCACAAAAATATGAAGTGAAGGGCAAAATAGTAATTTTACAAACAGGACATAACGGTAATTCAAATTTCAACAGAAGAAAAAAGCAGGGCTAAAACGGGAAAGACATTGTTCATTGCACTGTAGAGTAAACAGTGAATCTCGTCATCTCTTTTAATATATGTATAATAAATTTAAGAATATGCCAAATTGTATAATGATATTTAAATAACGTATTATGTAATTACATTATTGAACTTATAATGATATATTAGTTTTTTACTAAATTTAGACGTTGCTCTACTTTTGTGAGATATCTAACGTTTTAAAAAATTCAAATCCTCAAAATAAAAGAATTGAGATATTATTAAATCACAAATTAATTAAATTACTCTTCACGATATACGAATATTTGTAAGTTTTAAAATTTAAACCATCAAACAGTTAGCATTAGTAAATTTAATTAACTAGATTCTAACTAATCAAGTCTAAAAGAACTAATATCAGTATTTAATATTTCAAATTTACCCAAATCTTTCTAGCCCATGTCATTAAAATATAAATAATATCATTATAAATACGATCAAAAGCAATATCAGTGTTGTTGTTCGTGGTAAAAAATTGTTATAGCTCATGTCATTAAAATACAAGCAACGTCATTATCAAAATGACCAAAACACTGCAAGTATTAGTACCTTTATCCCTAACAATGAATTGTTCTAGTCCATGTGATTAATATGCAAGTAATTTCATTATAAAAATGATCACAAACTATATATGCAAAATCAACAAAGAAACATAAATATAACAAAAAATTTCGTATTACATGTACGCAAAACCATGTCATTAAAATAAAGTCAATATCATTAAATATAACAATTCACACTTAAATTAAAGGCAAAATGAGAAAACATATATCATTATATATACAAAACTATTTATCCATTAAAAAAAACTATAACAAGAGATAACAATATATATATATATAATGAAACAATAACAAGACATGACAATATATATGAGATATGATATATATGTAAATGCAAATTAAAGGAAAATAAAAATAAAAATCTTGTACGAATCTCAAAACTCAATAGCTTCTTAAAAAATACTGCAGAGAGCCATGTAATTAAAAAAAACGTTAAAAGTCAGATAAATTAGACGATAATCATTTAAATTTTAAAAAGTTAAAAAGAATTCAGTGTAATCATGTTTAGAGGAATTAAAAATTTAGACGAATTTGTTAGATTTTTTTTAACAATTCAATTATGAGGAAAATATGGGAGTTTGTTATAAATACAACAAAATCAACTGATGGGGTATTTTTAAGGTGCCAAGAAATATAATTCAAACAATCAGCCGCATAAGTAATATCTACATTTTAATTCAACTCTAAAGAAAGGGTCATATCATGTCATTTTTACTAGCGTAATTAATTTGAAAGCCCCAAGTGGGATAAAAAAACCAATTTAATGTTAAAAATAACATAAATAGTAGAAAATATGCCAATATAAAAAGCTTAAAAAAGTATATAGGTCAATTATTAGTTATAGAAATTAATAGGCCATAACTTGTCAAATTATGGTTCATAACCAAATAAATTATTGACAAACTTATCAAATTATGATTCATAGTCATACAAGTTATGAATAAAAACCGTGAATTATGGACAATAACTTATCAAGTTATGGTTTATAACCAGACAAGTTATGGACGAAAACAGTAATTTAGGATATTTATTAATTTATGTAAACTATTGACCTATTAATTTTAATTCATATCAAGTTTTGACCTATTTTTCTATTTCTCCCTAAAAATAACTACTCGTAGTCCACCAATTCAAAACTCAATTCTCACCAACAAAAAATAATCTGCTTTCTTAATTTCTTTTGACCTGTTCTAACGTTTCTTGTTTAGTTCAAATATTACCTGTAGTTGGACAGTGAGTCAATATTTAACAACATGACTTATTGACTCTTATCAATATTTTTCTAGAAGTAAGAAAGATTCGAGAAAAAAAAAATAAATAAAATTTGAATTCCTCTTATATTGTTTTCACACCCAAATACACACACACACACACGCATATATATATATATATATATATATATATATTATCTTATTTGTCTCCCAATAAATATATAAACAAATAGATACATGCAGATATAGCTACATAAAGAGTTAAAGGTCAGTTGGTCGCAGTGCCCGAGAGTTCCCAATATGTTAAACTAATAATTATAATTATTATTTGAGCCAAAAAAATAATTATAATTATTATTAATAAATGAAGACAGATCATTGCTGCTACCGCGGATCACTGAGAATTGCCTAACTCATGTGCATGCACGAGTACACTGGCGTGGACTAAGGATTTTATATTTAATCTTCAATTTTATACACAAATTTAAAAAATATTTCAAAATAATTATAGGTTTTTAATTTTTCCCGAATCTAATAGACGTTAACTTGTGAAATTCATTTCCATAAAAATAGAAAAACTTGTGCAAAGCCAATTAAATAAAAGTTTCGAAATTATTTTGAAAAATGCAAAATAAAAAACTAAAAGTATTACAGAAAGGAAAAGTGAAGAAAAGATGGAAAGATGTTCTTTCTTATTTATATGAATAATGATATACAACAGGTTTTACATATACATAACAGACTAACTAGCTTACTGAGTAAGTTCTTTCTATGTTGCTTGTGTATATGTACATAGTAGACTAACTATAAAAATCCCTCTTAAGATGGACTGTAAATGGTTTAACAGCCATCTTGGACAGTAAAGGGAAAATCAAGTTTAAAGGTAAAGCTTTGGTAAAAACATATGCTAGTTGATGTTGAGATCGAACTGCATTAACATGACAAGGCTTTCAGTTACTTTGTCTTGAACAAAATGATAATCGATCTCAATGTGTTTAGTGCGCTCATGGAAAATAGGATTAGAGGCAATGTGTATAGCAGCTTGATTATCACAAAAAAGTAAAGTTGGAGTTGATAGGCGGAAGTTGAAATCTTGCGATAATTGTCGTAACCAAATTAACTCACTGGTAGTTGCAGCCAAAGCTTGATATTCTGCCTCGGCAGAGGAGTGAGCAATAATGGATTGTTTCTTATAGTCCGTTTGGTTCCTAGATTCACTCCCTGATTCGAATCATGATTCATAGTTCGCTACAGTATTTTCTCTCACAAAAAATACACGTAAATCGAAAATGGTTCTAATCACATGATTTGAATCCATGAACCAAACGGACCCTAGCCTTCCAAGATATCAAAGAATCACCAAGAAACACATAGAATCCTGTTACCAATTTCCTTGAATCTGTGCACGAAGCCCAATTAGCATCTGAGAACGTGCGCAGTTGCATAGAGGATGATGAGGTGAAGAATAGACCTTGGCCAAGACAGGATTTAAGACACCTAATAAGAAGATGATGGCTGCTTGAAGATGAGGAACCCGAGGTTGAGACAAAAATTGGCTAAGCCTATGAACGACAAATGTGATATCAGATAGCATAAGGCAAAGCAAACGACCGATGAGACACCTATATTGAGAAGCACCGGGAAAGAGATCCCCATCAGACGAATTGAGGGAAAGTTTAGGGTCCATAGGAACAGAAGCAGGTTTAGAAGCCAAGAACCCTGTATCTTCAAGCAATTGTAAAGTATAATGTCAATGAGAGAGAACAATGCCTGTGGAAGAACGAGCGATTTCTAAGCCAAGGAAATACTTTAAGGTTCCCAAATCCTTCAACTTAAATTTACTACATAGAAAGGATTTTAAGGTAGTAATGATTTCAAGGGAGGGACTAGTGATGACAATATCATCCACATAGACTGATAAAGCCACAAAGGAAGAACCCGAACCTTTGATGAAAAGAGAATAATTAGATTTGGATTGAGTAAATTTGAAGCTGACCATGGATTGAGAAATCTTAGAATACCATTGTCGAGAAGCTTGTTTCAGGCCATAGATGGATTTATGCAATTTGCACACTAGCTTGCTTGCATAATGAGAACACTTCCCTTTACGAGTATATCCAAGAGGAAGGTCCATGTAGACTTCTTCAAACAAATCCCCATTAAGGCAGGCGTTATTGACATCCATTTGAACGAGATGCCAATTATGACTAGAAGCCAAAGCAAGCAAAACTTTCATAGTAACCAATTTTGCTACAGGAGAAAAAGTATCAATGAAGTCGACCCCCTCTTGTTGAGTATAACCTTTAGCCACTAACTGGACTTTATAACGCTCAATAGAACCATTAGACTTGTGTTTGATCTTATACACCCATTTACAGCCAATAGAGGGCTTCCCTGGTGGTAAACAAACAACAAACCATGTATGGTTGAGTTCCATGGCATCTAATTCAGCCTTCATGGCGTCACGCCAATACTGAAAGGGGCTGCCTGGTGATAAAATTAAGATTCAAATTGAGAAGAAACAACCATGATGAAGGCCTTGTGAGAGGAGGAAATAGATGCATAGGACAAGTAGTTAATATAGGATACAATGTGTTGGGCTGATATTTAGTAGTGTGAGCAAAAAAATTACAGTGGAAATCCCTCAAATAGGAAGGGACTCTGGTGGCTCTAGAAGACTGTCGAAGGGAAACACCGGATGTGGAAATATCAGGTTGGGTTGGTTGTAGAGATGGAATAGGAAAATTGTTGGTTGAGACATCAAATGCTGGAGATGGCATGACTAAATTAGGAAATGGATCAACCAAATCTTCTGTGGTATTGATAGAGTGAAAAGGGAAAATATGCTCATGAAACACAACATCACGGGAAATGAAAATTTGTTTGCTTTAAATATCAAAAAGTTTATAACCTTTCATACCAATCGGATAACCACGAAAAACACATACTTGGGCCTGAGGAACAAACTTGGTGCGCCGAATAGACAATGTCGAGGCAAATGCAAGACAACTCAATTGAGAAAAATCTATCACTTTCTTGTGAAGAAGTTCATATGGGGTCTTGTTACCAAGTAAATGGGATGAGATTTTGTTAATAAAAAAGGCAACAATACGAACACACTCACTCCAAAACTGAATTGGAACCCAAGATTGGAAAAATAGGACGAGCAACATTTAATAGATGTTGATACTTCTGTTCAACCATATAATTTTGTTGTGGTGTGTCTACATAAGAATAATGATGCAAAACACCTTTTCTTGAAAAAAAAACTACGTGAAAGCCAACGCATGAGCATTGTCAAACCTGAAATTCTTAATTTTGCTATTAAAGTAAGTAGCTACTAGGTTAAAAAAAACTTAAGAATAGCAACACATCAGATTTTTATTTGAGCAAGAAAACCTAAGTGAAGTGAGTACAATCATCAACAATGGTGAAAAAGTACCTTTAACTGAATTGAGCACTTTCATGATAAGGACCCTAAATCTCATAGTGGATCAAATCAAAAGGAGAAAAGGACATATGATTATGGGAAACAAAAGGCAACCTTCTGTGTTAAGCCAATGGACAAATGTAACAAATGTCATCATTAGTACACTTTGAAACAATACAATGCAAATGACATTTCAGAACAACCAATTGTTTAAAAGATAAATGGCCAAGCCTATTATGCCAAGTATGAAATGAAACATTATTGACATCAGTAGAGACAAATTTGGTCCCCAAAGAAGTTGTCATAACATCTATTTGTACAACCTTTGTACGCAGAACATATAAACCTTCATGTTGATCACCCCTGCCAATCATCTTCCTGTTGTGTTGATCCTAAATTATGAAGTGATCAAGAAAGAAACTAACGGTGAGCAGAGAATCAGTAGCAAGAGCATTAATGAAAAGCATGTTGAAGTGAAACTGAGGAACAAATAACATGTTCCTGAGAATCAAATCAGATACTAACTGCACATCCCCTGATAAGCAAATAAATATTTTGATGTTGTTAGGCAAAGTGACAGTGGAACTCATCATAGGTTTTAGAAAAAGGAACATGTTGGCATTGGAACAGATATTTTGTGATGCACCAGAATCAACAATCCACTATTGCGTAGAAGAAAAAGCAGAGTTAATCGAAACAGAAGAACAAATACTTGTTGTGTAGGATGTGGAAGGGGTCTCTTTTGGATCATTGGTTTGGACAAATGAAATCATATGATTGGAAAGAATTGACATCAGTTGTTGATACTGAGTATTGTTGTAATGACCGAGAAAATTCTAGAGTTAAATAATGTAAATTTATTTATTTAAGTCAAGGACTTTTCTCAATAGTATACTATCATATTTTGTGACTGAAGGATTTATGGAATTAATATCAATATTCCTGAATTGTGTAGCAAGTTGTATGATTAGTCCATAATTTAAGAGCAAGTAAACTCAGTTGATAAATTCTTACCGCAATTAAGGCGGAAGAATTCTCCGTGCATATACAGTTTGAGAATCCTAATATGAGGAATCTCTTAGTGTAGTATAATGTTAGCAGCGTATAGAGAAACACTCTAACATTTAAAGAGAAACCCCTTAATTTCTAAGTAGATAAGAGGGAATTAAAGGGGTAGTATTTCAGTAAAGAAATTCAGATGCAATATGAGTTCAGAAGTTGACAAAGTCGGGAACTAAAATTTCTTGTCAACTAAGCAAATTCTAAAATGTCAGTATGAAGTAATAAGAATAGAACATTAAAGGGTGATTACTAAGTGTTCACTAAATCTTGCTTATGTAAGCAAGATGACATCAAGTAAGCAATTAGAAATTTAAGTTAGATAATATACCGTTACCGACTTTCAGACAACAATAAGGAGGGATGTGCAGAATACTGTGTTAAATCCACAAGTGGGCCAACACATGAATCTTAAGGTTAAGAAATGAAAAAGAATTGAAAAACATCAATTCTAGGGTTTTAGAAATGATTAAAATGAAAAACGGATGACAAATGGTTCTGGAAGGTTGAATCGCGTAAATTAGGGTTTCGATTGATTTAAGTGGACCGAGTCAAAGTTTGTTGACCAAGATTCGATCGAAATGTCACTCTCAAAAAGTTAGTCAAGAATGGTCAAAGTTGACAAAGTTGACCAACTGTTCGAGAAACGCAGATAAAACGCACACTGGACATGAAATTAAGCTGAACTAAAATAGGATAATTATTAAATAATCAATGGTTGAGATTTAAAGTAACTTTTTAGATGAAGGGCTGAGATCATGCCACTTGCTTAGTGAGGTGGCCGGCCAAGCTTATACAAGAAATTTTGCAAAAAAGGTCCCTCAAAAGTGTCAAACTTACAGTTTAGTCCTTCCACTTTATTAAGTCTGGTATTTAAGAGATAAAAATATCCCCAAATGTTCTTTGTTCATGTCAAGAACCATGAGAGTCCATCCAAGAGAGAGAAGAAGAAAAAAATTATGAAAAGTGAAGAAAAACAAGTTTTAAGTGGGAATCGATCGAACTACCGAGGATTAGTTAATCCGGAGTTTGTTCTTCATTCTTCTAAGGTGAGATTTCAGTTTTCCTCTCCTTTTTCTTACCTTGGCCAAATGGTTTGGATGTGGTGGAGAGTATGGAGAAAGTTTGCTAAGTTGATGATTGAATTTCAATTGATAAAGGAATTGAAAACTTAGTGATTAAATGATGAATTTGTGGTTGTTAGATTATGTTTCTAGCAACTTTTAAATATAAAATCCTTGTGAGAAATTTGATGGAACCCTAGAGAATGGTTCCTAAGTTGGTTAAATTGTATGAGAAAGATTGTTAGTTTTGTTAGAAGAGAAGTAACAAACAAAACGAGCTAAGGATAGCTTGGGAAACACAAAAAAGTAAGGCAAAACTCCGCTGAAATTTTGTTTGAGAGTTTGAAGTTAAACCTAGTTTTAGTACTAAAATTTGAGGCTAAACTTGGTTTTAGTTCTAAATAGAAGTTTTAAACTATTTTCTTAGAAAAACACTACATAACTATTAAAACAGTTTGGTGTTGAACAAACGAGTTCGTTAAAGAACTCAAAGTATAATCACAAGAAAATATTTTGAGTTTGAACCTTGTTTAATGAAAAGTAAGGTTATGGGGATTTGATAAACGTAATCTTTAAATTAGAAACAAGGTTTCATAATCCTTTAAGATAGGGAAAGAGAAAACGAGCCATAAATAGAGAAGTTAGACTTTCTTTCAAGCTTGTTAAAATCGAATAGCAAGTGATAGTTAATCTCACACTCTTAATGGGTGTTCATTCTCAGAAGCAAGAAAGAAAGAGAACAGACTCTTTGGCGAATAGAGGATTCCACTTTCTAAAATAGGTAAGTAGGAATCTCGTCTACAGTATAAATAGATTTTAAAATGAACAGTACACATGAATTATATGTGTTTGAGTATACTATGTTATAAGTAGTGCACATGAATTTTATGTATTTGAGTACATTTCATGTTATAGTATGCTATGCTATGTTATATTACATACACCTTAATAAGTCAAGAGGAACTTATAAGAAGAAACTTAGTTGAGTGCTGTACCAGCCTCTGAGAGGGAGGTAACTCAGGCTTTGTAAGAGAGAGAAAAAAATATAATAAAGTCCTCTGAGAGGGAGGAATTCAATTCAGTTTATAATCACGGTGTCATTAGGGACCTTGCAAACCCTCATGTCTCGACGATTGCGCGCAAGTGGTACGAGTACTCGGGCCCATCAGTAAGTAAGATAAGTTAAAATAGTAAAACACAGACAATAAAACTTTGATAAGACATCATAAATCAGCATAAGCAGTTCATGCATATCTTTTATGTGAACTTTCAGTTATTTTGCGAGTAATAGTTCCTACTTGCTGAGCGAAAGCTCATTTCAGAGTATTTATATTGTAGGTAAGCAACCTGCACATAATGTTTGGTGGACTGATGGTGAGGTAGCGGACGAGCGAAGTGGAGGTTGGGAGATGGATACAACACGCAGTTATTTCCGCAACAGTTTAAGGTTTTAAAAAGATTTTTGTTGAACATATCTATGAACTTGTGTTTTGAAAGTTTACAGTATGATTGTTAAGTTTGTGTAAGCTAACAGGATTTTGAGAAGCAAAAATATAACTATGTGTAAATTCATGCCTTAGAAAATAAATTATTTTTGAATTATAAACACTTTGCTATGTTCAAAAAGTGGAAACCAGAATTTATGTCATTACAATAAGTTTTAAAAGAATGATATAATTCTTTAAGAAAAAGAAACTTATGCTCAAAATGCTGCAACATTCTATACATCATTTTAAAGAAAATACTATAGCATTCTATATAGCATTTTAAAAAATAAAATGCTACAACATTCATATAGTATTTAAAAAAAAATAATGTTGCAGCATTCTAGCTAGCATTAAAAAAAAAAATCTCTCAAATTTTGGGAGTTTCAGAAAACATATGTTAAAGTTAGTTACAGTGACGGTCAACCCAACAAAGTCGTTACAATTGTTGAGTGTCTTAAGAAAACCTCCAACACTGCCATCGGCTTAACTAATTTTGTCATCAGAAACAACCTGACTAGAGACTTGATTAATAGCCACATTGTGTGATTTCTGTTTCGGCTTATATACAGTGGTAGAGCCAGCCTTTCACTTCAGTGGAGGCGTACACTAAATTTTTTTAACAAATTATCTTAGTGAGGGCATATAAGAAAATATATTTATTTTAGTAGGGATATATATTATTTCAGTGAGGGTTCAAGTGTAAAATTTTAAAAATTTTAAAGGTAACATTTTTTTAAAAAATAATTTGAGTGGGGGCGGGTGCCCCCGTTCATCTTCAAGTGACTCCGTCACTACTTATATCCAGAGGGTAGCCGTGAAGTTTGTAACATTTCTCGATTGTTTGGCCATGAAAATTATAGTGAGTGCAAAATGGCCATGAAAAAGAATCATACACGCCCATCAAAAATGACCTACACCATTTTTCCTTTCCTTAATGATACTACGTACCAAAGGAAAATCTCTCTTCATAATAATTTCTATATAACTTGTGAACAATTTTTAAGTAAATATTTGAATTTACCACCCGATTAAAGTTAAGTCAATTTTGTTGGAATTTACCAAAATTTCATGAAGCCAGATTTTTCCTCTCTTTCTTTATTAATTTTTAAGTCCATAATTCAGTCTAAGAATCTAATATACGCGTTTGATTGTACCTTTTCTAAAATAAGTAGTACATTAATTGCCTTTTTCTCCCTTCTTTTAGAATCATGTTGGAGATCTCTCTTTATTTCTCTTCGTCTTTATCTTATACAACCTGCCGCTATATTTTTCCTTCTTTTTTTCTTTTTTTCTTTTTAAATTTTTGTTTCCTCTACATGAGAGGGAAGGACTTTTTGTCTCCCTCTTCTGTCGACAAGTTCTCATTTAAAAACTTTTCTTCCTTTTTTGTTGTCGACTTTGTTCCTGAATCAAACCCACTTGGCTCATCACAACGCCCAATCACATATATATATATATATATATATATATATATATATATATAGATATCTATATTATATTTATATATAATTATCTCGTCATATTTTCTTCTTCTAATCCCAAAAAAAAAAAAAAAAATCAGAGTCTTGTCTATAAGAACCTAGAAAACAACCATTTCGTTCTTCCTCCTCTGTCAACTCTCTATCAACTCCCTTCTCATGAAATGAGGTAAAAAAAAAAAAAAAAAAAAAAAAAAAAAAAAAAAAATCTTTGTTTTCTTATTATTGCTTCTTTCCAAATTTTATCCTTTATTTCTTCTCTCATTAGAAATTAATTTCCGTCATGATTACCGGTAAGGACATCTACGACGTCTTAGCGGCCATAGTGCCGCTATACGTCGCGATGATCTTAGCCTACGGTTCGGTCCGGTGGTGGAAGATCTTCACCCCGGACCAATGCTCCGGCATTAACCGTTTCGTCGCGGTCTTCGCCGTCCCTCTTCTCTCCTTCCATTTCATCTCCTCCAACAACCCTTACGCGATGAATTACCACTTCATCGCCGCCGATTCGCTGCAAAAAGTGGTCATTCTCGTCGCTTTGTTCCTTTGGAACACGTTCACAAAGCGTGGAAACCTAGAGTGGACAATCACCCTCTTTTCTCTCTCCACCCTCCCAAACACCCTCGTCATGGGAATCCCTCTCCTTAAGGCCATGTATGGCGATTTTTCGGGCTCTCTAATGGTCCAAATCGTCGTCCTACAAAGCGTCATTTGGTACACTCTCATGCTCTTCATGTTCGAATACCGCGGCGCCAAGCTCCTCATCTCGGAGCAGTTCCCGGAGACGGCGGGGTCGATAACCTCGTTCCGAGTGGACTCTGACGTCGTCTCGCTGAACGGGAGGGAGCCGCTCCTGACCGACGCGGAGATCGGCGACGACGGGAAGCTCCACGTGGTGGTGAGGCGGTCGGCGTCGTCGTCGGTGGTGTCATCCTTCAACAAGTCGCAACTAGGGTTTAGCTCGATGACCCCTAGGGCATCAAATCTCACCGGAGTCGAGATCTACTCGGTGCAATCCTCCCGGGAGCCGACGCCGAGGGCGTCGAGCTTCAACCAGACTGACTTCTACGCCATGTTCGCCGGAAGCAAGGCGCCGAGCCCTAAGCACGGCTACACCAACAGCGTCCAGGGCGGTTTCGGCGACGTCTACTCGCTGCAGTCGTCGAAAGGGGCGACACCAAGGACGTCGAATTTCGAAGAGGAGATGATGATGAAGATGCAAGGGAAGAAGAGGGGAGGGCGGAGCATGAGCGGCGAGCTCTTTAATGGCGGTTTGGCGCCGTCGTACCCGCCTCCGAATCCGATGTTTTCGGGTTCAAGCACAAGTGGGGGGCACAAGAAGAAAGAGGGTAATAGTAGTGTTGGCAATGTTGGCGGTGGTTCTGGGGCTAATAAGGAGCTTCATATGTTTGTTTGGAGTTCAAGTGCTTCTCCGGTTTCAGAAGGAAATCTTAGACACGCAGTTAACAGAGCTGCTAATTCCACCGATTTTGGGGCTATTGATCCTTCCAAATTACAACATGAAAAGGGTAATTAAGAAACTTAATTATCACTTATCAGATTTGTTTATTTTATATAATTAGAAATTTTAGTGCTAAACTTATACATAAGTAGTTTTGTATGATATTTACGTGGATTCCATTTTTATGTGTAACTTGTAAGTAAGTGATTGGTTAAAAAAAGAACTAATAATACGAAAATGATTGCGTTTCTTTTTATGATATTTATCCATATAATAGTTTAACCATATTCTGTTATATTTTACGGAATATGTCTTCACTGATTATAATGAATATTACTAAATTTAATTAGTTAGCTAGATATAAAGTATTATATTAAGACTGCATGTGTAGCTTTCCGTGTAGCAATTTAATTGGTGAGTTTTAGACGCTATTGCATGTGAAAAATACCAGTGGTCAAACTGTACATTTGTCTCTTTTTTTACTTTTTTTTTTATATGAGTGTACATTTGTCTCCTTTTATTATTATTATTATTATTTTTTTTATGAGTGTCGATTTGTCTGCATATCCTAACTTTTTTGTCATATTAATTGGTCATAGAAGTTCTAACTAACCAAGTTCTTAATAAAATATTTAAATTAATCTTAGATAATTTATTACAAATGGATTGGTTTAGTGATAAAAAATGTCTCTCTTTCTTTTTTTGCCTAATGTTCAATACTTTAAAGTCTTATTTTAGAATCTTTGCCTGATCAAATATGTTGTGCGACATTGTTGTGTGGTGGTGTGAGTGAAAATTGAACTCATTTTTTCTTAATAAAATTAGGTTAGATCAATTTCATTCTAATAAAAAATCCTGAAATTCAAAAATAATAAATGGGATTAAAGGCAGGATAACAAAATGATCTCTTTTTTCATGAGAAATAAAAATCTTAGAAATATGATTTTTTTTTTTTTTTTTTTTTTTTCTAAATTGTTATTGTGATCATCCTGAACATTCACAGGCATGCAAGAGTTCAATGAGAATATTAGCCCTGCAGGGAAGATGGTTGGATCAGATCAAAGGGATCATCAGACGGACACAGATCATCATCAAGAAGGATCAAACAATAGTAATATCAATAATAGTAAGTTCCCAATGGGATCTTCACCATACACGTGCCAAAAGAAGGTTGACGTGGCAGAAGGAGAAATAGGGCAAACGAAGCAACAAATGCCACCTGCAAGTGTCATGACAAGACTCATACTTATTATGGTTTGGAGAAAGCTAATAAGAAATCCCAACACTTACTCAAGTCTCTTTGGCCTAGCTTGGTCCCTCATCTCATTCAAGTAATTAATAATTATTTTTATTTTTATTTTTTTTTTGGAATATATTTCGGGAATTCTAAATGTTAGATTAGATAAAATTCTCGTTTAAAAATTAAAAGAAAAATGTAAAACTGATGAAATCTAATAGAAAATTAACGGTTCAAAACAGAATTTTATTAACAAGGTATTTTTAATCTCTATCGTAGAATTCTCTATTAAATAATTATTAATATTTAGTTTTTCTCTCTCACCACCTCATAGATCTCTTAATCTTTAAACATTTAAAATAATTGATTAAATCCTAATAACTAGTTTATCTTTGCATAATTAAATAATTGGCAGGTTAACATTTAGATTTTCCCACAATTGTAAGTGGATCTATTTCAATATTAAACATTTGAAATAATGGTCTCTAAACTAGTTTATTTTGCAGTTTAGGTACATATACATGATCCTTAATATATATATATATATATATATATATATATTGTCTGATGCTTTATCTCGAATTTATGTTCAGTTTAACCCAAATACAAATCCTAATTTATATATATATAATTGGCCACTATATTTTTCTGATTATTAATAATATATATATATATATATATATATATATATATATATATATAATTTGGTGTAGGTTTGTTCATGGCATTACAACCAAAGATCATAGCATGTGGAAAATCTGTGGCAACATTTTCAATGGCTGTTAGGTTCTTGACAGGTCCGGCAGTCATTGCAGCAACCTCCATTGTCGTTGGTCTTCGTGGAGTTCTTTTGCATGTCGCCATTGTTCAGGTTAATTAATTCAAATTCACTTGCTAATTATTATTAATTATTCTTTTAATTAATTAAAATATTCCATAATATCCTTGCATGAGATGACTTTGTTTTTGGCCTTATAAGACGGTGGAAGAAAAATAGATGTAGCTTTTGTTCAACTTTTGACTTATCATCTACAAAAGCCAAACCTTTTTCTCACCGTCACCTAAAACACTAAAATCTAAAGTAACTTTACGAAATACATTCTAAACGATAAACATGACTTTAAGGTTGTGATACTGATTAGATGGTTTTAAAAAAATTATGTAATTAATAAAAAAAATATGATAAATTAATAAAATTAAATTTTTATCACTTTATATTATTAAATTTTTATATTCAATAAATAACTAAAAAAAAAAATCAAAAGAATATTTATTTTTTATATTCGTTCATTAATCTTAAATCATAATTTATAATTTTTTATAATATTTTTTCATAAAAAATATATAAAAAATAAAAATAATTTTAAATCAGAATTTATTAATCAAACCTCTTTTTAATCATTAACAATTCGTTCTTATATATACATATTCAATACGGTTGTGTTGAACAACATTGCTGGCACATGCATATCTTTCAACAGTAAAGCATCGTTCCTCAATGTTTGAACCAATAATTATTTCTGTTTGTACTGTATAGTCCAAACTACTGACTTGCCAAGTACTATAAATTTCCTTCCGTCCTTTTCAAATCTCAATTGGGTCAGTCAAACAAAAAAAAAGCAGATTTTGACATTTTTTATATAGAAGTTTGAGAAGTAAATCAATCAGTAACATCAGTATAATTTATATGGAATCAATCTAATATTATTATTATTATTATTTTATTATTATTTTAAGAATATCAGTGTCTATTATTTATGAATCATTAAATTTGTTTTATTTTTTTAATTTAATTTAATTTTAATCAAATTAAATATAAATTCAACAATTAATAAATAAAAACACTAATATTATTAAAAAAGATAAAACATCATAGAAATCTTTAATTTATAAGTAATTTAATTATTATGATCATCTGCATGCAGGCTGCTCTTCCACAAGGAATCGTTCCGTTTGTTTTGCAAAGGAATACAATGTCCATCCAGACATACTTAGCACTGCGTAAGTTCTCCTAAAAATTATTGAAGTAAACATAAGAACCAAATAAAGAATTTTTGGTAAAATTTTCTTAAGAAAAACTTTTCTCAGATGGTATGATTTCATATTATTAGATTTTCATTAAATTTTATTAAGTGTACATTGTTTTATGGGTTTTTTCGATAAAGGGTTCAAATCATTTTGACTGACATATCTTATATCAAAAACTTTGAAAAGATTTAAGTTTAAAATCAAAAAATTTTGTTCCTACTAAAACATACTATTGATAATTCTAATAAAAGTATAACATGATTTGATTATCAAAACGCGCAATTTTAAATGATTGGTACTATACGTCTCGACGTGACCCACCTGTTGTTAGTGGTGGGGTTGTGAAAAGGTTTTTGTTTTGAATACAAGATTTTCGTAGTTGAAGTTTCAAAAAAAATGAAAATAAGTGAGGGATTATTTCATTAGATTTAATTTTAGAATTTGAGTTTTTTAGTTAAATTTGAAACATAACTCTAATTTTTTAGTTAGAACTTAAATAAAGTTGAATAAAATCACTCTAAAATTAAAATTTAAAACTTGAATCAAATAAAATTGAAACTTGGACCTAAATTTTTTTTAAAAAATTTTGAAAAAAAGAACATGTTTAATTTTTTTTTCAATAGTTTTTAAAAAGTTAATTATTAAAATTTATCTATTTTATATATTTTTTAATTTCATGTGATTGTTAATCATATCTTACCTTTACTGAAAAAGGTCCCTGAAACAATTATTAATTTTAAATTAGAAGAGAATCTCACATTCTAATTAATACATTTTTGTTGCAATGATTTTGATGCAGGGTCATTTTCGGAATGCTAGTCGCCTTGCCCATAACAATACTCTACTATGTGCTTCTTGGGCTGTAGTACTTCTTTCTGGGAAATCGTAGTCAGCAGGAAACATATAAAAACTGTACATCCAAGTCAGTCTTAGTTGGATGTATTAAAAAAGAAGAAAAAAAAAAAAAAACTGTTCTCAATGAAATGAACCAAAATAATATAAGCCTTTGGATTCAGTGCCATCAAGCAAATTATATGGCCTTGAGCATGTGACCCTTTTAGGGATCTCCATATACTATCTTCTTTAGATATCTTAGTTCATAAGTTGTGTTAGTATTAAGTTTTTTTTTTTTAATTTTTTTTTTCTATTTACCAGTTAGAAATATTATTAGAATAGACCCCAGATAAATTCAAGGAATGTACGGTCCAATTTTTATATTATTATTTTTTTTTTTGCTGCAATTTTTATATGTATTTGTTACACCAAAATCAATGTAGTTCTTTTTTTTTACTTAATTTTGACTCCAAAGCCATTTGGTATTTATCCTAATTAACTTGATTGTTACATGTGGGGTTGCTTAATTTGTATTCATATTTTGTTGGGATTTGGGAAGAAAATTTTTTAAGCTTATTTCTTTGAAGCTTGTGAAATATATATCATTGACTTGTATGGCTAAAGATTCTACGCAGAATTTTGACCTTTATACAGCATACACACTGTATTTCCATGGACGGAGTTAGATGGTATTACATCTTCCATTCTTTTAAAGAAAATAGTAGGAAATAGGTCAATATGAAAAGTTTAAAAAAGTATATAGGTTAATTTTTAATTATAGAAATTAATAGGCCATAACTTATTAAGTTATGGACAAACTTATCAAGTTATGGTTTATAACCAGACAAATTATTGACGAAAATCGTGAATTAAGGACAATAACTTATCAAGTTATGGTTCATAACCAGACAAGTTATGGACAAAAATAGTAATTTAGCCTATTTATTAACTTATGTAAACTATTAGCCTATTAATTTTAATTCATCTCAAATCTTGATCTATTTTTTTTTTCTCACTTCTTTTAAAAGTCAGCATGTTTTCTTATTAAATTTGACCCCCATAAAAATTGAGAGAAATTATTTTATTCCCCTCAAATCTACATATACTTTAATTATCCCCCACAAAAGTTGAGGAGAACCATTTTAATCCCAACCCATATCCAGTACATTAATAAATTAACATATGATCCGATTAAAAGATTAAATAAATCAATTATGTGAAAAAAAAAAATAATAATTTGAGCCCAGCTGACAACAAATTCTAGCTCCCTAATTTACACCTTTTTACAACTATCAAAAAGGGAGAGAGTAATATTTGTGTCCTATTTTCTACTTCCTTTTCTTTTGAGTGGAGAAAAACAAAAGGAATATTGCAATTCAAAATCGTTTAAGGGCTATAAAAGCTAACAGAACTGTCTCTTTTATCCCCTTTTTCTGTCTCTATTCATTATCACTCCAAATATATCATATCATGTCATTTGAATTATAAATATTACTTTAATTGAAGTTTTATATCACATTAATTAAAAAGTTATAGCGATTAAAATATTTTAATTGACGCGACATAATTTTACTGAAGGCAGACGGAAGAGGATTATGAGCTCAATGCCTTGAGGAATCAAAAAGTTTGAGAACAAATTGAATACGTGATCCATTTTTACACATTATGGTGTGTATAAAGTTGGTCGTTTTGTACTTTCTTTGTATAAATGTATACCTACATTGTTTGTATATGAAATTAAGGCCTCGTTCATTTCACGGATTCGAGTTTTTAATTTGAGTTGAGATGTGACATTTTTTGAGAGCTTTTCACCCATTTTCTCGAGAACTTTTGGTCAGACCTAAAACTAAAAACTTGAATCGGTGAAATGAATGAGACCTAACTGAAGTTGGTTATTAGCCTCACGGGCTAACCGAGTCGGCTGTGAAGGACATCCGGGTTAATTTCATAGTAAAAACCAACCAAACCACAATATTCTTTGCATTCAATATTTTTTTTTTAATATTTTCATCTCGTTATTTACCATCAATACATGTGAGTTGATTCACATTTGACTGTCAACACTTCTTAAGATGTAAATTAAAATGGGAAAGGCATGAGAAAGTACTCTATCTTATTTTTTTAGAAGACAATGTTTGAGTACTATCTAATAAAAGGAACATCATGACAAAATTTTCATAAAAACAATTCAAATCTCGGCTAAAACTTTTTTATTACAGTATTTTTTTTCACTAAAATTTAAATTTAACTTTTTTATTATATTATTTTTGGTAAAATCTCTAATCCAGTATTAGATTAAAGCAGCACATATATATTTTTTTAAAAAACATGTATATTTCCTCTTCAGTACATGTGTATATCCTTTAAAAACATGTATATATATATTTAGATAAATTATAAGTGTCTTATCACATTATATATATTTTAAAAAAAAATATACATGTGCCAAAAATAAAATATACATATTTTAAAAAGAAATATATATATGTCGCTCTAACCCAATAAACTAAAGACAATTATTATTTTCTCAAACATAAAATTCAATATACATACTTTATCTTTTTTTTTTTTTTTTTTTTTTTTTTTTTTTGTAGGAGACAATGTAAGAGTACTATCAAATAAAGGGCACATCATGACAAGCAGTTCTTAAAAACGATTTAAATCACAACTCATACTTTTTATTATAATATTTTTTTATTAAAATTAAAATTTAATTTTATTATTTTAATATTTTCTGTTCACCGTACAATTACTTAAGTGCTCAACTTGAAAAATCCAAAATCATTGTGCAAATGTTGCTGTATATACTTAAAAGGCTTGTACCATGTGATGCAAAGGAAAAGTTAAAACTTACTAGTGTCAATTATTTATTTCCGTTCCTTTTCAGATATTGGTACTTGACAGAATTTGATGTTAGTTTTTATATTTGTCCATTTTATCTACAATCAGACAAAAAGTACTTTGTATGATAGCCCTGCCTTTCTGTTAATCATCTGCATCCATGTTTTGGGAGGTATTACAAGCCCTTTCAGTATGTTTATTTGAGTTTATAATTTAAATTGAGATATAATTTTATGTGAAAATTTTTTATTATAATATAAAAGTTAGATGTAATTATTTTTAAAAACTTTTTATTATAGTAAAACTCAAATTCTAAACTCGAATCAGTGAAGTGAACGGGGAGCCTAAATACGTTTAAGACATTCACACACATATATACATTTAAATGTATTATGGTCTTGTTCATTTTGACCGATTCGAGTTTTCAATTTTAGATTTTTACAGTTACAAACTCTTAAAAAATATCACATCTAATTTTTTCTGTTACAGTTAAAAACTCTTAGAAAATATCACATCTTAGTTTGAATTGAAAATTTAAATTTGCGAAGTGAACGAGACATATATATGTATGCTTATGTATCATTCATTCTTCCTTAATTAGGAAAAGCCCCTCCCAAAAGGACATATTTATAATGGGAGTTTGAATTTGAGACCTTTTACTTTGATACCAATTATATGAGAGACGCAATCATTCCTCTCAAAATATGCAATAAAAAAAAAATTTAACTTAAGACTTAGACTCAGAAATCCATCTCAAACACCTTAGTTGAGCTGCCTTACTCTAACAAGTTTCTTATGAATCCATAGGCGCAAACCTAACAAATAAGCTCATACACTTTTTTAAGGTCGAAACACTAAATAATATAAACTACCTTTGAGTTTAACTATGCTCCTCCATCAATAATAAAATTTATACACAATCAAGTTATAATTAACTATATATTGAGGTCTCGTTCATTTTACGGATTTGAGTTTTCAATTCAAGTTGAAATGTACATTTTCTGAGAAATTTTTACTGTAGTAAAAAAGTTAGATGTGACATTTTCTAAAAGTTTTTTACTGTAGAAACCTAAAATTAGAAACTCAAATCGGAAGTCATTCACCTTTACAGCTCAAACTCAAATCGATAATAAGGACGTCTTAAAATATTTGAAAGATATTATAATTAAATGGTCCTCATTTTGAAACGTGTGTGACTGATCAAAAGTTTTCTTATACATTATTAATTGCACAATATTCCCCAGCAGAAATTAGAGGTTCCTATTTTTCATTTCATTATCAAAAAAATAATGACAGTATAGAATTTCTAAGACAATTCGTTAGGTCGGTCTCCAATATTAATCGAAAAACAACTCATCAATACTAAAAATTATCTTTCATTTAATCAAAAGAATGATTGATAATTTGTTGACTTTGATTATATTATATTTAAGATAGTGATCTAGCAAACTAATTAAAAGAATCAAAGCCGTTAGAAGACAAATGTGTAAAGGCAAAAAAAAAAAAAAAAAAAAAAAAAACCAAACAAAATTCCCCAAATAATATATAGATAGATGAAAGTTTTCAATTGATTTATACGAGTGATTTCCAACAAATTAATTGTGTACAACTGAAACATGACAAAAAGTGCCATTTGGATTAGATTAAAACAACACATATGCCTCGGTTTCTCCCATCACCTCAATATATAATGATTCTGCCAGAACTAACTAGCTAGCATATGCATGAATATGTCTCTTAACAATAATATGAAAAAAAAATATAGGATTCATACATGCATACATTTCATCTTTGGTAGAGAGAAATGTTATTTGGGAGAGATCCTTTTAAAGTGGTTTATTCATATACCCCATCCATTACAACGATTCAAACTCAAAGTCATGACTTTTTACACAAAGGACGGACTTACCACCCCGTCAAACTCTCGATCGGGTGGTGGATTCACACGTAAATTACGCATATATTAATGTCACATATTGCATATGGTAATAACTTACTCGAACTTTTAATTTACGAGGTCGAACATTTGAATTCTTTCACTTCTTACTAAAAGAAAATTAACATAATAAAAATGCATATATGTTAACATTCAAATCACAAATTGACGAATCAACAACATTGTATTACAAGCGCATATTCATCAAACTTGGAGAATCATGTATAGAATTCGAGTCTCTTATCTTCCAATTAGGTTATTATATATTGAAATGACACACACACTTATATATAAAATCATTCAACAGTTAATATATGTCAATTTCATTTAAGACACACAAATTTTCATCTAACGTTTATAGAACTTTTATGTAGCAATTTGTTACAAATTTTCATTATTATGTGTAATTGCTTAGAATGGGAAAAATAGAGAGTTGAGAGAGTCCAAGGGGGATCTATCACGTGGGAAGTGAAAAGGGCATTTTCCTATGCTTTTTCTAGATTAAGTTTCGATTTGAAATCTATTTTATTAGTAGTTCACATGACGGTATTATAAACATCTTGTCCTCTCCTAGACATTTCTTCCAACAAAAACAAAAGGAGTTGCAGAGTTTATGTAAACTCTAGGCCCGACACCAATATTCATCAAGAACTCTTGCCCATGTGAGTTCCTTTATAGTTTTATTTTTACGTTTGGAGAGTTTCTCTCGTAGCCCTTGAAACAATGAACCACTGATTGTTTTTTAGTTTTTTTAACTGTCAGATTTGTATCAAAATTTATCCGTTATGCATATTTTTTCAATTTGATGTGATTTTGATCAGATCTAACGGTCAAAAACTGAGACTACCGATAAAACGAACTACCGCAAAAACTCCCTTATTTTTATTATTGGTTTATTTATTTATTTGCGTGTTATATTATCCCCTTAAGAGTTCCAACTTCAAAGATTCAGCGAGAGCTTATTTAAACTATGGATCATGAGGGTTATTAAAGAGAAGTTTTTGGTCGATCCGTAGATCACAAATTAGATGCGATATTAGATCTTGTGAAGTTCCAAGCATTTTTGAATTACTAATAAAGCTAAGACTGTAACTGTTACTATTGATAAAATATTTGGAGCAGAGAAAGTAAACAACTATAAAAATAAGAATACGGTCAAAAACCCATAAGGAAAAGGGATTCACTTTGATAAATTGTTTATAAATTTTACTGGGTATTAAGTATTTTTTTGAACTTTTGACTATATATGGTTTATTAGAAAAATTGCAGTGGATTGTCCAAGGATTCAGCGACATCAAGTTTTGATAATTAATTAGTTTTAAGTTTTTATTTTAAAAATTGTTTTTACATGCCGAAATAAATTTTCATCATTTCATCTAAATTTTTTAGTTATAATATAATATATATATAAAAAAAGTTGAATCACATCAATCAAATTTATTTTGGAAAACTCAAAATGTCTTTTATCATTTTTTTTACAAATTTATACAAAAATTCAAAAATTATTTCTAGTCTTTAGTTTAAAAAATTGACATACATTTAAGTTTTTATATATGCGTTCAGTCTCATATAAAATTATATCTCAATTTAAAAAATAAATTAAATTAATAAATTAAATGAGCCTAAAATTCATCTAAACTTTCTTTCAACAGTCAGGGCTCTTAAAAATATAGCCCGTGAATCAAATTAAATTAATTCCCAAAAAAATCAACCCAATTTATTTGGTTCCCTTCAATTTTCTGTTGAAAATATTTATTAGAAACAAAAACGAGAATTTTAAATAATGTGATTCAAATTATTTTTAATTTACTCAATACTTAATCCGAATAAATTAGAGACAACTTTCTAAAACGATGTGTTAGATTTGAAATATGCATCCAAAAATAATAAGGTGTTCTAGATGATGTTTAATAATTTATGTGAGAACACGACTTGATTAATTAATATGATTTTTTGATAATTTTTATCGTAGCAAAAACTCAAATTTTAAACTGCATAAAGTAAAATGAACACACAAATATGATATAGAAACATTTGCACTAATCTCTTAAGTCATGACATGTAAACTTGCCTCATTCATTTCAATAAACAAATTTTTAATATAAGTTTTTTGAATTAAAACACGGAAAATGTTATTTACTTTTTTATGATTTTCTCCTAGACTATTACATCTTAATTCAAATTAAAATTCGACTCTATTAGCGTGAACCACAACTTTCACATTCAAATATCAACTTAACTTCGTTCTCTCGTTCAAACATTCATCACTAAACAGGGAAGTTGGAACTGGCAGATTGCTCAGCAAGTTCTATCTTCTCAAAACAGTCACACCCTCAGGTAAAAAAAACCATACTTTGTTGAAAACTTGTGCCCTATTTTTTCCAATTAAAGTTTTTTATCCCCTCTTTCAAATTGGAAGGCGGAATCTCTGTTCTATTCAAACACAAAAATATTATCTTTTTCACCAAGATTGTTCTTGGGAAATTTTGGCATAGGATTTAGGAGTAATCTTCTTTATAAATTTTTCAATTCTGAAAATTTGTACTATGATCTTTCAACGAGGTTTGTTTAGAACCTTGTTCTATATCCAACTGTCAATCAGAAAAGTTTAAATTTAAATAAGGGATCAAGATTTTTACTCCATTGTTGTATGGGACTTTGAAAAAGAAGGTTTATTGAGAAAAATGTCGGTTATTTGATAAGATGAGTTTTAATTCCTTGGAACCGACGAGTTATTGATGGAT
The DNA here is from genome assembly GCA_012066045.3 of Morus alba. NCBI lineage: Eukaryota > Viridiplantae > Streptophyta > Magnoliopsida > Rosales > Moraceae > Morus > Morus alba. Next base: position 60,947,671 of record CP050224.2, read on the forward strand.
GGATAAATATTCAAATAATCATTATTATTAATTGTCATAAATTCTTTTGATCAAAATTTCTGGGGTTTTTTCTCTTCATCCATTTTTTATTATAAGGCATGTGTCGTTGTTATTAATATCTTTGTTCATTTCACTTAAAATAAACAAAATATACATTAATAAATAAATATTTAAATAATTATTAAAACCACACCCTTCTTTAATAAATATTGGAAAAAGTTAAAATTAGTAACAAATGAAATAGCTGATTTAACTAACTCAACCGAGAAAATTAGCCGAAACCACTCGTATTCAAACTGAATCGAGTGAAAGTGACCACAAAAATTTGACTCAGCCGACCATGACTCTGCAATATTTGGCGAAGATTCGAGCCGGTACCTTTGGATAAGTCATTAACATGCTGTACCACAACACCACCTCTACAGTTCGTCAACCTTTGACGGATGGACATATTTATTAGGATTAATGTAACACCAAGTTTGACACTACCTAAGGTTTCATCATTTGATAAATGTGATTTATAAATTTTACTGGTGTATTATTGAATGTGATTTTAACTTTTGACTATATATTATTTGTTACTAACGGTTATTGCAGTGGATTGTCCAAGGATGCTCAGCGAAATCAAGTGATAATTAATTAGTTGTTATGTCTTTATTTTAATACAATTGTTTTTACATGCCGAAATAAATTTTCATATTCATTTCATCTAAATATATAAAAATAGGAATATATATATATATATATAACTATTTCACGTAAAAAAAAATCAAAAAAATAAAAAAAAAAAAAAAAAAAAAAGTATTTTGGAATATTTTGTCTCCCATATGGCTATTTTTTTTTGCCCTTCTGACGGGTATGTCAAATAGGTAAACAAAAGTTTATTTCACCAATTTAAGTTTAGAATTCAAGTTTTGTTATAGTAAAAAGTTCTAAAAAATAATTACATTTAATTTTTTTACTACAATAAAAAAATCAATTTTCTACATAAAAATCACAAATAAAAATCGGCTTCTGAAAAATTTTGAATAATTTAGAAAAATCAGAAACGGTCTTAAATCTCATGACTCAAGAGACTATATGTCGTTTCTTAACAGTCAGTCGTTATTTCCTGCACCCCTGCTGAATGAGAAAAAAAATCCGTTGCATTAGCAAATTAATTGCTCCTTCGCATCACGTTTGAACACCAATTCTTTTTGGTTCCCTACTTTATCTTTCTGTTGATAAAGATATTTACAAAGGATCAAAGGTTAGATCACAAAATGGTTTACGTTTTGAAATGTGTATCCAAAAATAATAAATATGTATACTAGGAACATTTGCACTTTCGTTTCTCAAGTTTGGTTCATTTTCACCGAAAGTGTTTTTTCATTTTACTTATTTAAATTTTCAGTTTTAAATTTTTACAATTAAAAATTTTTAGAAAATATTAAAAAATATCACATCTTAATTCAAATTAAAAATTTAAATTTCAGGTAATAAACTCTCTCGTCTTCTCGAACTTTTTAGGACATTTCTCAAATATCAACTTTATAGGTTCGTTCTCTCGAGTGGAAAGGATTCCTCTGTGAAGTTATGGGAAGTTGGAACTGGCAGATTGCTCAGGCAATAACTGGGAGCTACACAAACACAGTCGCGTTGTCAGGTACAAAAACAACCTTTGTTGAGGACTTGTGCCCTATTTTTTTTTTTTTGTTCTGTTTTTTTTCCCCGCTTGTTTTCCTTGGCTATTTGGAAGGCGGAAGCGCTCTGTTCTTTCTGTGCAAGAAAATATGATCAAGAATTTTCGCGGAAAGTGGTGTGCAATTAAGTTGTTCTTGGGAAATTTTGGCATAGGATTTAGGAGTAATATGATTTTTATGCGGGCTGTTTTCAATCATACTGAAGAATCTGTACTATGCATAGATGAGCGAAACAACGAGGTTTGTTAAGCTTCTTGTTCTAAGTTTTGATCCAACTGTCAATGGCAATGTTTAAATTTGCAACTGGGGAAAGGGTAGACTTAGTCCTTTTTACTAAGTTGTCCTTGTTGTTTGGGACGCTTTTACAGCAGAGAAGGTTTTGAGTATTGTGGCCTTTTTTTCCAAAGCCATGTGTTGCTACTTTGGCTCGAGCGCTCACCAATGGAGGCAGCATTTGTTTCCTGTGGAACCGACGAGCCAATCCGTTATTGGAAGGAAGCACTCTAAATCTGCATATAATAGCTTTTCTTAATTCATCTTGGATTTAGGATTTAACGATATCTTATGCCTGTAACCTTTCAAAATTTCTAGAGTTTTTTCTCTTCATCCATTTTTTGAAATAGGTTCTTCCGAATGGAATTGCTTGGATTTCTTATTTAGTTGAAAAAATCATGTGTCGTTGAATGGAAGCAAGTTTATTTTTGTTGATACGAAGTTGATTGAAGGGCCTTGCTCACTTTACAAATTTAAATTTTTAATTCATTCCTGTGACATTTTTTAAAAAGTTTTACGTGGAAAACTTAAAAATTAAAAAGATCTTAAATTTTGCTTCTCTTTCCAATAAATAAGACATTAAATTTGTCTTGTTTTTCAATTTTTGAGAACTTAAACACTATGGAGAATATATGCAGAAAATATGAAATAAATAACAAATAATAGATTTTAAGCTTTTTTTTCGCCGCAAGTTCTGATTTAACTTAGTATTTAATATATTCGATGTAAGGTCACGCCTTTTTCTCTGTTCATGTTTTATCTACTCGTTGCAAAAGGGTAAATTCTGCAGCACCGATAATCTGCGGCACTAACATTGTTTTAGCGTTTGGAGAGAACTGGATTTGTTGTTTGGCTTATGTTCTTCTGTTAATGAAAGTTTTTGCAAAATTTTTTCTATTCAAATTTGCCATTTTTTTGCCTGAGAGTAGGGTTAGTAAAAGCTCCAATGAGCACATCGATAATTCAAATCCTACTTATACTTCTTTGGGATTTCTTTTCCTTTAAATTTGTTTTTTCTTTTCATCATCCATTTTTTGACTAAATGACATTTTTAACATGTTTTTGTTTGAATGCGAAGAATATTTTACTTACCCCCTTGCCTGTATTGAAAAGCATGTTTGTTCTTACCGCGATAAATTAGGCTTCAAAAAATTCTTTTTGTAATTATGAAAATAAACAGATTAGATCACTATACTATACATTTCATGAAAAAGGAGTTGAACTGTAGTAAATTAAGGGCATATTTACATGTCATCAGCGGAAAAATGAGCGTTTCCCTTATATTCCATTCATGTGTTTACTCACTAAAATACAAACATATTTGCAATCCCTAATATTTAAGCATTCATTCGAACTATTTCACATTAAAAAAAAAAAAAAAAAAAAAGTATGCACTTGTTCCTCTCTATTTCAAATATTTTGTTCCTCTCTATTCCTCTTCCCTTTTAAACCTTTTGCCTTTCTGATTGGAATATCAATTACAAATAGGTAAACAAAAGTGGTGATGATATTGCACAATTCTGCAATCCTAGAAGCCATGAACTAGGGCAGTTCAAAAGTATAGCTAATAGAAATGGAGATTGTATCTCCTTGTATCTCCTCATAACCATGTATTATCACAAATTCACAATGTCCACTTCATTATTAGAGGCAAATCCCACCTAATTGTATTCGTTAGTATTTACGAGAAATGCTAGCATCACTTTTTATGTCACTCACTCTTGCTGCATTCACTGTCTGACGTTCACGTGTCAAATAGTGAATGCATAGAGTCACAAAGAGTGACATAAATTGTGTTGCTATAGTTAATAGCCCTTTTAGATCATAAGCTAAACCCCCAAAAGGGTACTAAGTTGAACAAAATGTAAGCTAAAAAAAGAGAGAAATCAACTTAAACACTAATCACTAATCAGAAAGTTCCTTTGCTCTAAGAATTAATGTACCATCTGAGTGTCAAAATCCTAAACAAAAAGATCACTTTATTTTCTTTGGTTTCTCTGTTGGACTTGGTGAAGTAATTTTACTTCTAATTACTAATAACCAATACTAGAAAACAAGAAGAAACACATAAAGGTTAAATATCATCAAAAAACAAGATGATCAAAATTCAATTGAAGTCAAAACTTCAATAAATAACCCAATCATACCCTTTCACTCGGATCAATATGCTCGGCGCGTCATTTTCTTCGGTTTCTTCACAAAACTCAATCGAATCTGCTTGAGGCGCCTCCTCTTCCTGGCCATCTTCTCCGGCAGCGTCTCCCTCTTCTTCTCCTTCTTCACAGCCTTAACTTTCTTCTTCAAGTACCTAGGGTCCACGGGATACTCCTTTTGCGTCACCGGAACGCCTCGTTTCTTAGCCCCATTGAAAAGGGCATTGGCCTTATCAACTCGGTTATGAGCACACAACTTTTCCATCAAAAGCTCGTAAGTCTTGACCCCCGGCTCACACCCGTCTTTCTTCATCTTCTTGAAAACGCTCAGCGCGTGATCGATCCTTTCGATCCCGCACAAGATCTTCAAGAAGCCGTAATAAGCCTTCTTATCAAGCTTATCGCCATAACCCGCGGATTTCATCCTATCAATCATTTCATCGCCTTCTCCAACCCTCGCCGCCTGGTACAAACTCCTGATCAAAACAAGAAACGTTTCCTCATTCGGATAACATCCCCACTCTCCCATTCTCTCAAACACCTTCAAGGCTTCCTCAGTCTTCCTAATCTTACACAAATTGTTGATCAACACATTGAAAGTCTCCACATTTCTCGGAACTCCATAAGTATCCATGTCCACCAACACATTCTCGGCCTCCGATTGTAGCCGAAAAGGATCCTTTTTCCGGCAGAGCTTACACACGCAATCGAGAATCGCGTTGAACGCCATTGTTCCGAGCTCGAATCCTCCTCTGTACATCTCTCCGGCCAATCGATTCGCTTCATCAAGCTTCCCGTCGATGCACCATCCTGTGATCAGCAAATCACAAATTCTCTCGTCGGGAAAAATCTCGTTCGCCAAGCTCTTCACCATCTTCTCCGCGTAGCTCGCGAAGCCGTTCTCGCAGAGCTTCTCGACGACGACAGTGAGCGATCCCCTGTCCCGCTTCAGCCCGTAGTCCCTCTCCATCCTCTCGAAGAACGCCACCGTCTGCGTCGGCCGACCGGCACGAACAAGACGGTCGACGGCGGCGGCTAGGGTTTTCGGCCCCGCCACTCCGGAATTCGCCGCAATTACGTCCTGGACCGCCTTGAAATCCTTCCTCCGGCCGAGGTAGTCGACGAAGAAGGAGATCGTTTCATCGGAGTGAGCGAAATTAGGGCAGCAGACGAGCCAGTCGTTGAACCCTAGGACCGTACGGCCGGCGTCCGGGGAGAGATTGAGAACGTCGAGGACTAGGGCTGGGGTGGGAGAGACGTGAGAGAAGCAGAGCTTGAGGCGCTCGGCGATCGGGAGAGGCTCGGAGTCGGGGTCCTTGAGGAGCTCCGAGGAGAGAGAGTGGGCGATCTGGTCCGGCGTCTCCGAGGAGGAGGAAAAGTTTCTAGATAGAGAAACTTGGGGTAGAGAGAGAAAGAGGGAGGTTGAGATTGTGGTGGTGGTGGTGCGGTGATGGTGGTAATGGCGGAGGAGAGATGAGAGAGGAGTGGGTTTTGAGGGAGGACAAATGTAGGGTTTGGGGAGAGAGGAAGAGAAAGGAGAGAGTTTTCGGAGGAGGAGTCGTCGGAGTTGCAGAGACTGTAATGGCGGCATTTCTGCTTAGAGGGAGAGAAAGAGAGAGAGAAGACGAGCTCAGGTGAGTATGAAAACTATAACGGCGACGGCGACGGCAAAGGCAAAGGCACAACGGCGACGGCCATGGCGATCTGGGTTATGGGGTGACGAACATTGAGGAGAACCAAAAACCCTAGCCCCCACTTTCGTTTATGTGCTCTGCTCGGTGTGCGCGAAGTGTGAACGACATGGTTTTCTGATCCTATCTGATAATAACGACATGTAGTTTATACAGTGAAAACGACATGACGCATTATGGCTTTATTTGATTATTATCACCATTGCGCATGAACTTTACGGCAATTTGCCTTTCAATTTTAAAAACTCTCCTTTTACGCTTTAAATTTTAAATTATTTTCGTTTAACCACTTCTATTACAATTTTTATTAAAAATAAACAAAAAAATATAATCACATAATATTTTTATTTAGATTTTTATTAAAAAATTAAATAAAAATTACATGATCATAATTAATCTTTTTATTTATGTCTTATTTTAAAAAAAATTAAAATAAAAAGAATTAAGTAAAAATAATTTAAAATTTAAAAGGCAAAATGGAGTTTTTAAAATTTGACAAACTAATAATGACTATAGGAATAATCCTTCTTGATATTTGCTCTGTTCGGTGTGACACAGTTTGTAATCCTATCTTATCTAAGCAAAAACGACATGTCATTATATAATGAGAATGAGGTGCAACGACATGATGCATTAATAGGATCTGTTCTTTTAAAGTGTGACTTGAATATAGTTTTTGAATTAAATTTGAGTTATAACTTGAGTTAAAGTTATAACTCAAATAAAGTTGAATAAAGTTGAATAAAGTTAGAACTTAAAAGAACGTGAACTTGAATAAAGTTGTAACTTGAGTTTAAACTTTTTTTGAGTTTTGTTGTAAAAGTTGAATATCATTTTTTTTTCTTTAGTCCGTTTTTGAAAAATAAATTAAAGGAGCTTTTCTGAAGTATCAAACAATGAAATATAAATAGTTCTTTATCTTTAACCGTGAGATTCATATTAAAAATTATTTATTTTACAAAATTAGTTCAATTTAATTTTTCTTGCATAATATTACTAATTAATTAGTCTTATTAATTATTCGCACTAAATATATTAAATTACATAAAATAAAAAGACCAACTTAATAAGACACTAACTTAAGGGGCTCATTGTTTATGCTCACTCAATTTAGTAAGCTATGTAAATCAAAATTATTTATCAAGACATAAACAACTAAAATTATTTTCAATGCAAATGTTATTTAACACTAAAAAGTATAATAATAAGATATTTGACATTTTATGTTCTAATATATGTTATTTAAAATATTAAAATCTATTTTTTTCTAATTATCCCGCTAAAATAATTTTCTAAAAATATGCCCTTAATTTTTTTTTTTTTTTTTTATGACCTTCTCGACCACTACAAACCTACCTATATAAAATAGTCATCATAGTTCTACTATTTCTTTTTTAGTCGTCTAAAATAGGTCGTTTTGGGTTTTTTTTTTTGTAAATGATTTTGATTATTTGTTTCTTTCAACTTTTTTTTTTTCACTTTTTTTTTATTATTTTTTTTTTTTTTCGAACACTTGAAATAAACGTAACGATGGGTTAGTAAATAACATAGATTATGGACTTTCATAAGTTACTTTTCTTTTCACTTTTTATTGTAATCATAAGATTTAATCCTATATCTTATCTAAATATTAAATGTAAAAAATATAAAAGAGTGTATGAAAACTATCTCGTTCATTTTTTATAGTCATTTACGCACCATTTTAATGCTTTTTTCCCCTCTCTCTTTCGTTTCTTTTATCTTTTCCTTTAACTCTTTTCTTTTTTCTCTTTTGATTTCCTTAACCTTTTTGGTGCTTTATTTTTTTAATCTTTTTATTTCTTTCTTTTATTTTCTACACGTGTTAAATCCTTAATCCTAATCCTAATTCTATCTAAGTATCTAAAAGAGTAGATATTTAGTTGTTCTTTTTAGGTACTTTTTTTTTTCCTTTCATTTTTAAGTTTTATTTTATTTTTTATTATTTCATAATTTATGTTCATCTCATGGTGGTTCAAAACCTTAAGGTTAAGTTTCAACTCCTTTATTTATTTATTTATTTTTTAATTTGTTATCTTAAATTTAGAATGTTATGATCACTTAAAATACTATTAATATATACTTCTTCAAGAAAAGAAAAAATAATATGTGTGGGATTCAAACTTTACATTTTGTAGCAGAGTTAGGTGTGCAAATAGTTTTAGGACAAGTATACTACACTACCACTTAGTGAATTTTTATTTATTTTTTTCCTGCTTATTGTCGTTTGTTCAACCTTGCCCATTTGAATTTTATGCTTTTGTCCCCTATGTCAATTTTATTAAATTTGTACTTGGGTTATTGGAAACAGTTATGGGAAACAATAGGCTACCTTTAGTTTCTTATAATGTATTCTGTTGTGTCATAATGTCAATACAATATGGTGTTTGGTTCCGTAAAATATTAAAATTTTAATAATCTAATACAATGTTTGGTCATTAAAAAATTGTAATATACAATATTATTTATTTGTAGAAGATTAATATAATTATTTAGGTTTTCCATCTCAGTCTTCCTAAGTCCAAAACAATCACATTTAACTGGCTACAAAGCCCTCACATAAAATCAAATCAACTTTAAAAACTGGACACTAACCTCGGTTTCCATCAACCCTAAGTCCAACCTTGATTTGGCTCTTCCAAAATTTGGCTGGACACTAACCTCGGTTACAACCCAAATTAATCTTGACTCTAGGCCAACCCGACCCAAGTCATAGTCCTTGTTGGACACCAGTCTTGCCCCAACTCAACCCTATATTTGTGCCCTTTTTTCATCCTAAACTTGACAGCGTAAGGTTTAATTCCAACTTCAAGCCCAGCTCACTCTCGACCTTAGTCTCGGTGCATCCTCGACACTAGACTCTAGTCAATCCCAACCCTAGGCATCGCCCCAACTCTAACACGGAACCTCACCCCGACACTAATCACAACTTGACATCGGTCCCGACCCTTACAATAGGCCTAGTCCTGACCAGACACCAATTCCGACCTAATTGTGCCTTGTCCAGTCCCAAAATTGGCTTTTTCTCTGTCTTTGCTCTAACCCCGACCGTGATCCTAACTGAAGCCTCATCCAATATCATCCCTAACTTGACTCGTACGTTGACCTAGAAAGAGATAAGTAAAATGAAAAAAATTGAAAAAGGGCAATATATATAAAATAAAAAATTATAACATAGTAGACTGAAAATCAATTGTATCAGATAATATATAAAACGAAATATATTACTTCACAAATTGTATTAACTTAGACAGTACAAATGTAATACAATTCTCTAATACGACCTACCAAACACGCCTTAACAGTTTTTGGTTTTAAGGTACGGAGTGTTTCTTGCAATTGAAAAGGATGATATATTAAGAGGGGTTTCTTCATCAGGATGATATGCAAGTAACATCCCATGTCACTGCCAAAAGAGAAGCACATGTTAGAAGGCAAAAAAAAAAAAAAAAACACACACACACACACACATTTTTTCAAACATGTTTTAACCTGTGAATAAATGATGATATACAAATCAAGTTGTACAGTGTGTGTATGCACACATATGACATATTTGCCCAACCTTTGGCCCATTTGATGCACGCCGATCAAATAGACGTCAAAGATGATCTCTAGATCACTTTTAAAAAATCATTAATGCCTCGTTCATTCTATCGATTTGAGTTTTTAATTTTAAATTTTTAAAGTTAAAAACTCTTAAAAAATATCACATTTAATTTTTTTTTACAGTTAAAAACTCACAAAAAATATCACATCTCAATTTAAATTAAAAACTCAAATTTACGATGCAAACGAGGCCAAAGTTAATTTGTTATCCTTGCATTTCTTTTGGGAAAAAAAAAGATTAGTACTTACTGTAAGCATAGGTGACTGTCTTCTTATCTGGAGTGAGAAATTTAGTTGGTCTTACAATCCTTGCAGGTCCACAAGGGTATCCAGGCCCTGGCGCTTTGAGAGTGAAATTCTTCGGCAATTTGATGGTTCTATTAGTTGTCCCTGCAGCACCCAGACTGACTTGGAATGAGCTCGCCGCATTGGCTGGATCGCGGAACCAAGAGTTGAGGACTCCCCCTTTGCAGCAATTTTCAATCTGTTGGTTCAAAGGAGTTCCCGGCAACAAATCGACGACGATCGGTTTCTTTTTGCAGCTATGCGGGATGTTCCCTATGAATCTTGAACAATCCCCTTGCTCTGTCGTCTGTGCTCCCAGCATGCTCCAAATTACTTCCTTCTCCGCCCATGTCCATCCCAACGTCCAACCCGGAGCCTTAATTTCGCGATTGTGTTGGAAGTTGTAGATTGTAACAACAGCCTGCCAATCAAAACATATTACGGGCCTATTTAGTTTGTTGATTCAAATTTTTAATTCGATTTGAGATGTGATTTCATATGAGAGTTTTTTATTGTAGTAAAAAAATTAGATGTGGCTGTTTCTAAGAGTTTTTTATTGTAACAAAACTTAAATTCTAAACGCGAATTGGTACAATAAACATAGAAAAACGTGCATTTGGAACCACATTTTAAAAGAGGTTAATGGGTTAAAATAATTTTCAAATTTTACTAATACTCAATAAAAGTGTTAGAATAAGTAAGAGATAATTACACTACATAGCAGAATTTCATAACTTAATAAGCCAAAATGATCTTCGCATTCAGTGGTTTTGATTGAAAATTCTTCTTAAAAGGTAAAACTCTTTTGGCATATCACCTAAACATTTTCATAAACAATTTTTAAATTTAAGAAGTCAAAAGCAACTTTTAGGTCATGTTCATTTCACTCATTTGAGTTTTACTACAGTAAAAAACTCTCAAAAACAGTAACATCTAACTTTTTTGTTACAGTAAAAAGCCCTAACATAAAATCACATCTTAACTCGAATTTAAAACTCGAATCAGTGAACTAAACGGGTCCTTAAGAAATCATGCCATTTAGGCCTTATATCACATACAAAATTTGAATATCATTTCCATAATATGAGTAAGAGTAACTATGAAGTACCCACTAAAGTTAAGAGAGTGGTTGGGTGCGAGAGCGTGTGTGTGCATTTACCATAGTTCCAATCTCGATGATTTCATTTGTATAAAAAGAAGGGATATTTTTAATTTTTTACCTTGTGTTTTAACTTTATTCAAAATCTATATCTTCGGCTTTTAATATAATCAAACATATACCTTCAAATTAAATTTAATATACAAATCTATACTTTATTTCGATAAATAATTAATTTTGATCTTTAAAATGACTAAACTATCTTTAAGAAAAAAAGAAAAAAACTAAAACCTTATATTACAAAAACTAAAATGAAAAACACACAAAAAAAAAAAAAAAAAAAAAAAAACTTAATTCAATGGCATTTTGCATATTTTGAGATCAAAACAGTATTTTGAAGTTTTTTATTTTTGTTTTTTCTTTTGCTATTTTTTTATTCAAGTGTATTTTAATTATCTTTATGGTTAAAATCGTGGATTGATTATGGAAAGGTATATATTTGTATATTAAATTTAATTTAAAGATATACATTTAATGAGACTAAATAGTAAAGGCATAATTTTTTAATAAACTTAAAATACAGGGTATAAAAAAGTAAATATCCCTAAAAAGAAAGGATTAAGAGAGAAGGAAAGCTAACTATAAAAATAAATTGAAAAGTGGTCTTTATGTTAAATTTTCAAGTTCTTAGGCTGAATTGATATGGATCATCGCCTACTTAGTAAACATTTATATTTACCACATAGCCATCTGGAGTCCAGCCCATTACATCCCATTTGATTGTGATATTTCCTGTTGGATCACCTACATCGTATGCATCTGCAGGAAAAATAACAAGAAAAATAAGAAAACCAACAATTGAAGCCAAAATAATTTCAATTTTTAAGATAAGCAACAGGTTTATGGTATGCACAATTTTTTAGTGCAAGTTATTCCAGTCAATATCAGACTTTTTTTTTTTATGTAATATAATTTATGTAATCCTTTTATGACATTGTTAGAATAAATATTTTATTTCATTAACAAAAATAAATCCTGTATTTACTGTTCTTTTTTATGTTTATGAGCAAATACTATAATGATCCTATACTAGCCGCAAAGTTCTTATATACAATAAAGTGTTCATATACTGAATATATAATTATTATAATTATTATGTAGAATCATAAATAAAATTTTCTTTTGCGCAACTCTTTCGGCTCTCGATGTCAAAATTTACTTGTAATTTAAGGTCATCCATAGTTATAATTATTTCCCATGTGATTTTACCCTACAAGTTATATGTAATTAATTAACAATAAAATAAAATAAATAATAATTATTAGAGTTATTATGTATAACATTTGATACCTTGCTAGCTCAATTACTCTCTGGAACTCAACTAAAAAAAAAAATCTTGAACCCTCGTAATTTAAGCTCCAATAATAATTAAAAATTTAATTAACTATTAATTAAAGTTATAGATAGTTATTGGATTTTGATTTATTTCACTGTAGAAATCAAAGTTGAAATATCAAATTTTTAGGGATGAGTTTTTAATTGTTACGTTTTCATTGTAGTCATCATCAAATATAAAAATTATTTGGTGACGTAGCTTGATAAAAATCTAGTTTCATTAATTGTCATAAATAGTTTTGGTCTTTTATCTTATTCATTACAATTGGTGGATCAATATTTGAAGCTAAAATAATGATACTCATTAATGAGTAAATATTAGAGTAACCAATAAAACTATACCCATATATATATATATATATATCATAAAGAAGCTCTAAAATATAACTTTAAGCTTATAAAATAATCTAGTCCATTTCTATGTGTTGACCCTACATAAAAATATTCATTATTAGAGTTAAATACATTCCTTTATGCTCTCTAATTACATCTTTATTCTTGTGTTTCTCAAAGCAATTAATTTGGACGCGGTTCCTAACTAGTGTTTGCTTGGTATGTATTTTTGTAAGGAAAATTCTCAGAAAAACCATCGAAAAGGTAAACTATTTTATTTTTACTATTGTTTTAAAATTTATCTTATACCACTAATAATCTGCAAGTTATTTTTTCGTAACATATAGGTTATCTTTTAGTAACCTGCATATTATCTTTTCGTAATCCACATGTTATCTTTCGTACCTACAGGTAATTTTTTGTAGTGACATCACCATTTTATGCAATGATATAAATAATAGAGTTTAAAAAAATAATTGTTAAACTTAGAATTTTCTCTTTTTATAAACAAATGATACAGTTTGGAACTGGTATTTCCTTTTTTTTTTTTTTTTTTTTTTTTTTACATGTTTTCAAAAACATAACCAAACATTATAAGTTCACATTTTCCTTATAATCAAAATAATATATTTAGAAAAACAACTAAACGTGTTCTCTGAAATGGTCCCAAACAATTTAATAAAATTCTGATTTATATTTTCACAAATATTTATGGTAGGAAAGTTTTTTATGCTACCAATAAATATTGTTGTTATAACTGTTGTATTAACTTCTAAATGGTCAAATCTATGATTAGAAGTAATTATACGTCACATGTCTCAAATTTTTAACATAAACACTAACATATCTAACAATCCAACCGTTAAAAGAGCAGTATCTATCGACAGGATAAAAAATCTTTGCTTATTATAAAAATTGACTATATTTTCATGCTTAAAAACAAAACCGCATTGAAAACGCTCTTTCATAATGTAAAACTGAGATTACGAATATGCTTTTTAAGAACCTGCCATAACATCCCGACCACGGACCCAACAATAATCTCAGCATTGACCTAGCCCCAACCCTTGTCCAATCAAGAATAGATATATTTAAGACATATTTCTCGGTTTCCTTTTCTTGAAAATCATTCTAAAAAGGAAATTTACCAAACACACTTTTTATGTCTTGAAAAGAAATTAAGGAGAACAAAATTTTGTTTTGAAAAATGAAAAAGAGAGAACGTAAATGGGCAAGGGAGCACTGACCTGAAGGAGTGAAGGAGAAGCAAGATAGCAAGAAGAGAAGGGACATGGCAAAGCTGGTGATCTTGGCAATGGACTCCATTGCTTGCTTGACACAGATTAGTTCCTTACTTCTGTGTTATTGATTTTGAGACGTGATGTTATACATACATACATATATATATATATAGAGAGAGAGAGAGAGAGAGAGAGAGAGAGAGAGGGGCTTGTGAGTGGACCTCCTTTGCACATGCCAAATGTTGGCAATGGACTCCATTGCTTGACACAGATTAGTTCCTTACTTCTATGATATTGATTTTGAGACGTGATATTATGACTTCGTTCATTTTATTGATTAGAGTTTTCAATTTTAAATTTTTATAATAAAAAATTTTTAAAAAATGTCACTTCTAACTTTTTTTGTTACAGTAAAAATTTTTTAAAAAATATTAGAGAGAGAGAGAGAGAGAGAGAGAGAGAGAGAGAGAGAGAGAGAGAGAGAGAGAGAGAGAGAGAGAGGAGAGAGAGAGAGAGGCTTGTGAGTGGACCTCCTTTGCACATGCGAAATGCGAAGTGTGAAAGTCATCAATGCCCTTTGGAACTACAGCTAGTCTTTGAAAAGTAGTTGCTGCTGTAATTAATGCACCATTATATGTTGGAAAATATGGCCTTTCCAAGCATCGTACCGACTATTGTGGTTTAATTTTGAGAGTGACCCGCTCTCTATTAATGATAGGTGAAGATGGAGTTTTATTTGAGATGATATTAATGAGAAATTAATACTTAAATCTTTATTAATAATAGGTGAATATGGATTTTTTTTGAGATGATATATTTATATATTTAAAATGATACACGGATAAATGAGAAATTAACATTTAAATCTTTATTAATGAGGATGGATTTTTGTTCAAGGTGATATGTTTATATATTTAAATTGATATACAAATAAACGAGAAATTGACATTTAAAGTGTGACTGAAAACAAAATGAAGAAAAAAAGTGATTGTCTCACTTAGTAAAGAAATCAAGGTCCATTCGTGCTGACGAGTGATTGGCCTTCCATTAAGTTGAAAGCATGTAAGCAAAGAATCTCTCTCTTGCGCGTAAGAGGGTGCAAATCACGGAGCCCAAAACTAAGGGGCTGTTTGGGGAGCTAATTTTTAAGTAAAAAATTTTTAAAAAAATACAACTCGAGTTGCAACTTTATTCGAGCTCATGTTCTTTTAAATTTGAATTTAAGTTTGAACTCGAGTTTGAAACTAAAACTCGAGTCCAAGTTTCCTCTTTAACTTGAGTTCAGAAACTCAAACTCAAGTTAATGAACAATAATTTTTTTTATTCTTAAAAATACTATAACTTTTTCGTTGTAATTCTGATTGATATGATTTTTTTTATGCGTTGATAACGAAAATACGAATAAAACTAGACCTATATACCCTATTAAAATTTTTCATCTGCATTGAGTTTTTATTAAAATACAATCTAAATATAAATTTCAGTTTTGACTTACTCAAACACAAACTCAAAAAAGATTCTTATCTCAAACTATAACTTAAATGTACACAACTAAACACAAACTCAAATTACAATTTTAGCTCAAATTATAACTCAAACTCAACTCAAAATCTACACTCAAATTACCTGACTCAAAAACATTAAAAGAACAACTTATGTGCAAACACTTTAATACAGAGAGATACGATTCAAAGTAATTCTGGGATTTAAATCCAGAATTAATTAGTATTTTATTTCAATTTTTGTTGTAAATTCATTTTTGTAATTTCCACTTTATTCTATTTCTCTAATTTCTATATTACACTTGTTAGACTCTTCGCACGTGGGGAATAAATAATCGTGTGTTAAGTTTTAACTACAGTAAAAAAAATTATAGTAAAACAAACTATATCACATGGATATAAAATCTGAAAAAGGAACAAAAATGAAAAAATAAAATAAAATTTTAAGGCAATGAATCAAAAAAAAAAAAAAAAAAAAAAAAGGTAATAGAGGAGTAAAATAAAGAAACAAATAAGTTTTATAGCAAAACAAACTAATATAGAAAAAATAAAGTTTTAGGGAAAAATTTTAAAAATGAGTCAAAAAAGGACCAAAATAAAGAAATATATAAAATTTAGGGTAAATGAAGCTAAAACGGCAAAAAAATATAATTTTTAGGGAAAAAAAAAAAAAGGTAAGAAAAGGCCCAAAAAAAAAAAAGCTTTAATACAAAATGGACCAAGATAAAATAACCAAGTGTAAAGTTTCCTGGCAAAATTTTTTTTTGAAAAAAAAAAAGTGAAAAAAAAGGATCAAAACGAGAAAATAAATGAGCTTTAGGATAAAAGGAATCAAAACAATAAAAACAAAATTAGAACTAAAATAAAAAGGTATAAATGGACTAAAATAAAGAAATAAATAAATTTTAAGGTAAATAAATAAGTTTTTCCGATTGAAATTTCCTTTCTTCAAGGGATTATTGGTATTCATTAGCTCATGTATTTCCTCTCTCTCTCTCTTTTTTTTTTCTCTTTCTTTTTTCTTGAGTTTCTCTTCTCCACAATTAGTACTGAAACTTTAGACAGGCCGGCCGCGACCGCTCAAAAGAACTAAATTTGTGCCCGTTACCCGAGCCCGCCCGAGCCCGACCACCCCCTTGAATGGGCTTCGGGCACGTCTTAGCTGTCAGAAGCCCAATCAGGTAGCCCGAGCCCGCCCAAGCTGGCCAAATTTTTTTATATATTTGATAATATATATGTAATATTATTTATTAATTGTATTTGTGTATAAATAATTATTAAGATATTTATTGTAAAAATTATATAAGAACTATAATTAAGATTAAAATCACAAGTTTTTAAAAAAATTGTGAGAGAGATTTGAGAGATTATGAGAGATTGAGAGAAATTGAGAGAAATTGAAAGAGATTAAGAGAGTTTGAATGAGGAAAATGTTTGGAGGATGGTGGGGTATTTATATGGAAATTTTAGGGTTAAGGAAAAAATTTTTCTCCCTACATTTGGATCCAACGCGCGGGTCGGGTTCGGGCCAAAATGGGCAACGAAAAAAAAAAAAAAAAAAAAAAAAAAAAAAAAAATCGTTAGTGGTCGGGCTTTCAAGCAGCAGTTCGGGTCAGGTGCCAACGGTCAAAAAACTTGCCGTTGATCGGGCTGCGGCCTTTTGGCAATTCAGGCCAAAGGGGAAAAAACAAAAAATAAAAATTCAAAGTTCGACAGTCGGGGGCTTTCATCAGTAGCGGACTTCAGCAATTCTAACATTTCTCGGGCAGACAGAGCCCAAAAACTTACTTGAACAGGTGGCCTTGTGGCCCTGCCCATCGAGCCTGAAAAATTCGGGCTTCGAGCAGGCTCACCGGCTTAAAGTTCCAGCATTGTCCACAATCATCAATCGACATAGGCCTAAGGTCTTCATTCGGCACACTCATAACCCTAATAGAAAAGCTTATTTTATCTCCATCATCTATATATATATATATATATATATATATATATATAATATCATATCACAAGCTTCAAGAATTTCTATTAGATCAAGGAACCGGTCAGATCTTTCATTTGGGTGGGTTCTCGATCTTATTTATCCACAACCACATATTTGTATGTGTATTTTGTATGTAATATATTTGTTTGGCAAAAGTTGTTGTCCATGATTTGTTTTGTCAGTTTTCTTTTGTTTTCTTTTTCTCTTAATACATGACTGTTATTAGTTAAACTTGTTAGTTTACCGATCTATCTTAAAAGTTTAAGTTAAAAGTTTAAGCTATTAGGAGGTGAGCCAATAATACTTTTTATATTTTAACATTCTCCCTCACATGCGGGCTGAACAATGGGCAATCAAGTGAGTAAATTAATTAGAAAGCCCAACACATAAATATTTAAGCTCAAAATATATCAAAGACCCAACAATAATGACAATTGAAATGTGAATAAAAAGTGTAATTACAGGAGTTTGAACTTAAAACCTCTCGCTTTGATACCATATTAATTCATTAATTCATGTTAAAAGCTTAAGTTATTGGAATATATATGTAAATGCAGACATATCGTATTATTTTATACGTATGCATGATAGTAAACAATGGATTCTTTTTTAATCATAAGCATCCACTAAGATAACCCAGAAAAAAAAAATAAAGACCAACTTTAACAGACTAATAAATTCAAATTTTCCAATTGAAAAAAAAAAAAAAACTATTAATTAAAGACATAAATAACTAGCAACACAGTTTTTAGAAAGAGAAATTATACAGTTTAATATATCTATCAAATTATGATTGTCGATGGTACCCATTGGCGGCGGTAATTTAACATATTGGCCTCGTTCATTTTGTGGATTCGAGTTTTTGATTCGAGCTGAGATGTGACCTTTTCTGAGAGCTTTTTACTGTAGCAGAAAATTTTAATGTGACGTTTTCTGAGAGCTTTTTACTGTAGAAACCTAAAACTAAAAACTCGAATCGGTGAAGTGAACAAGGCCATTATGAACATAATCTATTAAATTATGATCGTCGTTGGAGACCTGCTGGTGACCAGCGTGGTAGCTGGAGATTGTCTTCGACGGTGACGGGTAATTTTCCTGTGATAATCTACTTTTTGACCATTAAGAATGATTTTGGTATTAGACATGTTGGGCCTTTGACTTGTTTTAGTTCAAATGGGCAAAAGTGTAAGGGTAATATTGGGATTTAAAATTCTTAATAGTACCATTTAAGGGACATTTGTCATATTTTTCCATTTTTACTATCAAGTAAATTGTAAATTGATTCTAATCCCCCATTGTCATTTCCATTTGTGCTTTCTTTTTTACCATGTCATGTAATGCTAATAATTTTGATTAAAAAAAATTACTATAAACCGTTCGTGAAATTCGTGAGAGCAAACTTTCGTAAAGTTAAAATCATTTCTCATTAAATTCATATAAATTACAAAAGACATTTATTTTTTTGTAAAAATTCCAGGATCTAGACAATACATATATCTCCATACACATAAGACTTTTGGTTGATATATACATTAGAAAATAAAGTTAGTATCAAGTGTTGTTAAAGTATAAAAATGATTATTGGTTTACTTTAACGTATGTGTCTGCATTTACATATATATATATATATATATTATACTTTGGCCTCTGTTTTTTCTTTTAAATATCGATCTTAAAAACTGTTAAGAATTTAGTTGACAATTTATTGGCATTGATTATAAAAATTCAAGAACAGGTACATTTGGTAATTTGTGCTTATGAAAAAAATTAGAGGCGATTTTAGTTACTTGATTGCTTCGAATATAAAATGTTTTTATTAATGGAAATCATGAAAAATACTGCGTGATTCTGTATTTGAAATGGTTGACAAATCTGAATTAATAAAGGAGAAAAGCTAATCACGTAGAATATCAAGTTTGGTTTATTACTTGGTGATAATATATATATATATATATTTTAAAAATTCCTTGTACGTGAAGTGGTTTTTGGCTTGATTGATGAATGATTTAGAAGGTGATGTACATGAAGCAAATATGGAGCTGATTGGTTCGACTCTTTGTGACTAATTGATGGGTTATATGTATGAGAAGAATCCTTAAGAGGAGAAGTTGCTTTATTTAGGGTGATTTTGGTGGAAGAATAGATGAGACTATAGACCAATTTAGAGTGTATATATTTGGTTTGCAACCATGAATGTGGGAGAGCTTTTGAATGATATATTCTGCAGCAAAAGGCTGCTTTGATGCTCGTTGAGTGAAAAAAACAAAAGGTGATTTTTCGGGAGAAGAACGTATTGCTTTAGAGAGAAAGTTTTCAAAGACGAGTGGTGCTCGCTGAACAATACCACTAAGAGAATTCTCCACAGTGGAGACAACATCAAGGAATGAGTGTTTGAGTGCGTAAGACCGATTGGTGTTTGTAATCTCTTTATCTTAATAGATTGTTCACTGTCTGGACGTGGCCCCACAGAGTAGGTGTACGCACCGAACTGTGATATCATTTATGGTGTCTTATATATATATATATATATTATAGTATGTCTTTTTATATGCATACAATCGTCCATTTAATATTATTATTTATTGTAGTTCTAATATTTTTTTTCCTGATTAATCATCTGAACAGATTTCCTAAACATCAAGTAAATATAAAATCAGTTCCTCCAACATCAAGTGTAGAGCATCAACATCGATCAATCATATTAATGGGGCGTGGAAAAGTGCCACTGAGGCTAACACCAAAGGAGAGGCCACGAAGAATAACTCTAATGGCGCGTTTGGAACTCATTTTAAAATAATTTTATTTTTTGTATGAAAATAAAAATGAAAACGTTTTCAATCTTAGACAGAAATCATTTTTAAAAATGTGTTTGGTAATTTTATCAAGAGATTATTTTTAGTGTAAAAAATCTCATTATTGTCTCTCTTTACTCGAGAGGAGAGAAAACGAAAACAAAAAATAAAAAACAATTTAGTCATTTTTCATTTTTCTTTTATTTTATACTAAACCAAAAAATCATTTTCATTTCTATTTTTTGTCTTTATTGCGTCAAACGCCGTTTTAAAATCGTTTTTATTTTTTCTTAAAAAACCTAAAAAATAAAAACAGAATTAATTTTAAACACGACCAAAGAGACTCTCTGCGACGTCAAAGTCTGTGTGATCATCTACGACACCACAAACCAACTCCCTGATCATCCTCATCAACATCATTATCATCATTATCATTATCATGATCATCAACTAAATGCCGTTGATCAGCCTCTTGATCAGTACTAAAACACCTGGCCAAAGCAGCCTCACGAAGTGGAGAGCATAATCGCCAATAGTGCTCGGCTTACAAAGCTAAAAATAAATAAATAAATAAATAAAGATTTAAAAATTTTAACTTAAAAACTCAAATTTAAAAACTCTCAAAAAATATAATATCTCAATTTAAATTAAAAATTTAAATTTATAAAATAAAACACTTAAAAAGATCATGATTTTCAATTATGACACTGGTCAATATCATCATCATCATCATAATTATAATGATCAATTTGACTTGTTATGGGACAATCGGATTGATGGATTCACTTGGACATTAGAATCAGTTATACGTCAACAACCACTGGACGGATCGTTACAATAAGAACATGATGATCATGTGCATGACACCCCATGATAAGTACTACTGTGATATAGATCATTATCATCAGAATCACCAGTTTGGTAGTATCTTGATGGATCATACCTCCTTCCAAACGTCGTCTGATTATCATTATAACTATAACAAATCATATGGATATATATATATATATATATGGATCACCATATATATGGATATATATATATATATAAATATATATTTGTAGTGATGTGACATAATTCATGATGTGCGTAAAAAAATGTATTAAAATTTCACATTAACAAGAAATATTAATATGATCTACGAGAATAATTTTCTCTCAACTAAGCTGTTTTAAGCTCAATATCTTTTATATATATATATATATATATATATATATATATATTTTTTCTGGTTTGTGGTGGGTTCATATGCTTTCCTTCTTGCATTAATTTGTCGTTGCAATAAGATCTCTTTTTGGTTTAGGTAAAGCTTTTATTTGATTAGTAAGAATCTCTCATGTGTTGGTTTGAGGCAAAAACATGTATTATATATATATATATATATATATATATATATATATATATACACACACACACACGTTTTTTGTCCTACATAGGTCGTTACCACACTAGGAGAGTAATCCATTTCAAATTCTCTCATTAACTTCACTAAAAACTAATTTCCAATCATGAAAAAAATCAAGTCTGGTTTAGTTTTATGTCCCCTTCCTTTACATGAAAATAAAGTTTTTTTTTTTTTAAGATTTCTCAAACGCGTGAGAAAATCAATCAACTTTTCAAATTTGCATCTGCAAAAGATGGAGGGCCACAAATAAAGTTTGGTATAACAAATGGTGAAAAATTCTGTTTTATAGAAGCATATTTAGGCGCGATCTCTTTCAACCTGCAGATTGACATAAACGACATAAAATTATAGATAACCATATTCCTGCAGGACTTGGTTTACAAACACGTCAATGCCTTGGAGACCTTTACAAGAAAGAAAATAGAGGAATGATTTTGTAGAAGAAAATATAATTTTAGGTTGTTTAGTAGAGAAAAAATGAGGAATGAAAGAAAATAAAAATTTATGGGGCCCACCAATTTTTCTTCTAACTTTGGGAAGAAAAGATGTGGGAAAAAATTTGATAAAAAAATGAGATGTAAAATAATATTTTTTACCTTCATCATTCATCATATTTTTATTTGTATTAGGATATTATTATAAAATGCCTTAAATTTGACATTTTCTTTTCGCTTTTCTCTCTTCTACCAAACAACATGAGAGAATTATTTTACTTCCTTCACCTTGGTATTTTACTTCTCTTTCCTTCCTCTTTTCTATCCATCCTACCAAACATAGCATTAAGAAGTCACAAAGCTATCATATAATCTCTCTTTTACATAATAGTCTGTTCTTTCACATCCATAATAATACTCTCAATGTTACAACAAACTCACTCATCATTAAATCTACATGGGTGGATGTTTAAACTATTACCATGTTAATTAATGATAAGAGATTGCATCCATCAATATTAAAATGAGAACTCACATGTCACGTGAATTAATACAAAAAATTAAAATTTGAGTTGGTTTTCCTAACATTACTCTGTACCACAAAACCTACAAAGTTGACAATTCTTTTGCCATCGTTTTTCATAGCTTATGTGCTGCAGACCCGGCTTGCTCACAGAGGTCCAATAGATCTAAGATTTGCAAAAAATCATCAAAAGTTAACAACATTTTCACAGAAGACGCTGTAACAAGAATGGCCAACTCCACCACTAAAAACTTAGCGATGCTGGAATGAGAATGGTAATGGTAATGGTATGAAATAGAATTGAATGAAAAGTTGAGTTTTTTGTTTGGTTAGAACTTTGCCCTACCATTTCCCAAATACTTTTCGATTCATGACCTTTTCTTCCTTTAAAATCAAATCAACGGGGGCATAATTCTTACAAAATAGCACAAAACTAAAGATAAAGATTGAGGACACATTTCTAATCTTCTCTATAATAATTAGCAACCTAAAAGCAGCCCCAACAACGAGACCAAACAGGCCCTTCACATCCTTGCACTACTATGTAATTGGTATACTAGTTGACTTTAGAATTTAGAATTCCCATTTTACATATTGCCTTGGTACTAAGATTTTCTATGCTTTTCTACTCCTCTCTAGTTTGTCCCCAAAGACAAGGTCTAATACTTTTGTTGCTTTCAAATGATCACGGAAGAAGACATGGTTAAATATCAAAGTTCTAGAAGAAGAAGACTGGGCTATTATGAATTAGATCAAGCTTTATTCAGAATTAAGGTTGTCATAAGAACATCCACTATTGTTTTGTGCAACTTTTGATTTTTACAGAAATGGACTTATCAAAGATCAAGAAGTACTTTGTGACAGTTTTGAGGATATAAGAAGTTTCCAGTTGACCTTTGGAGTTGTGAGATAGATGTTTTCTTTTCACTTTTGAATGCATATGGATATTTTATCAATAAATGTAGTTAAATTTACTTCAGAATAATAATTTCAAGTCGAAATAACCAGCTTGCAGTGAATAAGGACGACGGATGCCTTCCGGAATGCGAACACATGTAGTGCATAACTATGAGCTCGTGCTATAAGGTGTTGGGTTAAGTCCCCGTCAACAGTCAAATATCTGGTTCCTTTGCGAACGAAGTTCAGAATCAACTGTTTGGATCAAGAATGGCATCAAAGGGATCAAAACAGCTAATTCACATAGAACCATCGAATCGGCCCAACCATCCACCAAAACTGTATGCATTATATAGAAATCAATCGGCCGGCTAAGAAACATGCCTTTAGATGTCATCCACTCTCGCAAATCCAAAACTAGTATCAGAAAAATTTTACGGAGAATCTAATAGAATCTGTTCCTTCATAGTAAACTATAAAATTTCAGTTATACATGAGCACACATCAATAACTACATAGAATCTGCTTACAAGTTACATCAGCTTACTCTTCCAAAATTACCAAAGGGTTAAACTGGAAAGAAATATTGGAAGCAAATATTATACGCAACAATTAAATGCAATGCCTAAGTTCATATGTACAATGCTCAATTCAGTGTCAATTAATAAAATAAAAACTTAGGCCCACCACAGAATCTACAAACAGTGCCCCGATGGAGCAGCTATTGCTGCAAGCTAGCACCATACAGCTCATTGTGGTATTGACATAAAAATATAGGGCACTAATTTCAAAATTAGATTAGAAAATTTTAGTCTAAAAACAATTAAGTGAAACATTGCTCCAAGTTACTGATTTTAGTTTTTATTTATTTTCTCACGCCCGAGACCAAACAATGGTTTTAGACAGATTCTCTACCGTAGTTCCCATCATGGGCACCACTGTTTTCTTTACTAAGCTTAGACTTTGGTAGCGAAGAGGCTTGTCGAGACGATGCTTTGGTCAACTGCTGCTTTAAATTGAGGTAAGTGTAGACAGTCATACCAGCAATAGCTGTAAATGCGCCACAGATGCTTGTTGTGCCAGGATTGGAACCAAAGAGGTAATAGTTTCCGAGAAGAATGACGCATGTTTTGAACTGGCCAAGAACAACGTGGGAGACGGCAGATGTAGCCCTGTAACATTGACAGAAGAAATTAAGAACTAGGGAGGAAATGAGAATCAAACAACCGTCCAAAATAGGATTTAGCATGATATTCTTTTTGGGGAAAAAAAGTTAAATTGAATATGGGATACATGAAAAGAAACTTCCGGTCATCATTGATTGACGGAAGATTAGCAACAACTGTTGCAACCATGAAATCTTCAGACTACTTAGATAATCGGTACTAACAAGTAACAATATGTCAAAATGTTCCAAGACGGTAAAACATGCCACGCCAAATTGCAAGTGTGACTGAAAAACTTCATAGATCTGAACTTGATTATATAGAACAATTTTAAAAGATGTTTAGGTTACCAAGTACTTAAAGCTTGATCCAATAGAATGTACAGAAACACACATACCCAAGTGCCAAAGCGCCTGACCACTGAAGCAAGAAACCAAGAAAGGCTGACATGACAATCGCCGATGTGTTAATTAAGTTCCAATTAAAGGAGAGGACACCGGGCGGGTCTAACCAAGGTATTAACGCAACCAGGAAAAACAAGGTGATTGGTGTTGTCTTCCACATTAGCCTGTTCAACAATTCATCTTAATTAGAAAACAGAAACCACAACTAGTGTTAGGATATCCGCATTAATAATACTTCTAAATAACTTTAGCATTAATAACTAGAGAAAAGGTTATTATGTGAAATGCATACGCTAAAGCCGTCCAGTTCTCCTGCTGTTGTAAACTGGACCAGAGGATCTTGTTGACCGCACTCGGCACTATCCATGCTAATGCTACACAAGCGCCAAAAAGCTGGAACTGTAGATCTGTTACCGTCGCAACAGCGACACCTATAGATACTACTGTAAGTGCTAGAACCTGAAAGATTTAAAGGTAATGACTCAATATACAAAAGAAGAAATGCCATTTCATTATTGGTAGCACATAGCTGCTTGATAACAGCGTAAAACGAAAACCATAACAAGGGAAAGAAGATTTATAACTAAAGTGAACTTAAATATAACCATGACCTTATGTTCAAAGGATTACTTTAGCATGAACAATAGAAAATTCAAAAATTGATACACGAGGAAAGTGCTTTGATGATTCAGGTAAAATTTCTAGGCATTTATGTTTATAAAGTCTAGAGTTTCCATTAAGTATATGTTTCAGTGTGTTTACAAAACATGTAAACAACTCAACTTGAACTTCTTCCATTCCAGGTCACCGAATCTCGTAGGAATATGAAAGTTTTGTTTTCTCAGATAAAGCATATTTCTTTAGGTTCACAAATAGTTGAAGCATGACAGAGATTAAGCAATAGTTTAACAAAAGACACAATCAATAGAGACATTGACAGAAACAGTTATACGCACAAAAAGAACACAGAAAAAGAAAAAAGGGACGAAAAGAAAAAAGTGTGTGGTGAGATAGAAGCAAATACCTTGGAGAAAGAAACTTTCTTTTTATACAACAAAAATTCGGCCAGAACAATTGATGGGGTGACTGCAATCTTAGACATCTGATAAAAACCAATGCTGAAGATGCACGTACAATTGCACACATATGTTAATTTCAGCATACCAAAGTGAGATATTTCATCAATGAAAATAGAAATGAAAACATCTCACCTGTTATACTTTAAGCTAACATTAGCAAGGCCAGTAGACAGAGCCATAACAAAACCAAGAGCAAACAAAGTAGATGAACGGGTCGGCTTTGAGGGAGAGGCAGGGAGAATAGAAAATGCATTTAGGACTGCCATCAATAGCCAGCTTACAACATAATGAATGAATGTGAGGAGTATAGGAAACTGGAATCCAACATTCTTAAGCACCTGAAGAAACAAATAAAACCGAGCAAATGACCAACTGGCAAGCCACCATTTTTCGATTAAGCGAGATGTAGTTTAGGTTACAAACCAATTTGTTCACGAAAATAATGCCAACAGCAACCACAAAATTGAAGGTAAGAGCGGCAGCAGGACCACATAATCGTTGCTGCTGGCGTCTTGCACCTTCCAATGCGCGAAGCTCATTGAAGAGTGAGGCTCGTAAGTCTTCGAGAGCTCTTCCTGTAATGACCGAAGTAGAAAGGCAAATCATGTGGTGAATCATGTGATGAGGAAACTGAGGTCAATATTTGCAAGAATCATTTTAATAATCTATAATCATAAATAGATTGCCACTTAATTATATTATGAGAACATGAAAGAATTTGAAAAGGTCAACTAGAGAAATTACACTAGATCAAAGTATATTTAAAATTATAGCTACCATAGCAGGCAGAACGGCTTATATATTTAGCTCCAAGAGTTATTATCATCTTGAAATTCACTTTTAGGTAAAATAGGATTGATCCATTGTCAAAACTACGCCAGAAAAAACGTTTAACTTTAAAAGGATAAAAGGGGTAGTACTTTACAAAGAAAGAATAAAGATAAGAGAGCCCAATACCTACAAATTCCGTATATAAGTATCTGCACAACCAGTGATTAATAATTAAATTTGATAAAATGAAACCAACAAATCATTAACATTTTGGAGCTTAAAAAAAAGAGTTGACCTCTTGGTCTAGTGGCCCTGGGGTTTTGGGTTGGGGGATGCGGTTCAATTCCGTGTTGTATAAATTAAAAAAAATAAAAAAAATAAAAAAATTTGCAAATATCAAACAAAAAGGCAAGGTTTCTTCAAATTCTAAACAGATATTGCTCATACAAAATGTATAAACTTCATAAAAAGTTCAAACAAACTAATTTTCAAACCATGCAAAAGCAATAGAGATCGCCCAAAAAAATACGAATTAACTAAAAACTGTTTTTGACTCTTAATCATCTTAAGGCATCTTTCAGGCCCAGATCAACAAAAACAGGGCAATCTTCAGAGCTAAAGAAAATGAAAGTACCCAAGAAAACCTCACATTGTGAATTAATTAAGCTTGTGCAACAAAAATGATGCACAAAACCGAAATGACCCAAATGATGTATTAAGCTTTCTACCAAAACAAAATGATGGATTAAGCTTGTGCAACAAAACAACCACAAACCCAGATGACTCAAATGATGAATTAAGCTTGTGAAACAAAATACCCACAAACCAAAATGAACAAAAAAAAAAAAAAAAAAAAATACTAACTTGAAAAAAAAAAGAAGTAAATAATGTTATGAGTTATAATAATAATAGCACCTCTTTCACCGGCATCACTGTCTTTGCGCTTGAGAATCTTCCTAACATCTTTCCTTGTTAAGAAATTAAACATCGTACATCTACAAAAGCATTCCCTTTCACTCTCTCCCCACTCTAAATCACTTTTTATTGCTTATTACCCCCAAAAAAAAAAAAAAATCACTTTCTGGGTTTTTTCTCTCTTTTTTTCTTTTTTGCTTCTAAAAACCCAGCTATAATGAAGAATGGAAGCTAGAAATAAGAGAGAGAAAGAGTAAAGAGAGACGAAGAAGAAGAACACTGAGAATGGAGAAGAAAGAAGAACTCAAACCCAGTGGAAATCCAAATAGATGGTCTTTTTTTTTTTTTTTTTTTTTACATTTTTAAGTTAAATTACCGTTGGGGAAAACAGGGTAAAGGACAAATAAATTTTATTGTATTTATTTATTTATTTATTTTGCTTTCCGAAATAGCAGAAAAAATATATTTTTGTGAGTTAAAAAAAGTTTTTTGGAGCTCCAAGACAAAGAGAGAGAGAAAAGGGAGTCGCCACGTGGGCTTATGTGAACGGTGATGGCGGAAAATTGAAGATGTCGGGAGTGAAGTGAGAGAAAGGTTCGAGCAAATCACGCTGTGACAGAGAAAGAGAGAGAGGAGAGAGAGAAACCGAGAGTTGAGCATTGTTGTCCGGCCCGTTGATTTAATGGATTTGAATTTAAAATTTAAGTTTTATTATAATAAAATTTTTTTAAAAAATTATATTTAATTTTTTAATTACAGTAAAATTTTTTTACATAAAATTATATCTCAAATTAAATTAAAAACTCAAATTAACGAATTAAACAAATTATGTATTAACGTGTATTTTTTAAGCTATTATCATTGATCGTCTTGAGGGTGTGTTTGGTTGGAGAAAAATAAATGAAAAGGAAAGAAAAGACTTATGGAATGACCATTGACTTTTTTTCTATTTTAGTTGAATTATCATTGTTCACTTAAATGGTATGAATGACGATTCTAATCAAGATTTATCTTTTTTTCTTATTGATAGGACGAAGAAATAGAGGGAGAGAGAGTGGAGGGAGAGGATGAATCTCTTATTTGGTGAAAAGGAGAAGAAGAGGAGAGGAGATGGAGAATGAGAGAGTCTCTCTGGTGCCCACCATTTTAGATCCATTGATGGAAGGATCTAATCAATTTCACTTAAATTTAAATAAAATTAATTTTTTTATCTTTTAAAATAAATTATTATAAATAGTAAATTTAATAATTTAATAATTAAATAAATAATTATCATCAATCTTTTTAATTCTCTCTCTATTTAACTAAATAAAATAAAAAATTATTATAATATTTTCTATCTTTCTTACTCTTTATTCTTCTGACTCTCTATATTTTACTCTTTATTCTTCTAATTCTTTATATTTTAGTGTTCGTTTAGTTCATATATTCAGAATTATGATTCAGAATTATTTTTGTTTTACGTGTATTTTTTATGAGAGAAAATACTATAAAAAATTATGAATCATGATTTAAAATTATGGATGAATACAAAAAATAAATGGGCTTTTATTCTCCATCGTTCCAACCAAACAGAGCCTTAGCGAATTCAAGAACTGCGAAAGCTACAAAACTGAGCGGAAAAAAAAGTAAACCGTTTGTTGTCGTCCAACGTGACACTTGTCATAGTCTCCATTTTACTGTCTACTGACCGTTAACTTTCAAAACGCTTTTTTTTTTTTTTTTTTTTGAACTTTCAGAAATTTTTTAAATCGTTTGTTGTTTTTTTTTTTTTTTTTTTTTCATAATGCTGTATATATATTATCGGGAGGATTAAATTTAAAAAAAAAAAAAAATTTACTGATGAGAACAGATTTGTATACGGTAAACGGTTTTGATCGTCGTATTATTATCAAGTTTCGTTAAAATTTTAAATTATATATCTTTCTTAATCTAATATAATTTTGTTGTGATTTAATGACTTTGTAAGGTGGTTTTTTTTTTTTTCATATCTTAATGCATAATTCTACATATTATTATTAACGGTGATTAACTGATTATCATTTCACCCTTTTAGCCAATTGCAAGTTCATATAAATTAACAGTCGAATTCACTTGTTAAAATATATAATTTTACACAATCTTATACTCGATCTCTAACATTTATATATATATATATATATATATATATATAATGGTGATTATGATCAACATTGATGATATTTATCTTTCTTTTCTTCGGTTTTTTTTTTTTTTTTTTTTTTTTTTTTTATTTGCTATTGAATGCCACTATTTGGCATTTGTTTTATTATTTTTATTTTTCAAAGTAAAACTATTTGGCATTTGTTTTATGATATATTCCTTTCTTGGATATTGTTACTTTTGACGTTTAACAAATAAAACCATATAATAATTTTAAAGCATATAATATATAATTTTGTTGAAATTTTGAGCGTAGAGTTTCAATCTTTTTCTTTTTTTTATTTATTTTTCTCCTCCCCATCTAAAACACCGATCGATGTTCTACCTTTAAGAATTGAGAAAATCATTTTTTGGATTTTTTTTTTTTAAATCTCAATCTAGGTGATTATACTTTATTTTATTTCGTTGAAACCTCTTAAATTTTAAAATTATTTTCAGTTTACTCTTTAAATTTTTAAAATTCTCATTTTATCTTTTAAATAAATACTAGTCTAAACTTGTGACATATGTCATCAAGATTTCCCTAATAAACTCCTTTAATAAGAAGTCATTTCTTTCAAATTATTTACGATTGTGCCATTCCTTTAATTCAGCCCCCAATACCCAGGAGAAGTATCCTTTGTGTCTGTTTTTATATACCTCTTTGTCTACCAAATAAAAAGTTAGGTGGCAATTTAATAAATCCAAACCCGTCATATCTTCCGGTCAAAATCGGGTAACCCGGAAACACGATTAAATAACGTTTTCGCCATTCCCCAATTCATAACCCCCATTTATTACCCAGCTAGGTTAAAATGTTTATCCCATTCTGTCACGTAACATTTTCTATACCTCTCATTTCTTCTCTCTCGACTCTCGTCTCTCTCATTTTCCCTTCAATTCACCACCCATATACCTCGTGATTCTCGAGACCACGGAGGACCACCGCGTGATCTATATACCTCTTTATCTACCCAAATAAGGGTCTCTCGTCCATTTGGTTGGGGTGATCTCTCGCATTCGCATGATATTTCCTCCACTCGCCCTCCCGTCTCTCCCATTTTCTCTTCTTCATCGAATCCACCGAGGACCACGGCGTGATCTCTCGGACCACCGGACCACCGCATGATATTTCCTCTCCACTCGCCACTCCCGTCTCTCTCATTTTCTCTTCGTTCGCACACCACCGCCCTGAGCTCTCGGTCCACGGAGGACCACCAAGCACATGATCTCTCGGACCACCGGACCACCGCCACTTCTTTCCTCTCCACTCAAAGATTAAAAAATAAATTCGAATTGTTCATTTCTAAAATTCAGGCAAAGTAATACAAAAACGACGAAAATGAGATAAAAACGACAAGGGATGAGATAAAACAAATCACATTTAAGATTATTTGATACTCAACTATTAGTGGTTCACTTGGAAATGGCCGGAAATATCCTGAGGTATAGGCAAGGTTTAGTAGTCAATTGTTTTCCTTAACGATTGTGTTGGTCTTTGATTTGGCATCGAAAAGTGTCTTGTGAATTGTTAAACCGATACAACGGTATGAAAATTGAAATGTTATTAGTTAGATAAGAGGCGTGGTATATTCTTTAGATAAAAGTTTATTTTGCAACTTGTAACAAGACATTGTAGGATATAACGTCACCATGGAATATCAAAGTTAACATATCCTCTTGAGATGAAAGGGCGTTAATGAGTTTTATATTCTCTTGAGATGAAAAGGTGTTAAATAATGAGTTTTTTGATACTATTAGATAATCGATGCATGCCCTTGAATATTTGGTCAGGAACAAAGTTGTGACTTGTGATACTACAAATTAATAAACTGTGTTTGTGCAGATTAATTTAACACAATGGAAATTGATCTTGAGTCAATTGAGTCTCAAAGTGTGGATGTTGAGGTTGAAGAGATTGACGGATATTTTTTTAATACACAAACTCAAGGCGTCGAACTCCGAAAAAGAAAAGGAAGTGACCTCAAAAGTTTGGAGTCACTTTGTTCATCTTCCTTTGGGCCCGGACAAGAAATTGAAAGCCAAGTTTGTAGCTCGTACCTCTTTTTCAAATCTAAAACGCCATCTTGTGAATTGTCCGAAAACCTCCTACCGGATATAGGGCGGTATGATTGCCCAAGAAGCTTTTGGTTATGATCCCGAAAAATTTCGTTTGGTTGTATCATTAATCATGCATGATCTACCTTTTAGTTTTGTTGAATATAATAAGGTCTATATTTCAAAGACTTGCATCCTCAAATTGAATTTCTCTAGAAATATATATTTAAAGTTATACAAAAGGAAAAGCTGTTATTAAATTGATGTTAGAGACTATCCCGGTAGAATTAGCTTTACTTCTGCATTGACTTTTTGACTAGTGATGGATATGTTTGTCTTGATTTCATAGATAAGAATTGAACTTTTGAAAAAGAGTGTTAAACTTTATTTTATGCCACCCCACATTTTGCTTTGTCTTTATGCATTTTTGAGTGAATGGGGAATTGAAAACAAGGTGTTTAGTGTGACATTGGATAATGCTTCCGTGAATGGTGTTTTTTGACATGTTTAGAGAGCAACTAGTTGTCAAAGGGTTCTTGTACACAATGGCGATCTATTTCACATGTGATGTTGTGCACACATACTAAATTTAGTTGTGCAAGAGGGTTTAATTGATGATTCAATTGTTAATCCGTATATTCAAATTTCAAGGGATCCCAAGTGAGGAAGCAAAAGTTCTTACATTGTGTGAAGAAGTTGCAATTGGTGACAAGAAAGGGTTGTGTCAAGATGTACCAACTAGGTGCAACTCGATATCTTATGCTTGAAAGTGCTTTTTACTATCGCCGTATTTTTCAACATTTAGAGTTGAGTGATTCAAACTACAGTATTGTCCTTCTAGTCTAGAGTGGGACAAAGTTGAAAAGATTAAAACTTTTTGAAGTTGTTCTATGATGCAACTCTTAAATTTTCCGAACAAAGTATCCCATTTTGTATTCCATTTGGCATTGTTGTGTCATGTTGAAACAATATTTAGAAGGTGATGATGAGTACTTGAAGTATATGGCAACAGCAATGTGGGGCAAGTTTCAAAAGTATTGGTCTCAATTCCATCTTACCTTGGCTATAGCATGTGTTCTAGATCCTCGTTTTAAGCTTAGGCTTGTTGAGTTTAGCTACAAAAAGCTTTATGGAGATGATTGTGTTGAATGCATCTCAATGAGAAGTACGTTGTACTCTATTTTTGAAGAGCACAACAAAAAAAAGAAGGCTTCAACTAGCCAAAAGACCAATGCTTCTGAAACTTGTATGATGGAAAAAGAAGGAAATGATGATGTGGATATGTTCAAGGTAATTTATCTATTTATTAGTAATGCGGATGTTCTATGCTTATGTTTGATTGTGTATTCTTATACTATTTTTCTCATTTTGTAGGAATTTGATGAGATGTCTTCAGTTGACTCTACTATCGAATATCAGAAATCAGAACTTGATCTTTATTTGGATGAGCCAAGAATGGCTAGGAACGCGGATCTTGATATCCTTTCCTTTTGGAAATCAAACCAATTTCGATATCCAGCAAGAGCTTCTATGGCTTGTGATATATTGGCTGTCCCTGTTTCTCAATTTATACAAGCTACATTTAGTGTTGGTGGTAGAGTTCTTGATTCATTTCAAACCAAAAGACAGATTGAAGCACTTGTTTGTAATTATATGGAGACAAAGGTAGTTTCAAACTTACTTAAATTATGTATATTTTCTATATTGATTTTGAACTAA
This sequence comes from Morus alba, assembly GCA_012066045.3. Lineage (NCBI taxonomy): Eukaryota > Viridiplantae > Streptophyta > Magnoliopsida > Rosales > Moraceae > Morus > Morus alba. The sequence continues at coordinate 60,981,256 of CP050224.2, forward strand.
CTTGTATATGTATATCTATTTGTTTTTGTGTAGATTTCAATGAAGAGGTGGAGGATCTTACACAAGATATCTTTAACTTTTCATTGAAAGAAGAGGAGCCTTTTCTAAGTACACAGGGATCAACTTCTCCTAAACGTAATGATGCAAATTGAAGTCCCCCATTGCAACAAATTATTTAAATGTTTAATTATTAATCATGTATGTTTGTTTTCTAAATTATGAGACTTTTATGTGTTTGTTTTTTAATTTGAGATTTCATGTGTTTGTTTTAATTTTGAACTTAGATTATGTAATGTCTCTATATCATGTTAAACAAAGAGAAACATGTTCAAGAATAGGTTTTGAAATAGGTTCTCAAAGGTTTAAACGTGTTTTTGACAACCCATAAACGATTAAAACTCTGACACGACCCGTTTATGACTTGTTTATGTTGACAATTTAATTGACAAAAATAAATTTAATAAACGGGTTAATCGTGTCATAACCCGCTAATAAAAGTGTCGTGTTTGGGTTTAGAATTTTGTCACGATTAATAAACGGGTCGTGTTCGTTGTCGACCATTCGTGTCAACTGATGGGTTCAACACGACACGAACACGACCTGTTAACATGAATTGCCACCCCTAATAAAAAGTTAAATCCGTAGTCTACCAAATAGATTTCGTGGTTAATGTTGCTGTCAAAAACGTTATTGCAGAGGAAATACAGAGATGGCAAAATATGATTGTTTTTAATAGGTAATCTGTCTCTTTAGTTTTTTTTTTTATTTCATGATTCAGAATTATTTTTATTTTACGTATATTTTTAATAATTAAAAATACTGTAAAAAATTAAGAATCATAATTCAGAATCATAATGAATATAAGAAATAAACGATTCCTTTTCGTTTTGTTGATACTCTGTTGAGACAGAGAAGAGAGAGAGAAGAAAAAGAGTTTTTACCCATAGATAAAACTCTCTGGATAATTGGATCTATGACAATTATTAAACAAAAAAAAAAAAAAAAAAAAAAAAAAATCTATGACGAGAATGAGTTTTGATGGCACAATTGTAAATAATTTAAAAAAAATTACTTGTTATTAAGGAGGTTTGTTGGGAAAAATATTAGTGACATATGTCACAAGCATAGAATAGCATATGAGAAAGACAGTCAAGCCTTTTTATATAAATTTCTGTTAAAATTAAATAAAAAAAATAATTAAGTGTGATCATATAATTTTTATTTTTTTAATTTTTTATTAAAATTAAAATCAAAAAGATCATGTGACTATTTTAGTCTCTTTTTTTTTATATGCTATTAATAGAAATTACAATAAAAAAGATTAAATGAGAATAATTTAGAGTTTAAAGAGTAAAATGAGAGTTTTTAAAATTAAAGGTGAATATCCGAAAAAGAAAAGAAAAACTTTTATGACGGAACATCATATAATGCAATTTTCTATGATTTTCAGAATTATATTTTTTTTTTCTAGGATAATATCATAATTAAATTTTTTGTCATATCTGATAGAATTATACCATTTAAATTTTCACGTGACGTTCTAATCCGACAAATTACTATGGATATTGAAGATTAGTATATGGTTTTATATTAAAATATAGATTAACTTTTGTGTTTACGTATTGTGTCGATTTTGTCTGCATGCTTCTTTCTCATTCATCACGAAAGGGAGAAAGAGACAAGAGAAATGCAATCGGATAGGGAGGAATTGCCAATTAAAACAATATAAACAAACAAATGAATATAATTAAAATTAATAGTTTCTCAAATCTACCAGAATTAGCATGACAAAGTCATCCTGCATGATTGCATACTTAGGGGCCAAGCCGTTTGTGAATTGGAAAATTCTACGTACTTACTTTATTATACCCAGTCTGGAGAGAGAATTCTTTTTGCCTTTTGACTGAATTTTAGTAAATTTAATTAATGTTTAAGTGTACACGTTAAAAATAATATAGATAAAAAAATAGACTAGATAGTTAAAATTAATCAATAGTTGAAAGAACTAGTACCAAGTTTATTATTATTATTATTATTTGAAATTATCTGTTGGGATTTGTTTTCTAATTTGTGTATTAATTGTAATCGGATTTAATTGGCATTATTTTGGGAATGTTTTGCTGGTATGATTGCATTTCGAAATGTCTATGCATCTTGCAAGTTTCCTTTGGCAGGTTTTAAAAAATCTAGAAACTTGTTTTAGTTTCTATTTTTCTAAGTCAACCATTGATTCAAAGATGGTAAATTGATTTGATTGATATTTGATTGAGATTTTCGTGACTGGATGATCTTCCTCTGTCTCCTAGGAATGAGTCCAGGTTCGTTTATCAGTTCGGGAAGGTTTCAGAATTAAAGGAGTTTGATTCGGACTAGTTTTGAGAAAGTTGACCGTGACAGCTATGTTGCAGTTATTGTTGCAACAAGGATCTGCAACAGATTTGGTTCAGCGAATTTTTCAAGAAGTGGTCAAGCCTTTAACTTTCTGCCTTTTTATTGAAAGAGTCTTGGGAGTAATGGTACGCCTCTTGATGAGTTTTTACTGGGTTGTGAGACAAGGGTGAGCACATGTATTGAGAAAGATGATTTGAGTGTTTTTTGGGAGAAAAAACTTAGTTGGAGGGATTCCAATGTTTAAAGTCGAGGGGATCTCGCTGTTCAAGTCCATTGGAAAATTGCAAATTCATAGGCGTCTTCTTCGAAAGGGAGTCTCAGGTAGATTAAGTCTAATTGAATTGTAAAAGAGTTCTTAGTAGATTGTTCATCATCTGGGCGTGGCCCTGTGGAGTAGGGTGTTACCGAACTGCAATACCATTTCTCTTGTGTTCTTTTATTTTATATTTCTGCATTATTCATATTGTCTTATAAATTGTTAAAAGACTAAAACCGGTACTTGCATTATCCAATGAAAAATGGAAGAAACAGAAATAGATAGGTTAGGGTTCCTTATTTTGCAATTTTTAAAAAATACAATAATAACTAATTAAACTAATGAAGTGGGGGATATAGAATTAGAAAGAAAGGAGAAATAGAATATTATTCGACCCATAAAAGAATACAATTAAATATCTCTAATATATCCACCCACAAATTCATTATGTTGCGGCAAGAAATTTTGGGAATTTGCCAACTAATAAATGATAACAGAATACGAAATGGGGTGTGACATTGGGAACAAGTAGCAATATCCATGGAAGAAGAAACAAAAGGCTACGTATGTCTCGTTTATTTCACCGATTTGAGTTTAGAATTTAAGTTTTACTACAGTAAAAAGTTCTAAGAAACAGTCAAATCTAACTTTTTTATTACAGTAAAAAATTCTCACAAAAAGTCACATTTCAACTCAAATTAATGAACTAAACGGGCTCGTAATTACACCACTACAATTAGGGGTATAAATGTTCGGTTGCTTGGACTACACATAGTATGAGCAGATTGGTAGTGAAAAAAGCTTGACTTCAAACCATAATATGAGCCCAACCGAGATTGGAAGTGATTTGGAAAAGCATTTTGGTATTCAAACCAACATTCGGAATGGCCATCAAGGACCCATTTCATCTTGAGCCCAAAAGGGTAAATTGCATGAGAACTCATGAGCTTATTATCCTAGAGAAGACCCCTTTTTTACCCCCATGTCTCTCCGTGGGAATAAGGAGCATTTTGCGACCATCCAAACCAACATTCGCAAGCAACAACATGGATCTTCAGATGAGGACCCATTTTTCGCCTTGAGTCTCTAAAATTGCAATCATGGTAAAATCTTGGTTTATTTAATCATTAATCATCGGGACTCCCAAGCACATGAAAGAGATAATTTAGGAAAGAGAAAAAAACAAAAATCAAATGGTGCATTTGAAAGTCGTTTCAAAAAGATTTTGTTTTTTGTATGAAATTGAAAATAAAAACATTTTCAATTTCAGATAGAAATCATTTTTGAAAATGCATTTAGTAGTTTTATCAAGAGATTGTCTCTCTTATTAATGTCTCTCTCTTTCTCTCTGCTTGAGAGAGGAGAAAATGAAAATAAAAAATGAAAAAACGATTAAAAGTCATTTTTCCTTTCTCTCTCATTTTACACTAACAAAAAAATCGTTTTCATTTCTTTTTTTTTCTTTATTATGCCAAATACCATTTTAAAATATTTTCATTTTTTTCCCGAAAAATGTTAAAATAAAAAACGGAATTAATTTTAAACACGGTCAAAGATTAGTTAGCTCAGAGAGGGGACCGCAACACGTGCTTCTTCCATGTATCTACAGTGGTTAGACGGCGACGAAATTAGATTAGCTAGGTCAAAGATGAAATGGGGAATCTTTATGACTTATGAGAAGGAATTAAAAATGCCTTCATTGATAAATTCCAACGCCTTTTCTCTTCGGAGAATTCTAGTTGCCTCAGCTATTTGGAGGATCTAATTCAGTTAGTAATCAATCAGGAAGAAAATGAAGAGCTTTTGGCGATTCCGTCGGGAGAGGAAATTAGGAAAATGGTTTGGAACATGGATCCCTAGATAGCCCCGGGTCGGACGGCTTTCCTGGTTTCTTCTACAAACGTTATTGGGATATAATCCAAAAGAATGTAATTGATTACATGAGAATTTTCTTCCTCCATGGCCAGCTTCCCAACTACTTCTCAAATACTTAGAGAGTGTTTGGTATGAAGATTTTTGTCATAATTTGAATTATAGTTTGTAATTCATTATAGTATTTTCTCTAAAAAAAAAAACATAAATTAAAAATAATTTTGAATCTGTAAACCAAACATTTACTTATATTGTTCTCATTCCAAAGATAGAGCTCCCTTCATCAACGAATGACCCATCACACATCAATTTTGCCAAGATTATGACAAAAATTTTGTCTATCCTTCCGAAGATTATGGCAAAAAGGGTTATAAGCGAGAACACAATTCTCACTCAGGAAGTCATTCATACTATGAGTAAGAAGAAAGGAAAAGGGGGTCTAATGTTGCTTAAAGTGGATATGGAGAAAAGCCATCTTTTACCCCTTGAAATTTCAAATTCTAACTAAAACTATGTGAAAACCCCAATATATAAAATAGGGAGAAAACTGGAAGCGCCTATAGTTTCTTATAAAAAAAAAAAATTACGATGATGAGCTAATAAGAAAGGTTAATAATATTATAAACCACCGAACAAATAGATAAAAGACTATTCTAAATTTATCAGTAAAGATCATATAAATATATCTAATAATCAGATTAAAAAAAGAAAAAAATATGAAGTAAGCAAAGAGAATCAGGGCGAGACTTTGATTTGCTGAACACAACAGTAGCCACCAATTGTTGAAAGATAAGAATTCTCATTTATATATATATATATATATATATATATATATCGATAAGATTTCTCTATTGAAATATAAAATATATGCAAATTGACACTAAACTGAAATAAAGAAAGACCATTCTTTTGGATGTTCCTAAAAGTTCTTGGTCAATTACTATATGAAAGTTTTGTCCATGTTTAGAGTTTGTTCAACTGAAGAATTTTGTAGCCATTGAAACTTCTATTCGTATAAATTGTTAAAGAAAGACAAAAGAAAATTTGATCTCGTTAATTTTACCAATTTAAGTTTAAAATTCAAGTTTTGTTAAGTAAAAAGTTGTTAAAAACAATTTAATTTTACTTTTTTATTTACTGCAATAAAAACTCTCATAAAAAATCATATATCAACTCAAATTAAAAATTTAAATCAACAAACTAAATAACTCTCACAAAAAATCACATATTAACTTAAATTAAAAATTCAAATCAATGAACTAAACGAGTCATTTATTATCCTTATCTAAAATGAGAGAAGTGGTCGTGATATCACACAAAACCACTGCTTTGTAACAAATATTATTTTAACTGTAAAAATTTCGGCTTCTTGGAATACAGCTATGTATCCACTCATATTATATTATTATTATTATTCCTAATTAGTTTAATTAAATCATTCTTAATCTCTATTACTATACTAAAAGAAAAGAAAAATCCACCTTTCTAGCTGTTACTCTCTCTCTCTCTTCTTTATTATGTCCCTTGTTTCACTTTATTTCCAACAAAATTTTGCATAATATCTACAAAATTTCAAGAGAGGACAGAATCTGAAATGATATCAACTTTTTATCAATCAAATTTGAATTAACAATACAATCACCAACCTCATTTAATTCTAAAATTAATATAATGAAAAGATAAACTTAATCAAATTTCCATTTTATGGATATTGATGTAGATATGGGTTGTAGATATATGCTAGCATGCCAAATGACAACACTATGAAAACAAGGACACAATAATAAATAAATAAATAAGTCTTGAAAATGTTTTATATTAGGGTGTGAGAAAAATACCTTTTAATAGAACATATAGGGATTGTTTAGTACATGTATTCAAATCTAAATTTTGATTATGCTACATCCTTTCACAGAAAATTTGAATAAAAAAAATTCCAGCAATAGTTTTCTCACAAAGAATTTAAATCAAAACCCAAATTATGGCTCAAATATACTTTCCAAATGAGTCCACATAAATTATAGGTATACATTAATCTTATTGTTTCGGTTTCAAAAAAGTCTTGATGAATGATATATGTAACAGTTCAAAATTGTATTCTATTGCTAGTTTCTTAAACCTTGAATTCTCTTAACTATTATCCTTAATATTCTATGTGGTCCCAATACTATTAATAGACCACTTTTAAGTAATTCCCACCTTTCCATGCTCCCTAAATTGTTAACAAAAGAGTTTTCACATTGATTATCGGCAACAATATGGTTTATAGCTGTTATACAGTTCCAAGGCTTTTTACACAGAGGTCCCATACGCCATAAATGGACCACTTTCTTCCTCGTATTTATTTTAGGACTGATTTCTAAACTAACCATTTGATGGAAATTCAGACATTTTAAGGATTTGAGGTTCCATAATCTGTTAAATGGGGTAGCTCAATATTTCTGCAAGATGTTACTCTTTTAAGAGTCATTAATTTTATATTGAACAGATCAAGCCACTCGTTTGAGTTGGTTTAACTCTGATACCATGATAGAAATTTAGACCCTTCTAAAAACTTGAGCTTCCATTTTAAAAAGTTAAGTCGGGCCAATTTCATCATAAGTAGATGATTATATTGTTATATTTAATCGATGTGGGACTCAATTTTATTACCCTTAACACAATTAACGTAAATCATTTTTTGTCTCTAAAATTTAAATCCAAAGACATTAAGTTCCCCATTGTCATTTTTAACATTTTTAACATTTCCTGTTAAATATACAACTGTCAACAAAAAGGGAATACTTAAGCGACAAAAACAAGGAAACAAGCATTTTTAACATGAAATTATTTCTTCGACCTTAATTAGGAAAAACTCATTAAAAATAGTGAAATTGAGGAACTAGTGATCCATATTGTGGAGAAGTTCAAGAGCAAAGCTCAGCTAGGCCAGGAACAAAAATTCATAGACAACAAATTAAGGATAAGTTTAAGTTCAAATCCCTTTTTTTTTTTTTTAGTGCCGGTAAGTTCATGTCATTTGGTCTTAATGTTTGGTGATTATCACATAACAAACTCTGCCAGAACAATTGATGGTGTGATTGCAATCTTAGGACCTGTTTAGTTCGTTGATTCGAGTTTTTAATTCGATTTAATATGTGATTTTTGTGAGAACTTTTTTACTCTGTTAGAACAATTGATAGTGTGATTACAATCTTAGGGCCCTTAGGGAAAGAAACTGGAATGCAACATAAAGTGAATAATATAGGAAGCTGGAATCCAACATTTTTAAGCACCTGAAGGAACAAAATAAAATAAAAGTGAATAATAAACTCACACTTCTTAGTTCAATATTGATGATGAAAAAAAAAATGGCTAGAGTACTAGCAACAAAAAAACAAATGGAAATTAGGTTTAATGTACGGACCAATTTGTTCATGAAAATTATACCAATGGCAATCACAAAATTGAAGGCGAGAGCCGCAGCTCGGGCGCATATTTTTGGCGCTGCGCCGGAGTTCTATTTGCACCTCCGGCTCCGGGTGAAAGATATTCATTGAAAAGAGAGGCTCTTAAGGCTTCCAAAGGCTGATGCACCTGAACATGAGCAAGTGGAGAAAATGTATCATATGGCCTAAAAGGAGAAAACTCATAAAAAAAGATTAAAAGAACACAATTCACACAAGAAATTGAGAAAAAACACAGATTTGTAGGGTTGTACGTTATACCCTTTTCAGCGGCATCACTATCTTTGCGTTTCAAGATCTTCCTTACCTCTTTAGTTGACAAGAAATTAAACATTTTATGGCTAAACAACATCTTTTTTCTAAATACGAGATAATAATAAAAAAAAAAAAGACAACAAATAAGGATGATCACAAAAAACTAGTTTGGTTATATCCAAACACCATGCATATCCCAAAATTTTCTTAGACCAACAAATATAAGGAATACACACACACACACACACACACACACACACACACACACAAAAAACACAGTAAAAACACATTAATCATTATTTTCAAACTTCACTATAAGAAAAAGATGTATTAATCGACGCTAATAATTCTTGACGCTTTTATGTCGTCAGAAATATTCACATTTATCAACACTATTTTAAAAAATTAGCGTCGATAAGTTTATTTGGTCCCTCACAGGGCAGATTTTGTTGACTAGAACGTCGAGAAATTTTTAAGAATTAAGTTTGTGATCCCATGTAGCGTCGGAAAGTTTTTTGAGAATTGGGAGTTAATTTTCTGATGCTATGTATGCGTTGGGAAGTTTTGGAAATTAAATTTGCAACACCATTGGGAATTAAATTTGCAGTGTGGGAAGTTTTTTGAGATTTGGAATATAATTTTCCGACACTATGTAGGCGTTGAAAAATTTTTAAGAATTACATCATACAATGTCGGGAAGTTTTTTGAGAATTAGGAGTTAATTTTCCAACGCTATGTAGGTGTCAGGAAGTTTTTGAGAATTGAATTTGCGACGCCATATAGCGTTGGAAGTTTTTTTGAAATTTGAGATATGTAATTTTCAAAACTTCCTAATGTGCTAAGGCATCGGGAAATTGTTTTTTAAAGTAAAATAATTTTGGAAAAAAAAAAAAAACAAACTTCCCCACTAAATCAGGAAATTTTTTAATGGGAAAAAATTAAAACAAATTCAATTTTGGATACAATCTTCAATTCCTAATAAGACTCATTCTCCAGTCTAAACTTTCTCCTAAAAACTCTCTCTCTCTCAAACTTCATCACTATCTCCCTCAAACTTCCTGCTCTTTCCCCATCAAACCTCCTCAACTTACGTGCATATTTCTTTCTCTGGGCGCTTTCAATAAATTGTGTGAGTATTTTTTTTTAAAGTTTATGTTCTTTTTTTTTTATTATTATTGTTATTATTGTAGTTATTGTTGTTGTTATTTGTTTTTTTATGGCCGGGTATTTCTTTTTTTATTTGAAGGTGAGCATTCTTTTATTACTTTAATTTCTTCTTCTTATGATTATTATTATTCTTATTATTATTGTCATTGTTGTTGCTGTTCTTGTTATTATTTTTTTCGTTACCTAGTCTTTTCTAATAATTAAAAATGAATATTAAAAAAAATCATATATAACAATATTAAATGTGTAGTTTTCATGTTTTTTTTGCTTGATTTACATATAACTCTCAATACTTTTAGTGACTTTAATATTTTTTTTTTTTTTATGTTCTTTTAGTTGGTCAAAAATGTCTATAGACAAGAGTTGGACATCGTTGCCTAATCGATTGTGTTTGGAGTACGTAACTGGGGTTCGAGAGTTTATCCAAAGAGCTCAAAATTCAGCTAATGCAAAAGGGAATATTAGATGCCCATGTCGTGATTGTGGTAATGTATACTTGTATCCGATAAGAATAGTTCAAGCTCATTTGATCGATAGAGGGATGCAAGAAATATATAAAAGAGAGACTTGGGTTTTGCATGGTGAAACTGTTAGTGATTCTCCTGCAGCTGAACAAGTTGCGCCTAATGCTGAGGTAAATGATGATTGTTATGACCTGTTGCACGATATTGCTAGGTCTAGCTAATGTCCATGTGGAAAATGATGATGATGAAGGAAGATTCTATGGATGCATCGACTGAAATTCCAAGAGGATCAACAAATCCTGAACAGTTTGATCAATTGGGCTGTGGCTCTGATTAGTTGATGTTATTGTTTCATTACTACTTCTCTATTTGATGCCTTTTTTATTAACTCAATTGGGCTGTGGCTCTTATTTAATTGTTCTATTCCCTTTTGCATACTTAGGCCTGATTGTGAAAATTTTGATGATCACTTTTTTGAGTATAAAGATGACGTCTAGTAGGCTGTCGAATGACTCAGATTTTGGACACAAACACACCCGTTCACTTTGCTAATTTGAGTTTATAATTTGAGTTAATATGTGATTTTATATAAGAGCTTTTTACTGTAGTAAAAAAATTAAATATAACTGTTTCTGATAATTTTTTACTATAATAAAACTTAAATTTTAAACTTAAATCGGTGAAGTGAACGACTATTCACTTGGTGTAGCCCTTGTCTGTTTGTGTTGCTGCAGGCCCCTGGGCCCTGCTTTCGCGTGTGAATGAAGATCACATTTAGCAAAAATGGCAAAAAAAAAAAGTTCACTCCACTAGAGTGGCAATAGACACTTTGACCTGTGTCACATCTTGTACAATTGTTACTACATAATGTTTGGAAATGGAACACACTTGGCCATCTGCATATTGCATCCTTCACGAAGTTACCAAGTTGAATTTGATTCAGCAATTTCAACGACGTACCACAGATTGTTCACTAAACGATCAAACAACAAGGCCTAAATATTACATTGTCGTTTTTTACTTTTTACTAAACGACACGTTACTTTTACCGCACCCTGTGTCAGCTCATCCCTGACAGCATGTGCCTGGCCACCAAAATAGCAACCTGCATTCTTTTTGCTCCATCAGTTTAATTCCGACCGTTCATTTTGATTAAAATCTGCAATTTGCCCGCCGGACTGAAACGGCAAATAGTGCTTACCGGATTAACGACAAAGTCTATATATATATATATATATATATATATATATATATATATATATATTTATATGTATGTGTGTGTGTATATGTATATGTATATGAAGCTAGGGTGTTAGTATATATACATTGATAAAAGTTTGTATAATAGTATTGAGAGAAATCTTCAATCGTAGAAACGTTACGACTTTACAAGGAAACGATAAAAAGTTGGAGTTGTCTATAATCAGCCATTTTGAAACGGAGGATAAGTCTGCCATCATAACATGTTCCATGTGGCATCATAACATGTTCATATGTCAATGGTAACTGGTTAAAATTTAACATAAATTTTTTTTTTTTTTTTTTATTTAGTCGTGTAATTGTTATTATGTTAGAAATTTAAAATTATTTTTAAACATATAGCAATAATCGATTATCATATACATTTATTATGAATAATTATATGATAAATATTAAAAGGTATTAATAAACGAATGTCATTTTTATTGTTAATATCAATCATTCCATCATAGATTATTGTCATTTTAAATTTAAATAATTTTATCGTAAAGAATTATATTTGTCATGTTTTTCTTATAGGCACATTTAGTCATGCATGAACATTTGTTTAGAGCTGTACATGACTGTTTTATTTGTCATATGCTAAAAAATGACTTTTGATTCTCAAAATGGTAACTGTTACGACTTAATACAAGAGAATTACACTAATCATTTACCAGCTACACTAATTCTTTAACCTTTTACGATAGAGAAAATTTTATCCATAAAAATGGTGGGGGATCACAAAAAAAGACTTAGAGCCCGCTTGAGAGGTATAATAAAATCCATAATTTTTAATTTTTAACGTTTAAAATTTAAATTTTATATAAAAATTTTATACTATAATAAAATTATTTATTTGAGTTTGAGTATATAAAACAAACAAACTCTTAATATTAATTGAAAATATGCAAGAGCTTATGGTTTGTGAGCCTTGAATTAAATGTATTTGACGGTTTGATTTTTAAATTTTTGTTTTAGGTAGCCCGTTTAATTCATAGATTAAAATTATGAGATTAAAATTATTTTTAATTTACGTATATTTTTTATAAAAAAAATACTGTTACGAATTATAAACTATAATTTAAATCAAAAAATGAATTTTCTAACTAAACGGGTAATTAATTTATTTTGGCTGCCAAAACTAATCCAAGGTTTGAATCTCAGATTTGATGGGTAAACAAACCCAAGAATTCCAAACCCCCGCCCCCCTGGGAATCAATTCTAATTCAACACGTGCCTCAAAGTTTGAAAAACCCTTTTCCCTGAATCAATTCTATTCAACAGGTGCCTCGAATTTTGAAAAACCCTTTTTTTCTTAAATCAACTCTAATTCAATAGTTTCTAAAATTTTTTTTTTTCATCAATTTTTTAAAATTTAAATTTTATTATATAAAATTTTTTTTTTAAAAGTAAATTTAATTTTTTTTTAACTTAAAAATTTCACATAAATATATCTTTCTTATTAAACTTTTTAACAAAGAATCGAAATTTTATTTTTAAATAGTCTTTGAATTCAAAAAATTCTCATAAATAGTTATTTTTAATTTTAAATCAATAAAAAGTTCTTATATTATCTTCTTTCCATTAAATTTAATCCTTAAACTTAAAAAAGAGAAAAAATATGTCAAGATTACTTCGTTTTTAAATAAATGGGTGTAAAAAATAATAAAATATGAAAGTTGTACCAAACTGAGTCTCTAAATTAAAGCAAAACACGTGATTATCTAAATAACCCAAGATAAAAAATAATTTATTTTTTTTTTTTGTTATGGTAGATAAAAAAATATTATGAAATAATCGAGTGATACACTTGTATTGTGGATTATAGTTTTCAGTTAATTGCTTTTACTTTTTTTTTAAGGAACCTTTTTCCCTTAGTGTGAAAGATTCTAATGAATGGTTAAGATATAGGGTATTGTCTTCTTAGTTGAATTTTGAATGTGATGAGGCTCATCGTTTAGTTTTGAATTAAATTAATTCATAATTTTATTTTTTTTATAAAAATTTGTTTTTTAATAAGAAAATAAAAAAAAATTAAAGTGACTGATTGAGAGGTAAAAGAATTAAAATGGGTATACAAAAGATATTTATGAAAATATACATCTTTAAAGTTATTATTATCATACAATAATACCATGAGAACATTTATTAATATGGTCTGAGAATAACTATTTATGATATTCTTTTTGAGTTTAAGAACTGTTTATAATACAAAGTTAATAACATGGACTAAATTTAGAGTGAGAAAAGTTCAGGGATTATTCACTAATTTACTCTAAATTTTATAAAATGAGAGTTAAAATGGAGAGAGGGAGAGGAGTTTAAATAAAGTGTGAGAGATTGAGGAGAAAATTATCAAAAGTAGTAGTTTTAGATTATGAAAACTTAAAAGGCACAAAAGTCAAGGAGTTTCATCTTTTTTTTTTTTTTTTTTTTTTTTTTTTTTTTTTTTTTTGACAGTCTTATTTAAGAAAATATTTTAAAAAATAATATTTTTTTAGGTTAGTTTCACAAAGGTCCTCAAAATTTATCCATAAGTTTATTTGGTTCTTAATTTTTAAAACATTTTCAAATTTAATTTTGATTTACGAGTTTGTTTAAGTGTTAATCTCTTTTATCAATCAGTGAAAAAAGAGAGAATCAAGATATTAGGAGGAAAATTTTGCTGAAGAAATGAGGGATAGATGAGAAAACCAACGCAGCATATGCTATTGATTCCGACATAAAAATTAAAAAGAAAAAACATTAATTGAATGTCATTCATAAAAAACTATATATATATATATATATTTTTTTTGAAACAAGCTGAATTGATCAAAATGACCTTTAACTCAAATCAAAAATGTTCGGACAACGACATGACTCTTTTTTTGATTAGAATCTCCCAACTAAATGGGACCTTAGTGTTAAAAGGATAATATAATTTTCGAAATTGATAGAAAATAACGCAACATATTATTGATTCTCACATAAAAATTTTAAAAGAACAACATTAATTGAATGTCATTTTATTTATATATACAAAAAAATTCACACTCAATTGAAAAATGACTAGAACTAAAACAAACAAATGTTCTTTAGATTTTTTTAAGATTACAGTGAGATTGAGAATAAAATTTATAGACTATTTATATATTATGAGAGTTTCTTTAGTAGGACAAAAAAAAATGAATTATTGATAGTTTTTTTTTTTTTTTTTTTTTTTTTTTTTTTTACTTTAAACCTTTAAAATCATATAAAAATTATATATTTTAAATTTTTTTTAATTTAATTGATTTTGATCATATTCAAACATTAAAAATTGATTTAAACCGGCCAATTAAGGAAGTACCTTAAAATTAATTGATTAACCCCTGTTGTGTTTGAAATATATTTTTTAATAGTTATGTGATGTTTGATAAAAGAATTCGTTCCCTAATTCGAATCATAATTCGTGATTCACTATAATATTTTATCTCATAAAAAATACACATAAATCAAAAATAATTTTAATAACTTAATTCTAATATTGAAATTAACCCTTGTCCTAAGTCCTAACTCAAAGACATTTTAATGTTAGTAGTGCTAGTTCACCCCAGATCCATTCACTCGGATCACAAACCCCGAGAGAGAATCGGACCAAACCAACAATGGCTCCGAAACCGGAAACCCAAACTCCGGCGACGTTCTCCGCCGCTGGCGACTCCTCCTCATCCTCCTCCGTCGATCCACTCTTCCATCTCCTCCGCGTCCTCCCGTTCAGCTTCCTCCGTCCGCCGCGCCTCCGCCTGAAGCTCCCAACCCTAACCCTCCCATCCCCGATGACCGTCTTCTCCCTCGTCCTCCTCACCTACTTCATGGTCGTCTCCGGCATCGTCTACGACGTCATCGTTGAGCCTCCTGGCATCGGCTCCACCCAGGACCGCCTCACCGGCGCCGTCCGTCCCGTCGTCTTCCTCCCCGGCCGCGTCAACGGCCAGTACATCATCGAGGGCTTGTCCTCCGGCTTCATGTTCGTCCTTGGCGGATTAGGGATCGTGCTCTTGGACCTCGCCCTCGATCGCAACCGCGCCAAGAGCGTCAAGGTCTCCTACGCCTCCGCCGGAATTTCCTCTGTCGTCATCGCCTATCTCATGAGTATGCTCTTCATTCGCATCAAGATTCCGGCTTATCTCAGTTGAATTCCAATATTTGCTCTACAGTTTTTGTGTTTTTTCGCATAGTACTTGATTTTGATTATGAATCGTTGGAGAGTCTCTAATGTTATAGCTGAATTCAGATATCAAGGGCTTTGATTTCTGCGCTGAGAATTTGTGGATTATGATTAATGATATGAAAGTTTAGTGTGAATCCTATTGCTGCCTAGTTCAGAATTTTTGGTAGAAGAATGAATGTCTAATGGAAATGGTATAGCTGGATAAAGAAATTTTTAAGGCTTTGATTTATATGATTAGATTTCGAAATGGTTTTTGTGGATTATGATCTGTGATAAAGTTTGGTTATTGTGTATGTGGGATTGGTTTCTAATTGTGTTTTGAGTCTTCTCTTTAAGAAAATATGAATGTTGTGATGATGATGCAGTGATATAGCGGTTCATATAAAAACAAATGCAATAATGTAATCACCTTAAAAGTTTGAAGCCTTACTTTGTGCTATTATGTATTTAAAGTTCTTTATTCTGTTTAGCTGTTGCCTTCTTGTTTTTGTATTTTTGCTTCAAAACTCATGAAGCCCTTTAGGGAAGGTGTAGAATTTGATGTCGTTATGAAGAACAGTTTGTGGAAAATCCCTCAAAAGGGAAAAGCCACAGGTTTTACATCTAATACTAATGAAATTTAATGGGGTTAGACAATTCCCTCTTTAAAGCAAGATGATCATTAACAAGTCAGCCAAAGAGTGGACTCGAACCGAAAGAGTTGAAGTAAGGGCCTCGCCAAATAGAAGAAGGAATGAAACAGTGAAGTGTTTGAAACATAGATCCAATTATTTCCAACATTATATGGAAATTTCATTAATAACATAGAAAAGAATCAAAGGTGCAACCACAGATGCACAAGGCTTAGCCCCAGCATCCTGCAGTACAAAGCTCTTGTTGGTTAAGATCTTTCACCATTATAGCATTCTTGCAACAGTCTGATTGTCGCTTAAGTATGTTGTTTGCAACGGTCTAAACTATAAAGTCTATCCTTTTGGATTGCAGCTTTCTCCTTTTACTCACTGTTATTTTGTAATTGTTAACACCTTTTGGGCTTAAATTTCAAGTTAAATTTGTGGTTTTTCCCTTCACATTGAAGGTGTTTTCTTTTCACATAAAAACTAAATCAGTGTCTTGAACTTTTAGTGGGTTGATGTATTTTGCCTCACGGAATGTAGGAAGAGGAAGAGAACTTTATTTGTTACATTTGATTTGTTAGGTTGTTGAAATTATTGTACCGATGACTTTCTCCATCCTACTTATCTAAACTATATAAACTCTTGTTTTGCAAACATTGTAGTGCATACATGGATTTCTTTATTCACAATATGATCAGCACAGTAAAAAATTTGGTTCAAGGTTGCATGGCTAATCCTTCCATTAAAGCTGCTATTAGTTTTCCCTCTTTTTTTTCAACGATCGTGTTTGAATGACTGCCCTTTGTGTCAATGATCCACTCTTTTTGACTGCCTTCTTTTGCAATGTTTCACTGTTTTTGACATCCTTCTGTAACACGTTCTTCCTTTCTTGCGGTCAGCTAGATATTGTCTTGTTTTGAAGCCCAGTGGTAGATTAGCCGGGCGCCTATTATCTCTCTATTCTGTCATGGCTAGAAAATTAACTAGCAGGATTAGTAAGTCTCGCGTCTTGTATTTTCCGTCGCGTCTGTTTTAAGTTAAGTTTTTGTTTATATTGCAAATCAGTAGACTGCTGGCGTGAAATGAAACTCAGATAACCAGTAAAGCGGTGCTTTGTGGTGGTTATGTGGCAAAAATACTTGTTCCTGTGTCTGTTTGATATTGATGTTTTTCAATATGATCCTTTAAAATAGCTACTAGTTGGTACTCGGACTCAGAATTTTGGTGTCTGATACTAATAAGATACCGTGGCATGTGCCGAACGTATACTGATGTTAAGATACTGTTGCTTCTACTGGCAAGAAAACTATGGTGTGTTTAAAATTCGTTTTAAAATAATTTTATTTTTTGTATGAAAATGAAAATGAAAATGAAAATGTTTTCAATCTCAAACATAAATAATTTTTGAAAATGTATTTATTAATTTTATTAAGAGATTGTTTTCAGTAGAAACAAATTTATTAATGTTTCTCTCTCTCTCTCTCTACTTGAGAGAGGGGAAAACAAAAACAAAAAATGAAAAAACGATTAAAAGTCATTTTTTATTTTTTTTTCATTTTATATTAAATTAAAAAATTATTTTTATTTTTATTTTTTGTCTTTATTATGTTAAATATCGTTTTAGAAATATTTTTATTTTTTTTTTTAAAACATGAAAAATAAAAAAGGATCAATTCTAAACACGGACTTATGTTATACGTTGCAAATATAAACATGAATGTTTGGATACTTCACACTTTTGTGTTTGATGTTTGGAATTTGGACATGTGGGCGTACGCTTGTTACTTCATTAAACAGGAATTACTTTGTTCGAAAGAGAAAAACGGGGGGCGGGGGGGTTGTGGTGGGGGGATTTTTGCTGAATAAAAGAGAATTTGTTGGTAAGGTCTGGTTTAGTTTGGTTTTTGGTTTTGGGTTTATTTATTTATTTATTTTTAAACTACTGGTTCTATGCATTTGTAGGCAATCAATCAGTATTTTATGAGATTTTGTTTGGGTGGTGGGAGATGAGGAGGAAAGAGGAAAATAGGACGAAGAAAAATACTTGTGAGAGTTTTAACTTTTAGAATTCCTCCAAGATCATACATATATATTAGTTTAGGAGAGAAAACAAAGTAATGCAAAATTGAAAATTACAAACTTGTCCCAAACAAATTTTACAAAAGTTTACTTCACATACCAATCGAGGAAGGCAGTTTTTCTTTTCATCACATTATACCAACAATGGAAAGGAAAATCATTACCATTTCCATCGTTTTAAATTTTAAAGTCGCCCCTAGTTTTTTTTCATCCAACCTATTTTTCTTATTTGTTTCTTTAGTTCGAATCACAACTCAAATTTTTGTTATAATGTTTTCTTTTATAAAAATTTAAATTTAACTTTTTATGCTAGTGTTTCTCTTCCACGAAATCACTTTTCAACTTAAGTTCTCAATTCAAACGAATGAAACGAACGATTTCCCACCAAAATATAACCTAAGCTTCAGGCTGTTGATAAGATACCAGAATTTAGGAAGAATCGAATTGGTTTGTATTAATGAATGTAGACTGAAATAAAAGAAAACTACATAAATTGATAATTGTTGAGCATTTGAGAGGCTCAACTTTCAACCCACTGAGAAAATTTCTCTAAACAATTCCCCGACTCTCTTCTTCCCCATTACCTCGTATGCTGACAATGGAAAAATCTAACAAATTCCTAACGACAACACACATTCCCATAATTGCCCCCACCAAAAGACCCTGCACTAGATCACACATAATCTAGGTCACGTGCTTGGCACGCCTTGCATAAGTAAAACAGATAGGAGGCTTATCAGCTGTCTTCTTCCTTTTATTTGGACGTTCTGCCTTAGTTTTCATCTTAGAAGCAGTGAAAAGTTTATATGCAGAACAAGGCATTTCACTAATCTTGCCGAACTTTTTCTCATAGAAGTGCCACATCTCTGACCTGGTCAAGCAAACAATTTAAAATAAGAAAGCACGAGTAATAATAATAATAATAATAATAACAGAAATAGTAAGAAATAAGTCGATATGAAAAGTTTAAGAAAATATATAAGTTAATTTTTAGTTATAGAAATTAATAGTTCATAATTTATCAAATTATAATTCATAACCAGATAAGTTATGAACAATAGCTTATCAAGTTATGGACGAAAACAATAATTTAACTTATTTATTAACTTATATAAACTATTGACCTATTAATTTTAATTTATCTCAAGTTTTAGCCTATTTCCGTCTTTCTCCCAAATAATAATAGTATACAAACCAAAAAGCCTCATGTATATAGTGTTCGACAGAGTATTATTACCAATACGCCAAGAACTGAAATGGCTCATACTTTGCATAAATTTGTTGAACATCCCTCTCGATCGTTCGAACGGTAGAGTTTCTACCATGAACCTGCATTAGATATGAAAAGGTTGGCACCTGTTAAGCTGCCATATCTTCGACACTTCGGAGCTCGTTCGGTAGGGAGGGGGTGAGGGGATTACTAAAAGATTTCGGGACCAATGGTTGTTTGGTTGGAGAGAAAAGCGGAGAGAACGTACTTTGGGAGGGATTCAAATCCTTCAATTAATCCCAATTTCAATTTCTCCGTATTGAAAGATTAGAGAAGGAATCCAAACCAAATACAATGACAAATATGTCCTCCCTTTCACTCTATTTTTCTCACCTAGGTTATTTACCTGTTTCTCCTTCCAATTTTCTCTCCCCCAAGTCTGAACTTAGCCTTAGAATAGCTTCTTGCTCAGAAATGCTTCCATGCATGAGACATGACATCGGTCACAACAACAGAGACGAAGAAATGAAAGGGCAGAAAGAAGGCGAACCTGTTGTAAATGCCTGATGGTTTCGGAGTCGGATGGAATAACGTGGTAAAATCCCATGCACATGAGTACATTGGCACACGTAAAAGGACCAAATCCATCAATTTGTCTCAGCTGCACAGCCAACTTATTGTAGCTGCATAAGCTTCTTTCCATGCAAGTTTCTTCCAATTCTCTTAGTTGAATACTTCCCTCTACAATGCCCCGAGCCAGCTTCAGTATCCTACCGGCTCTATACCCAAGTTTGCAGCGCTTAGCTAGGAACTTCTCATCAAGTTTTGCAAGTTCAGTTGCAGTAGGAAAATCCCCAGTCCCTTCAAATTCACGTTCCCTTAAAAACTCGGCTCCATAAGATTCCTCGCACGTATCATTTTCCATAGGAACAGAAAGTAAGCTCGAGGGGCTCAAATTCGGAGCACTTGGAGTAGGTTGAGATATGTCGATGGACAAGTCATTGGAATGTGATTCCAGCCCTTCGTTGCTTTGTGCATCAAACTGGGAAGTCAAACAGTTAGACGCTTTCAATTTTTTGACCTTTCTCTTCGGTTCTTTCCCTGCAGGTGTTTTTGGAACAAAATCGACAGTCTTAGAAGGTACAGATTGTAGTTGCAGCTCCCGCTGAAGATTGCAAAGCGCTTGAGCCATGGACAGAGTCCTCGGCCACCTACCAATAGTTATGAACTATCATTACATAGCTCACCCACTACTTAAGATTATTAAGAAAGAAGACAGAGTGTAGAACAAGAAAAGGGTGACAGTATCACAAACTGACGGTGGACATGGTGGGAATGCAGTTCTATACAGGTACTTGTGTCCCTGAACTTTTCTTGAATTGACATAGTTGATCTTAAAGCTTTTATTTACAAGTTAGTCCCTGAATTTAAAAAGTAGTAGCAATTAACTCCAACTATTAGTGGAATTAAATTTTAAAGAATTTCGTACATAATTCAAAGACTACATCACTAAAAAGGTAATTCTTAGGGAAAATTTTTTGAAAGTTCATACAGCAAAGCTGCTAGCTCTCTGTAAAAAATCGAAGTTAGTTGCTACTATTTTAGAAATTCAAGGATTAAATTCCAAAAAAAGAAATCAGTGATGGAAATATCAAGGTACCACAAGTTTAAGGGGCACATATTATAAAAAAAAAAAAAAAAGAAAAAAAAAGAGAGAGACAAAAAGGGACAGACATTAAAAAAGCTCAAGTTTGAAGCTTTGTAAGAAAGGTAGACATTATGTCAAACACATTGTAGGCATGGTAGAAATGCAGTTCCATTTCCATACAAGCAACTAAAACGAGACATACATTAACGACACAAAGACAGAAAAGCGACATGAAAAAAAAGCTCAAGCTTCGAAGCCTTGTAAGAAAGAGCAAACATTACATCAAACATTTGGCGAACAAGAGAGTCATACTGGCAATTACAGAGAAGAATGCACTTGACCATGTCCTCAAACAAAGTCGGAGACCTAAACACTCTTCCCAAACCGGACCCACATCCATAAACCTCGGAAAACTCTCTGCATATCCTCTCTTCCGTCTGCGACAACCTCAGCATCCGCGAAACCTGGGCCTAGAATACAAACATTCGGAAAAAAAAAAAACAAAACAAAATCAACGTTGAGAGAGAGAGAGGGAGAGTAGAACTTACAAGCAAGGCTTGTTTGTTGTCGGAAGTGAGCGAGCGAGTTCCGGCGTGGACGAGGACTCGGAGGCAGTGATGGCGGTCGTGGGGCTGAGAGATGCGGGCCATGACGGAGTCGACTTGTTGTTGTTGTGGGTCCCAGTGGTGGTGGTGGTGGTGGAGGGTAAGGCGAAGGGGGCGGAGGAGGGTCTTGGAGAGTGGGTCCCACTGGTTCGGGGCCATCATGAAGAGGCCGTGGCTGCAGACGGCTGTTTCCAGCCGGAAAGTCGCCGCCGCGTCGCCGAGTGGAAGCTCCAACGACACTTCCATCAGGTGCAAATGTGACGTCTCTGGATTTTTAATTCAAATGTCGTTTGGATTGCTAATGCAACTGAGAGTGTAGTCGTTTAGCTCCAAGGCTTAAGAAAGGTGCAAACTACAAAAAGCCCTTTATTATTATTATTATTATTATTATTATTATTATTATTATTATTATTATTTACTCCTTGAAACTTGAGATCAATACTACTTTGTCGCCCGTAGTGTTTAAGAACTCTCGTTTTATCTTCTTAACTTTAACCCATCCTATAAAATTTATGTTAAAAATAAATGATAAAAATGAAAGTAACACAATTACGTGGTATTTTTGTTCAAAATTTTGTTACAACAGTTTTTTCTATTTGTTTTTAACAATAACAAAAACTCTATCAAAATGAGTTTTGTGGGATTAGTTGAAAACACAGGAGGTAAGGAGGTAAGGTGAGAGTTTTTAAAATTTAAGAGGTGTCGTGAATAATCCTAAAGTGTAAGGGGGTACATGCATGATATCCTCTTCTTCTTCTTCTTCTTCTTTTTTTTTTTTTTTTAAAGTCTTTTTGAACTTTTTGTGAAGTGAAAGTTGGTATGTGGATTTTTCCTTTTTAAAAACCTTTTTATATACTTTAATAACAAATTGAAAAAGACTAAAATAAAGTTTCCTAGTTTTAAAGGCAATTGCAATGAAAGAAAAAATCAAGAGAAAGCCCATACAGTCGAGCGTAGATGATCATCTTTTTAAACCTTTAATTTTCTTGGTGAAAAATCATTTATATTAAAAATTAAAATATTTTTTATTTTACAATCAATTTCTAAACCCATTTGGTAAGCCTTGAATAAAAAATTAGGAAAATTGCAAATATTGACCTTAATATTATAAAATAATAGTAAAAACTATAATAGCAAAAAAACTTGTCTAAGTGCCTTTAAAACACAACAAGAGATATATATATATATAGACAAATGTTATTATATTAGAAGAAAGGAAGTTTTTTTTTATTCTTTTTTATCGTAAGTCAATCATCATAATTCAAATAAATAATTTCTTAAATATACTATTTATAGCCTAAAGATATATCGTCATTATTAAAGGTCATAGGAGAATATGACGATAAATTACATAAGTTATATACAATATTAAAGAAGAGTTATGGAGAATTATAAGACAATCTAAAAAATAACAGTATAATAACCTAAAAAAGTAATATTATAGTCACAATATTTTTTAAAGGAGAAAAATAGTTTTGAGGCTAATAATAAGATTTAAATGAGTGACTTAATATCCATATAGGTTATGAATACTAAAATGTTGCATCTAATGTAATTGATTTACAACACTCCCCTTGGATGCTACTAAGAATATGTAAGAATTGCAAATTCCATCTCTGCACCAAAATTTTATTATTTATCACTTCTTTTGGTTATACGAGGCCCTGGAAAACACAAGTTGTTTGAAGAAGGGATACTTTTCGATTGCACTGGTTGCAGTAAGCCTTAATTCTCCATTGATCTTCTGCTGTTCAGCTACTACCTTATCGTCACCTAAACAAATTATTAGAATCATAGTCAAATCTATAAAATATATAATTTAAGAAAAAAATATATAAAATTGAATTGGTTTGTGATTTTTTAAAGAAATTCTCTTTGCTTTTGGGCAGATTTTCTGTGTTTTGACAGTTGAAAGGGTTCTTTCTTTTTTTTTTTTTAGATTTTTGAGAGAAATATTATGTCATTCAAATTTTTAGTTTTTAAAACTTGTAAACACTCATTTTCGAGGTTCATTTGAATATGTTCTTCAAGCCTTAAAATTAAAAAATATCAGATAATTAAAAACCAAATTTAATTTTTTTTATCTCTCTTTTTTTTTTTTTTTTTTTTTTTTTTTTTTTTTTTTTGTTTTTGTTTTTTAAATTTTTGTTTTTGTTTTTTTTTTTTTTTTTTTTGAGAGATTCTCTCTCACTGATAAACTGGTCTGGCTTTATCAGTATTTTGTTACCAAACATTAGCATTCTCAGAAGAGAAGTAATGTGCCTGAATTTTACTTATTTATTAATTTATTTTAATGGCCTTTTGCCGATCACAAATGCTACCCAACGACTTTGATATTTTAATGGCCTTACATCTATTGGCAGGAAGTACTGAAGAGGCCTGGTTTGATTCTTATGATGGCGATAAAGATTACCATAGTGTTCAAGACGGTTTTTTTTTTTTTTTAAAGATTTTCTGTGAAAAGAATTGTCTTTTTCATGATTTTTTTTGAAGAGGTTTTCAGTTTCAAGATTGTTTACATTTGCCCAATTAGTTATAATCTTCTTTTATTTATGTGGTTGAAATGTTTATATGTGCAGATTTGATATGGTTGAAATATTCTGTTTGTAGTTCCCATGTGAGAAATTTATAGGATCAATAGCTTCTATTGATTTTCTATTGAGTTTTGTTGTTACAGAATTTTGGAGTTAGTCAAAGTGTTTTTGTTGGAGATTTACAAAACCCAGTTTATGATGAATTCATTGGTCTGAACACAAGTTGTTTGACAAAACGCCTAAAACAAATTTTTTTCTTGGATTCCCATATTTGCTTTTCTTCTTGCACTTATTAATGTTGCTTTTTCTTCTTGGCTTCTATTTGAGTGAAATACCCAAAGAGCATTTTGGATTATGTTGTCTTCGGTTGGGATTTTCTTCTGTCTGATTCTCAGGTGAGGTATGGTTAATTGCTTTTGTCGTTGGGTATCATTCACACAGATGTAATTCTGAAGATTAGGAAGAGGGTGGACACATTATGCTCTACATACCGTACTCAAGGAGTGTACTTTTGATAGAAGGTTATAAAATCTACTATTGTTTACACGGTAAGCAAACTATATATCTATCTCTTATTACATCATCATTTTGAGTATACAAGTGGATTGGAGGCCTTTTCTTCTTTTTATGTTTGAACATCTATTTGAGTATCCGGTTATTTGATCTTTTTTTATTTCTTTATAAATTGATCCTTTTTTTTTATTATGTTGTAAAGTTAAGTTAATATTCTTCTTATTATATTTGATCCTTTTTTTTTTGTTTCCAGCAAAAAAAATATTATGTTCATTTTTTTTTTTTTTTTTTTTTTTTTTTTTGTTCAACTTGTTATACATATTAAATATGATGCATTTAGTGCAGCAAAAACATTTTTCTTTAAAAAAAAAAAAAAAAAAAACTTTTGACCATGTCTTTTTCAAAAACCGTCATCTGAAGTAGTAAAATGTTACTTTAGATGACGGCTTTTCCAAAAATAGTCGTCTAAAGTCACAACGGCATAAGATGACTTTTTAAACTGCTTTAATGACGTTTATAAACCGTTGGTAACATTTAACGACGGTTGAAAAGACAATGGTTTGCCAAGCTATTGTCTTATCTTTTAACAGTTTTTTTTTTTTTTTTTTAATTTTATTTTTTTTTTTTTTTTTACGGGAGTTGCTCTGGCAGGATAGTCCTTCTAGTAATGTCAGTTTTTATTATTGAATCAAGTCAAAATTACATTAGATTTAAAAGGTACGCAAATCTAGTATAACATACAGTCTTTGATATAAATCTAGTATACGCAGAACATACAGTCTTTGATATAAATCTAGTAGCTGAAAAAAAAAAAAAAATACCGAGAGTCTATTTTTTCTAGTTCTGCCAGAGAAAGTCCCCTTTTCATATATTTTACCCAAAACAATAGTTGTTTCTCTTCATCTAATGCTTTAACATACGTAAAAGCAGAAAACTATATTCCAAACCGGCCTAACTCCAGTTCTTATTGATTTCTTGGTGGTCAATAGTACACATTATCTAGACTAGACATCTGAAATGAGCAACACAAGCGTCTCCAATTCCTTCCTCTCTAGTAGTCATCGCTGGAAACGAGACGTTTTCCTGAGTTTCAGAGGGGAGGATACTCGCAGGGGTTTCACGGACCATTTATACAATACTTTGACGCGAAAAGGGATTGATGTCTTCAGGGATGATGAAAAGCTTGAGAGGGGAAAAGATATCGCTCCGGAGCTGTTGAGATCGATTGAAGAATCTAGATTCGCAGTCGTTATTTTCTCGAGAGATTATGCTTCCTCCACATGGTGCTTGGATGAACTCCAGAAGATTGCCGAATGCAAGAAAAGCATGGAGCAAACAGTCTTGCCGGTTTTCCACGGGGTGGATCCGTCCAACGTGAGGAAACAAAAGGGGGAGTTTTTGGCAGCCTTTGAGAAGCATGAACAAGACTTCAAAGACAATATGGATAAGGTAATGAAGTGGAGGACAGCTTTAACTTATTTAGCTAGTGTCTCCGGTTGGGATTTGACAAACAGGTAAAAACCCATCGATCTTTTGCTTCTGTCATTATTTCTATATGCTATAGTAAAGAGAGAAAAAAAAGAAAAAAATAAAGTTACACTTGGCACCTCCTGGCTCCTAATGTTATTAATAATATCTAAAGAGAATGCTATTCCTCCAAGATTGGGTTCATATGTCCCCTTTTTCCTGTTCCGTTCCGTGTCCCTTCCATAATAACATACCATGTCATGCCTTTTTAATTGACATGATAAGAATCTTTAATTGATGTGTTATAATATTACTAGAGGGACATGAAAAAGGGCAGGATTAAAGGAACACAGGAGTTAGTTTTTTCATCCAAACGGGGATTTCTCCCCATTACTCACATTGAGTAGGGTCAGACCCTACTGAATGTGAGTAATGGGGACAAATCCTTGTTTGGATGAAAAAGGGTTTTTCATACATAAAATGTTCCTTGTACTTTGTTTAAATACCATTTGTGTCTTTTTTATTATTTAACTGCCCAAAACACTCTATGTGTTTATAAAACCTTACTCAAAATATCACTTGGAGCAATTAACTTTTTTGAAATATCAAGATTAACCTTCCCAATCTATATGAAATGTTATTTTAGATATGATTTAATTGAAAAGTTAAATAAATTTTAAAATATATTTTAATCAAACAAATGCTTCAATTATTTTGAGTGTTTTTCATTTTTTAAGATTAATTTTTATTTAAATCAAAAATTTATTTTATTTAATATTTTAATTTGATAATGTTTTAAATTGTATTTAATAAAGGTGGAGAAGGGTAATCTTCGTGTGACAAAAATTTAATTGCTTCAAATGTTACTTTGGATATGATTTTATAAATACATTAGGTGTTTTGGGTATTTGTATAATAAAAAGGGCAAACAGGGTATTTAGGCTTGACACATAGGTTTTTTGAGTATTATTTCTTAGAATATTACGGCCACAAGTACTCTTTCATCAATATTTTTTTAACACCCTATTCATCTCTATGGAGTTAAAATCCTACCACTCATACAAGGTGGACCCCAAGTGTGTAAGTAGAATCCACCATTTTGTGAGTGATGGAGATTTCATCCAATGGGATGGAATACCATTATTGATTTTTGATTTTTGATTTTTTTTTTTTGCCATGACATCCATTTGACTATTAAAATATTTTAAATGTCGTGATACTTTAATATGATAAAAATATACATCTGTTTTTGTAAAATTAGGGATAAAGGAAATCAAAAACTCCACGCTTTTTGTTTTTGTTTGTTTTTTTGTTTTTTTGTTTTTTTTTAAAGAAGGGATTTTGGATATTTTTAAAAATTAATAATTTAGGGGATGACTTGGTAATTACGTACAGTTGGTTGAAGGGTTGTCACTATAATATTGACAAAAGTTATGGGGGTCAGTGTAATTTTTCGTATAGTAAATTTAAGGAATATTGGTGCAAATACTTTGGATCTGAGACCACTGATTTTTTCTTTTGTGTATATATTTCAACATTTATAGCTGTATTTGAGTTGTTTTGTTTTGCAGGCACGAGTCTGAAGTTATTCAGGAAATAGCTAAAACTATTTTAAGTAAATTGAACCTCGTATTCTCAAGTGTTAACAAGGACTTGGTTGGAATAGATTCTCGCATAACGAAAATGGATTCATATTTAGATATCGGGTCAGATGAAGTTCGCACTATTGGGATTTGGGGAGCGGGAGGGATAGGTAAGACAACTATAGCTAAACAAGTTTTCAAAAGGATCCATGACCAATTTGAAGCAAGTTGTTTCCTTGCAAATGTTAGAGAGGAATCCCAAAAACATGGTATAGTTCGTATGCAAACCCGTCTCTACGATATATTGGTCGAAAACCAGGCAAAGACACAAATGGATGACATGGGAATGGATCATGTGTTAGAAAGAGCATTGCATTCTAAAAGGGTTCTTGTTGTTCTAGACGATGTGGATCAATTGAAACAACTAGAAGCTTTAGTTGGTAGGCCAGGTGGTCAGCATAAATGGTTTGGTTCAGGAAGTAGAATCATTGTAACGACTCGAGACAAACACTTGTTGAAGATTTATGGTAACCTTGTATTTGAGGTTGAAAAGTTAAATGATGGTGAAGCTCTTCAACTCTTTAGTCAGAAAGCCTTCAACCAAGATTGCCCCGAAGATGACGACTATAATGAGATGTCGAAGAATGTGGTAAAATATGCTAATGGACTTCCTTTAGCACTTGAAGTTTTGGGTTCCTTCTTGTATGGAAGAGATAAAGATGAATGGTTAGGCACAATAAATCGGCTAAGGGAGAACCCTAAAAGCGAAATTTATAAAACACTTCGACTGAGTTACGATGGACTAGAGCACACAGAGAAGCAAATGTTTTTGGACATTGCTTGTTTCTTCAAAGGAGAGGACATTGTTCGCGTCAAGAAAATATTTGACAGTTGCAAGTTCCACCCCACAATTGGTTTAAGGGTCCTCAATGAAAAGTCTTTAATATTTGATGAAGGAGGAAAATTATGGATGCATGATTTACTACAGCAAATGGGATGGGAAATTGTTCGAGAAGAATCGCTGGAAGATCCTGGAAAATGTAGCAGGCTGTGGCTTCACAAGGATTCCTATCACGTTCTTACTGAAAATAAGGTACCTTTTTTTTTTTTTTTTTTTTGAAGAAAACAAGGTACTATTTGACGACAAATTCATGCTTTTTATATGCTGCATATATAGTGCGTGCATATATATTGCAATTAATGTTCACCTAGAATCACTTTTTTATATTAACCGTTGTATTATACGTGAGTTGTCAAACGAAGGAAGTAAATAGTTAAGATTTTTGCTACGTTATCCATATTTTAACGAAGGAAGTAACTTATTTTTGTATATTCAGGGAACAAACGCTGTTCAGGGTATATTCCTAGATTCTCAAGAAAAAGAAGAAATGCTCTTCAATGCCGACCCGTTCTCAGAACTCAAAAATAATACACCGGTGAGGATTTTCCAACGCCACTTGTCACCGTCAGAGCAGGTACGTGATCTAAAAGTAGCAAAGAAATATTAAACTCATCAAAGTGTTCTTTATAAGTTTAAAATTGATGGGGAAAGATTAGTGCTATTCGTCATGTCAGTTTCTAAGGAAATGGAACCGGCGATTGAGCCAATCAAGAGGGACTTCACGGTTTCAACTTTTCTTTAAAAATTTAATTTTTTTTTTTAGCTACTGACATAATCAAATTCAAAAACGTAAAAGCTTTTTAAAGCTAAAGATGTAAAAATGCTTAAAAGTAGGCCTTTAAACATTGAATAAGTAATTTCAAAACACAAAAAATTGATAACAAGTTGCATACAACTTAATGGAATATGGAACTCAAAATGACTTAGGCCTTGTTCATTTCACCGATTTGAGTTTTCAGTTTTAGGTTTCTAGAGTTAAAAGCTCTCAAAAAATATCACATCTAACTTTTTCTGCTACAGTGAAAAGTTATCAAAAAATATCACATCTCAGCTCGAATTGAAAACTCGAATCCGCGAAAGTGAACGAGGCCTTAGTTTCCTTGTATCTTGGTATAATACTTTTAAGATTTTTATATGAATCGGTAAATTAACATCAAAAGGTCATCAGCTTCAAATCCTTACAAAATTATAATAATTTTGTAATGCATCACATATTTGGTATGGTCTTCCAAAGGACCAAAACTTAAACAATTTCATGTAACCCACTTATACAAGAAAGCTACATCCTCTTGTGTAGTCAACCGGAAGAGCAGAGCGGCGGTATTTCAAAACATTGCTTGGGAAAGAAAAAGAGGTGCACTTGAATTATGATGCAT
Source organism: Morus alba (assembly GCA_012066045.3). NCBI lineage: Eukaryota > Viridiplantae > Streptophyta > Magnoliopsida > Rosales > Moraceae > Morus > Morus alba. The sequence goes on from CP050224.2 coordinate 61,011,077, forward strand.
TCTTAGAGTTGAAAAATCTTAGATTTCTGAAGATTTGCAATATCAAAGTTGTGGGATGTCAAGAATATTTTCTTCCTAAAAGTTTACGGCTTCTAGAATGGCATGGATGTCCTCTAAAATCATTGCCATCAAATTTTCAACCTGATAAGCTCGTTGAACTCAGCATGCCTAACAGCCGCATTGAACAACTGTGGAAGTCGGAAACTATAGTAAGATATAACTCACTTGCTGATCTTTATTATTATTTATGTATTTTCAAACTAGTAACTAATAAATCTATGAATTTTTCACTCTAAACTGTCTCAATCTCTCTCTACCTGAGGCCTAAAAATCCTTCTTGCTCTTCTAACTTAAATTCTCTCAAGCATGATCTCAGGGCTATTAATTAACATGTTTATCATTTCTTACTGAACTATATAAGATCAATAATATATATACATATTTTTTCTATTTACTTTTGACAGCGTCTAGGAATGTTGATATCGATCGATCTTAGTGATTGTTATTACTTGACCAATACTCCAGATTTCACTAAGGTCCCAAATCTTGAGATTCTAATCCTTGACGGTTGTGGAAAGTTAAAAGAGGTTCACCCATCTATCGGAGTTCTTAAAAATCTTGTTTTATTGAATCTGAATGGCTGTAAATGTCTTGAGAAGCTTCCTGACAAGATCAGCTTGACATCTCTTAAGACGTTTATTCTTTCGGGATGTTGGAATCTGAATAAATTTCCGGAGATAGTGGAAGATATGAAATTTTTGTCCCAACTTTACTTGGACGGTACAGCTATATGGGAGCTTCCAGTTTCAATAAATCGCTTGATTGGACTACTTTGTTAGACTTAAGCAACTGCAAAAACCTTTCAAGTCTTCCAAGTAATGAACTTTGCAGTTTGACAGCTCTTAGAACTCTCCGTCTCTCAGGTTGCTCTAGGATTGATCAACTACCAGAAAACCTGGGAAGCTTGAAAGAGTTGGAAGAGTTATATGCAAATGGAACTGCTCTAAGGAAAGTTCCTTCCTCAGTTCAATGTCTAGAGAGCCTTAAATACGTATCGTTCCAAGGATGTGACAACGACGTTTCATCTGTAACGCACCACAGATCATGGAAATCACTCTTTTGTTGTTGTTTGTTGCCAACAGATCAACACTGCTCCCAATTAATTAACTTGCAGTTGCCTAGTTCATTTGCAGGCTTAACCTCTCTGGTATCTTTAGATCTGAGCCAATGTCATCTAGAAGAAGGAGCTATACCTAATGATATTGGCTGTTTATCCTCACTGCAGTATTTATACCTGAGTGGAAACAACTTTAGGACTATACCCGCAAGCTTCTCTCAACTTTCCAAGCTAATAGAACTTGACTTGTCTGATTGCGGCGAGCTTCTTTGGTTGCCAAATCCTCTTCCATTAAGTCTCAAGTATTTATATGCACGAAATTGTCCTAAGTTGAATAATGAGCTTTCCCATTATCATGATGTGAAAGTATTTATTTCGGACAAAGGACTCCATTTCATAGATTGCAGAACATCTTCGAGTTGTGATGATGATGGGCCAATTATGCTGGAAGAATATGTTGATCTCCTCTTTCCAAAATATGTTGAGGTCTCTCTCTCTCTCTCTCTCTCTCTCTCTCTCTAATAAATATATAAAAATAAAAGCCTTCTTTGTTTTATTTCTTTTTCTTTTTTTTTTTTTTTTTTTTTTTTTTTTTTTTTTTTTTTTTTTTTTTTTTTGCAGGATCAAATTAAACTTGGAAGACCATTCGACATTATTTTTCCTTATCCAGCTAGAAGTAATCCTGAGTGGTGTAGCAAATGGAGTAGTAAAGGTTCTTCCATAACGATTAAGTTATCCCCAGAAGATAATTTTGGTATGAGGAAAGGATTTGCTCTTTTCTTTGCTTTAGAAATTAAGGAGCAGAATGACATTCACCAAGATTCAGAGCAACAAAAGACTGCCTGTCTTTTTCACACTGATGAAGGGGAGAAACTTTCATTATTGCGCAACTTTAAAGTGCCTGGGGCTGGATCATATGGAGTTTGTTGCTACCGTCCTCGTGGAAGGTTCAACAAAAAATATTTGAATGAAGCAAGTAGTGTTTTTGGAGCTTTAGTTTTAACAGAGAGACAAGATATGAAGATAACAATGTGTGGGTTGCATATAATATTTGAGCAAGATGTGCAAGAGTTTAGCCAAAAACTTTCCCAAACTTTTACTGAGTTTCAAAATTTGGATTCGAAATTCATACATTGTAAGAAATTGTTAGATGCAGCAAGAGAACTAAGAGAACGTGGCAACTATAAAAATTCCAGCATGGCTCAGGATTATACTTCATCAGAGCCACAACAAGATGATGTAGACCAAACTTTGACAACTAACGACCCATACTCAAGTTCGAAGGACTCCGTTGATGACTGCTCCATCCAGATGAGAAGAGATACATGCACATTGCTTTCAAGGCTCTTTGAGGTTATTAGTTCTCTGTCTCTTGTTCCCTCTCTTTCAGTTCTTGTTTTATTTTAAAGCAAGAAAAAAAGGTTCTCTCGGTCTCTGCCACTCTCACAAAATTTTTGATGCTTTTACATATTACACAGGGCCGTTCTGTGCACAACCGATTTTCTTTTGTCTTTCCTCGTGTAACGCTTTCATACTGGTTCTCACATCATTGTTTAGGGGACACAACAATTTGTTATCTTCCTCCAAGTTTATATGATAACGAGAGATGGGTAGGACTTGATGTTTATGCTATATGTGAAAGGCCTGATCCATCAGAAAATTTTCCTTGCTTTTTGTTGATTTGTATGTCCATGGAACCAATAAGGGCGGAATACCATTACCCGTCCTAACATATTCCTTGACCATACTTGGTTTTGTTCAGACCTTTTTAGTTGTATCTCATATACCCCGTGAGTCCTTCCCAAAGCAGTTGAATCAATGCCAGGGTATTAGTGTTCTGTTTAGACCTGCTGCTCCAGCTGAAAATGTGAAGATAGACTTTAGCGTTTTATTATGTGGGACTAGGTTACTATATGAGAAAGATTCGGAAACATTCATCCAGGAGATGATTTCCTTGGCATCAGTGGAACCATCTCTCCTTCAACTCCTCCACGACAGAGCTAACTTATATGTTCAGGAGGCCGAAGAGTTCCTTCGCAAAGATGAAACTCATGAAGAACCAGCTGGTGTATTCAGAAGCGAATGGTTAAATTCTATGACAGCAAATTTTCTTTCTTTAATCATTTTACAAAATTCGATTTGATTACCCCAGCTTAATTAACACAAGTGCTCTTTATGTTTATAGGCCGCTTCTTCAATCCTTGCAGAAGCTGCTAACAAGTACGGAACCTTTGGCTAAAGACGTCTCTACTACATTGGAGAAATATAGGTTCTATCGTACACATAACATGATTTCTCCTGAACTTGGGCCAATGTTAGCCCATTCTGAGGCGTTTGTTTTGAACACTTTGCAACAAAGGGATATGAATTATCATTTAGATAATTTAAGTTTCTGTCATTTCCACATAATGCCTGATATGGTTCTACGCTTTGGAAGGAACTCAGCCGATAGATGGAAACATAAGCTGAAGTTTGTGTTTGAAAAATTTTCCATGGATAATGGCTTGTTTATCACGCTTAGTGTAGGAGGAAATCTGATTTCTGTTTCAAATTACTTTGATCCTATGCAAATGTACAATTTTTGTTTCCCTCAAAAGGAAATTCTAGAGTGGTTCCTAGATCGGAGTAGCAAGTCCAGAATGGCAATTGAACTACCTCCACATCTGTATGATGATAGCAGTTGGGCGGGACTTGCTGTATGTGCTTCTTTTCTTGTCAATGAGCATCCAAATGCATTTTCAGAAACGTATGTGGACCTTCTGTGTCACTTGTCAGCCGATGGAAATTGTTTGAGTCCTGTCCCGTGTTTCTCAGTAACCAAAGACAGATATAAGTGGTTACATGTCCGGGGATTCATCTGGCTAACGTACTTACCTCGTGAGTTTCTTACAGAGTTGAATCAACGAAGGAATTTACGGGCCAGAATTTTTAGTTCCTGTCCTGGATTGATAGTGAATATGTGTGGAATCCGCCTATTGTACCATCAAGATGTGAATGACTTTAGGCGTGCAATGCGTGAATGTTCAACCTCAATCTTTGACACTTTGGATGAAACTAGCTTTGGGATTACTGATGAGCAGAATACTACACTATATGCAAATGATTCGGAAAACAGTTCTAGCTCTAGAGTTCTTAATGAAAATACTAGTTATCAATCCACATTTCATCAAACATCAAATGAGGTCTCTCTCTCCCCTCTCTCTCTCTCTCTCTCTCTCTCTCTCTCTCTCTCTCTCTCATCAATGTTTATCAGGCTGATCAATATCATGTTGAAATATTTTCTTCCAGGAATTCCATCAAAACTCAATATACAACTCATGTTTCCTTGCTGTTGAAATTCAAGAGTGGTTCCGCGATCAGTACAGCTTCAATTCTTCTGGGAAGATCCATCTACCGCCAGATATAAGTCATGAAAATAATTGGTTAGGTTTCACTATGTGTGCTTACTTTTCGGACCTGGAGACTACATATACTGACAACAATTCAGATGCGGAAACTGTTGCTCATATTACTCTAACTTGTCAGTTTGGAACTGAGAGGGGCAGTATTGAACCTCCTCATTACCATCAAACAACCCAGGAAGACTTGAGTATGTTATATAACGGAGGATTAATGTGGTTATCCTTTTTACCGAGACAGTGGTTTGACGAAGCACTTCGTCTAGCACCATATCCGCTAAACGAGTGCAGAGTCATGGAGGCTTCCTTTCGAAGCGACAAGCGAGGTTTATGCGTGCAGCGATGTGCTTTCCGTCTTCTTTATCAGCATGATGAGGAGGAATTCAGGCAAGCAATAAGACATTGCGTCCTCAATACCTCGTCATCTTCAGATAAAAAAACATCAGAAGGACCTGTTGATCAATTGCTCAAGGACAAGGGTAAAGGAGTTATGGAGTAATTTTGCCTGATCTCAAGACTGTTCTAGGTAATCAGTTGACTGTTGCTACATTAATTCATAACACTTCTGTCTAAGTTCCATATAAAGTCGCAACTAATGAGTTCATTTATATATTTTTCAACCTTTCTGAAACTCATTGTGTTAGGATACCAAGCACAAATATTGAGAAATTGAACTGAAACGTGCAAATCCTTTTGAGAACAATCACAAAATTACAATCACCAATCAAGAACCCTAAAACAGTGGTTGATGTGGGACAGAATAAGGAAAAGAAGAGAAGAGAGAAAGAAAAGGAGAATTTAGAGAGAGAAAGAGAACAAGTTTAGAGAGAGGAAATCTGAATAATTGTATTATCAATCAATAAGTTCTTGAAAAATATAATGATCAATATTAGGCCTATTTATAGATAGGTAATTCAAATATTAATTGAAAACTAAACGCAATTAGGAAACTAAGTACAATCAGGAAAAAACAAAACATAATAGGAAATTAACTTAAGAAAATATACTAGTTACCAAAAACTAAATATAATAATAATAAAAAAGATAATATCCTAGTTTCTGTATTTGCGCCTGACATAATAATAGAAACTAGTACTGTGATCTCCATCAGTGGTGTTACTCTCCGTATCTTGGCTTCCCACGCTCTGTTGTACTCAACAAAACAATACCCCTTCCGCTCAGTCACTCAACTTCCCTTTTATACCCACTAAAACAACACTTAATAAGAAAAACGACATCTTTAACAACTAAGGGTACGTTTAGTTTGATGGAATGACTAATGAAATAAAATGAAAATTCCTAAAATCAATTCATTCTTATGTTTAGTTGGGCAAAAAAACTTAAGAATAACAATTCCCCATCAAATTGCTAAAATTCTCTCTCTAAATTATCCCTCCCAATATTAAAAAATTTACTATAATTACTATTTTCCTCTAGTTTTTGCTGACGACAAGAAATTTGAAGAGACATATTTAAGTATTTGGTTTATGTTTTACTATTTGTCGATTTAATTATGCAGAATATATTTTGGACCTTTTATGTTAGAATATTTGTGTTTTTCTATTTTGTCGATACCATCATTGACCGAGCTCCAAAAACCATAAGAATTAAGAATCTGCTTAAACTGTAGCCATCTTGTCCATCATCATTAGGACTTTTGGCCTTCAGTGATCACAATACTTAATTACTTATGATTATGGAGATCATAGTAAGGATCTTAGGCTTAAACATTCTGATGTGCTGGATCCTTTACTAGAGGCAAGTACAAAACATACTAGTTAGGAGCAGAACTATTATAACATAGAGAAAGAAATTTAAAATTTTAGAGAAGAAGATTAGTGATAGAAACTCATTATAGAGAAATACATATAATAATATTCTTCAGAAATGTGTATAAGGTTCTCTGCCTCTAGCAGGTTGAGAGCTTCGCCTTTTATAGCTGAAGATTAGTTACAGACTTTTTACAAGAGATGAGGTTCATGATTACGAGATAGGATTCTTATCTAGAAAAGACAAACACCATTATTATAAGATAAGGCTCAGACCTAAAGGATAGATGTACATGTCGACATATTTTACAAAGTGCATGCCAGCTGGAGAGGATAGGGTCTTATCTACTGTATTGGTCAGGAGATAAGTTTAAGTTTTCCCAATTTGATGAGTCAGAATCTACTGAACCACAAAGATGATAGTACTAAGGCTTCTGTCGTTTGTTGAGTGATGGTATCAGAGTCAAAATGGTGGCTCGACGACTTCATAAGAGTTTTGTGAAGCAGGAGAATATTATGATATAGAGGTGAGGAATGAAGAAGAGTAAGAGAGGAAACCACACACACATGACTACAACCCAGAAAACATCCCCACTTTTAGAACCAGCCAGGCTATCCTCATCCATTACTATTCCTAACCCTTGTAAAAAAATCCCTTGCCCGCAAAATAGAAAACCTAGTAGAATATTCGTACATCCTTGAAACTACCATAGTTCAAGAGTCAATCCCTCCTTTATTAAATCCATATAATGTTTTTAGGAGACACCGTCGTAATATTAGACAACTTATCACCAATACCAGACTTTTCATAAAAGAATACATTAAGTCTTCCAGGTTGAATAAGTGTCTTGTTCCCAGCACCACTCAAGAACAGTACATTGATCTTGAAATTCCAAAGGAGCTCATTTCTCGATGGGCTGTTAAAGGTCATACTCATCTCCATTTCGGAGCAATCAGGCTCATCCTAACCCTCCATGGTAGGAAAGGATTACCTGTCACTATTCACTTAGCACTCCTAGATACTAGATATACTAAGTACGAACATGCAGTAATAGGAACCACTTTGTCCACACTCCATGCTGGTAGCATCCTATTATCCTTTTTCCCAAACTTCAATATCCTACTTAAGGACCCACACTTGTCCACATGTCTCAAAAGTTAAACTCCAAATTTCTGGTGCAAAATAGATTCCATCCTCATGCATAGCCACATTCCATCATCATATTATCTATAGAATTCAGAACTATACACTTGACCTCCCGGTTCCAAGCCATGTCCCAGATGCTTTGCTTATTACAACAAAAAAAGAAATGAAGTGCCAACTATTTTGCAGATTCCTAGACAACTCTCCCGAGAAGAGAAGACAAAGCTCATGCCCTTAGAATGGTTCACTAACTACGAAAAGTTACATCAGAACCACAAACCCATCCAAACGTCTGATCCAACCTTAATTCAATTTGAAGACGGAAAGATAAAAACTAACTTCAAACATCTTGATGAAGGTCCTAATAAAACATCAGAAGTCTTCCAATCCTTGATGATTAGGCCAGTGTCGACATAAGAAGACATCCTTGTCAATAGTTTCAAAACAAATGTGTCTAAGATCTACACCAATAAGATTGATGGTCATTTCATATGGGATTGTGATCCTTCTATGTGTGATCCAGACTGCGATTGCTGGATGCACCGTGAAGACGATGAAGAAGATGATTGTCCAAGCAGTAGAAGAAGAAAGAAGAAAGGAGTTTGCAAGCCTCAAACAACCAGAAGACAGTATCATCCAGATAGTCCATGGGTTGTCAAAAACAAACATGAGGATTCATCCACTTCAGATGTGGCACCATGTATGATGTTTTCATCATATGATCAAGATTTTCCAGTTCTTGAAAGATAGATAGATCAGACAACCAAGGTGGTTTCTCAGCCATTTGTTCAGCCAACAGAAATACAGCCAGATGGGAAACCAAAACCTCCATCCCAGGCAGAAGAAGTTATGAACTGACAAACTCAAAATGCCAGAGCCCAAAACCAGGTCTTACAAAAGATTGAAACAAAGGTTGACAGGGTTATAGCCAGTCCAATCTCACTGACAAGAAGCTTGACAGCCTCAGCAATGATGTTCGGAGACTCTAAAATAGCCTCCAGTCAAAAATAAAACAGTTAGATTCTGATTTAAAGAACCTCATCAACCATAGGTACTTTGGACCAAAATTTGACATAAAAGAAGCAAAGATCTAAAGGCTAAAGGCTTAGCTCAAACAGATTGATGAAGACTTCGATAGAAGATAAATGAGAATGTTCGATCCTCCTTCTTAACAACTTCCTCCGTTTAGACCTTCATTCTTTCCTTCATACTCATACCCAACTCAGCCCGACTATTGAAAGATCTTCAAAATGACTCGTGAAGTCTACAGAGACCCGACTTGGTCAAAACCAGCTGCTTCAACAAAGCCAACTTCTTCAACACAAAAAACTTCCAAAATGAGTTTATCAGCAGAAGAAGATGAGCCACCTCCACAAAAGACCAAACCTACTACAAAAGAAAAGGGGGAAAACTTAGAATATTCCCCAGCTCACATGGTACTCTCTTCAGGATTAAAAAAGGTTTCAGAACATTCAGAATCATATTCAGAATCATTTGAAATAGTAGAAAGCTCTGAGGATTCGGAAGAATCAGGAGAAACCATGGACATTACATAGCTACTAATGGTTACCTTTATGGGGTCGAATGAACAACAGACCCGTGAAGAAATGGAAGGGCCATGTTCTCATATAATATAAGAACCCCGTGATGCACAACAACGATTAGAGAATGCTTTCTCTAAGCCAACAGCTGGTCCCTGGTTTAGTTTTGACAAAGTTTCTCCAAATCAATAAAGAGACAAAATCAATGAATTCAGAGCATGGATCAATTTGCAAATGTTAAAGCCGGGAGTCGAATTAGAAGCCGTCTTTAAAGAATTTTCCTCCAGATTTACTGGTCCTTAAAGAATTCATTGGAGACTATAACTTGATAGACAAGCAGATGCGTCAAGAATACTTTGAGATGAAATGTTGTTCTTTAAAAAGGAAAGACATTGAATTTCATTTTCAAAGAATGTCTCGGCGATATTACCCGCTCAACGGATTCAATGATCCCAACCTTCGCCAAGTATACATGGCCTCCATTCCTTAAGAGTTATAGCCAGAACTCCAATAGTCTTTGCTTGCAACCAAGAGAGAACTGAAAGATATCTCCTTAGGGGAAATTCATCAATTGGTATTAGCAGCTGTAAACAAGTTTTTTGAAACTCAAGAATTATTTTCCTCCATAATGAAAGAAAGATCCAAGTTCAAGAAGGCATGCAAAAAGCTATATTTACATATCTAATGCATAGAAAAAAGGTGTTTTTGTGGCCCTCCAAAATGCTCTCACGGACCAAAAATAATCAAAAAGGAAGGGAAGAAATACAGGCTTTTTAGAAAGAAAAAGATGTTGCAGACCAAAGTTAGACCGTTGTTTTAACTGCGGAGAAAAACGACAATTTTTAAAAAATTGTCCTAAGAAATCTGCCAAATCAGTCAGGATTATCCAACAGCTGCAAACTAACTCAGTGGATTGAAGCAAGAAAGATATTGATCTAGAATCCCTATTCTCGGAACAAGAAGAGCCAGATGTGGAAACTGTTTTTGCCATCCTAGAATCAGATCAAGATGATTTTAGCCTTGAAGATACAGAGGAAGGAGCAGACTATCACATTCCATTCTACAAGATGGAACAATTTTCCCTAATTGTTCCGACTCCTCCTACGCCAAATGTTGAAGTCCAAATCCTTACTTCAAAATATGACAATCTAGTCAACTTAGTCCCATACATGGATATAGGTGCCAGTAGAACAATGATGAATCCAAAAATCATTCCCCGTGATTTTTAGACTCCTCATATAGAATACTTCAAGGTTGCTGATGATCAAGTATTCAAGACAGAATTGATTACCAATTTAAAAGTTGGCATCAAGTTTTTTCCTGGATGTATCATATGGACACAAATTCTTGGTAGCAGGTTGCCGGACAAGGATCTTCTCGTTGGAATGGATGTTTACTACCAAGCAAAAAACCTTCAGATCCTTCCTACAGGATTGAAGTACAAAGGGCAATTTAAGCCTTATTCAACCATTCCAAAGTTGTTCTCAATTAAAGAAGCTCCAACTGATTATGAGAAAATTTAAGACAAGCTTCTGAAATTCTGTGTTGACAGTCATGATCAGCTTCAACATCCCAATTCTCTATGAAAAAAATCAGTAGTTCTTCATATAGTTGCCCTTCAAAAAGAATGAAGACATCAATCCAATTAAGGCTACTCACCCAAGCATGACTCCATTTGATCTAGCCTTAGCCTGAAAAGAATGCTCATAATTCCTCCAACAAGGATTGATCGAACCCACTAAGTCTAATTGGGCTTGCCAGGCATTCTATGTAGAAAAGAGATCAGAACAGGTCCATGGAAAGAAAATGTTGGTGATTGATTACAAGCATTTGAGTTTTTTCTTAAAAGATGACATTTTCCAATTCCAAAAACCAGCTCTCTATTCACTCATCTGAAAGATGCTTAGGTTTTCTCAAAATTTGATCTCAAAGGAGCATTTTGGCAACTGAAAATTGATCCAAAAGATAGGCCCAAAACAACAATCTGCATTCCAGATGCTCAGTACTGGCGAGTTTTGCCTTTTGGCCTCAAGACGACTCCATCTCTGTTCCAATGAACAATGAGCCAGATATTTGAGCCCATCCTGTACTGTGCCTTGATCTACATTAATGACATCTTATTGTTTTCAAAAGAAGCAGAGGCCCATAAAGTTTTATTGGCCTAATTCTACCAGATTATGGATCAATATGGCATCATGATATCCGAAAAGAAGAGTCAAATTAGACAAACTCAAATTGAATTCTTAGGGATACAAATGTCCCAAGAAAAGTTTTGACCTGGCCCACACGTAGCTCAAGAACTATTGACGTTTCCAGATAAACACCTTACTATAAAGCAGATTCAACAATTTTTAGGAATCTTTAATTATCTCAGAGACTATCCTTCATGTGTCTAAACTCACTAGCCAGCTGTCAAATATGCTAAAAAAGAATCCTCCTCAGTGGGAAAAAGAACAAACAGACGCTATCATAGCCCTGAAGAAAGTAGCTCAGTCACTTCCTCCTTTAAAGATTCCAAGCAAGGGAAAAAAAGCTATGCAAACAGGCGCAAGTGATCATTATTGGAGGGCATTCTCATTGAAGAAATTGAAAGCAAGAAGCATTACTGTGGACATGCCAGTGGTCAGTTCAAGGATCAGAAAAATACTATTACACTATATACAAGGAGATTTTTGCAGTAAAGTATGAAATTCAAAAATTTGATTGAGGGTTATAATTTTGAGGTCCGCATAAACAATTCATGACCTTTCCTGACCCGCAATTGCTCAGACTCAAAAACTGGTTTGCAAGATATGACTTTTTTGTTAAGCATATAAAAAGGCCATCACAATCTCATCTCTGACCTACTGACTCGACCCAAACCAGTTCAAATCATCACCTCATGTAAAACCTTTCCACTAATCCTCATGGCAACAAACACACCATTATGTGTTCCAATAGAAAATGGACATTGTTTTCCTCTTGATCTAGGCAATTCACTTAGGCCTGACCAGATCTAATTTTATGCCAAAACCCATCTCTTTTATTACTTGACCAACATCTGTAATGGAACCCATAACCCCCAAACTAAAGATCTATACAACATAGACCAACCGTATTTGGCCACTTACAATCTCCATCCTTTCAGCCTAATCACAGAAGATGATATCTGGTACTTATGGTGCCAAACAGTCTTATATTAAATTGCTCTCAACTATCCACTCATGCAGCTCTATATACAACTTCATGACCACAACAATGAAGGATCTTCTTTATGGAAACTCTTGAAAATGTTCTCCCCACTCATGTGGTGGAGAGAAGAAACATCAAGACTCCTTCAGAAACATAGAGTTTGGACATTCTCTTCAGCAGAAGTTCAACAAGTGCACACAATTTTCATCATACATCAGCCATACCTGATCAGCTCAAAAACCCATACATTGTACACACAAAACATTGTCTATCCATGGTACACTGGTTTTGACCATCCTAGATCATTTGAAGAAGTCAAAAAAGATCTCATCAAATATCTGTGCAGAGAAAATGGATACAAGCAAAGGCTATTCCACATACATGTGCCAGTTCTGCAATAGATCTACTCATTGAAGTCTATGGACAGTATAACATCTTCATTGTAGTAAGCAATTGTAGCTCACCTATAGACACAGAAACTTTCACATCAAAACCTCAACTATTCCAGGATTCCCAGCACCTAGAAGATGACTAATCACTCAACAAACGACAGAAGCCTTGGTACTATAATCTTTGTGGTTCAGTGAATTTTGACTCGTTAGATTGGGAAAACTTGAACTTATCTCCTGACCAAAACAGTAGATAAGACCCCGATCATCTCCAGCTGGCATGCACTTGGTAAAATATGTTGACATGTACATCTATCCTTGAGATGTAAGTCTCATCTTGTAATAATGGTGTTTGTCTTTTCTAGATAAGAATCCTATCTCGTAATCATGAACCTCATCTCTTGTAAAAAGTCTGTAATTAAGCTTCAGCTATAAAAGGCAAAGCTCTCGGCCTGCTAGAGGCAGAGAACTTTGTACACATTTTTGAAGAATAATATTATGTATTTAATCTATAACGAGTTTCTAATAACTGATATTCTTCTTTGAAATTCTAAATTTCTGAAGAATAATGATGATGGACAATATAGCTACAGTTTAAGCAGATTCTTAATTCTTATGGTTTTTGGAGCTCTTAGCCAGTGATACATGTATCAAAATTAAAATTATTTGAATACTGGTTATATATCAAATAAAATATTCACTTTAAACATCAAGGTAAAAAATAACTTGAAAATATTTAAAGTTAGCTTAAATATATTATTAATGAATAAAATGAAAGGGGTAGTTTAGTAAAAATTTATAATATTCCATTCTATTATAATGTCTAAACAAACATATTGGGTCTTTGTTAGTTGGTTTAGACCTGTTTAGCTCAATCCGAGCGGATTCACAATCCAAGTGTGTGTTTGGTTAGACATTTAATTCAAATTAAAGGGGCATCCCATCTTAAACGGAACTGTCGAATTAAGTGGACGTTTGGTTTATAGATTTAGAATCATAATTCATAATCATTTTTATTTTACGTGTGTTTTTTATGAGAGAAAAATGCTGTAGAGAATTATGAATTATTGTTCAGAATCAGAGATAAATATATGAAACAAACATTTAATTCAAATTAAATAGGCAGCCCATCTTAAATGAAACTGCTGAATGAGTTTTAGACCCCCTTTCTCAGTTCCACTTTTCAAACTTATTTCTACAGTAATTTTTTTGGGATAATTTATTTCTATAGTAATTTGACTCTCACAATTAAGATTCCCTATTCTCCCCTCTTCACTTTTGACCATGGTGTTTAGGGCTGTACAAAAAAATCGTAAAACCAAAACCGATTGCGCATTAACCGAAAAACTGACCGCTCTAAAACTGAAAAATAAGGCGCCACGTGGAATCGACAAAGTCAGTTCGGTTAACCGAACTGGACTCCTCCATTGCGGTTCAATTTCAGTTGAGCCTTTTAAGATTCGGTTATAAACCGAACCGACCGTACTAATTCTGTAAAAAAATTTTTAATAATGTCGTTTTTTACATTTCTCACCGTTTTTTCACTTTAGTCTCTCATTCTTCTCTCATCTCATTTACTCACCCTCCTCGTCTTTCACAATCTCTCTGACTCTCTCTAACTCTATCTCACTATCTCAGATTTGGGGCAAAAAAAAAAAAAAAAAAAAAAACCCTAGCCAAATATGTTGATAACTTGATTGCTTTTCTCGTCTTTCAGCTCACAATCTCGTCTCTCACAAACTCTATCTCCTATCGCGGGCTTTCTTTCTTGGTTTTAGTCACTCTCCGGCAGCGTAAAGAATTAAAGCTTATTGCTGGAGAGGAGATGCTAGATTTCTATAATCAACCATGGTAAGCTTTTATTCTCTATATTTGCATGTTGCTAATTGTCGGTATGATTACTTCCACCTACAATTGATGATTTGATGTATAGTTCTTTTTTTTTCTTTGGATTGCGACTTAGATTTTTGGTCTCTCTATCTCGTGAACCCATTTCCTTTTCGCCTCTGTTTTATATTAGCCTTTCCATTGTAAATTTTTTTGATTATGTACTCATATGAAATTATGTTTACCCGATAACGTATTGGCCAATGGTGGGGCTGGTGGTAATGTTTATGTTAGTGTTAACCTTGAGAATTTGTCTGGGGCTGGATTGGATTTACTATTGGTGGACAATGATGGGGACGTGGGGTTATATTTCAATAGCTTTGATCTCACTGTTGGGAATAGTGTCCTGAAAGCATGAGATGTAAAAGGATATTTATTATTTATTTAATAAAATAGTTTATTCATCATTTTATGTGTATATATTTATGAATATTTTATGAATATCAAATAAAATTCTTTGATTATTTATGTAACCTTAAACATGATATATAAGTGTTATATACGAGAGGATAATGTTTAAGGATAATAATCAAAAAGTAATTGTTCATAATGAATTTAATTAAAGTTCGAATCTTTAATTAAAACATTATTAATACATGTCATTCCCATTTAGAATGGAATGGTGTTATCCGTGACTTTTAATATGGCGAGATATTGAATGAGTGTATTTCGCATAATGAGATTATGTGGAACATGGACCTTGAGACACAATATGAATTTCTAATAATTTCCGTTAAGCATAGAAATTCTAATTGAGTCTCTTGATGGTCATATATAGAATGATCTTAATCCCGAGTTTTTAACAAACTCCTATTTATGGATTTATGTCTTTTGATTTACTCGGTCTGGATTCCGAGACCCCGAATCCTATTCCTTGTATTTTGGAGACATAATGAAATAGGTAGTGGGAATGTTATTATACGAGATGGAATCCATTCCTTCTTGAGAGAGAAGCGGATAAATGATTCTCTTGAGTGTTGATTCGGTACTTGGATTAGTAAGAGCGCTACGGTTCATAAATGTGTTTTATGAATCACTATCCATTAGAGAATCAATGGTACTCAAGGATAAAGATGTAATTAGAGAGGTTAACGGATTCTACCCCGACTCTAATTATGAATTATTAATGGAGGATCGATCTATATGCAATGACTATATCAAATGGACACTTCACGGTTTAGAAGTAATTAATGTCTATAATTACGAGAGTGCAATTCCAAGTTTATAGTGGAGTAACTATTGAATTAATAGAATTAATTAATTAATTAAAGTGTTTAATTAATTATTAATTTTATTGGAGCTCGTAATTATAGGTTCATTAGTCCCCGCGTCCCTTGTAATTCTACCGACACAAAGGGCAAAATGGGAATTTTAGAATTACGAATTCTAAAATTAAATACTCAAGAATAATTAATTGAGAATTAATTATTATTTAAATAATGAGATTATTTAAATTTGAATTTGAACATATCTAGATTTATCCATTTAAACTTATTTGATAAGTTGTTTAATTTAGAATTCAAATTAATTTAAGTTTGACTTAAATTCAATTTGAATCAATTAAAATTGAACTACTGGATAATGGATAAAATATCTTCCTTCCTTATCTTATTTAGGTGCCACACACAAAGGGATAAAACCCTAGGGTGGCCGGCCATCAAAGAGATAAGGGAAGGGATTTTTGTTCCAAATTCAAAATTGGAGATAAGGATATGATCCTATTTTGAAGTTTGACTTCTACTCTTTAAATATGAGATAGATAGAAAATTGTAACAACAATTTTTGACATATTTTCAGCCCTAAAGAAGGTGTGGCCGAAATTCTCATATAGGGAAAAAGAGTGAAAAATATTTTTTCTCTAAAAATTCCATATCGTGCATGCGTTGGTGTTTGTGGAAATTCGAGTGTTTAAGAAACCGTTTTGTCTTACGTGTGCCCACACACACGTCTACGTGGAATCAAGGAATTGACGTGGAAGACTTTGGTGTTCTAAACACAAAGCTTGGAGCAAGGACTGTTCGTGGTCAAAGAAAATCAAGATATTATCCGAGTCGGCTACAAGGTATTTTTTCGGTTGATCCTTGAATCTTATAAATTAATGAGATTAATTTATTGGTGCATAAATTAATATAATCTATAGAGTATCTTAAAAGTTTTATGAAAATTTTTGTTATACACGATCCGCTATTCCGCTGCGTTTCCGCCGCCGAATTCGATTCGGCAACCAACACTCACGCCTATGAAACATAGGCGTACAGTACTGGTGGACAATGGTGGGGTTATAAAGATATAATGGATTTGGATTTGGATTCGGATGAAGGGGAAGAGGAGGTTTATGAGAAATTAGAAATGAACTTCACTATGCTTTTTAATTATGCTTTGGACTTCTTAATTTCTTATGCTAATTTAATATTTTTTACACTTTGAACATTAGTATTGTTTGTTTTAACTTTCAAATTTCTAATTTGTACTTTAGATTTTAGACATTGGATTTGGATATTTTGTGTTTGTGGTATTATCAATTTAGATGTTGTGCTTTGTATTCATTTATTGTGATTACATGCTTGCATACAAGGAATGTTTTACATTTTTTCACAATTTCTGGTCAGGTAACCTGATAGTTAACTGATAGTCACAATCCAGATTACTAAAACCGAAAACCGACCGAAACTGACTGAAAACCGAAATTCGGTTAACTGAACTGAGTAGTAATTTTTGCGGTTTGATTTCGGTTTTCAATTTTTAAAAATTGACACGGTCGGTTCGGCCATCAAACCGACCAAAACCGACGGTTTTAAACTGCCGAATACCCCTACAATACAGATTCTTGTCTTCTTCCTCCACGTATTATTACATGTATGTTTTCCAGTTTGTTTTTCTCTAATTTGCTATTTTTTGCCCATTGTTCAGCGTGTATAGTATTACCTTGCCATCTTTTTGTTTTTGTTTTTCTTTTTTCTTTTGTTACTAATTAGCCGCTGTTAGTGTGTTCCAAATAAGTTGTTCCAAATAATTATTTAAAAAACGTTCATACATTTTCTTTTACCTATCCAAATAATTATTTAAAAAACGTTCATAAATTTTTTTAACTATATTTTCTTCATTTTTATTTACTTTAATATACTTTTGATCAGTTTGTATTTCATTTTTCAATGAAATTTTTTTATCATTATCAACTTCAGAAAAGAAGAATTTATCAATTAGGGAAAAAAACCCAATTCAAATCAATTGTTCTTAGACATCCAAATACTATTCAGATATTATTCTCTGTTCGGTTTAAAAATTATACTGCACATCTAAACATCAATTCAAACTACTATTTAAACCACACTGTTCAGATTTTTCTGTTCAAATAAAAAAAACTCAAATCAACACAATTCAAACTAACGAACTAAACAAACACATAATAATTGTGATTTTAATATTGATTTCAATGCTCAACCAAAGAATGGAATTTGAATAAATCATTATTTTATTCCCTTCAATACCCACTAAAACAACACTTAATAAGAAAAACGACATATTCAACAACTACGGGTACCAATCACATTGCATTGTGATAGATCTGTTATTTATGGAATTACTATATGGTAAGTGTTATAAAATTCCCTAATTAAAGAACTAGCCACAGATAGAAATAATCCTCAAAGTCACTTTCCTCTCAAACAATCAAAATGACAATCACACAGAAAAGAACTTGAACAAAACAGTAACGCAGGAAGATTAAAGTGGTTAAATGTTTACCACCTACATCCACAGGGAAAAGCATAATCAGAGCTTAAGCCACCATGTCTAAACGATTGTTTTGAGTTGAAACCATCCTGCACTTTCACTCTTCCCATAGATAGAATGTCTTGATGCAATGGAGCTTTATATCTATCTGTTGTGCCAAACATCAAATTAAATAAATTTTGGATAGAATATGAATGACAGAAAAAATTTAGAAGACATGAGGACTCAATGTGGTTTGGCTTTTGGCGTACGTCTATAAACAGCAAGAAAATTTTACTATAAGTAAAAGAGATTACAAAAATCTAACAAATATCTCATACCACTAAAATCCAAAATACTCCCAAATCTTTAACTCAAAAGTAAGAACTCTAATTGTCAAAGAAAAAATTCTATGATCAAACGTTCCTACACTAAAAGAAAAAGAAGAGAGAGAAAAGTTCTGTATCAATGAAAATAGTCGCACGGCTGCTATGTCTAAAACACATACATATGATATATCATGCCCAGGGTAACTGAAAGCACCGCCTGGTGATAAGCAAAACTAAGGGCCTTGACCCTACAATTAATTAACAGGCTTAATTGAAAGCCACACTCAACAATCTCTACCTTGGTGAAAATTAAGCCAAGCTCAAAATAATAGAACTCCTTCTCCATCTCCTCCAAAACCCCACAAGATTAATCACAATATGTAACACCAATATGGTCAAGTGACGCTTGAACTTCTAAATGTTGACCGATTTGATCATCGTTCTTGTCACACAAACGAACCAACTTGTCAAGCTCCACCTGCTTATGAACACCGAGATCTTTATTTGTAACTACTAACTCATTTCTTGTAACACCCATTTTTCTAAACTGATAAAATTCTTAGAAGTAGATGTTAGGAGTTAACTTGAATAATATTATGGTGTTATATTCAGTGAATTCTAACATCATAATAAGTTTAATTCCGCAGGTGATCGCAATGAGGACTCGAGGTGCTAAGAACAAGTTCATGCCATTGTATGAAAATTTTATGTGATTTCATATTTATTCTTATGATTTAATGAATTAGTGTAATGTTATGATTTGATAATATGTTTCTTTTTATATGACATATGTACATGATTTATTTTTATGTGTTACTTTGTGGTTTATATAATATGTGATATAGTATTTAATAGGAGTTAAGAAAGTAAATAAATATAAATTTATACAGTTTGATGTGCCATTGATTATACCCATAAATATCTCCATTAGTCCTATATTATACTAGGAACAAATCACAATTACTACTTATGCTCTGGCCAAATTACAATAGGAAGTCTATCTTCATAAACGTACAATGGAAAAAAAAAAAAAAAAAAAAAAAAGTCAGGTTCATGACTATACGTTCTCTTGCCTATTATATACCTTAGTTATGCACATAGTCAAAGGAAGGGGAGAGTAATCATCGTGCAATATGTTCTAGGATTCATTATTTCAATGACAGCCGTAGTCCCCAATGCACGCCTGTAATATTCAAGAAGATTCTAAAAAATAGTTTTGGAATTATTGCTCATGATTTTCTTACGTGTTGACAAAAAAAAAATATCGATATATTTGTAGAACCCTCATTCTATATCCTCTCAGCTGGCTTGATATATTTTCTTCTCTCTCTCCCTTCCTCTTTTCCTCACATTCCTGAAAATCACAAGAGAACCTCCATAATCAGCCATCAAGCTCATCTCTTAATCTTTCTTTTCAATTTTCCTAGCAATCAAGATAAAGGAAATCGTTAAGGTATGATTCCTCTTATTATTTATTCTTATGGTTTTGAATTCTTTAAGGGTACAAAATTTGATTGTCAATAATGGATTTTGTTTGAGAAGGAGGAGAGACATGAGATGATTTTTGAGTGAGGCTATACCACTGCTATGTTACTTATGGTATTACGTATATGGGTGGATGGGTGGCTGGGTTTGTTTTCTTTTTATAATTTTCAGGCCGCTGTATTCTTAGTTATTTAATTAAATCATTTTTAGGTTATCGATTTTATTTAGAGAAATCATATATAGACTTGTATATATATTGTGTCAGATGCTAGGATATCTTATTTTATTGGCCTTATTGCACCCTAGTTTAAGAAGTCAAAAATTTTGGACGTATCTAGGAATGATTACATGCATACTTCTATGTTTCCGTGTAATTGAAATATGTCATAAGGTTGAATAATAGATGGAGTATCGTTTATACATGTTGAGGATGATGGTTTTGTATTTTATAGAATTTTTAGTGAATTTTCGTCCTAGTTTGAGTGCTGGAATTTCTCCAGGTTTCATGTCTGATTTTAAAACAGGATTTGAGGGAGCAAACGAACTCCGTTTTTAACAAATTAGATACCGTCGGAAAGCTCTAGATGTCTACTTTAATTTAAAATTGGTTTCAGGTCATTTGGAGTTCTATGTGAATTGTTATGAGTTTTTAAATGAGTAAAGGTCAGGCTGCCAGTTTTTGTTAAGTTTTGTGATTTTGTGTAATCAGTGGGTTTTTTATGTCTTGATGTTAATGAATGGTGAAATGGTATATTAAATGCCGTTTTAATGTGATTAATGTATTTGATGATATGTTAAGACTTTTTAGTAATCTTATTTATGATTTATGGCATAAATGGTTCTAGAGGCGAGCACCCGAGGACCTCATTCGTTGCGTCACCGTTGCGAAATTTAAAGAGGTTAAGTAAGGCGCTCATGTAAGTACACTCTCACCTGCAACATGAATTGAATAATTGAGAAGTATATGATTTTGATGTTTATGATGATGTTATGACATTTTAATAATCCTCTTATGAAGACGTTTTGAAGAAAAAATGTATATATGTATTTTTATGTTTTTAAATGGCGTTGTACACCCTTGATGTGACCGGTGAGCGGTCTTATTGCCACGGTTGGTATGGGATTTGCTACCCCATGCTTTCCGTGGCTAGCGCGCTATGATGGTACAACGTCGGGCCCAATATATGATGGATTTTAAAGTCTAAATATGTTCAAAAATAATTATTCTCAAGATGATGTTTATTGTTGATGAATAAAAATGTTCATTTAAATTTGTGAGAATTCAGTGTCTTACTAAGCCCTTGCTTATATAAGTTATTTCATGTTGCAGACAATCAAAAGGGTAAGATGTAGCCATGGAGAATATTGGGGCGGATGCGAGCTATACGTGATAGGAAAACGGGAGAAACGATCATGGGATGAAAGTGTTTAATGTTAAACAAGGTTTTCAGTTTTTATTTTATTGTTTTGAATCTTTGGTTTATGATGGTTTTGATTTGAAGAATATTTTAGACATTGTTTTAAGTTTATTTCGCGCCATAGATTTTGATAATTAAGTTGAACTAAAAGGTTATTTAATTTTCTTTAAGGAAGTTCAAAAATTTTAAAGATAGTATGTTTTCAAAAAAAAAAAAAAAATCTAGGCTTTTCTTTAAGTCATTCAAAGTAAAGTGTTTCAAGTTTAACATTTTTCCGCATTCTTTAAGAGGTAAATGTTTGAAAGTTAAGTTAACTGTGACGGTCCGTGAGGGGTCGTTACAGATATGGTATCAGAGCGGTTTCCTATTTCCTATCATGTGTGGCCACGCATTTACTCCAAAATTCTCCAAGTAAGTAGTTATTTAATTTCTTTAGATGAAATGTAAATTTTTATGAAGTTAAGTTTTCAAATTATAGGAGTGTGGATCCTTATTCGATGTCTTAATATAGGGAGTTTCCTTATTAGTTAAAATTTAATTGCTAACAGACGATTAAGATAAGATGGCACGCGGACGGGGACACGGAGCTCGTGGTCGTGGTAATGGACGTGGGCAAGGTACAAATGAGGCTGCAACAGAGCCTAATTTAGCAGAGGTGAGGGCACAGTTGCGTGAAGGCCGGGGTAGAGGCCATAGACAAGCTGAAGTTGAGACAGCGACATGACTTAATTTGGTTGAAGTGGTAGCACAGTTACAGAGACAACTGCAAGAACAACAAGTGCTTATCAATCATTTACAAGCTAATGGGAACAGAGCCGGAAGTTCCAGCTGATCCACCGGGTTCCACAACCAGGGCAACATAGAGGAGTTCAGGCTATACGGAATCTTGAGCCTCTATTCCTGAGGTTAAAGAAGATGAAGCCTAAAGAATTTCATGGGACAACTGACCCTTTGGTAGCTCAAGGGTGGTTGAAGTCTATTGAGTTGGTACTAGGGTTCATGGACTTAAATGAGAATGAGAAAGTGAAGTGTGCTTCTTACTGTTTGATGGATGATGCTAGGATTTGGTGGGAAGGAGTAGAACTGAGCAGAGATGTAGATCAGATGACTTGGCAAGATTTTCTTCAAGAGTTTAATGAGCAATACTTCAACATGTCTGTGACCAGGAAGTATTATGATGAGTTCAACAATTTTCGCCAAGGGGGTTTATCTGTGAATGAAGCTGTTAACCAGTTTAACCGACTGGCACGACTATGTCCCACTATGGTGCCAACTGAGGAGGAGCGGGTAAGGAGGATGATCGCGATGCTTAGACCCGAGATTGCGTTAATTGTTGACAATGGAATCACTCCGCCTACCACCACAAATGAATGTGTGTGAAGGTGCCCTTCGTCTTTCCGAACCACTTAAACAAGCGTGGGAAGAACAGTCCACCGTAGAATGAAGCCACTAAGAGCCACAACAACCAGAATCGTGAGAACTCTGGAAATCATGGCAAGTCCCAAGGAGGGCAGTGGAATAACAACAAGAGGAAAGGAAACTTTCCTAATCAAAAGAATCAAAATAACCACCAACCTGGAAGTCAGCCGTCCAAACAAGTCAAGAACATTCCACCTTGCTCTAAATGTGGGAAGATGCATTTAGAATAGTGTCGTCAAGGCACAAATCTATGCTACAAAGGTGACTATAAGAAATAAATACCAAGGGTCGTGAGGGTCACCTATCCAAGAACTGTCAAAAAAAAGACTTACCACCAACATTCCAAAAAACCAACAGAAGAACCCACCAAAAACTCAGAAATTTAATTAGATATTTGAACATGCAAGCCGCCATTGATGGGCCTCATATTTCCCAGGGCCGACTTGAGGCCCCTCCCACACCAAAATGCCAGAATCTTTACAATGACAAAGGAGGAAGCTACTGCAGGGACTTCTACCGTTTACAGTCGATACTTGTTAATAAGCAACATACTCACTTGTTCTTTTTGACACCGGAGCCACACACTCTTTTGTGTCTACTTTTTTTGCTAAAAGAATAGGATGGGACCTAGATGTCTTGAGTTATGGATTCACTACGACACTACCCTCTATTTTTGGGAAGTGATGATGTCTACACATAGGTTGAAGAGGGATGTGCCTATGAGGATTGTTGATAGGGAACTCCATAGTGACCTAATAGTGCTCCCAAGATGTATGACTATGACCTAATATTAGGTATGGATTTCCTAGGGAAATACAACGGACTTCATTATTGGATCTATTGAGTGCCAAGATGTAAGGTCGATTTAGCCCATTTTTGATGATTCGAGACATGCAATGTGAAGGAGACTCACTCAAATTAAACAAGAAATGATTAGCAAATAAAAAGCTTTTAAATAATAAAGTAAAAATGAAATGGGAAAACTTTTGAGAAAAATTATATTTAAAACCCATAAGATGAAGTTATTTCTTGTTTCAATGAAGGCCCAAAGAAAATACTAGCTAGTGGTTGCACGGTTTCTTAGCCAACATCGTTGACAAAAAAAAAGAAAGAATAAGTTAGAAATTAAAGATGTGGCTATTGTACGAGATTTTTTAGTGAGGTATTTCTTGGTTCAAATCATGATTTGCCAAGTTTACCACGGATAGAGAAATTGAATTAAAGATTGAATTGGTGCATCATCTAAGGCCAATCTCCAAGGCTCCATATCGCATGGCACCCATAAAAAGCTGAATTGAAAGAACATATATCATAAGCAAATCTTTGAAGAACAGGAGTTATTGGATAAAGGTTTCATCCGCCCACTTTGACATCCATTCTCCGTGGGAGCTCCGGTGTTGTTTGTAAAAAAAACGAATGATGGAACAATGAGGCTCTTCGCAAGGAGGATTATAGGGAGCTCAACAAGGTGACTATAAGAAATAAATACCCGTTGCCAAGAATTGATGATATGTTTGATCAATCTCGCAAGGTGCGACGGTTCTTCTCGAAGATTGATTTGCAATTTGTCCGGTTACCATCTAGCCTAAAGATTAAGGAAGAAGATATTTCTAAGTCCCTTTAGAACTCTTTAGAACTCAATTACGGCCATTATGAGTTTTTGGTCATGCCATTCGGATTGACCAACGCCCTTTTTCATTCATGGACTTAATGAACAGCAGTGTTCAAGGAGTTTTTGGATAAGTTT
This sequence comes from Morus alba, assembly GCA_012066045.3. Classification (NCBI taxonomy): domain Eukaryota; kingdom Viridiplantae; phylum Streptophyta; class Magnoliopsida; order Rosales; family Moraceae; genus Morus; species Morus alba. Next base: position 61,035,602 of record CP050224.2, read on the forward strand.
GTGATAGTGTTTATTGATGATATCCTCATCTATTCAAAAACTCGAGGAGAATACGAGAGGCATTTGAGAAATGTATTGCAAACATTGAAGAAGCACAAGTTGTATGCAAAATTCTTTTTTTTTTTTTTTCTCTTCTTCTTTTTGTGAATTTTGGCTAGATCGATCTTGGCATTCCTCGATAAAATGATGCATGTGATTTCCAAAGAGGGGGTGATGGTGGATCCTGCAAAGATTGAAGCCATGGCTCAATTTAAAATTAATTGGAAAAGACCAACCAATGTAAAAGTGAGAGAAACTCTCAACTAAATGTGTCAAAACCATCTTACCACAAGTTTCCTTGGTCTAGCTGGATATTACCTTCCAACAGTTTGTAGCAAATTTTTCAAAAAAATGCCATGCCACTTACGATGCTTACCCGCAAAGGGAAGAAGTTTGAATGGACTGGAAAGAACTAATTGAAGACTGTTATGAGAAATGAGAAGAACTTCCAAGAGCTAAAGAAGAGACTCACCAAAAACACACCCCCGATCTTGACCATTCCAGATGGGGATGAAGGTTTTATAATATACAAATGATGCTTCTAAGATGGGACTCGGCATTGGCTCAGTTTTAATGCAGAATGGGAAGGTAATTGCCTATGCATCAAGGCAATTGAAGGATTACGAGAAGAACTATCCCACTCATGACCTAGAGTTGGCTGTCCGTAGTTTTTTTTGCCTTGGGCTTATTGAAGATCTTGGAGGCACTACTTGTATGGTGTTCGATGCCAAATATTCAAAAAAAAGCCTCCTCGATCCTTTTTTTGAGAAACTCAAAAAATTGATCATCAAAGTATGAAAACTCCCGAACGCCATATGGTACTTTTTCACTCGTAAGGATCTGAATATGAGGCGAGGAGGTGGCTGAACCGGTAAAGGATTACGATTGTGAAATTCTCTACCATCCGGAAAGGCGAATAGGGTGGCCACCAAAATTCATTCAAAACCCTTATATGCACGATGGATTTTTTTTTTTAAGTAGGAAAGACTCCTGCTACATTAATGTCGTTGCAAGAAATGTCTAAGCCTCTTCTTGACAAGGAGATTCGAGAAATTTGAGTTAGAAATTGTCGTAAAGCTTATCCGCAATGACCTTAACTCCGTCTATTTTTGATGATATCGGGGAGCATGCGGTGCCTTGATCCAAGTCTAGTGAGGATCAAGAATGATGTACTTGAAGGAAAGTGTGAGGGTTTTAGCATAGCGGATGATGGAGTGCTAAAGTTTAAAATTATGAATGGTTATCGTCCCTAAGGATGATGAACTAAGGAGGAAAATTCTTGAGGAGGCACATAAAACTCCATATACACTTCATCCTGGTTCAACCAAGATGTATGTGGATCTTAAAAAGGAAGTTTTTGGTGGTTTGGAATGAAGAGGATAATAATAATAGTAAATGAACTATGTGAAGCAATGTTTGACATGCCAACAAGTCAAGGGTGAGCAATCGAGGCCGGGAGGGTTGCTTCAATCGATTGATTCCAAATTAAACAAGAAATGATTAGAATGGAAATGGGAAGACATTGCAATGGACTTCATTATTGGATTGCCGAGACAAATTAAAAGAACCGTAAATAAAAAGCTTTAGAGGTAAATAATTAAGTTTAAATTTTTGTTGAGAGGTTAAAAGTCAAAAAATATAGGAAAATTATGTTAAAAATGGTATTGGTTTATGAGATTCCCCTATATGCTTGGTTAAAATGAATTTTTGATCCTCAAAAAGTTTCTCCCAAACAACAATCGGAAAATCAAAATTAAAATGTATTCGGATTTGATGCTATTTGGGTTGTTATTGACACAATATACCAACCAAGTCGGCTCATTTTCTTCCTATCACGGACAACATTTTCTATGGAACAATTGGCGAAATTAGAAGAAGATAGTATGTGAAATATATAAACTTTGAAGAAATCGTGAAAATCCACCCAAGCTTCATGGTGTTCCCAAATCTATTATTTCCTCTAACACTTTGACATGCCCCTATTTATAGAGATAGTAGGTTCACCTCACATTTTTGGAAGAAAACGTTCAGCAATATGGGGAAACGTGGGCGCAAGCCGAGAGGCTCAAATTTAGGACCCGCATGGACACATTCACCTACGCTGACCCACGAGAAAAAACGGAATGCCAGTTGACGCCAGCCCGGCGAGGAAACGGAGAGGACCAACCAAACACTTGAAGATATGCTTGAGCTTGTGCTTTGGATTTTAAAGGGGTTAGTTGGTGTAAGTTTCTTACCGTAAATGGCTGAAATTTCCACATAAAATAATTCCATGAAAATATTTAATTTATCAAGCAACGATTGGGATGGCTCCTTATGAGGCACTATATGGGAGACGTTGCAGATCCCCAATCTGTTGGCATGAGGCTGGGGAGAAGAAGTTGATGGAGTCAGAACTTAAGAAGAATACCGATTTCAAGGAGAAAACTGACTTTGTGAACAAGACATCGGAGGTGGTGAAGGTGATTCAGCAACGGATTGCCACAGCACATAGTAGACAAAAGAGTTATGCAGATGTTCGTCGAAGACCCCTAGAGTTTGAGGTTGGGGATTCGGTGTTCATCAAGGTCGCACCAATGAAGGGCGTGATGCGGTTTGGCAAAAGAGGCAAGCTTAGTCCGAGGTACGTCGGACCCTATAAAGTGATTGAGCGCATAGGCAAAGTAGCTTACAAGCTGGAGTTGCCGCAGGAGATGGCGTCTATCCACAACGTGTTCCATGTTTCAATGTTGAAGAAATATGTACCAGATCCTTCACATGTCATCAAGCCGCAAGTAGTTCATATCCAAGAGGATTTGAGCTATGAAGAGAAACCAATTGAGATTTTAGATCGGAAGATAAAGACCTTGAGAACCAAAGAGATCCCTCTAGTCAAAGTTCTTTGGCGTAATCACAAGACAGAAGAAGCTACATGGGAACGAGAAGATACTATGAGAGCGAATTACCCAGAGTTATTCTAAGTTTCGAGGACGAAACTTTTTAAAGGTGGGAGGGGTTGTAACACCCATTTTTCTAAACTGATAAAATTCTTAGAAGTAGATGTTAGGAGTTAACTTGAATAATATTATGGTGTTATATTCAGTGAATTCTAACATCATAATAAGTTTAATTCCGCAGGTGATCGCAATGAGGACTCGAGGTGCTAAGAACAAGTTCATGCCATTGTATGAAAATTTTATGTGATTTCATATTTATTCTTATGATTTAATGAATTAGTGTAATGTTATGATTTGATAATATGTTTCTTTTTATATGACATATGTACATGATTTATTTTGCGTGTTACTTTGTGGTTTATATAATATGTGATATAGTATTTAATAGGAGTTAAGAAAGTAAATAAATATAAATTTATACAGTTTGATGTGCCATTGATTATACCCATAAATATCTCCATTAGTCCTATATTATACTAGGAACAAATCACAATTACTACTTATGCTCTGGCCAAATTACAATAGGAAGTCTATCTTCATAAACGTACAATGGAAAAAAAAAAAAAAAAAAGTCAGGTTCATGACTATACGTTCTCTTGCCTATTATATACCTTAGTTATGCACATAGTCAAAGGAAGGGGAGAGTAATCATCGTGCAATATGTTCTAGGATTCATTATTTCAATGACAGCCGTAGTCCCCAATGCACGCCTGTAATATTCAAGAAGATTCTAAAAAATAGTTTTGGAATTATTGCTCATGATTTTCTTACGTGTTGACAAAAAAAAAAAAAAATATCGATATATTTGTAGAACCCTCATTCTATATCCTCTCAGCTGGCTTGATATATTTTCTTCTCTCTCTCCCTTCCTCTTTTCCTCACATTCCTGAAAATCACAAGAGAACCTCCATAATCAGCCATCAAGCTCATCTCTTAATCTTTCTTTTCAATTTTCCTAGCAATCAAGATAAAGGAAATCGTTAAGGTATGATTCCTCTTATTATTTATTCTTATGGTTTTGAATTCTTTAAGGGTACAGAATTTGATTGTCAATAATGGATTTTGTTTGAGAAGGAGGAGAGACATGAGATGATTTTTTGAGTGAGGCTATACCACTGCTATGTTACTTATGGTATTACGATATGGGTGGATGGGTGGCTGGGTTTGTTTTCTTTTTATAATTTTCAGGCCGCTGTATTCTTAGTTATTTAATTAAATCATTTTTAGGTTATCGATTTTATTTAGAGAAATCATATATAGACTTGTATATATATTGTGTCAGATGCTAGGATATCTTATTTTATTGGCCTTATTGCACCCTAGTTTAAGAAGTCAAAAATTTTGGACGTATCTAGGAATGATTACATGCATACTTCTATGTTTCCGTAATTGAAATATGTCATAAGGTTGAATAATAGATGGAGTATCGTTTATACATGTTGTTGAGGATGATGGTTTTGTATTTTATAGAATTTTTAGTGAATTTTCGTCCTAGTTTGAGTGCTGGAATTTCTCCAGGTTTCATGTCTGATTTTAAAACAGGATTTGAGGGAGCAAACGAACTCCGTTTTTAACAAATTAGATACCGTCGGAAAGCTCTAGATGTCTACTTTAATTTAAAATTGGTTTCAGGTCATTTGGAGTTCTATGTGAATTGTTATGAGTTTTTAAATGAGTAAAGGTCAGGCTGCCAGTTTTTGTTAAGTTTTGTGATTTTGTGTAATCAGTGGGTTTTTTATGTCTTGATGTTAATGAATGGTGAAATGGTATATTAAATGCCGTTTTAATGTGATTAATGTATTTGATGATATGTTAAGACTTTTTAGTAATCTTATTTATGATTTATGGCATAAATGGTTCTAGAGGCGAGCACCCGAGGACCTCATTCGTTGCGTCACCGTTGCGAAATTTAAAGAGGTTAAGTAAGGCGCTCATGTAAGTACACTCTCACCTGCAACATGAATTGAATAATTGAGAAGTATATGATTTTGATGTTTATGATGATGTTATGACATTTTAATAATCCTCTTATGAAGACGTTTTGAAGAAAAAAAATGTATGTATATATGTATTTTTATGTTTTTAAATGGCGTTGTACACCCTTGATGTGACCGGTGGCGGTCTTATTGCCACGGTTGGTATGGGATTTGCTACCCCATGCTTTCCGTGGCTAGCGCTATGATGGTACAATGTCGGGCCCAATATATGATGGATTTTAAAGTCTAAATATGTTCAAAAATAATTATTCTCAAGATGATGTTTATTGTTGATGAATAAAAATGTTCATTTAAATTTGTGAGAATTCAAAGGTCTTACTAAGCCCTTGCTTATATAAGTTATTTCATGTTGCAGACAATCAAAAGGGTAAGATGTAGCCATGGAGAATATTGGGGCGGATGCGAGCTATACGTGATAGGAAAACGGGAGAAACGATCATGGGATGAAAGTGTTTAATGTTAAACAAGGTTTTCAGTTTTTATTTTATTGTTTTGAATCTTTGGTTTATGATGGTTTTGATTTGAAGAATATTTTAGACATTGTTTTAAGTTTATTTCGCGCCATAGATTTTGATAATTAAGTTGAACTGAAAGGTTATTTAATTTTCTTTAAGGAAGTTCAAAAATTTTAAAGATAGTATGTTTTCAAAAAAAAAAAAAAAATCTAGGCTTTTCTTTAAGTCATTCAAAGTAAAGTGTTTCAAGTTTAACATTTTTCCGCATTCTTTAAGAGGTAAATGTTTGAAAGTTAAGTTAACTGTGACGGTCCGTGAGGGGTCGTTATATTTCTTCATATAAGATATCATCAAAATCATTAGCTCTGTTAATTACCAATCTTGGTGACTTTTACCCAAAAAACCAGAGACACTATCGTTCATCACAAACTCAAATCCCTAAGAATAGTCATGTTCTTGTCCTTCACATAAGCTTGCCATTATTCACATGAGCACATGCAGAACAACTAAATAATCTCTAAACAAAATCAACAAAGTAACCAAGTCATACCTCAAATGGAGTCTTCAATCTAAATGCAATTGATAGAGATCTAACCAAATAGCAGGCTGAAAAGCCGAACTTAGAAAGTAAATAACAAGCTATTCTTAAAGCAGTTCATTTCATTCTATTTGCAACTAACAATTGTTGGGTCATACCCCAAGTAATGCAACCGTCTCACTTTTTCATTCTCCCAGAACCCATCCAAATGACTCACCAAATTGCATATCATCATAGTTATCAACAAATGTTAAAACTGGTATCTCTATTTCACTCATATGACCCTAACATGAATGTTCAAAATCAACAAAGCAACCAAACCATACCATTTCAATATTTAGTTGTTTGTTTTGGTGATATGAAAAGAGGAGAATTTTTTCCTTCTGCAATATGCATTAAAGTTTTAGTTTAAAAAATCTACTAATTTCATTATCTCTCTGTTTCAAGAACTCTTTTTTTTTTTTTTTTTTTTTTCCTTTTTTGAACCAACAATTGTTAGATGCATGCTCTAAGTTTGTTTAACTTTATTTAAGTGCTTTTCAATCTTAAAAAAATTGAATTTCTTTCGTACTCCTTTCTTGTCAGTTTGTTGATGATTATTGTTTGAATTGCATAATAACTATTTTTGCTTTTTGTTATTGTTATCGTTGTTTTGTATTGAGTTGTTTGGTTTTTAAACCTAATTAATTAGTTATATATATTTTTTTATAAGAAACGAAAAACTATCTTACTTCTCGTCCCCTGCTGTATACTTTTCATTGTGATTGATATCTAAGCCTAATTAGTTATATGAAAATATAGTAATTGAAATATGAACAAGATCTTTAAATATAGATTAGCAACAAAAAAAAAAAAAAACATTAAATTTAAAAAGGCCTCCTTTAAAATTGTTGCTTAATTCCCCTTAAATTGCTCGAACCGGCCTTGCTTATAACCTTGTCAGCCGAGTCTCTAAAAACTTGGTACTTTCTTCAAATCAATCACATGTCTAACATTATTTAAAGTTAGGAGTCACGAGTTTTAAGTATTTTAGAAATTTTAGGGATTATTCTTTTGGAGTGTAACTTGAGTATAGTTTTTGAGTTGAATTTGAATTATAACTTGAGTTGAAGTTAGAACTTGAATAAAGTTGAGTAAAATTGAATAAAGTTGAAATTTAAAATAACGTAAACTTGAATAAAGTTAAAATTTAAGTTGTCTTTTTTGAGTTTTTTAGACAAAAGAGCATGCCCTTAGGCCTCGTTCATTTTACCGATTCAAGTTTTTAGTTTTAGATTTTTACAGTAAAAAGCTCTCAGAAAATGTACATCAAAATTTTTTGCTACAATAAAAAGCTTTAAGAAAATATCACATCTAAACTCGAATTGAAAACTCAAATCTGTGAAGTGAACGAGGCCTTAGTTTTTTCCCTTATATGTCGACTATTAAAAGCTATTTCCAATATTACTTAATTGGGATTGACATAACTCTTCATGAACTTCACAAATGGCTATGAAGATCCTGATTTATTTGTGGATGGATAAGTGAACTAAAATTTGGCCATCAACTGACATAACAATTAACTTCAGTACTTCTTAGTGGATAATATATACATGTAAATGGGTGATCCTTTTTTTTTTTTTTTTTTAGTAGGATCATTGTTAGATAATTGAATAATTAAAACATAGTTGGTTTTTGTTATTGCAGGAGCAGCCTAACAATAATTTTACATGTATTTCTAATATTGGCGTTTAGAGTTTAAGTCTCCCTTCCAAGCTTATTCTTCTTCTTCTTCTTCTTCTTCTTCTTCTTCTTCTTCTTAATATATGTTGTCCGTGGCAGGCACTCTGTATTAGAATATGTGAGCGCGCGCGCGCGTTCAACCATGCTTCTGCTGAGACCATTTTTCTCTGTTCAATTGTGCTCCCACTAAGGTTTTCCTCTTGCAAAAGTTTATACGTAATTCTTAAAATTTCAGTTATGGCCTTAGATAATTAAATTTCAAGAGTGTTCCTATTTCATCTAAAATTTCAACTTAACATATGCCGTTATTGCAACAAGTTTTTAGCTGCCCAAATAAATAAAATAAAATGAAATAAAAAAAACTTGAAGTATAGCTATCCCTGCAATAATGAAATATATATAGGTGATGGTTTAATATTTATTTATAACGGTTTGTGTTTTAGTTGTCCATAATATTTGTTAGGTTTACTTTGTTGTGGTTAATTATTTCTATAATTAAGAAGATTGAATCACTGAAATGGATTAAAATATATATATATATATATATATATATATATATATATGTTCCAAGTTCCACCCAATTACTAAACCTTTTCTCAATTGGCTTGCTGCCAATAATGTCAGGTAGCACAAGAGTTGCTGATCCTCAATAACTGCATCGGCAATCTGTGAAAAAAATTAATGTTTATGCTTATTGCAACAAAAGTTTATATGCTCTCACTTAAAACAAAAAAAAAAAAAAAAACAAAAAAAAAAAAAAAAAAAAAAAAAAAAAAAGAAAGGTTGGATAAACTTAAACGTGCTGCTCAAATTTCATGTGAAGGCACAATAATTTCTTGCTAATTTTGTGGAACAGAGGCCCAATATCAAATTTTCATATCACATTGTATAATATATATATATATATATATATATATATATATATATATGGGTCATGATTCCATCCAGCCGGTTGGATGATTCAGCCAGTTAATATCAGCCATCCATTCCAAGATCAATGGTCCAGGATTGGCAAGGGGTATTCAATTTTTCATCCACTTAGTGAGCAGGTAACCGGTTAATGAGAACAGCTCCAAATGACTATGAGTTTTGTGGTTTATTATTTTGTTTCCTTTTATTTTTTATTTGCTATTTTGCTTATGATGTTTCAGTCATTTAGAACGACTTAGAAGGTATGAAGAATATGTCTTTCTCAATTAACAAATGAATAAGTACAAGGTTCCTTTTAAGAATGAGAGGAATTACACTAAAAAAATGAGAGGAATTACACTAAAAAAGGAAAGAATAAAATAGAATATTAATAGCTGCCTATTTCCTAATCTACAGCATTGACTATCTATATTTATATTATACACAAATCCTAGCATATCTCTAGGATCACGGCTGAATCAAGGCTAAACCCCTAATTGATTGATCTCCGACACTCCTCCTCAACCTGGTTTGAAGATGTCTTTCATAGCCAGCTTGCCAATTAGTTTATCAAATTGCTTCTTGTGTAGTCCCTTAGTTTTAGCAATTTGTTATGTTGTTCAAAGATATGGCATGCATATTATTCCAGCATTGAGCTTCTTCTTGATGAAATGTTTATCTACTTCTATATGTTTTGTTTGATCATGCAAAACTGGATTATGAGCTATAGATATAACAGCCTTGTTGTCACAATAGACTTTTATAGGTGCCAAATGAGAAAACTTCAGCTCCTCAAATATCCTTTTTATCCACATTACCTCACAAATTCCATGAGCAACAGCTATGAATTCTGCTTCCACCCTACTTCTCGTCACCACATTTTATTTTTTGCTCTATCAAGTAACTAGGTTTCCCCCAACAAAGGAATAGTAACCTGAATTAGATCTTCTATCTACAACACTTCCTGCCCAATATGCATAGTGTAGACTTCAATTTGTAGGTGACCATGTTTCTTGAACTATAGGCCTCTCCTTGGAGTTCCTTTCAAATATCTTAGGATCCTATAGATAGCCTCGAAATGCTCTGGTCCTAGTGAGTGCATGAACTGACTTACCATGCTGACTGCAAAAGTAATATCAGGGCGTGTATTAGACAAGCAGATTAACTAGCCTACAAGTCTCTGATATTGTTCCCTATCCTTCACTTCTTTAGCCATGGCAGCTTGCAACTTTAAATTAGGCTCAATAGGAGTCTCGGCCACCCTGCAATCAAGTAAACCTATTTCTTCTAGTAGGTCAAGGACATATTTCCTTTGCTTGACAAAAATACCATCTTTGGATCTTGCAAACTCCATTCTAAGGAAGTATTTTAGATTTCCCATATCCCTAATTTGGAACTCCTTTGCAAGTTTCTTCTTGAGGGCATCTAATTTTGTTTCATCAATACCAATTAGTATAATATTGTCAACATAAACAATCAAAATTGCAACTTTACCAAATTTTGAGTGTTTATAAAATATAGTGTGAACCGTCTCACTCTAAAGGAAGCCATAACTAGTAACAGCCTTTCCAAAGCATTCAAACCATGCCTTGGTGACTATTTAAGTCCATACAGGGACTTATTCAACCTGCAGACTTTATCATTCCCAAGTTTCTTTTCAAATCCCGGTGGCAGACTCATGAATACCTCCTCTTCAAGATCACCATTAAGCAATGCATTCTTGATATCAACTTGATGTAGAGGCCAATCAGAATTCACTACAAAAGACAACAAAACTCTGATAGAGTTTATCTTAGCAACAGGAGCCACTACAACAATTTGGCCTATTTGCGACCAAATTATTTACGATGACACTTGTCGTCGCGATTAAGTAAACATTTGTGGAGACATGTCATCACAAATAGTGTTGTCAAACTAAAAAAATAATGTCGTCACCAAAATGTCACATGTCGTTGCAAATAATGGGTTGGCGCTAGCTTTCCTATGGCGCAAACTTATACCTCCAAAATAACATTATTTGCAATGACAATAGTTTATTATTTGCGACAACACATGTCGTCGCAAATACAATTTAATTTATTTTTTTCCCCAAGCAAAAAAGATTATTTTGGCGGGGTGGCAAAATTTTTTTGCGACGACATTAATGTGTGTCGTCGCAAAAAGTGATTTTGTATTCCTAGTAAAATTTAAGGCGGGGAAAGTAGGGGGGTCCCCAAATATTATTTTCGGTGACATTACAGTTGTCGTCGCAAATAAGAATTTCAGAACCTTCTCCCACAACACGTGTCATCACAAATAATGAGGTGTCATCACAAATAATTTTAAGTTATTTTTGCGACAACAGTCACCGCAAATAGTCTTGTATGTCGTTCTAAAAAAATTCTATTAGATGCCCACAAGCAGAGCCTCCTCCTCCATTTTCTCCAATCGGTTTCTCTCTCTCTCACTCGAACTCTCACCAATTTTTTCTGATTTTCTCACCCAAACTCTAAAAATCTCTTTATATTCTCTTCAAAATCAACAATATTATATGTTTTATTTGATTTTTCATCCAAAAAATCTGAAAATCTAAAATTCCGCCGCCACTGTTGAAATTTGCCGCCGCCACCGCCCTTTGTCCCTATATAATTTTGCCGTTTTCAACCCCCGTTTTAGATTTTGTAAGTTTTTTTGTCTAAATTATTGTGTTTGTTAGTTTAAAATTTATGAGTTTTTTGTTATTTGAATTGTATATAATTATAGATTATAAATCTTAAAATTTGATTTATAGATTTTAGAATTAGTGTATAATTTGAAATTTAGATTATAGATTAAATTTTAGATTATGAATTTTGAGATTGTTGAAATTTAACATTGAGATTGTTGAAATTTTAAGATTAGAATTTGATTTAGGCTGAGATTAATAGTTTTAATAATTGTTCTGGGTAGTACATCTTGCAGTTATGATGTGCTGAAATCTTTTAAAAACTATTTTTTGCAGGTTTGAATTTTTGGATAATGAAAAAAATATGTCGTTATAATGCCAAAATTTTATTAAAACCTATTAATTTTAAGAATTTAATTATTAAGAATTAATTATATTAATAAAAAGAAAATTTTAAAATTAATTATAAATTAACATTATGAGTGCAATAATAAAAAAATAACTTGTTCATAAAATTTGATAAAACTTATAAAATTGAAGCATGAAATGTTAAACTTTCTTTATAAACGTGATTCTATAGTCACAAGAAAACATGAAGTATGATTAGATGTGTTATTGTTTTTATAGTCAAGATGACAATTGACAAGAGTTGGATACATCTGAAAAATTAGTTGTCTGATTAGTATTGGGAAGGGTTGTCTGTGTTTATCAATATTGCCAAAGATTATGTTGATAAAAGCGGTTGTACAAGTTGTCCATGTCGGAGGTGTTTAAACCATAAGTGTTTTTCAGTAGAAACGGTTAGAGCACACATATACTAATATGGTTTCAATCCTTTCTATACGACGTGGTATTACCATAGCGAAGACGATGTTGCAACCAATCCAATAAATGAATCAGTTGACGAGATGGTTGTAGTTATACATGATGTTGTTGGAAATAACTCTAATCATGATATGTCAAAGGAAGTAGAAGCTGAAGTGTTAGGTGATGCGCAACACGATGAATTTAAAGAGTTGTTATCTGAGCTCGAATTGGCATTGCATCTAGGGTGTACTAAGTATTCCTCATTGAATTTTTTGGTGAAACTCATGCATTTAAAGGTGTTGTACAAATGACCCAATAAGTGTATGAACTCTATTTGAAGCTGTTGCAAGATGCATTTCCTGAATGAATTAAACTTCTAGATTCGTATTACAAGGCAAAGATGAAATTGAGTAAACTCGGTTTGGGCTACAAAACAATACATGTTTGAGATGATGATGATGTAGAAAGTGCCGATGATGTTGTATGACATTCATAGTGACGACAAATAAAACTAAAGTAGTTACCTCATATTTATGAATTTTTTATAAAATTTTTAAGAAATTGTGCACCAAATAAAGTAACGAATAAAAAAATTATGACATAGCATCTCGATGTCTGGCCCAGTAGCTACATACGCCGGCTCTGTAGGAGGATCACAACCTCCACCTGATCCAACGAGACTCCCGACACATTATCAGTCAGGCTATTACACACCATGAGCTATATGTCTGAACAAAAATGCTCCAATCACAAGGATCAAGGGAATGGCTTCCATAGGGAGCACCTACTTTTCTTGGGGGATAAAATCTAGACCATTAGACTTTCACAAATCCAATATAGTATCTTCCATCCTAACAACCTACATATAGTGATCAATTGTCTTAAATTACATATTTCTCCATATGTCATGTAGGGCAAGCTATTTATGTTAATCAACCGCGTGGGCCATGCTTGTTATAACTGCTATTCAAATTGAAGTTGGAATATCATTCCCATTTTGAATTTCTGAATAGAATAAGCTGAAAAGATAAGCTAAGTTCTTAACGTAATCATCAACTACCAATCTTTTAAGCAAATGATATGTAATTTAGCACTAAACAAAGCAACTTGTAATAAGTTGTAGTTTTCATATAGACGTTAATTTTAAATTAACAAAACTGCTTACAAGTGGAGGAGGTTTCTCCATATGCCTTTTCAATTCTTTACACATACCACAAAGCATATTCTCTTTTCTATTTCACAGGAACAAATGAACCACAAATACAAATCTCAAACCTCAAAAGGGTTACCAAACACAGCTGAAAAACTAATCATATCAAACTTAAAAAATAACCCATCACTTTACCCCTTGCTCCAAACATCACCATCACTCTCATAGCAACATATCAAATCAAAATATATATACATGTGTGTGTAATTATATATATATATATATATATATATACATATATATTTATCACCACTACTCTCATCCAATCATCTAGCAGTACTGCATATAACGCGCTTCATATCATATGCATGTTATTCCACCACCGCCAGTGATAAATATATATTCCATTATGTGACACGTAATACGCGAATTTTTTTTTTTACAAAAGGACAATTCTACCCCTCATCTACTGAATAAACTACGAGGTGATGAGAAAAGGCGACGGGGAGAGAACAATCCCATATACCTTGGAGAAGCAAGGCCCTCATTAATGGTGCGATATTCTGGCATGGTGAGCCCTCCTTCATGATCTCTAGTCACATGGCTAGGGCTTCTTGAGTGTCCGTTGAAAGTTTTATACTTAACCAATTTTCCAAACCATGTCTTCTTAGGGGTACTACTCTTGTGGACCCCGCCGTTATTCATTTTCTCGCTCATGTATTCCTTAACTGCATGCAAGCCCTGCTCAAAAACCTCCATGGGAGGGGACACCAGGGGGTTGCCGTCGACGCAGAGCTTCTTGAGCTTTCGTAGGCAGCCGACAGAGTCGGGGAGGGCAGTGATCTTGTTGTAACTGAACGTCGAGCTCGACGAGGGAGAGGAGGAGGCCGATGGAATAAGGTAGGGTTTCGAGGTACTGGAAGTTCTGGCTGACGTTGAGGACCTCGAGGTTGATGAGGTTTTCGAGGTCGTCGGGGAGGGACCGGAGGCAGTTGAGGCGGGCGTCGAGGGCGCGGAGGGAGGTCAGGTGGGTGAGGGAGTGGGGGAGGAAGACGAGCTTGTTGGAGTTGACTGAGAGCTTCCTTAGGTTGTTAAGCTCGAAGCCTATTGTGTCTGGGAGTTTGGTCAGCTTGTTGAAGTTTGCATTCAGCTCTTCCAATGATCTGCATGCAATGTTATACCGTTGTGATCATGAAACACATTAGATATACATATCATGTTTTATCGGCCGTGTGTATGTATGATATTTGAAAAAGTAAAAAAATAATAATAATAATAATAACTTATAGGAATTAAATGTATAGAACTCATGAATAGTAATAAATTTATATGCACAAGCCTTCTTAAGTCGGAAAATGATTAAATGTTACGGTCACGTATTGTTGCCATACATTTTTCAACTATTTACACCTTCAGATATACTAGGACTTGTTCATTTCATGATTTAAATCATATTGGTATAATATTTTCTCATAAAAATTTAAATTTAACTTTATTTTTTATTATAATATTTTTCTCTCACATATACAACTCAAGTTATGATTTGAGTTGTACAAATAAACATAGCCTAAAGCTGTTTGAATTTATATATATATATATATATATAATATAATATAAATACACACACACACACACACATATATATATATATATATATATAAACATATGGGTGTGGTTTTATTAATAATTATTCTAATATTTACCATCATGAGTATTATTGTTTCAATTATAAGATATTAATTTGACGGTTGTGATAAATTAGATAGTTGATTAAGAAAAAATTAATGACAATTAATGAAGTAGATTTTTATCACAACATGTCATTAAATTCTATATTTGATGAATAACCACCCTAAAACATAATCATTAAAAACTCATGTTTATATATATTTAAACCTAACCATTGACAACATATGTGTTCGTTTATAAACGATGAGGTAAGATAATTATATTATGGACAACTAGCTAATATTCCTAATTAAGTTGGCGACTAGATGATCCGTCCCTTATCAATAGTACTTCTGCAAAAGGTACTTCTTGTATTAGGACGGTGACAACTATATCGTTCATCATACAAATGGTGTTTAGTTTTTAGTTTTTAGTTTTTTTTAATAATAATTTTATAAAGATCGTCATCAATACAAGAATGCTCAACATGATGAAGCGTGGGAACTTTTATATAATTTGTATAGGGAAAAAAGTTAGAAACTAAAATTACAGAACCAACTTTAGAATCAATTTAACACTTTCCAAAAAAGAAACAAAAGTAGTGGGGCTGAAAGAAATTAAGAGAGAGAGAGAGAGAGAGAGAGAGAGAGAGAGAGAGAGAGAGAGTAAAATTAGCAACCGTATATTCTGGGTGATTATCTTCCCCTATAATGACTATCTCCACAAAAGCTACCTAAATTATAACTTAATCTTTTTGTTATATTTTTTAAGTCACTTCGGCCGTACATTGACTATGAGCGGTTAGACAATCTTCATCAGCTGCCCAAAAGTGGTCCTTTTTTTTTTTCTCCCTCTTTTGCGTGTATGTATACAAGTATGACTATATGTATGTACAGTTTCTAGTTCCTTTTTTTTGCCCTATAAGCATTGAATTATAAACATTTATTCGACATTCTTTTTTTCAATGTGCCATGAAACTTGCGTCCACATATAGTGCACAAGTCAAAAGGGACAATTATGACGCTTGAAGTGGAATTTACTAACCTCATCTTAGTGCAAGATGATTTATTCCACAAGAAGGTGCAAAATGTCAAACTCTAGGAGGGTTTTCTTTTTTTTTTTTTTTTTCTTTAGTTTTTGGGCTAAAGAGAATTAAACTAATATTGTTAATTGATACCACATAATAATTATTGTGACGCGCAAATAATATATAATTATATTCAAGGACACTTGCTCACATATTAAAAGGCCAGATGCTATCTTTTTCAAAACTAAGCTTATATACATCAATACCTACATTAATTTGTTATTTGTTCAGTGATATAAACTTTTAGGAGATAGAGCCAAATGACCGCTTTTTAGAGGTTTTTCTTTTCTATAAATAGCCGAAGTTTTGTAAAATTGTAAAAATGGACGTTTTTAGTAACTTAGATTGACTTAGCAATCTTTAACTGATTGATTTAGTGGTAAATTACTGATTGATTTAACGGTCTATTAATGATTAATTTTAGTTTATCATTGAATAACTCAATGATTTTTATTATTAATCAATATTTGTTAATAATTAACTAAAATTAATTAGTAATTAATCAATTTCAATCAATAAATTAGAGGTTTTTTAATGATAAATTATTGATTAATTAATAATGAGTCGGTTAATCATTGATTAACCATGAGTCAATCACTGATTAATTGTGGTCAATAACTATAGATAGATCGTTGAGGGACTCTTGTAAACAAAACAACCATTTTCATAAAATAAAAAAATTTCTGCCATTTAAAAACATATGGTAAAAAAAGTCATTTAGCTATTTTTTCTTAAATTTTTTATGTTTAAATTTACAGTTGTTAATGTCTATTATGATTATTTAGGATTGTATGAGTTATTTGCTTATTTGGCTATGCTTAGAATTTAGGAGTAATCACAAAAAAAAAAAAAAAAAAAAAAAAAAAAAAAAAGAGTTTAAATGTTAGGAGTGTATAGATAAAGATGTTATTTATATTTTCAATTCAGACTTTGAAGATTAATTGAATATAGTCTTCTCTCCCTCTTCTTCTATTTCTCCCTCTATGCTTCTCTTCTTCTCCTCCTTTTTCTCTCTCTATTTCGTTAATCATCGTAGTCCAACATCACTAGATCATATACTTAATGTTCTATATATAATTTATATCCTTCTTTCAAAGTCTATGGAAAATTAATCAAGATTTAGAGAGAGCCAACTAATTTTATAATTTTTGTGCGAACTTTTAGTCGATAATCTTTGTGCTAATTGTGCAAGTGAAGCAAAGAAAATGGGTAATAAAGAAAATAAAAATAAAAGGGGGGTGAGATTATAAAATAACAAACCTGCAATTTTCTATTGTTTTTGGGAGAGATTCAAGAAGATTTCCAGAAACATTCAAAACCTTGAGCTTGGAGAGACATCCAATGGAGTTTGGAAGAGATCTAAGCTGATTTGAGTGCACGTCTAACACTACCACATTCAGTAATCTTGCAATTAAGGACTCAGGTATGATCTGTAGAATAATTAATTAAAAGAGATATGATAAGTAATTCAAGTTATATAAAGTGAAACCATATTATATAATTCAATCTTTACTGTATTAATCTCCTTTTCTTTTTATAATCTTTCATCTTTTTCCTGAAATGATTTTGAAATATTTCTTTACGTATAGCCTAGATAAATTACAAGTGGTTATGAACCAAACGTTAAATTATAGGAATGGATAGATAATGAGACAAAACTAACCGGAAGCGTGACAATATTGAAATATTATGTTGCTACGAGGACAGAAAATATAATATTTCTAAAAACTTCCCTCTCTCTCTCTCTCTCTCTCTCTCTCTCTATATATATATATATATATATATATATATAATATGCACACACACATATATTAATACATCCGAAGAGGAAGACAACGATATGTATAAAAGTTGATACCAAGCGTACATTCCTTATCACTAAATGATATTATATATATGCATGTATGTGAATTTAAAGTAACATAGAAGTAATGGGCGAAACTCGTTCTAAAATGATTTTATTTTTTTATATGATAATGAAAATGAAAATATTTTTAATTTCAGATAGAAATTATATTTGAAAATACATTTGGTAATTTTATCAAGAGATTGAAAAAAAAAACTCATTAATGTTTCTCTCTCTCTGCTCGAGAGAGGAGAAAATAAAAACAAAAAATGAAAAACGACTAAAAGTCATTTTTCATTTTTATCTCATTTTATACTAAATTAAAAAATAGTTTTCATTTCTGTTTTTCATCTTTATTACGCCAAACGCCGTTTTATAAACGTTTTTATTTTTTTTCTAAAAAACGTAAAAAATAAAAACGAGATTAATTCTAAATACGGCCAATATTTTAAGAGACATGGAAACCAATTAAAATATTGTGGAAAGCGAAGGATGTTTCTTTTAATGGTTTGAAATAAAGAACAGAAACAAACTATTAGTACAAGAATACAAAGAAAGATGAATCTCCTCCAATCAATCATATGAACACCACGAAAATAGTAAATATCAAAAGCAGCTTAATTGTAACGGTAAGGTGTTAAAAAAAGAAAAAAAAAAAAAATAGAGGAGAAAAGACTATAACTAATTGGAAAAAATAAAAATAATTTTGACCCGTGGAAAAGACTAAATACCCGCGGGTGACAATTTTGGTTATTTTGGAATTAAATAGCTAAATTAGTTAAAAATAAAAAATATCTGGGTTTTCAGCTTCCTGTCGTCATCTCTGGTCTGATGACAGGAGACTGAACGTGGCCATTTTCAACTCCTTAAAAACCCTGTTTGGGAGCTGAGAAAGAGAAGGAAAGATGAAAGAAAAGCGAACGCCTTTGAAAATGAAACATTGGAAAGAAAAGAGGAAAGGCCTTACTGTATATTAATTTTTGCCATTAGTTGAAGACAGTAACTGGACGTTCTTATTTCTATAGATATACATACATATATATATATATATATCTATATATTGCGAAAAAAACTAATTATTATATCATTCAAACAGCAAGCTAAAGTAGAAAAAGGAATAAAATTTTTATTGCTATATATATATTAAAAAAAAATTACAGTCCCATTTTATTTCCAATGGATTTATATGAAAACATATGGGAAGAAGGGAAAAAAAATCTAAAACAAATAACCTGCAACTACCCTGAAGATTGATATATAATCTCTTGGAGGTAAATTTTAGAACTTTATGGATAAAAATGTTTCATTACCAGAAATATAATCATGTGGAGATGAAAAAGCAATGAAAATGAAAAAAGAAAAAGAAACTTTTAAGAGAAGAAAATTTTCATGATTTACCTGAAGATTGTTGTTGGAGAGGTCAAGCTTATAAATAATTCCCAAATTGAGAGGAGTGTTTGGGAGAGATTCCAAAGACATGCCACTCAAATCCACTATCTCAAGACTCTCATGATCTTGATTATCATCTTTGGATTTTCTCTTTTGACTACTATTAATATTATTATTATTATGACCCCTACTGGTACTAAAAGTAACACTTCTCCTCATATTATTATGATCCATCTTCATTTGTTGCTTCTCAAACATCATATTCCAAACATCAAAAAAAAAAAAAAAAAAAAAATCAAACCCAATACCCAAAAAAAAAAAAAAAAAATCCCACCTTTAAAAACACTAAACGAGAGAGAGAGAGAGAGAGAGAGAGAGAGAGAGAGAGAGAGAGAGAGAGAGAGAGAGAGAGAGATTGTGGTTTGTGGGTGTATAAAACTTGTTTAGAAAGAAGAAAGTAAGACCGTTAAATATTGAGGGAGAGAGAAAGAGAGAGGGAGAGATAAAGGACGTACGGAGGAGAGAGAGAGAGTGGATATAAAACACGTGGAAGTGACGAAGAGGAAGTACAAGAGGCCGTATAGAAGTTACGTGGCCACGTAGGGCAATTGAGAGAGATAAAAAGTCAACGCTCGTTTTTTTCTTTTGTTGAAAGTTAGGCCACCCGCGAATCTCGGCCGGGTCTATAAAAACCCATTTGCGCTGTTTTTTTAAATTTTATTTTTGGGGTGGACCAAATCCAACTTGGGATTTCATTAGATTACAGTTTTGCTAAATTCAAATTATATTTATTATGTTTCCTTTTTTATATTATTAATAATATTAGCATTTTCTATAGTTCGGTTTACAATGAATTGAGGATAAAGTTTGTGTATTACCGAGACCACCTTTCTAGGGTAATTAGTGAAATTAATTAGAAATAATTTGGTGGTTAATTACTTGGCTAGATAGTAAGAATCAAGCTTCTCCAATTGATCTGTTTGTTTTTGTTGTATTCCTCTTTCAAAAAATAAAATAAAAAAATAAAAAAAACTTGGAACTGATGGATTCAAACTCTTCATTTTACGATGAAGTCAGGTGTATAATTACCGTTAGATATGCATGTAATCATCGTCGTCGTTGTTGTTTTATTAGAAGGAAAAATTCTCTTAAACAGAAAAAAAAATTGTGCTCTTAGTTGTCAAACATTTAAAAAATGGAGGAAACCCAATTTCTGCGCTTCTTTTCTATATTAAACACTTCTAAATCGTTAGAATTTTAAATGCCTTAATTAGTGGTAAAACCCAAATTGAATGGAAATAATACCTTTAGAAGGCAATATTTAACTAAAAAATTTAGTGGTTGTAATTGTATGCTCCATTTTTCTTTACCTTTTTATATGAGATTGCAATTACTCTTAGAAAATATAGGAGAGCATACGAGATTGAAGCTGATCCTATCTAGATAAGGCAAGAAATATGATAAGTTTCAAAAAGAACAAATAAATAAAGAAGTCAAACTGTTTGTTGGATAGATCATGGAAAAAAAAAATTCAAAACAATTATATAATTCAAAAACCCAAAAAAATATATATATATATATTTAATATTTTTCTCTTAACTTACATTTCTAGTCAAAGTTTATTTATTAACAATAAACCAATATTCTCTGAAAAAAACCCACTTTTTACTCATAAACAGATCGCAATTAGAATGCTTGGAGATCATAGTGCAAATGGAGAGTTGTATATTGCATTCGCGAATGTACGATGAATTAACGTTCCCGAACAATTGTTTATCTTTCTTTTTTTTTATTTTCTTTCTTTATATATATATATATATATATATATATATATATATATACACAAAATTGTTTATCTTTGTGGGAATAAGACAAATGTATATGTATATATATTATGTGCTGTTATAGAGTAACACAAAGATAATAACAAAACGCTATGGAACATGGCTTGCCAGCTATCACCCACACACAACATAGACATATGTATGTGTGTGTATGTATATATATATATATATATATATATATATATATATATATAGTCATAGTCAGTCATGGAACACTAGAGTACAATGCACATCAAATACATATATATATATATATATATGTATTTATATATATGGACTTTCTCACTTACGGGTGAGGTGAGATTACTGTAAGGTTATTATAGAGTCCGTTCATTTCGCTGATTCGAGTTTAGAATTCGAGTTTTATTATAATAAAAAGCTTTCACAAACAATTATATCTAACTTTTTGCTACAGTAAAAAGCTCTCACATAAAATCACATCTCAATTAAAATTAAAAATTCAAATTAGTAAACTAAACAGACCCATAGTCTCATTAAATTACTAGACTTATGTTTGTAATAATTGTTTGTTGTATTGTTATTATCATTTTATGTACTTTACTTTTTTTTTGTTATTATCATTTTATATACTATACTTTTTTTCTGTTGTGTTAACAATTGCGTTAGAAATTCTATTATTTTCGTAATAAACCTAATTTTTCATCATTTTATGTTTCGATTATCGGAATCTCATAAAGTTGCTAGACATACGCTTAAAATAATTGTTTCTTGTATTGTTATTATTCATATACACGTTATTGAATTGGCTGAGGTAACGTTACCGAAAAATATGGTGAGGTAAGTGAGACCAGCCCATAATATATATATATATATATATATATTTATATGCATATATTTATAATGATTATTTTAATATTTATCTATCCATAAATATTATTGTTATATATAACTTATATGCATATATTTGTAATGGTTTTTCTAACATTTATTCGTAAATAAATATCATTGTTTTAAAATAAGATATTGATCTGATAGTTGTATTAAATTAATAGTTGACTAAAATAATTTATGATAATTAATGAGATTAAATTCTTATCCGATAACGTCATTAAATTTCTATAATATTTAATAAGTAACCACCTCAAAAACGTAATTATTGAAAATCTGTCCTAATTTATATACATGTTCTATCATGATTTTATATATAGACACACACACACATAAATCTCATGGTAAACTTGAAGAAAAATGCACACATGTACCTACATACCCAAAGAAACTACTGTCAGTTGAGCGGCCACTCTCCGCTGAGAATAAATAATTACAAGTAGCACCTTTTTTTTTTTTTTTTTTTTTTTGTTTTGTTTCTTCTTCTTTTTTTTCCCCTCTTTGACTTAATTAGCTCGTTAAAACAAACAAGAAACGTTTCGTAATTTTCCCAATTTCTATCCGTACCTCAGAAAATTAAGACTTGGGACAAAACAAAATGCTTCGTAATTTTCCAAATTTCCCTATGTTTTCAGTCATCATTTTCTGTTTTTGGTTCTATGGTTTTCCCTTTTTGAGCTATTAATTTGTAAGCCTTTGGCCAGTTTGTCTTAAACTTTTTCAACTTTGTATTTCTTTTTCCGTAATAAAGTTGGTGATTTGTTGTAAACAAACTAAATTTGGGAACGGTTACCAAAATTCTAATTCAAAGGTCTCCACAAACTCTTGATCATAATCTTATATTCTCTTGGTCGAATAGCATTAGGAGACTTACGTTTGGTCAGATTGGGAGGTTGCAGGTTTAATTCCATCTTAAGAAAAAAAAAAAGTTTAAGATGATATATATTACCAAGAATAATGTGGACAAAACTCAAATTCTAAACTCAAATCAGTGAAATAGACGAGGTCTAAGTTTCTTTATTTAGGATTATTGTCCATCGATTTTAGGGTGTAAGTGTCCTCCTTTGTCACCGTTATCAGTGCGTGTTTGCCAACCACTCGTCTTTTTTATCATTTTTTTCTATCATGCTGAGTAACCTCTCTCTTCTTAGTATTTTGATATTTTGGCTTTTAGATGTTGTTATGCCAGATACACACTTTTTTTCTTTAAATTTCACATGAGTTTACTTATAAAACTGGCTGTTTGTCCCCATGTCAGTGCCATGCATGTTTCTTTAAATTACGTTTTAATGCTTTGAAATATTTTCCTTTAAAAAAGAGAGGGACTTTATTTCTTCCATATAATGAAGCATCTGGAACCGAACTAAAATTAAATCGTCTCTACAAACTGAGAAGAAATGCCCGACTTCAAGAAAGAAGTGTTAGAAAATATCATTAGATGTAAAACATCGTTCTCGTAAAATTTAGGAAATATTTATGTTAAATCACTAATAATTAATAGATTAATAAGCGAAAACGTACCTAAATCTATGACAATAAGAGTAACGTGACAATAAATTACTCTTAAAGAAGGAGTCAAAATTTGGACATTCTAGCAAATGCAATGTACTTGCTTGGAGTACCCTCGTTGATTTGAATAAATTCACAGAGGTAATGAATACTCTTTGCCCACTAAGCAAAAACAATTCATAAAAAGATATAATATGTAACTCTCTCTCTCTCTCTCTCTCTCTCTCTCTCTCTATATATATATATATATATATATATATATAGCAATTGCGTACTGATTTTCAAAATTGAATGCTGATGAGGAGAGCATTATTTGGGACGAGCCACAAAAAAAAAAAAAAAAAAAAAAAAATCACCAGACTTTGCATATTAGCAAAAAGAGCATTTTGTCGAATTTGTCATGATGAGGAATCATATTTACCATGTTCATAGCCACCTCAATTTGAAACTATAATGACCATGTAAGTGATATTCTTAGTGGGGAGAAATTAAATAGTTAATTTTTTTTTAAAATAAATATGATATTTTATTCAACTGAAACGAATATTACGATCAAACCATACATTATAACAAACAAAACAGTCAAATCATTACTTCAGGTTTTTTTTTTTTTTTTTTTTTTTTTTTTTCTGGTAACAAATCTATTGAAGAACATGAAAGATCATGAAAGAATTTAAGTAGATTAATCTTTCCAATTTGGGTGCATAAAATCTGTGGCTCTTTAAAGATGCCTTCCAATGTAGATTCTTCTACTTGAGACGCAATAACAATCTGTCAATTTTTATTTGTCTAAAATCTTATATTCAGAAGCAACAATTTTGATAGAAAAAAC
The DNA here is from genome assembly GCA_012066045.3 of Morus alba. Taxonomy (NCBI): domain Eukaryota; kingdom Viridiplantae; phylum Streptophyta; class Magnoliopsida; order Rosales; family Moraceae; genus Morus; species Morus alba. The sequence continues at coordinate 61,059,823 of CP050224.2, forward strand.
TGTACAAAAGTACACAAAAACGGACTTTAAAAGGAGAAAGAAAAGAGAAACAATATAATTTGCTATTATTTATTTATTGCTCAGATGGTTTATCATTACTTGGTTCAGATTAAGTTTCTACATTGTTCCCATCAAAGAAAAGTTGCAAAAGAATTACGCACATATCTACAACAATTTTTAAAAGATGAATTATTTAGTACACCAGATGTATCACGTTATATTATTTATGTAATACACCTGTTTAATGAGATTGTACTTTTTTTTATAATATTTCTTACTTTTTATACGTTGCTACTACCATATATATATATATGTTAGCAACTTAAGTTAAAAAAAAAATAAAAAATAAAAAAAAAGAAGAAGAAAGTTTTGACATATAGATAAAATGTTCAAATAGTACAATCTCATTGGACGAATGTACGTCTGGCTCTCCTAGATACTAGGTACACCAAATACGAACATGCTGTAATAGGAACCACACTCTCCACTCTTCATGTTGGCAGTGTGCTACTGACCATTTTTCCAAACTTCAATATACCACTAAAGGATCCAAACTTATCCACATGTCTCAAAGAACAGCTCCAGATTACAGGTGCAAAACAAGTTCCATCCTCATACATAGCCACTCTCCATCACCAACTCATCTACAAATACAAAACCATGCACTCGATCTCCTTGTTCTAGGTCATCCACCAGAAACCCTGCTAATCATAGCAGAAAGAGAAAATGAGATCCCAACCATTGTGCAAATCTTTTGAATTCCATCTTTTACCGCAAGAATCTACTTGTAAATGGTGTAATAGTGCTTTTCTAATTCTTTGAACTAGAAACAATAATACTTCTTGTCGCAAAGGATGGCTCCCCAAGAGTAATCACTTGCATCTGTTGCTTGGAATCTTTAGAGGTGGAGGTGATTTTTAAAAAATAAAAATGAAAATATATTCAATTATAGTCAATAACAAGTCTTTTCTTTTCCCGATCTATTCAGATCTTTTTTCTACATAGAAAGCCTAGCATGCCTAATTTGACTTGGTGTCAATCAATCCCAAGGAGTTGACACATTCCTCGGCCAATGCTAGGTCCGATACATTTCTATGGATATTTATTGAGTCCTCATTTTTTTTAAAGGAAGCTGTATGAAGAACATATATCAAATGGTGAATTGATCATGATTGTTATGATTTATTTATGAAAATGTAAGATATTGAATAATTCCTCTTTTTAAAAACCGTTGTCATCTAATTAATAAATAACGGACCTCATGTGAAAACCTCATGTAAACACACAGATCGTTTTTCTACATAGAAAGCCTAGCATGCCTAATTTGACTTGGTGGGCTCAATCAATCCCTGTTTAAGGAGTTGAGCACATTCTTCTCGGGCCAATGCTAGGTCTGATAGGGTCATTCCTGGATGGATAGCCTTTGTCGGGTTGACGTCCTCATTTTTAGCGAGCTAGAATGGTGAATTGATCATGATTGTTAGTACAGCATCTCAAAAGTTTATTTATGAAAATGTGGTACACTCAGTGTATTGAATAATTCCTCTTTTTAAAAACCGTTGTCATCTAATTAATAAATAACGGACCTCATGTGAAAACCTCATGTAAACACACAGGCCAAGGATATTTATTGCATAAATTTAGATTTTTAATAAGCCCTTAAACCTTTTGTATCTATCCATTGTAAAAATACAAATCTCACTTGGTATACTTTTGTTGTATATATACCGTCTATAGATTATCTATATAGACAAGTCTTCAACGGCGACCGTACAATACGGGCTTTGAAGTTTTTTTGGACGACTTATTTCTGACCGTACAATACGATATTTGTAACATTTTTCTTTTGTACGGATTTATATTTTTATATGTATAGAGCATCGTATCATTTAAGCAAGTCTAGTGTAATATAATAACAAACTACATTTTATTGAGTTTTACTTTTAAACAAAATGAGTGGCACACGAAATATGAATGATATTTAAATGGTTTTGTTTATTTTATCGATTCGAGTTTTATTACAGTAAAAAGCTCTAAAAAATAGTCGCATCTTTTTTTACTACAGTAAAAAACTCTCACATAAAATCATATCTCAATTCGAATTAGCAAACTACGGACCTTATAATAACAAGTAAAAAATAGTACCATCTCGTACGAGTACGACCTGTACATTTCTATATATATAAGTATATATACATATATATCAAATGTATACGTGTATGATATAGTAAGATATGATAAGATCATTCTAGCTGCAAATATATAGAGTATGAAAGCAAACGCTGTCTCAGTTCCGTAAGGTTGAAGCTTTCAGCACAAATACTTGTCACTACGTGGAGGTTTTTCAATAAAATAAATGCACTACGTGGAGGTTTTGAATTAATGTGATTTCAAAACTTTACTTCTTTGTGCGAATTAAGCGTGATCCATTAAGTTAAAATGTGCTTCTCTTTCTTTGCATTTTATTTCTTTGCCGTACCACTATGTTGACTAATTAAAAAGATCTTATATATATATATATATATATATATATATATATATACTAAACTAAAAAATAATTGGAGATTGAAAGCCAGCGGAGGTCAAAACTCAAAATATTAATTTAAACCAAGGTTGTTCAGCAAATAGATTTAGATTGCCAGATATGTAGGAATTTAATAAATTTGCTTATTTATTAAAAAAAAGGAATTTAAAATTGTTTAGGGCCCGTTTAGTTCGCTGATTCAAATTTTTAATTCGAGTTGAGATATGATGTTATGTGAGAGCTTTTTACTGTAGCAAAAAAGTTAGATGTAATTGTTTTTGAGAGTTTTTTACTGTAGTAAAACTCGAATCAGCGATGTAAACGGGACCTAAATCATTTTGTTGATGGTATCTTTATTCCTATTTTATTCTCTCTCTCTCTCTATCTATATATATATATATATATATATATATATATATATATATAAAGCCGCCCACTATTTGATAATTGCTTAATTACTTGTACCGTACATATATATGCCTTACCATACTATCCCTCAAAGAATACCACTCTTACATTATAACGGCCGCCCATAGTTTTAAGGTATTTCATATTTTGTTTTTTTTCCTTTAACGGAAATTGATAGTTTATAGTTTTGTGATGTCAGGTTCACCAACCCATTTAATTATACTTATTTGGTGGAACAGAAAAAAACAAGAAAAACAAGATAAAGGAGAGACTTATTTTAAAAAAAAAATATATATATATATATATATATATAGTCAAATGAACAAAATTTCTGCGCAAGGACAAAAATCATATCAGATATCTGATGTTATTGTGGCCATTTCGAAGAAAACAAATTAAAAAAAATAAAGGATGTACGAAATATAGTGGAATTTGGCTGCGTAGAGGGATATGCTTGATAAAATTATTAGGAAAGTGACCGATAAGGAGGACCCTTTTGAACAAAATTTTATCTACATCAACACAATTGGTCAATACCAAGGAATTCAAATGTCATATAGTATGTGAATATATATATATATATGTGCTGTAATTAGATAATTTTCGTCATTGCCAAGAAAAACAAATGTACGGTATGTCATTAGAATGTACTTTTATGAGAACATATGCGCTAACTATTTGGTTTAAGACTCGGAAAGGATGTCTTCACACACAGCGTGTGATTCTGAAGAGTATTTTTAGGCAAAAAAAAAAAAAAAAAAAAAAATAAAAGAAACGAGATGAGAAAATAACTAGGATTCAAATTTGATTCATAAGAATGATGTAAACAAGTTACAAAGTCCAAGGAATTTGGTCTTGTAGTTAATCAACTCTAGGAGAAAGGGATGCCATCACAAAGGATTTTAAAAGTAGTTTCTGTTTCTTGGACAGAATTGGCAGAAAAAAAAAAAGATAAAAGAGCTAAAAACTGAGGTCCCGTTTATTTCATTAATTCAAGTTTAGAATTCAAGTTTTACTATAGTAAAAAGCTCTCAGAAACAGTCACATATAATTTTTTTGATACAGTAAAAAACTCTCATATAATATTACATCTTAACTCGAATTAAAAACTTAAATCAGTGAACTAAATGAGAATATTGTTTAGAAAATAGTAGTTATATCATGCCGATTCACAAATTTATCATAACTTTTATTACTTTAACGTTTAAAATTTACAAATTTTAACATAAAATTTATTAATTATCATATTCATTAAAAATTTACAAATCTATCGTAACTTATACAACTCCAAATTTAAAATTTACAAGTTCTAATATTTCTGACATGGTGCCAGAAATTTTTCTCCCAAACATCATAAAAGATCCCTAATAATTGATTGCTTAGAAAAAGAGGGGGTTTTGTTGGGGTGTACAGGTGCTTGGATGTCTTTATCAAACCTACAGGTATTAGTATAATTCGCCGATTTAAAATAGTAACCGATTTAATAAATCTATAAATCTATTGCAGTTCCAAGCTTTAAAATTCTAAATGTATAAAAAAAAAATAAAATATTTTTTGTAATAAAAGTGTAATAAAATTAATAGATTAATAGTAATTTAATAATAATAAAATAGTTTAATATTAAAGAAATAAAAAATAAAATTAGATTAGTTAAAAAAGAAAAAATTTTGAATTTTAAATATCATTGAATTTTAAAAAAAAGGAATGATGAAAAATGGAAGATGAGATGAATGCAAGATAGTTTTTAGTGAAGAGCCATCGAATTTGACAAGAGATGTTAGAATATGTTATGAGTTTGTCATAACAACTTAGAAGCTTAGATGGGCCATTTTTCTCTAACAAACTCCGTTTCACACTAACATGATTTGGAATAAAAAGGTTGTAAAAATGAAAGAAAGTAAAAGCATGAGGGCGTGCATTTGTTTTCACGTGTGTAACATTTCAAACACCTTATATAACTAGTAGCCAATCAATGTTGAATATACCACTATTATTCAATGTAGAAAATAGGTCGTGTTTGGAATTAATCCTATTTTTATTTTTCATAGTTTTTGAGAAAAAAAAAATGAATATGTTTTCAAAACAGCATTTGACGCAATAAAAACAAAAAATGAAAATGAAAACGATTTTTTAATTTAGTGTAAAATGAGAGAGAAATAAAAAACTGACTTTTAGTCGTTTTTCATTTTTTTTTTTTGTTTTATCCTCTCCTGAGCAGAGAGAGAGAGAAACATTAATGAGTTTTTTTTACACTAAAAATCAATCTCTTGATAAAACTACCAAAACACATTTTTAAAAATAATTTTTGTCTGAGATTGAAAAATTTTTTCATTTTCATTTTCATTTAAAAATAAAATCATTTTAAAACAAGTTCCAAACACGCCCTTGAATTTTTGGTCCTTCCTTTAGTGGATAAGTAGGAGAGAACCAATTACATAATATTGAGAAATAGTAGAAAATAGGCCAATATAAAAAGTTTAAGAAAGTATATAAGCCAATTTTTAATTATAGAAATTAATAGGTCATAACTTATCAAGTTATAGTTCATAACCAGACAAATTATGGACAATTATAGACAATAACTTGTCAAATTATGGTTCATAACTAGATAAGTTATAGACGAAAACAGTAATTTAACTTATTTATTAACTTATATAAACTATTGGCCTATTAATTTTAATTCATCTTAAATCTTAGCCTATTTTCCTCTTTCTCTCTTACATATTTTCTTCATGTAACCTTTAAAATAGCTTCTGTAACTTGTAGTCAAGCTAGGAGTGGCCCTATTACCATGTTGTGATATTGATTCATTGAAAACCTGTCAGTTTATAACAACATTGCATAATACGACAACTCGATGTGGAAGATTAATGTAGTTATGTTGTTTTTTTCATTGGGTCAGTAGGAGCCAAAGAATCTGAGCGTTAAGCACTATTATTAACTCTTATGTGTGTCTAAAAAGCTCAAGATGTAAGTAATTGTTTTAAGAAGGCTGTTTTGAAGTTTGTGGAGATAAAAAAGATGATTGCACTGTAGTTATGATTAACATTTTAGGATTATTAAATTTTTCTTGATTAACAATACGCGAATAAGAGAGCTTTAGAGCTTGTTTAGTATATGAGTTGAAATTAGGGTTTTTAAATATGATTTTTGAAATTTAAATTTTTATAAAAAAAAAAAAAAACACCGTAACAAAATAAAAATATGAATTTACATTATAGCATAACTTATATACCAAGCATCACTTTACTAATTTCCCAATTAGATATAGTTAAAATAAAAATTCAGAGACCAATTACCCAAATCAAATAAAGATTCGCTTTTGGAGTTTATATTATGTTTACTTGATTATTTACCTTCTTTTCTATTTTTGTTTAATTCTATTAGGGTTTTTTTTTTTTTTTTTTTTTTTTTTTTTTTTTTTAGTTTTGATTAGGAATTAGTTTTGTTTTCATTTTTAAGAAATTTATAATCTAGTATCCGTAAGAATTTATTATTATTTTTTTCTTTTGGACAAATATCTAGTCGAGCTTATTTAAAAAAAAAAAAAAAATATTCTCTCCCTCAGCACATGGACCATTACTAAGTTCGTTATGATCTCTGGCTCTCCGTTTTTATGGATTATTTTATCATGTAACAGAGATTATTTTATTGAAGAATTTATGACTAAAAACACCAAAGGCAAAAAATCCATAGTTCCGTAAACCGTTTTTGGATAAATATAAATCGTTTCCTGAGCTATATATATATATATATATATATATATATATATATATATATGAGTAGGTTTTTAATAGTTAATTTCTATTCATTATTACCATTAAATATAAAAATTTAAATGATTATAACTATATTTGCACCGCATGGTGACTGTAATGAAACTTGTGTGCCATGCGAAGCAAATAAAGACATAACTTTTTTTCCTTCCTTTTCTTATGTTGTTTTAAATTTTTTATTTCCATTTATGAGAAAAAATAAACTTTCAATAATATACTTTTTAACTATTAAATTTATATTAAAATTATTTTACATATTTTTTTTAATCTGATATAATTTTAATTAAATTTAACGATCAAAAATTAATACTAACGGTAAACTGTTTACGGAAGAAAGTCTCCTCTTTTCCATTTGTCTGTTTCCAATGTGTGTGAGATTGATCGCCTACCGTTTTGATGGATGAGGCCAGAGGTTTAAAAACGTTTCTTGAATGATGATCTCTTGGCTGTATTTGGTTTGCACATTAAATTGATCTCTTGTTATTTTGTGCTTTTCTGAGTCGGCATTCTTAGGATTTATCCTACATATATATATATATATATATATGCATAAATATATTATATACATATATGAGAGAGACCATATTCAAATTGAAGAGAGAGAAAATGGCAATGGACCTAAAGCAGATGGTGGCAACATTTCTAACACGCGCTCAATGTTTTTAATGCTGATTAACATGTTTAAAAAATACCACTTTGATAGTTTCTTCCATTCACTGTTTAGTTTCTTTAGCAATTAGTTTGGAATTGGGATATATATATATATATATATATATATAGTTGTTCTTTTTTCCTTTCAATTTCTTTTAAATCTATAGTTCAGATATCTACAGATAGATTATTAGAAGATTTGGAAAAATGGTATATATGAATATATCAAACAATAACCATCAATTTCACCGTTCCTTCTATCAAGTTAAGCTAATTATATATATACTAGTTAGAAATAATGTTTCAATGAACTAAAAAACTTGAACAGGGATTTTAATTATATATTTCCTTTTTTTTTTTTTACCTCCTATATACGTCTCTCGCTCCTCAGTCCTCAAGATGTTTTAAAATGAAAAAACTCAAATTTTTTATAGCCTCGTTCATTTCACCAATTTGAGTTTAAAATTCAAATTTTATTACAAAAAAAAGCTCTAAAAAACAGTCACATTTTAACTTTTTTACTACAGTAAAAGCCTCTCACATAAAGTCACATCTCAACTCGAATTAAAAACTCGAATTAGCGAACTAAACAGGCCCGTAACATTAATTTTAAGAATTATTTATCAATAAATAATAATAATAATATTATTATTATTATTATTTTAAATTTCACTCTTATTCGATGATGACCTAATTCTTTCCATTATACCCAGCTACCAAAACCTTGCTGGGCCAAACCTTCAAAATTCTTGGGTTTGCCTGTTGTTTATATTTGGATTACTTATGGTTAATTTGTTTATGTCTCTATCTTTTTTCTAGAGAAAAAAAAAAAAAAAAAGAAATAGAATCACTAGTATTATTAGGAAAATAACTATTCTATGGCAGTGTCATTCAATTCTACTATTTTTGTAAAAAAGTTTGAAACAAATAAGTTTTAATGAATAAAAAGACAATTTTACTCCAGACAACAAGATATGGTTAACTAATGATCAACTCTAGTTAATTTATCACTAATTAACTCCAATTAATCAACGAATAACTAGAATTAATCATTAATTAACTAGAAGTATTTGGTGATTAACTAAAGGGTTTGGAATTTAGACATAAATGAAGAGTAATATAGACTGTATACCACTTGAGAGTGATATGAATTAAAAGAAATGAAATAAAATGGGTAAAATCCAACTCTAGGTTTTAGAAATGGTATATAGTCAAATTAACTGGGTATTATCATGCCCCAAATCCCCTTTCGTTATTTTGAAAATCTTTGAGTCCACAAATAGAATGAAAATGAGCTAATTTAATTCTACTTAAATGATGCCCACCTTTAACTCATGTACACATCTAGATTCCATTCATTTCACCAATTTGAGTTTAGAATTCGAGTTTTGTTACAGTAAAAGGCTATCAGAAATAGTCATATTTAACTTTTTTGCTACTCTCATATAATATTATATCTCAATTTAAATTAAAAACTCGAATTATCGAACTAAACAAGCCTCTAATGTTACATAATAAATTATCGGGCAGGGGTCCCAAATTAAAACTGTTATGTATCAAACTTTAGGTGCCTCATATGCATCTTACCGCTACATTTCATTGATGGCATTTATGTCTGTATAGAGTAGCGTCCATTAATCATATCACATTAAAAACACATTTTGCCCTTAACCAATGGTTTAATTATCATATATAAGCACGATCAATTTCTCTACCAATCAACATTATGCAACAAAGTTTCTGTTAAAGACATGTATGTTTTTATTTTTTATCAACTCAAAAGTTAGTTGTTTTTTCAGTTTGATGACCAAAATTAAAGTCCATTTAGTTCGCTGATTCGAGTTTTTAATTTGAATTGAGATGTGATTTTATGTGAGAGCTTGTTACTGTAGCAAAAAGTTAGATGTGATTGTTTGTGAGAACTTTTTACTGTAGCAAAACTCGAATTCTAAACTCAAATCAGTGAAATGAACGGACAAGATTTGCCAGCTGAAGTATCCATGGAAAAACTTGCATTTGTTAGGGTTCCAAGCAGAGTTTCTAATGGCCAAATTGAGGCAAGAATTGCACCTTTATTCAGAAAAAGAAGAATTCTTCATCTAACCATAAATTGCCATTCTACAAATATGATTATAGAAGAAGAAAAAAACAAGAAATTTGGATTCACTTTCTTCAATTGGAACAAAAGGTTAAGGAAGTGGTGAATTTTTTGGTTGAGAGGCTATAAAAACTGAGTTGGAAGGCCAACAATGGGAAGTTTGCTGCGGTAAAATTAAGCGGTGAATATTGTGGGAAAACCGCAAGTTGCTATGGTGCAAAAGAAGTTGGTAAGTTTTTGAATAAGATTGGTTTTGAAAGAGATACCACTATTTATGTGACTCAAACTAGGGGGTACAAATTGGATGCACTAAGAGTTATCTTCCCAAACGCACACACCAAGGTAAATGGCCTTTTCTTTTTCTTTTGTTTCCTTTGTTTTCATCCACTAAATGTAAATATTAAAGTAGTTTTAAAAAATAGATCTTATCATGGTAGTATACAAAATCAATTACCAAGTAAAATGCAACCACCAAAGGTGGTGGCCTAACAGTACTGAAGTACCGCGGTGGGCTTGTGGTCACATTCTCATAGGTTCTTGTGTTGGGTTAACTCTTTTGGAATGTTAAATATGAAGACTTGTTTACTATCTTGATTTAAAGTGCTTGAGATCATGCCCCCACATTGCCTTATCGTTAACACCTTTGGTAGGACTAAGGTGACGCGCTCCTCATTTGAGGGGTGAGGTCCGTCTATAGGGCCTTCAGTGAACATTCCTATTAGCACTCGGGGGTCCCTTTGGTTACTTTTGCAGTATGCTATTACTGGTCGTCCCTCAAGACTTTTTCATTTCATGTACCAAAAAATTGAAGATAGTACAAAAATTGGATCAGAACTTTAGTAGTAGTGTTGAATTTTTAGATATTGTGTTTTGTGTACACTATCATATACTAGCTTGTTGATACTCATTCCCCAATTTACAACAGGAAAATCTCATCTTGGATGATAAAAGGGCATAGTTTCTCAAGTCAAGAAGTTTCAATAACAAAAATGTAATAGATTTTCACGTATGTTCTCGATTGTTGGGATGAGAATTGCCTCTGGCAGGACTCAAATTCTTGTTCCCTCTCAAGTAAAAACTACCTCTTTTGCTTCTGATTATGTATCTGCTTATATATCAGAGAGGAACCATATCATTTATTCATGTTATTGGTTAAAATTGAATAATGTATCTATCATAATATACTAGACATTAGTTTTTTTTAGTGATAATTTTCAACGGGAAATTTTCATGTTGCTATGAATGGTTTTGGATTGTGAGTACTTCAATTTAAGACAGAAAGATGGCCTGTTTATAAATCTCGTGTAGTTAGTTTGGTTAGTTAATTGAGACTTGCAACAATTCACATGCAAAACCATGAAAAACACATAGAAAACAGGTAAACTCGTCACAAGGATTTAAAATATCAAATTAAGAAAGTAATTACTCCAAGATTTATGGAGATTGAATCCTCCGACGGTCTCGGGACTGTAATCGCTTGTGAAGAAGATCACTAATGGAGAATTGAAGTTACACCTTCAGAGATCAGCTTAGAACTTGAGTTTGGTTCTCACCAAATTCTCATCCTAACCTCTATAATTTTCACTAAGTTTTTCCTGTAGGCCAAACAGAGTTCATAATGTACAAATGTGCTCTCAAAAACAAAAAATTACAATGATTAAAAACTATGAGAGATTTTTTGTTGACCCAGGTTTTTTAACTGTTAAATCCGCGTACTTTTTGACTTTTGCGTGATTTTATACAGATTTGACAGATAAAAACTTAACTTATTAGTATGTTGGCGGACCAAAAATCTCAAAAACTATAAAAACTTTAACGAAAAAGAAGTCCCATTACATTTAAATCCTTTATAATTATAAATTACTTGCTGCAGAAAACACTAAATGATGAACAGAAAAGATCTCCACAGTCTTCATTCAAATAAAAGCCATGTATTATGTTGCTCCGTGAGATGTCAAAGGCTCCTAACAATGACAGTAATCAATAATCATCAAAAGTAAAAAAACTGAAACGTAAAATTAAGACATGCAAGGAATGGTATATGCATAACTTTTCTAAACATTTTAAGAGAGAAAGATTGTTTACCAATTTGCTTTTGATGATCCTCAACAAGAAATTTAAACTGAAATTCATTTAGTTTTTATAAATATTTTAAAAAATAAACTGCAATTATATTCTTAATAATAAATTGAAATTATGTTTCTTTTAGTAATTTGGTATAAAGATATTATGAATATTGATCTTAAAAATATAAATGAAACTAGTTATAAATATATATGTTAAAGTATGTCTATTTTAATTATCATATATTTCCGCAATAATTCTATACATAATTTATCAAACACTTAGGCTATGTTTAGAGTTGGTTTCATTTTTGTTTTTTCATGTTTTTTGAGAAAAAAAATAAAAATAGGAGAGAAACGTCGTTTGACACAATTAAAAATAAAAAATAGAAATGAAAACGATTTTTTAGTTTATCGTAAAATGAGAGAAAAATGAAAAATGACTTTTAGTCATTTTTCATTTTTTGTTTCCGTTTTCTCCTCTCTCTCGAGCACAAAGAGAGAGAGAAAGATGTTAATTAATTTTTTAATACTGTCTCTTGATAAAATTACTAAACGCATTTTTAAAAATAATTTATGTCTGAGATTGTAAACATTTTTATTTTCATTTTTATACAAAAAATAAAATTATTTTAGAATAAGTTCCAAATGTATCCTTAAATTTCTACTTCCAGTATTCACGACAACTAAAAAAAATACGAAACATGTACATGTTTCTAGTTACAACAACTCTTAGATTAGCATCACAACAACAACATAAATTTTGAACTAGACATCAATACCAAATTGATCCTTACTTCAAAAGGATCCCGCCCATGTTCTTTTACACCGAGCAACCACAAGCAGTTGCTTAGTATAAAAATTTAAAGTTTCCACCTCAACTTTATGAATGACAAATTCGTCCTTCAACTTTTAATCTTTAAATTTACTACCTAAACTCAAAATTCGTTATAATGTTGATCAAATTTTACAATAAAATTAAAGTTTTGGATGGTTTATTCCATGTGAGTATTTAATAAGAATAATTCAAATTCTTTTGTATTGAGTTGATCTATATACACACATCATGAGTGAATTGTTTTCTTTTTTCTTTTTTCTTTTTAAATGGAGGGCTTTCATTTTGGAGGAAAAATACTCCAAATCTTAAAGTTTTGGAGGTAAATTATTAAGATTAAAAATTAAGTTACTAATTTATTAAATTTATAATTTACTAAACTCATAAAGTTACGGGGTATTTTTTATTTCTTTCAAAACGCTAAATTTAAAAAGAGATTTTTTTTAATACATCAACACACTGATAAGTTTTTTATTTATTAAATTTACATAAAATAAGTAAAAATTAAAAAATACATAAAATTAAAAATTAAAAAAACCTGGGTACCACCAGAAATCTCTAATTTTTTTTTTTTTAAAAAAAAATTCCTTTTGCTAATTTCACTTGGCAGTCAAAACTCAGCAAATTCTCCCAAAACTGGCAGTCTGCTCTGTTCAAACAATTTGGCTCGTGGTTCGTCGGAAGAAAGTTGAACCCAAAACCAGGGCGCTATGAACTCCCTTTGCCGCCGCTCAATCTCACAGCTGAGAAGAACAAACCACCGTCTTCTCCTTCTCAATCTCCAATCCCACTACGCCACCAAAACCACAAAAACCACCAAACCGACTAAACCCACAAAATCCACTAAACCCACAACCACCGTCACCGACTCGGCCGACTCGGTCGACTCGGCGCCGTGCTCTTGGACCAACTTCCCACCACCGCCGCGGCCAAAGGACCCACCTTTGCCATCACCGGCTGAGTGGGCCCGCGCCGCCCGGCCGAGCGAGATTCCGTTCCAGACTAAGGTGGCCAACTCGGTTCACCTCATTGGTTATGTCCGAGCGCCGGTTCGGTTCCACATTACTCCCGACGGCTCTTCTTGGGCCTCTACGGTTGTCACCCAGAGCATCTCTTCTTCTGATGATGATCATCATGATGGTGATGATGTGGCATCTCCGGATTCTCTTCCTCTTTGGTAATTTGGAGCTTGCCCATGTCTTTTGTTTGTTTTCTCAGAATATTAATAATGTGAAATGATGACACAAAACCTGAATTGGGTTTTTCTTTTTGTTTTTTGATTTTGAAGAGAGAGAGAAAAAAAATAAAAGAAAGATTGGACCTGGCTTTGGATGATGAATAAGGATGTTATCTCTGAATTTGGCTTTGCCCAGTTTTTATTGGGTTTTTTTTTTTTTTTTTTTTTTTTTTTTTTCTTTTTTTTTTTTTTAAGTGAGAAAAGATTGGAGCTTGCTAGGGATAATCAATAATGATGTTATGTCTTCTCATATTTTGTGAATATACACTTCCAGAGTAGTGTTTTTGACAATAGCAATAGTGGTTAGGGGTGAGAGTATTTTAGAAGGATAAATATAGGATCCTAATTTTTTTTTTTTTAATACATAATTATCCATTTAGAATGCTTCTATTTCCATTTTTCCGGAGGATTAACGACTTCTTGGAAAAGAGAGAGACTTCTGGTTCACTTTTCACTCCTGGTTCTAGATTTGGCAAAAAGGAAATTTTGATTTAGAACAAGAAAGGGTTGTAATCTGCTTGAGTTACTTATAAGAATTCAATTAATTATGTCCCATGGATGATCCTTGTCTTGAGATCTGTGTTCGAAGATTCGGCCGATTTCTTTCCAATCGTGTGCCAGAAAAGTGCTTTAACTTAACAAGATTCCAACTCTTTTGCTATTACCAAACACTTCCAGCTCCCAAAAATTATTGAACCACAAGAATGTGGGAGCGTACTATTCTCCCTATGTCCAAGTGTTCTAATCCAAGTTTCTTGTAATGTTAGGGTTCCGATCATATTTGAGGGCGACTTAGCTCACATTGCTGCTTCCCATCTAAAAGAAAATGATCATGTCTATGTCGGTGGAAAGCTAAGTGCAAGTTTGCCTCACTTGAACGCTAACCAGGTTCAAGCCAGTGTTCAGGTATGACTATTACCCATTACTTATTTATTTATTTATTTTTTGTGAATGCGTTTAGAACAATATGGCTGCATGGGAAGCTGGGAGGCTATGGAGATACAACATCATTTTAAGATTCCAAGAGGGTGCTAGCTGTTAGGGAACCTGGATATAGTTTAAAGCACCTCCGTGTTAGTTCTTAAATTAAAATGGATTAGGTATTAGCCATTTTTTCTTAATAAAAACCCAGGTTTAATGCTATATTAGGTTGTGTTTGGTACGAGAGTTCTAAAACTGGAACCATGATTGTGGTTCAAACCGTTGTTTATTTGCAAAAAGTAAAAAATGGTTCTTGAAAATCAATGTTTGATTTGGATGGTTTTGGCTCAAGGTTTGAACCTTGATGCGCCACCTCCCCCCTTAGTTTTAGATGCATCTGATTTTGGTTTCAGAACCAGGGTTTGGACCCCTAGTTTAAACCATGAATCATGGTTCTGTTTCTAAAATCAAAACCACCCTAGTTTGAACCCTCATACTAAACGCAAACTTAGAATTTCTGAATCATGTGTTAACCTTTAGAAAACTCGGGCATCCTGTTTCTTGATGTTGAATTTGGAGTTAGTATGATATGAAGAGTGGATAATCATTCTCTCTCTCTCTCTCTCTCTCTCTCTTTTTTCCCCCCTTTTCCTCCTTAAAAGAAAAGATTTTGGTGAACAGTTGTGGGAATGGTTCTTAAATTCATTAAAATAATGTCGATTTTTTGACATCATTAGGTTTTGGCGCATTACCTCAACTTTATTGATGAATCAGTTCAAACAGCAAAGAGCTCCGTGCTGTACAAACAAGAAAAAGCTACACGGAATGTCTCTGGTAAATAGATTTTAATGATTTTTAGTTTTATGTTTTGTGCTGTCACTTTTTATTACATTGAAAATTTTCACAGCTTCTTGTAGCAAGATGGTCTTTCGCCATATATGCCATAGAAAAATTTTTGACACTGGATAAATATGTTTGCTTTTTGCATCTGACATTGTAGCTGTGATTCTAAACCCCAAACCCTGAACTTGGAAGAACGAACCGTGGAAACAAACCATGCATAAGGAATAATTCTTATGTCTAAGCAGTTCGTTCTTTTGTGTGTTGAGATGGGTCTTTTTGAAATTTGATTTCAGATATAAGGACTTCATTACTGCCAATTATTTGATGATTCCTCTATTCTAGTCCAATGTTCAGTTGTTTTGTTTTGTTTTGTTTTTTTTTTTTTTGTTTTTTTGTTTTTTTTTGGCTATAATGTCAAACTCTTTATTGGTGATTTTCACGTAGCTACAAGTTGAAAGTTTTCACATACTTGTGGCACCGATATTAAGAAACTAGAACTGTTGACACTTGACATGCATTAGTATCCATGTCTGCACAGAATTCTTGGTTGATTTTCTTCAATTCGTTTTCAAAAATTCTTTTTTCAGATCGTGTGAATAAAGATGAGTCAGGCTTAAGTTCCTGGACTGACCTTCTTGAGAATCCGAAACAGTGGTGGGATAATCGTGATAAAAAGTGCAACCAATCGGTGATGAATGCTAATTTTGGATGCCTTATCTATCTGACAGCTTGTTTTGCACTGGTGAATTTTCTAAGTTTTTTTCTTTTGGGTCGCAGGTGAGTCAAAAATACCCTGATTTCATTCATAAGGATGATCGTCGTGCACTCTGGCTTAATACAGCACCACAATCAGTCTTAATTGAACTTGAAGGACTCCAGTTCGATGTCCAAATTAACAACTCTACTGAAGTAAAACAGTTTAAAGGTGATTAGCATGTTTGTTGTCAAATTAGGGGTCAAACTCATTTTTTGTTCCGGAACTATATGCCAAATCCCTTTTTGGTCCGTGGCTCTAAAGCACCCAAAACAAATACTTGATCTACCAAATTGTCCCAAATTAAAACTTTTCCCTGTCCAATTGTTAAAATATCAACGAAAAAATGCATGGCTTCCTTCTTAGCAGTCCTGCCCTAACATGTATAATTATGAAATTAACTCTAAAAAAACACCGATGGTTCTCATATACCTCTTTCTGTCGAGATTTTAACAGCTGGATAGACGGTGAAACTAATTTGGGACAATTTGTTAAACTGAAGACTTGTTCCGGTGCTTTTTAAAATTCAAGGCTACCTATAACTCGGGGACTAAAAACGAGTTAACTCTCAAACCCTTGCCAATTATAACTTTTTTGTATTTATAAAAATTACTTGGATTCGTTTCTACCCCAAACTGTGGTTTATAATATTGTTTAGGTGCAAAGAAAGATGCGGACTCGGCATCATGGAGAGACCTTATTGATAATTCCGAACAATGGAAGGATTATCGTAATAGCAAGCTCAATGGGCTGGTGATGGTTCCTCCCTTACAAGCTCCTTGCTGTTCTTTGTCATCAGTATTTTTTCTCTCCCTTTTTTCAAAATATTATTATCTAAACAGGTTAATCCAAGATACCCTGATTTCAAGCGTAAGGATGGTAGCCTCTCACTCTGGCTAGGCAGTGCACCGCAGTGGGTTTCGTCACAGCTCGAGGGGCTGAAGTTTGACGGTGGATCTGAAAAACCAAAAGCAGTAAAGGCCAATAAAGGTGAGTCATATTCTTCCCATTATTTTCTCGTTTTGAAGCAAAAAGTAAAAAAAAAAATGAAAAGTGTTACCAAGCAAGTACTTCCATTTTCCAATATTAAATGTGTCGTTTAATTTTAACGTTTTTGTGCACAGTTAAATGGCTTCTTTTTTGTTTGTTTTTCACGCTGTTGTGCAACTCCTGTTTAATTTGGTAGACGAACTGTGGAAGGACTTGGTGGAACACCCGGAGAATTGGTGGGACAATAGACTGGGGAAGGTGATTCTTCTATCTTATCAACATCTCAATTTCTTTGTGGTTTATGAATTCAAAACCATGATTCAGAACTATTCTCATTTTACGTGTGTTTTTTGTGAGAAAAAAAATACTGTAGAGAGTCATAAATTATGATTTAGAATTAAGAATGAATACGGGAAACAATCACTTTCTCCTTTTCAGTTCTTGTTATTGTAATTGGAATTGTAAGCAAAATTTGATCTCTTGCTACTTGCATTTGCAGCTCAAGGAAAATCATCCCGACTTCAAGCACAAAGAAACTCGCGAAGCGCTATGGCTCCGCAGTTCACCGACCTGGGTGTTTTCTAAGTTACCGCC